>OY750760.1:14822500-15456912 GCA_963556745.1 Catoptria pinella
ACTACAAAGAAGCCTAGAACAGACATTTATTATTATTAGCCTACTTACTATTTAATTCTTCAGTTCTATCTAGATAAAAAATCTACAACTACAAGCTACACAAGACTTTCACAAGACCTAATATAAATCGTTAAATACCTACTTTAAGAAACGGTATTTACCGATTAGGTGGTACTAGCATGTTATCCAGCTGTTCGAAGTCTACACCATTAGACGGGTAGCCACTCAACACCCAACCCATTTCAACGCAGTCCTTTAAATTTATTCAATTAAGTAGATATCAATGTTGAAAGTCACGCGTTACATTTCAAATACATGTATTTTGTAGGTACCTTCTGCATAATGCGTCTCCTTAGGATTTCAGCTTTCAATACCACAGTGGGGCCAAATTTTCGAAGCTTTTCACCGATTTCATCATTTCTTTCCATTGCTTCGTTGTAGAGATTATCAAAATTTACTGAAATAGGTATTTTTTCTGCAAGTTAATTTTACGATAAAAATGAAGTTCACCAACACTAAAACGGGTACATTAAGTTTTAAACATTTTTGTGTATGGAGAAAATGTCATAAAAGGTTGGTTAAAAATTAATCGGCTGTTTAAGTAGTTGGTGAACTCGGGTCTTAGTAAATAATGATAACGGAGCTTTAAGTTTATAAATTGTAAAACAAATCAAATATTAGTATGTGTAAACCGTTCTTAAGCGAAGCTTGCTAGTATTAATGAAAATCGGTGTTTACAATGCTATTAAATTGGTAATAAATAGTGATCCACTGCAACTTTACTCGAGAATGTATGGCAATAAGAAAACTACAGATTAAAATACGTCGTTTTGTGTTAGTCTGTTAGTCACTTCACTTGAACATTGTTAAATTAATTGCATTTTACGACTTTTACGTGTTTATAGCAGACAACTAAAATTGCTATTAACTTCTTGACAGGAGCTTTTTATGGTTGTGGTTGGTCGCGTGAGCTCTCCTACTCCAAAAGATAATTTGTGCAGTCACGCGGTTGGATAAAATAATCGTACTGTAGTTTAGTCCAAAGTGCTTCGCCAGTTGTATTCCCTGAGTTGTGCGGCCGCTGCCTGGAGGGCCGATAAGAAGAACGCGGTACACGCCCGGCGAACCCACGACGTGGTAGCCCTGGACAACGAACAAGTTTTATAAAATTGAACCATCATAAATAGCCATTGTATGCGTTTCCGCTGAGGCGGAGCGCGGAGCTGTGCGAAGTATGGATGAGTTAATAATATATCCATCGCTCCGCTCAGCTCCACCTCAGTGGAAATGCAGCCTTAAACTGAAACCCTCCTACTTGATTAGGACCCTGCAGCCCTGAGGCAGATGCACGGATCGCATTGCAGCATTTCAAGGAGGTTTTAAGAATGTCGTCATCGGGCTCAATGTGTACTTCCTGTAATCAGAATAGGAGTTTACTTGTAATATCATTCAATTGCGCTACGAAAAGTTTGTTAATCAGAGGCCATTAACTATGTGCCTAGTCCAAGTATAAGTTTCGAATGTTAGAACTCAAAATCACGAAAAGAATATAAATACTATGGATGTGTTTCACTCCTTAAAAGGGGGATAAGTGTAACAGTGGCCAAAATAGCTTTAAATATTGTATATTTAAGTAAAAACAGGACAAATGTCACAATGTATCGAATTCTATTAAAATAGGGTCAGTTGCAATGGACCTATTATGTATTCTGTGGTCCCAGTTTCAAAAATAAAGAGCAATCCGGGGGAACTGAAAACTTTATTTGAATACTCAGCGCTTGAATTAACAAGCCAAAGAGTTCATACCTTAAGAGTTGCTTTGTAAGCATACATCAGCGCCTCGAAGTCTTGATGGTAGAACCCCCTCTTGGGAGTGAGTGGGTCCTCCGCTTTCGGCGCCACCAGAGGCGTGGGCCGTAGCGCCAGAGTGACAGTCGGTAACACACCATCTTGTTGTAGGCAACGCGCTTCGCGTAACGTGCACGGGTGGTCTGAATTTGGTTAAAAGTATGTCGTTGTATACGTCTAAAGTGCCCAAAACGATACCAGAAAGCACTATTGCAACCGCTATACTTCACAGAAAAGCTCAGCATAAGTATGAAGGGGTCATATAGACAAAAATAGATAGTATTTCAAGTCTATTAAGGTAGGTATAGGTGCAGGCACGAATCGTGAGCGGTGAGAGTAAATTGGAGGGGATTACAGCGCATGTTTGCAGTAGCCCCGCACCACGATCCCCGCCGCGCGCAGATGAGACCAAAAAATGACTTCTGCGCATTAACTCACCGCTCAAGGTCCATGCCGAGGCCTGATGTACCAAGTCAAGTTGATTCAAGTTAACTAAAAACCTTCAAATGATACAGACCAAACATCAGCCATCCTGCTTGAGCGACTGGCTCCTTATTGGCCAGCTCCTTGGTCACCTCGGACATGATCTCCGGCGATATGCAACCAGGCACGTAGTCCTCGCGCTGTGCGTGATCAAATCACGATACATTAAGTACTTATATCCTGCTACGTACTTTGTGTTATTATAGAGAAACACGCAAACAATTTCTAAGAATTACGATGGACTGCATGACTGTACTTTTGAAACTGAATGAAATATTACAAAGGTAAAAACCGCATCAAAATCGGTTCATTAGTTTGGGAGCTACGATGCCACAAACCTTAGATGCTCTAAGCCACAAATAGACAGACAAAAAACACATATCTTTTTGCGTAGGCGGGCGTCGCGCGTCGGGGTTAAAAATACACCGATTGGGGGTAGGTAGATACTTACTTAGCTATTTAGGTACTAATCAATCTTGGACGTTTTGCTTTACCTTTTCATATCGGTCTATTACACATCGTCTTGTGATAACAATGTAGCCTAGATCCTTTATCAGTTCTTTCACCAAGAAGTTGGCATCTGACGAGAGAATTAGAAAGTGAAAGGATGAACATCCTAACTAACTTCAACTTCATTCTCCCTTTAAGGCTAGGAATGTGCTGAAGACTGTGTTTTAGAACAAAAACCTGATAAGTAGGTGGGTACTTAATTCTCTTCAGACAGCGACAGTTTTATAGTTTGTTTGAAGCATACGTACGTATCTAACCAAGAAGGCCTGAATGGGCTCCGTAGACTATGTACTTTTCAAGTATGGTTGTTTGTTTACATTTTAAGTATTTACCGATCTTTAATTTCGGCGAAATGAGAATTATTATCCTGTCTATATCTTTGGTGCTATGCAAGTGCCGACCCAGAAATATTTTGATTTGCTTCAAATGGTCCTTAGGTAAAGTTATAACGAGATCTTCAACCATATCCTGGAAGAACAAAGCTAGAGTTAAAATCAGTTTGTCATAGGTTCTTTATTCCTCCGTCCGCAGTCTTTGGAAGGGCTTATTATTAATTAATTTTATTGATCAAGATCACCTTAAAAGCTTTATAAACTCTATACTTTTCTAAATAAGGTATAAAATTTTCAGGCATCGAGAGCGGTCTTCTTGTCGCGTCTGTTTCGGTCATTTTGAAGCTAGCGAAACGTATAAATTAGGTACAAAGTTGGGAAAATTATGTTTGATTGCAATTTGGTTTTTATCAAAAAATCCGTGCAAAATCGTATGTCAAAATCAGACAAAAACAAAGACTTCTATGTGTATACTACACAAAAATAGTTATGTATGGTATTCTTTTTTAATTCATTCATAAGACTTTCTATTTCTTTGCTTTAGCGTTTATGAACGAAACACAAAATGTCAAAACTCAACTACTAACTTCAACTTTTATGGTGATGAATGGCTGCGTCTCGTTTTACGTGACGATTCTGCCAATGTTCGAGTTAAAAGACACAGTGGATTACGATACGATACTGTTCGGTTTTTAGTCAAACTGTACGGTTTTTGAACGATAGTCTGAGAATTCCGCGGACAAATACAACACTAACACTTAGTGCTCTAAGCACCAACATAACTTGACAAGACTCCACCATTAAATAAATCTGAAATAAATGATTTTTTATTTTATTAATCTTGTCGTCTGTCACTGTCATGTCAGTGTCTGTCACTGTCACTGCCTGTCATTTACACGTTTTGTTTGTGTTTGGGGTTATGTGTGAATGTGGAGTGGAAGAATTTGTTTACTTTTTGACCGCAATAGAAGTCGTGGAACACGATCAATTTGATGTCGTAACGATATCCGATGCTGCGGGTCAGATGTCACAGCGACTCATTGATTATATCGCCAAGTCTCGAGCGCAGTACTTGGTCATTATGACGATTGAATCCGCTATCGAGTTGAGATCACGTTTTGGTTACTTCAGTTAATCTACAGTGTAAATTGCGTGCGTAGATCAGTCTCGGTAGAGCTAGCCGATGATTAGCATCTGCTTATGCCGTAGTTTAGTAGTGTGTAGGTTCTTATTTAGAATGTTCTCCGGGAAGCAGTCTTCCTCTTATGAGGTAGGTGGGTGTGCATAAATATTTGACCTTTGAGTGTTTGCTAGCACTTTAAAAGTGCACGAATTTGCTCTTAGAAAAGTAAAAATATACTGTTGCAATTAGAGTGATAGATAACTACCTAACTTTTAATTTAGTACCAGTTTTTAGTTTTCAATAACTTAATTATTTAAAATAGTACATGTTTCTAGAATAATTAACTTAAAACTATACAAACTTTATTTATATACCCCCTTACTAATAAAGATTGTATAGCAGATGTATAGTTATACAGTGTTTTGTCCCTTTATTTTTAATGACAAATTTGAATAGTTCGACAGAGAGTAACCATTGTGTAATTATATGTCTGCTATAGGATCTAACGACGAACTAAAAGTGTAATTAAAAGTGTTTTCTCTTCCAGGATGCTGTGCGCAAGTTAAATTCTTTGCAGTCAAACAAAGCAACAATTGAACAGATTTTAAAAGACCTAAGGGTTGGTAAGGTTGGTTTGATGGAATGAATCAAAGTTAGAAAGATAATTTAAGTTATTGTGTATTTGAAAGAAAATAAAAATATTTCCAGAAATGTTCAAATTTAGAAGATATGGAGAGATACTTGTTGAGGACTGGAGTAACCCTTACAAATTTGGATGAACTATCTGTTATACATGTTGCTGGAACTAAGGGTAAGGTATGTTTAATAATATTTTTTTCATGAATGTCAAAGGGTTTTTTACCGTTTGATTTATACTGAAGTTTTGAAACTAGTGTTTTCGTTTGTATTATGTAAGTAACTGTATAAATATCTCTTTTCAATAACCAGTATCTTCCAGTTTCTTATCTCCACTTGTCAAAGATTTAATAACACTCATTTATAAATTGTAATCTACACATCACAGAATTTGCTACTTTGTGAGCTTATTTATAGAATAGTAAGAAACCAATCAAGCTATTTGGAGGTGTGACTAAAATGATCTAAAAGCTGATGTATCAAAATGGAGCTCCTTTCAATTCATCTAAGATAGGCAATAATGTGGCTGTTATTATACCTAGCATAATTATTATAAAGATTTTTTTATGATCAGGGCTCAACTAGTGCAATGTGCGAGTCAATATTGAGGCACCACAGCTACAGGACGGGGTTCTACTCGTCCCCGCACCTAGTCGCGGTGCGCGAGCGCATACGTCTCGATGGTCGCATCCTCAGCGAAGAACAATTTGCCAAACATTTTCACCAAGTGTATGACAAGTTGGAAGCATCTAAGGTAAAAATAAGGTACTTGGTGTGAGCTGCTTTGTTAGACCCCTATTTCCTTAACTACTTAGCTGTTCTTTAATTTTAATGGAAATTAGAGAACAAATGCATAAAAACTCTTTACAATGTCTTCAACTAGACGCATAGAATAAATAGCTAACACTACAATTAAATTGACAATAGACAGTGATTGGTGGCAACTTCACTTGAGCATGATGTTTTGTACTGCAAACCCTCTGAAGTTAGTCACTTCTTACTTACTTGTACAAAGTCAAGTTAATTGCATTGTACTTTGCTGCTTAACAAGCTGGTAATCTTTACAGTAAAACTGAAATATAATTTCAGTTAATATGTCTCTAGGCTTACGATGGTGACATGCCAAAGTACTTTTCGTTCCTGACAGTGATGGCGTTCCATGTATTCCTGAAGGAGAAGGTGGACGTAGCTATACTGGAGGTCGGCATCGGAGGTCTGATGGATGCCACCAATGTCGTAAGGTTGGTTTTAAACATTAAATTTAAAAAAAAATAAGATATTCTGTTATCACAACTGTTTCTGTAACTGGCGCTTTAAGATTTTGTATTAACAGCACATCCACAAGTAATATAGACAAAAGAATAAAACTCACATTTCAAATGGTGACTTCCAGGAAAGTTCCTATAGTGGGTATAACCGCGTTAGGGTTAGATCACACCGCCATACTAGGCGAAACGCTGGCGCAGATAGCGGCTGCCAAGGCTGGTATCATGAAGCCCGGCTGCGAGGTGTACACCGTGCGCCAGCCGTCCGACGCCATGGCTGTGCTCGAAAGGGTCTCCCAAGCTACCAAGGTGGGTTTGCAGATCCAACAATGACGCAGTGGTCTCGACGCGCGGTACAGCTTCAGATGCCCTCGCTGTATCTGTTGCAGTCGCGTACTTTGAAAATGTTGAAATCAAACCATGTATATTTATCAGTTGCATTGCGTGTTACATCACTTATTATTTATATTTTTCAGTGCACTCTCCACATAGTACCAGAGTACAATACTTATGCATTCCCAAATGGGTTCAAAACAGTACTACAAGCGAATCTTGAAGCATACCAGACTAACGCCTCTCTCGCCATACAACTAGCTCATAGCTGGTTGCGGCTTGCTCAGGGTCACGCTCTCAATAAGACGAATCTCATTAAATCCATTTCATGTGGAAATGTTTTACAAAATTTCTTTAAAGAACTTGATACTCCATATCAAACAAATGGTCATAAATGTTTGAATCGAGTCTGCAATGAATTAACTACTCAGATTCCAATGGAAACTGTTATGGGCCTGAAGGAATGTAAATGGCCCGGCCGATATCAGGTTGTGGAAGCCAACTATGCGACATTCTATTTAGATGGGGCACACACTAAGGAATCAATGGAAATATGCGCAAAGTGGTTTAAAGATAGCAATACGTAAGTACTACTTAATAAAAATGCTATAATATGTTTTATTATTATAAAAGCATCCATCGTAATATAAGCAATAAAAACATTTTTACTTGTTATATTACGATGCAACTATTGCAGGTTGTGGAGTGTTAGCATAGTTACCACAACAGATATTTGATATTACATGTATGTTATAAAGGTAACTTTTTTCCAGGAATAAGAAATCCATCTTGATATTCAGCGCAACTGGCGATCGGAACTCCGAAATGCTTTTGAAGCCCTTGACAGGATTGGATTTCAAACAAATATACTTTGTCATACCTACTGCCTTCAAAAGTACAAATCAGCATAATGACAATTTTTCAGCTGTGGAACACAAGGAGCTGTTAGCAAGATGTCACAGGAATGCAGAGGCTTGGAAACAGCTCAAAAATGGAACCAATCTGTCCAAGATTACTATCCTGGAGAGTGTCTCAGAGGCATTAATCAGTATAAAGAAAAACAGAAATATCAACGAGCCATCAGTGCTTGTAACAGGGTCTTTGCATTTAGTTGGAGCTACACTCTCTATTATTGATTCTAATTTAAGTAGTGCGTAAGTGAGTTATGGATTAAAGATTTTTACAGCACATGGTTTTTCATTCTTATCAATAAAAGTTACTTCTTGTAAATAAATATATTTAATAATATTATCACAAGTTTACATAATATTTGATGTACAATAAGTAGTTACTCAACAGTTAATTGTGTGTCATTTGTATCTAATAATCGGTCAATGTCTGTCAGCCATGATATGAGCCTGTCCAAATAACCTCCATCTTGTTTAAAGCTCAATAAAAGCAATTGAAGATGTTGAAAAGCAGTTGGCTGTTCTAATAAATATTCCAGTCTTCTATCACGTAGAGATAGCAATTTTATTACTATTATAGCTATCAGTGTCCATTGGATGGGTTTGAACATAATATTGTTTGGTTTTAGCTTAAAAGTATTCACAAGAAGACGGACATCAGAACTTATGGAAAGTGACAATAATCCAAGAGATTTCAGTATGTCTGGGAGTACTTTGTTTAAATGTTCACAAACAATTCTTCTGCGTAAAGCATTTTGAGCATTTTTGTCAGTTAAAGGCAATTGTGTCACTTGTGAGTCATCTTCTGGTTCTAGCCCGTTATCTGGAGCTGGCTCAGATTTAACAATTTTAGGGATTTCAGTCTCTCCTGAAAAGAATGCTCTTACTTTTAGTTGCATTTTCTTACTTTCCTCCTGTAAGATTGTGTAATCAGGTAGGGGTTTGGTTTCCCGTTGCAAAGTTTGGGCATCAAATTTTTTGTCTTCCAATTCCAGCATGTTCAACCTTCTGCATAAGGCCTGGTACTGATCATAGTTGTTAGAGGTGTAAAATACACTTTTAGCAAAATTGTTTAAATACTCTCTAATACATTCTCCTTTGTCAGTAAGCATTTCTTTGACTTTCTCTTCACCAAATAACAGCAACAAAGTGTCTACAGTGAACCATTCAGCTAAGCATTTTTCCACTTCAATAGTTAATAACGTAACAAGAGGTTGTTTCTTCTTTGCAACAGTTTTGGTTGGCTTCACAGTAGCTTTTTGTTTGGAGTTTGATACATCGGGTGTACACTGCACTATAGGATCAATTTTTCTTTCAGGTTTTTCTATAATCTCACCAACAATGTTTAATGGATTTTTCTTAGGTTCTGGTTTTTGTTCTTTATTTGGAGGTTGTGAAGTCATGTGAATCTCTTTTGTGAGTGCAGTTTCTAGTTTGGCTGAGCTTTCTTGATTTATATTATTTGAAGGTTCATTTCCTTCATTTGTATTTGTTTCATTAGATTCAATTTCTCTATTGGTCCCATGAGTATGATTATATTTGAGATTATTTAGAATATTACCTCCGTCCATTTCATTAAGAGTTGCACTGGCCAAGTCATTGACGGAGGTTAACTTATTATCAGGTTTAATAGTTTCTTTCAATGCCAAGTTAACCTCTTGCCCTAGACTGCCAACAGCATCGTATAATAACTGAAACTTTGGTATTTCCTCATACTCTCTAAACCACAATGGACTAGTCAGCATTTGTTGTTTTACATACATTGCTGATTTATAGCAACTGTTACTGCAAAAGCTTTTTCTTGCGGTGATATCGTACACCTTGTTTGTTTTTGTGCAAATTCTGTACGTCTGTTTGGGAATATCTTTAGCAGACAAAGTATTATTACATAAAGGATAACCACACAAATGAACTATAGCTCTTTCTTCAACTATATCCTCGAGGTGAGTTTGATTGATATCCGGTAGGCATTCTATGAAAAAACTCTCAGAAATGTGTTTTTCCAAAAGGCTTTCGACAATTTTTTGAGCTTTCGCATTGCATTCTCGTTTTTTAATTAAGGTTTGACGAATTTGTTTTTTAGTCATCTCTTCAACTTTAGGCACCTTCCTCTTTGATTTATTTTGATCCATGGTTTCTACTAAACATGCACTATGCACTAAACTGAGGTTAACCTATAATATATTTCGTAAGTAGATACGCTACACTATAATTCCAAAGGCAAACCTGAAAAATTATGAGCATGTGAATCTCCGTGCCACTTCATAATTCCTTTCTAAACCACCTAGAAGTAATGTTTTTGCCACAGCACAGCACAGTAGGTATGTAATCTCTAATCACAGAGGTCTGTGATAACACAGACTATTATGGAACATGAGTATAAGACGAACATGACACCACAGAACCACGTATATTCTTTAGTCTTTACTTAAGTCGCTGAGTCATCGAACTTTTGAGTGCCTTCAGCCAGCCATTAAAGTATTATTACTAGCCTATAGAACAGACATCTCCACGATAAAAATTGTCTCAGTGATCGCAAACATGACGCATGCGCAGTGCGAGCGTGAGTTGGCAAAGAAAAAGTAGCATGCACACAGATGCGATACATTCTTCTTAATGATTATGATATACCTACTTAGTAATTATTACACAAACCTATAGTATAATAGATAAATAGGTGTATGTTAAGTACTTATTCAAACAAATAAGAAAGGAGGATGGGCATTTTGGTAGCCGCACTAATAGCAATCATTGTGGTGTCCTTGAATAGATTTTTTTATTAGGAAAAATATCTACTATGGCAATTTGTACAATCCTTGGCCGAAAACCGCAGGAAACTTCCAAAGTACTAGTTCTAGATGAAACATTACTTCACTCTAGTAAATTCAACGGCATTCCTACTTAAAACATAGTGATTAAATTCTCTTTGGGCATAATGACGATGACGTTATTGACAATGTAATAGCCAATTTCAGTACTTGATATACCGTGATACTTGTGATAATCTAAGGATAATAGGATCATGATAATATTGACCAATATATCACACCCGAACGCACTAAGTTTTTCTTTCCATTCTTGTCAAAACTTATGTTGTGATGTACTGTCAATTTGACAATGTCATTTTTCAAAAATGACCTTCCTCTTCCTCACTTTTTAATTTATTTTCCTGAATTAATTTAATTTAGTTAATAGAAGTACTAATACAAAACATAATACAATCGATGTGTATCTATCACTCCCTGGTATTTTGATATTGGTAGCACAAAAGCTAAAAGAAAGTGTAAGTTCATGAACCTTCCGAGTGAAACTCCGTTGAAGACAGCGCAACAGGATTTGTGTTTAAATAAGGAGGGCCCTAGTTATTTATTTTATCGTAACTTGATAACAACTAGTACACAGAATGTTATCGAAAAATAGTAGGTAAACTGACATGAAGATTCCAAACGACTCATTCAGGTGTTGTACAAACAAGTAGGTAAGTACCTATTAAAATATAAAGTTTTTCTTCACCATCGTAGCAAATACTTTTACTATAGTAACTGATAATTTTGTTTTATTAATAAATGTATACTGAGATCCGTTTCTTTATTAACTTAACAATGTGTTAGCTATTAACTTTTGGCATCGCTATTTAATATAGTGACATTTTTGTGGGCCTTCCACATGCTTCAAAAATCATGGGCCAAAAATAAATAAGTAAAAAGTATATTTATTAGTTTGTGAGGGACAGGTTTTTCCTGTTACCAGTTTTTTGTTCTGTTTATAAATTGCCCAGAGGGGCCCCTTCTTTATAAGTCCTGATGAGTCTCTTGTGTGATGTTAAGCTATTCAGTTGCCTAGTTACTTTTTAGTAACAGAAAGGATTTTAACTAAACAATAAACAGGTAATGTTTTTATAATACATAATAATTTATAATAATAATTTATTTGATAGCTAGAGTATACAAATTATTGAAAAAAGATCACTGCACAAGGCTCCCTAGCCTGAAATGTATTTTTTTAAATACTAATCTTTCTATTGTAATACTAATATTTTTCTAGCTATCCATTTTATAGTTATAGGATTTATAAATATTTGCTGTCCTCTTTTTCACTTTGTTGAAGTCCAATGAGCCACTTGTTGAAGTCCATGTCCACATTTAAGTGGTAAACTGTGTTCTTTTTTTTTTAAGGCAATTTGCAGATGTAATAGACTTCCTAAAAACATTGAAAACTACTGGTATCTACCTGATGTACTCAGCATTAAGACTTTCCATTGAATAAAATCCCATTACTACTTCTCTAACCATTCACTTTGTAAAACTTGAATAAATTGAAAAAGCATTGTGATTTATTATCTCTCGTTCCAACCTCTCCAAAAAACCCCACAAGTAACAACACAACCAATATAATATTGCAATTATTAGGTTAGGTACTATATCGACAACACTTACACTTTGCAATTGGAATAAATAAATAAATATTTGACAACATCACATACATTGTTCCGATTCCAAAGTAAGTAGCTAAAGAACTTGTGTTATGGAAATCACAGACAGAGGTGGTATCACAAACACCCAGACCTGAGCCAATATAGAAAAGTTCATTTTCTAATTTGACCCAACCGGGGATCGAACCCGGTACCTCAGAGATGGCGAGACCTTGAAAACCGGTGGTGTACAAGGCTACTAGACCACGGAGGTTGTTTAATCAGATATTTATTTAATTTATCAAAATATAAAGACTTAGCTTTTAATAACACTTAAACCTGTGACAGTGTGTTGAAAATATTTTGAGATATGAAGTTATCTGAAGGTTTTATATAATGTGTATTTCATGCAAGTTTATGGAAAAAAACATATACTTAGTTTCAGGCACCGATATTGATTGCCGATTTACTTTTATAGAGTAGATGGTGTTAATAGTCATTGTAGTACACATCTTCATAAAAAAGGAGCAGTTTACATAGACATCATATACATAGGTACGCCTTTAGCTTAAAAAGCAATTCGGCCGCGGTTCGTTGCTTTGGTGCAGCGTGGTTCCATTCCATTATTGAAAGATTGATGTCTTCATAGTGTGCTATGATGTAAGTTCTGTCTTCTACATAGATCTGATCGGTAATTCAGCAAAAGTGACGCCCGATTTTGTGAGTACGTACTTGCGTACGTAGGTAGGCCATAACTTCTTTCTTTAAACATGCGGTTTCCTTAACTCTTTATTTAAAGTATTAGCTTTGTGTTATACTTACATGTCAAAGATTTAAATCGCTGCATGTAGCTGCATGCTACATTATTTTATTGTGAAGTTATGATCAAATCAAATCTGGAGCCCACACTTCAAGAAAGATATGCAATTACTAGAAAAAGTTCAACGTAGGTTCTCCAAAGTCCCGAAAGCCTTAAAGAATAAACCATACGAGGAAAGACTGGAATCGCTGAAACTCACATTTTTAAAGAAACGCAGAGAGCGTGGGGACTTAATAAAAACATATAAAATCTTGCATGGACACTATGACATCGAGAATTTTGATAAACAACTATTCCAGTACTCACGAAACATAAACCTAAGAGGCCATCATCTCAAATTATCGAAGGCACTATCAGGAAACAATCCTCATAAGCATTTCTTTAATAATAGAGTAGTTGAAGCTTGGAATAAGTTGCCAGAAGAAGTGATATCTGCACGGAATACGAACCAGTTTAAGAATAGATTGGACAAATATTTAAAAACTAATGAGACATAAACTCAACCCATGATTTAACTGGATACAGGCCCTTATCAGTTGTCTCAACTGCTTGTCTGTCAATTAATAATAATAATAATAATAATAAAAGTAGAAGCCCTATGTTGCCTCTTCTTCTATTTTATATTCAAGGAAAAGAAACAGCATATAAAAGTAACAACAGTAAAAACAAGACTTTAGTACGAACATGCCTTTGACAGTTTTTACTTATAGAATTTACCTATGAGCCCATCATTCATAGTGAATAGTGGTTTTGGCAAATAACGACATAATTACTTCCCGATTGTTTTGAATTTCTATAATCCGACATCATCTATTAAATAAACGCGTTGTTATAATATTTGACTCATCTATTGTCAGTGACTGTGTCGTTCAGCCAGCACCTGCGAGCATTTATTTAGGTATAACAGCGTATTGTAGCGTAGTATAGAAAAGGATCTACCTATTAAAAATCGAATCGCCGATGTTTTGTAACATGCCCACATTTATAGCATTGTTCTTACATTGTAACAATAACATTGAATGAGGCAGTCCGTTGAGACTCCGTTCGAGCAGCTACAAGATAAGCGCAGTAAGCGTTGGTGATTAGACTAATATCTGTATCTAATGTTATTAATTAGCTTTGCAAACATTATCGGTGTAGTGTATCAACGGATTAACAACAGGGAAGACCTTTTTGTTGGACGCAGTGACAGTGAATTTATATTAGCTTTTTATTAATGAAAATAATTCGAAAAAATGGACTAAGATGGTAACTGGTGAACAAGATTAAAGCAGGTCAGGTGATAGGTAGCAGTATGTATGAGCATCATTCTGTATTGTATTTTATTTTAATACATAAATAGAGCGTGAGTCAGTTATTTCGCGGCCGAAAGTCGTTTACGACTTTAGAAAGTCAGGTTGAAAGCCACAGAACCCTCAGCTTTTTGTAGCGGTCGGTACCTAGTGAAGTAAACCTGATTGTTACAAATCTGTCGCATTCTGATTGAGAAATCGTCAAAATTAAAATGCGTGTCACGACTTCCCATTAAACCCCTTTTGTAAGTACTACCTACTTTTTCTGCCAACGTTACTAGTTTTGTTTCTTTTACATAATATAGGCAATGTATCAAAGACCCGTTGACGCATTGCAACCATGATCCTTGGCCACAAAAGCATTTTTAACACATATATGTGGTGTGCAAATAGGCATAGTCACCACGTAATATTTTCATTGTCATCTGTTGAACTTCTTCGTTCGTAATACAAAAAAAAGAAAAGCCTTTTTCAAAAACCTAAAAATAAAAACAATAACAACTTTAAAATTAAATAGCTCTAAAAAGCAAGAAATAATATTTTTATACTACCTGCTCGTCAATGGCATATTATGTGTCATGCAAACCTTTCCTAAAGTAAGTCATTTTTCCCATGGGGAATAATGTGATTTGAATTTGAAATGCAACCCTTGTAGTCGTGCTTGATCGATGTTGGTTTCAAAAAAGTTTAGGTGCAATGAGATCTTATTCTGAGTTAGGCTGTATGTTATCATGAAAACTTTTTACGAAATTCATTTTCACTCGCGCACCAAGAAGGATTTATTTGAATGTCGAACTGACCACTACAGAATAGACGACAAAAACATAAACTCTAACCCAACTATAAATGTACCAAAGAATGTAACTTTGTCGTTGCACAATTGGTGTAATGTTTCTAACATAACTTTTAATTTTCAATAAATATTCTTAATTTTTCATATTTTATTATTCTAACTTTAAATAATTACTTATACTTTCTTTATAACAGTCATTGGTTTCAATTGCCTCGCAGAAAGTATAAAAAGTAGAGTATGCATCGCGGGCTTAAATGTGTATTTGTCATGGGCGATCTTGAACACCTCGTACTCAGGATTCTAGCCTTAACTCCCTTGCTCCGCTCGGGAGTTAACCATAGAATCCCTCGTACTCGGGGTTCAATAATAGCGCCCGGGACACAATACACTACTTTAAGCCCTTATTGCATAATCTACTATTAATCATTGGATACGCATTATTTAAATTTGAATAAAAAACGTGTATTAAAGTCGGGTGGGGCTGGACGCTGAAATATCGGAGCCTCAATAAACAGGTACATAGTGTAAATCCCGACATAGTTTATTCTAATAACGTCAATAACCATGGAAATTTAAAACAATATATTATTTTTTTAATTGTAAAAGCCACACCCGACTTCATTACATCTCGCAAGAAAACTCAATCAAACAAAAAAATAATCTTCAAAATCGGTCCATAAAAGTCGAAGAAGCGCGAACAATGATTAAAAAAAACAATCGAATTGAAAGCCTCCTGCCTTTTTTGAAGTCGGTTAATGAAAACTAATCAAATGGCGGAAGCAGTAGATCGGACTTGATAATTTGCCAGCCAATGCGAATAATGCCTTTAAGTTCCAATTTACAAACGGTTGCAATTTGCTTTCGTTGTCTGCAGGCGCAAGAAAGAATGATGCACATGTGGATGTGGTTCGGGTATGACCTGGGCAAGTTCATGTTCTCGGGGCTGACCATCGACACACGGTGGTCTTTTGCCCTCACGTGGATTGCCCTCTTCTTCATAGCGCTGCTGTTTGAGGCCTCGAAGGTATTCAGGGGAAAACCGTTTCTTCGGACCATCAAACTGAACAACTTTTACTATGGGACCAATTATGAAATCACGAAAAAAATATGCTGTTTCATACATTTTTATATTTTCGTTATTAATTTCGTTTGGTGATCCGAAGAAATAGTTTTCCCATTTTTGGTTCTTTCATTAACACGTTGTATCAAAATTATTGTAAAAAAATACCTACGTACGTCATAAATGATCCCATAGAGGTAGACAAAGGATATAGTTACCTACATTTATGACGTCTTCATCTTCAGTCTATGCTACACAGGTTTTAACCATCAACATAGGTTATTATCGGGAAAAAAATAAGGCATTTATACTTTTCTAGTGAACTTCGCAATATGAGTTAACACAATATAGATATCTAATATTGGCACACAATACATAATTAGTACCTACCATAGTACTAATATTGGCTTTGTTTTAGGTGTATTTAGCGAATGTACAGCGGGATGCACATAGGAAATTATACCCGTTCAGATCCGACGAAAGAAGAAATTTGCTATGTGACAGGTGAGCGTTATTCTAATTTAATTCTTAATTTTACACTACTAAAGGCTACATATCTGTGAACTTCATAGTAAATAACTGTATAAGGATTTATTTGTGTACTTGGCAATGGTTCACTTGTCTTTAAGTATGTCATGTCAATGCTCAATTTGTTGGTACTTGCAAATGCTCATTATCAATACATTCATTTTAATAAGTGGCAGATAAAGGTAAACTGTTTTTGAAAGTAGACAATAGTGATAAATCAAGTGAAGGCCGCCTATCACACCTCGTGAGGGCCGTGTCATACTGGGCTTTACTATAATGAATTACCGACACGTTATATAGCCATTCACTTGTGCTTGTCCGTTCAATAGTGCGCGATAGCCAACAAGAATGCCTAATAGTTTATTTCTCAACCTTCAACGCACATTTTTTAAACTTTCTGCTCATAAGATTCTTACATAGTTCTGAAAATATTTAAAATATCAGCCAGTCTTGAAGTGGTTGTCGCAGTTTACTAGCCACTACTCCTACCATTCGTCCTATAAAGGGCGGTTAAACCTTTTAATATTCTGTTTGAATGCATCTTGATAATACCCAACCACAAACTGCTACTACCTTATCATACCTCGGTGGAAGAAAACATAAAATTTAAGTTGTTGTTTGTGTATTAGGTACGTCGCTTACAAAAACAACAACGAGATACGCAATACTTTCGATAGCGGACCGCGCCAACATCACTTTCGTTTTAACCGGAAACTTTTTATTTCC
Organism: Catoptria pinella; assembly: GCA_963556745.1. Lineage (NCBI taxonomy): Eukaryota > Metazoa > Arthropoda > Insecta > Lepidoptera > Crambidae > Catoptria > Catoptria pinella. The sequence continues at coordinate 14,839,569 of OY750760.1, forward strand.
TTATTGTAAGTAAATAATTTACTTGCAATACTAAGTAAAAGTAATTTCCGAGACCAGCCCTTCTATTGTCTAATTTCAAAATCTATCGCAATCGCTTTCAAGATGTAACACATTGATGCTTCTTTTTGGCATAAATAAAAACTTACCAAAGAAATGCAGCAATGTGTCACATCCATCTGTCAAATGAAAGCGATTGCTATAGATTTTTTAAATTAGACAATTAGCCCCCAGGCTACCTAACGTTCAATGTAGAAAGTTCATTATCCCCCATTCCTATATTCGAGAAACGATTCGTTTTGCTTACGGGTGGTGGAATTTTGAGAAATTTGCTATGGACTTAATGTCAAAATACTACCATCCGTAAGCAAAACGAATCGATTTCGATTATAGGCACCGGCCCTAAGTTTAAATCCCTTTATATGACGGCCACTATTTCCGCAAAATGAACGTACCAAAAAAGTTATCATCTACTTGAGCTCCCTTTATCATTAGGTTTCCCTGACGTCTGGGTTATGAAACAGATTCAATAATACTTGCAAGGATAGTCGTGATGTGTCAAGTGAAACACCATCGATGGTCATCAGCTAATTTTGTAGCTAGTAAAACATAGTTTGCAAGTCACTTTTTTGTGTAAATAGTAACCAAAGTTTTGGTAACTGTGTACAAAACATTTCTTTCAGTGTCGCTTAATCAGTCAGCATGCAAATCAGACGCCCTATTAATGTGTCATAAGACTCAAATTCAGTTGAGTTTGAGTTGAGCTCGGGTCGTGTGTTATCGCCTGAACGCAGCTAAATTAAAACTTTTTAAATTTAACGATTTTTTCCCCATCTCACTGACAAAGTGTGGTATAGTTTTAAATGGCTCTGCTTGTTTGTTTGCAGGGAGCGCGCGGGCAGCATGGAGCCCACAACGAGCCGCAACACTAGCTCTGGCGCCGCCAACCGGTGCTCCTCGCTGCGAGTAAGGTCAGTCACTCCACACACTATATTATCATGTAGTACGAAATAGAAGGTACAGGGGCATAGTAGCAGCAACCATTCACACTCAGTGTCGTAAAGAGTGACATTATCTATCGCAACCGTGGGCCAGAGAATGGGCAGAAAATGGCCCATAGCGATCTCCAACTGCGTGAAGCAATATCCTCCTTCGCGAGCGGCCTACTTTCTGCATTGGACTATGAGATGTTACAATTAGATCGTAGAGGCTTGCAAAGTAAAAGAGGAGAAGTCTAAAATATGTCAATTTAGTCGCTAATTAACTTAAAGTTGTTCTAAAGTTCCTTATTACCGTATAAATAAAATCTCATGCAAAAAAGTTCAATCATATTTAGTGTCGATTCGGTGCAGCGCGGCTCCACTAAATTGACAAATTTAATATACACTTCTAAGACTTTCGCGCGTTCAGTTCCCGACGTTTAATTTAGTTATAAAAACCAATAAAAACAAACTAAATAATTCTAAAACAACACCTGAATTAATAATATACGCGCTATATACGTGATAATATACGTGTAATCCGTAAAAGTGTTTTATTTCTAATTGACAAATTTAAGTTTGCTTCCTTTCTTTCCGTATCAAAAAGACAAGAACAATATTCTTAAATTAGTTTAAGAATTCTGTTCTTGAACTGAACTTAAGTTCAGTCCTGTCAATTTAGTTTAGTCATCTGTACCGACTGGACACCATTGTCCGAGTAATAAAAAATGACATGTCATAATGAGTAGAAATATTTATAAATGGTTAAAAGTTGTGATTTCTCGGCTTGTTTTCAATTTTAGTACACACCGTTATAATTATGTCATATCATAATATTTCTATTTTACAATGTATTTATCAGCTATAGTATCGGTATTAATTCTGTTATCATCTAGCTGGATAATGTTTGCGTAGCCGCTTTGCCGTGTCGATGTTGTTTGCTGGCGTTATCGCGTAAACAAACATAGTTATTGGTGCATTTTATGTTCCTGCAAAGTTATATGGAGTGAATGAAACTTTATCTATTTCAGTGATACGTTTTGGTACTGCACTGTACAAGAAATACATTAATGTAATGTGAGAAAAAAACATGTACATATCCGATCATAATGAAATGAACTGATTCAATAACAGTTATTTGATAAAATAAGTGCATCTGGGAAACTTTACGAATTTACCGATAGGAATAAAATAGGTCGGAAAATAAATAAATAAATAATATAAACATCCATGACTAGGGAACAAATGCTTATACTCATCACATAAAAATATGCCCCTACCAGGTTTCGAACACAGGACCTTTGGCTCAGTGTTCTAAGAAACAATTTTCAAGAGGCAGGATCTTTGCCACCCTGTCGTCAATATAGTCGTAATTAATTTTCACTGACTCCACTCCTGGGGCACATGCCTTCCTGGATAAGGAGGATGGGCCATAACCCACCACTCGGGCCCAATTCGGATCGGTCGTCAATACAAGGTGTTACTAAAATACCCCTAATGCCGAATATGGTATATAGGGACCATCAAACTGATCAACTTTTACTATGGAACCAACTCTGAAATAGCGAAAAAAAAAATCAGCTGTTTCATACAAAAATTAAAATCGAAAATATTAAAATGCATGAAACAGCTGATTTTTTTTTCGCGATTTCAGAGTTGGTCCCGTAGTAAAAGTTGTTCAGTTTGATGGTCCCTATATACCATATTCGGCATTAGGGGTATTTTTGTAACACCTTGTATAAACGTTGCAATATGGACATTGTGGGCAGGCTGCTGGTGAACGGGCACCAGTCGACGGTGTTCCTGGCGCACAACGTGGTGGGCTACCTGCTGATGCTGGCCGTCATGGTGTACAACGTGCACCTGCTGCTGGCCGTCGTATTCGGCATGATGCTGGGTCAGTATTCACGCTTCAAACAAACTTGTTTGATGTTGTTATTAAAAGATGTGATGACATCTTACTCCATTGAGCATCTCTGTATGAAATTGATAAATAGGGCCTGTTTCACAATGTAAAAGTAAGTTCTGAGTAGCTCACTTGACAGATGATTTGACATGTTTTTCATATCACAACTGTCAAATCGTCTGTAAAGTGAGCTACTCAGAACTTACTTTTACATTGTAAAACAGGCCCTAAACGTCGATAATAGTACTAACAAGTTTATAATCGCACATTCTTCAGAGTGATACATAGTGCTTTATACTACACCTACAAGGAAAATTAAAAAAATACTTAAAATGTGCATTTCGCAAAACGTACACTCGATAAAAAATATCGAGTGCACTTCGCAGAATGAGCACTTTTTGAGAAAGTTGTTAACTTATAAAAAGACTAGCTGTGCCCCGCAGTTTCACCTGCGTTAATTTGAGGAATAATTTCATATTTGCTAATTTATGTATTAGAAAAATGAAAACTCGTAATTCTGGCGCCCAACGTGGTGCCATCGACCCGAGTCATCATGACTAGGCAATTCGTTAGTACGTATTGATATCGTATACGTTGTAACTTCTCTACTTCTAACTGACTTCGGTACTTCATATTTTAAGAAGTCTAATAAGTTAATAGTTCTTTTCACTAAAACAGAAGTAAATAATATTGATTGATTAACAGATATTTAAGAACAATTAAGTAAGTTTTACAAAACATATTTTGATTTGTTTGTAGGGTACTTCCTGTTCGGGCCCAAGCTGACGCGGCTGCAGATGGAATGCTTCGGCAACAAGCGCCGCGTTATCTGCACGCCCGAGTGCGACGACACAGGTACTCGATACAGCCTCCCTAGCCACATAGCTTGCTACTATTCGAATACAATTCAAATGTGATGTATGGAAAATTTGCGTGCAATGTCGCTAACTATACGAGGTGTAACAAAAATACCCCTAATGCCGAATATGGTATATAGGGACCATCAAACTGAACAACTTTTACTATGGGGCCAACTCTGAATCCGCGTAAAAAAATCAGCTGTTTCATAAATTTTGATATTTTCGATTTTATTTATTGGATGAAACAGCTGATTTTTTTTCGCGATTTCAGAGTTGGTCCCATAGTAAAAGTTGTTCAGTTTGATGGTCCCTATATACCATATTCGGCATTAGGGGTATTTTTGTAACATGTTGCAGACAATCGTTATGAAACGTCAACTATTTGCATTCTATTTGAATTGTCGATACTTCGCTTGGCTCGCCACGCTCGCTTATCGCTATAACAAAATAATATAGTCTGTATGTCCTAACAGAAGCGCAGCTCTGCCGGTATTCGAAAACTTTTATGTCATTTGTTTTACTGCTGCTGCTACAGTATGTTCACACGGCGGCACCCCAGACTATACATGTTGACCTTGAGACCGCCTTTATGCCCTACGTAATAAAAGCTGCTTTCGCAGTTTAACTGTATAACCTGACCTGCAGTCGTGTGTACCTACAACTATAGCTTGATTTGGGCCGAGATTTCCTGTGACTGTATTATGAATTTGCACAGTTGCCTTTACTATACTCGATAGCGACAAAGTAAGCAATTCTGAAAAAAAATCTGGAGCAGCTCTTCTGTTAACAATGTACTGTTTCATATTTTAATACTAGGGGAAATGCTGTTGTATCCCATAATGCTAATCTGTGTTGGTGGTGGTAAAAAAATGGCTGTAGTGATGGGGAAAATGCCGGGCATTTTTGGCAGATTGGGAATATTAGATTAAGATTCATTGTTCAAAAGCCTATAATACATGTTCCAATCAATTCCAACCGTGCCGTTATCATACGTCACGAGTTCAAAACTTTTAAATTAGTAAATATCGACGGAGGCGTAAGTATATATTAGGAGTAGTAAACTGTTGTGAGACATCAATCTCACCTACATCATTATTTAAAAAATTTAAGTTGTGTTGATTAACAGATACATGGTTGATATTTTTTTTCAAACTTATGGCCGCCCGCGACTTTGCCTACGTGGACATATACATATTGCTATCTTCGAGAACAGTATTTTTTTGGATCATAATACTCCTGAGAACGTATGTGCAAAATTTCTCATATAACAAGTACATTACAAATAAACAAAAACAAATTCCCCTTCGCATTATTATAGTAGTTTTGGGATGTAATATTGTCGATTGATATTTGTACGGTTTTAATTACACTTTTATTAGAAAAAAGCAACAAAAAGTCAAATTCTAATAAATATTTGTTAAATCACTAATATACAGAGTGTTACTAACACTCTAGCGAAAACAGGGCATAGTCGACTCATGATTCTGAGGAATTTTCCGTCGCAAAATAGAGAGTATGTCTTAGCTGCATAGAACCTAAATTTACAAAAAAGTAATTAAATGTATGTACAACAACAGCTATTTGCTCGCGGTCGAAGGTCGTGACTTTGTTGTAAGTGTTCGAGTAGTTATCGAGTTTTACGCGTACATTGCTGCTCAACGAAAAATCAAAATCTCAACTATGCATTTCCGACAAATTTTCCCTCCCGGGCAGAAACACTTTCCCAACTCTAAATGGGTGTGAAGCATAGATAACATTACCTGGATAGTTTTTTTCGAATACGCAACTGGCAATAGCCGGGGTGCAGATGAAGAAATATAATACGGGATTTTATTCGTCAAAGTGCCTCAAAATTCAAATCCTTATCGTAATAAGGAAGGCCTGTGTCCCAGCGGTGGGGACATCAAAATGGCTGATGTCGATTCCTTAAAGTTAGCGTAGAATTACAATTTGGATTACGAAGTGGTATAACGTAACGTTGACGGTAAAGACCGGTGCAACACGGAGAAGTGCAGCTGGGAGGTGTGCGAGGGCAAGCTGTGCAAGGAGATGGACGCCGTGGAGCTGCAGCTGGCCTCCGCCCACGCCGACGCCGACGCCCCCGCCCGCGCCGACCCGCCCTACAAGCGCGACAAGTACGAGCAGCTCGCGTAGCGTTACAAACTAGACACTATTGTAGCGTTTTTGTAGGATTTGAAAAAATCACATTAATCTCAACATGTGTTAATATAGTGCCCGGCACAGATCTTAAGCGTGAGCGAGCTTTGGACAGAAGTATTTTCCGAGATGTGTGCTGAGGTGCGCGCTATCCGGGATTCCATTCCACTCCAGTTACTTGATTAGCTACTTGCACGACGCGGGATCGAGATTCGTCAGTTGCATCTCTAGATAGATTAGGAGTTATTGGGTTCGAACTAATAGGAAGCGCTAAGGTATCCCCACTTTTTGTCCAGCGCTCGGGATCCGTGCCGACACCAAAACAGAACTAGGGCGTTGAATATCAGTAACGTTGACAAGCAATTCTGCTTTTTTAGGCCGTTTTAGGGCTCCGTACCAAAATGGTAAAAAGGAACCCTTATGTTTTTAAGTAGATTGGCTACGTATTACGATTGCATGTCCATTTATCTCGTTGTAGGTAATTAATACACATTCTGCTACACATTTACACATTCTTCATTTTCATTTGTTGATCTATGGATTCAATGCACATAGTTTTTACTTTGGTTTGGTCGTTATAAAGTAGTGTTATTCACGCTTATTTGTCGTTGTAGTACCTATTTGTTTATTCATCACGATTTTCTCATCGACTAACAATAATTAAAAATAAATTTTCTTCTACAGCTGAAACATCAACCCCGCCTTTGCTGGAATCGGCTCACAGCTCCGACTCCGATTTGTTTGTGTGTCGAACGCGTACTTGCATCCAACCATCGCACTACTTCAAGGCTTCAACGTCAGGCGACTCGGCCGACGTGCCTTCTTGTCACTACGGGGCTAAGCACTGCCCCTCGCGCGTGGCTCGGGCGAAGCGCCCCCCGCCATGCCACCACGACCACGAAAAGGAAGACAGCCCGAGCGTAGAAGACGCCCAGCTCCTCAGAACTGGGCGGCAAGGATGCTGCAAGAAGAAGCAGGAACCGCCCCCCGACGAGTCGACCTCCAGTCACGAAGTCGTCGTACATGAGAGCAAATCCTGCTGCGAGGAACCTCGCGAGCCCAAAACCAGGGAAGACAGCCCTCAGGTCTCCTGTTGCCACAACGCGAAGGCGTCTTCCGAGAGCCAGGAACAAATTATACAGTAACTATGGACTCGTAAATGAGATTTATTTTTAATGGAACGTTGTGCACAAAGTGACTGACGTAATTAGGATAGTTGTTGCCGATTTCCGCCCCTTTTTATTTTTAGATGGATTTATTTACTCAGGTTACCTTATCTTAAAAATCGGAAAATAATATTCGACAATACACGTGATGAAGTAGAGAGATGCTATAGTGATTAGGAAATTACAAAAGAGATGATCCTAAAACGTGAGCTTGGGCCAGGTCTCTGTATGGCATAGAAAAATGAAGAATATAAAAATTTATATTAAATAATACTAGAAAAAATCGACTTACCCGCAAATGACGAATCTTCGGACTGCTTCTTCGGATCTTCTATTGCTCCAAATAGTTCTAGCAATAGGTACACACGACAGCACGTCAGGTTATACATTTAAACTGCGAAAACAGCTTTTATTACGTAGGGCATAAAGGCGATCTCAAGTTCAACATTTAGTCTTGAGATGCCGTCGACTGTACCATTTTTTTCGATGGCCGGCACTTTCAGAAAAGCCCCTAAAATGTATGGCGCTTGAATGATCTCCTTTGTCAGTTTCATTTAAAAATGTTAAGCAAATTGCTATTATAGCACTGTTACCAACAGAAAGTGTCAAATTTAATAAATTTTAAATGGTTTCAATCGCTTTCAAACGAGAATTGTTAGCAACAGAGTTACGTAATCAGGGTGCTGATCACATGTGTTCATATTGTTGAGTACAGTCACTATCGAAAGTTATTGACTTACAATTATTTATTCATTACTCGCTAGTTTGTAATTATGAAAAGGCAACTAGATAGCCTAACCTCTAGTTTAGCCCCTTTTGCTCATGACATATCTTTAGTTATAATTTACCTATAAAGCAGTAGTTGTATATTATTTTTATATCTGTCTTATCATGTTAAGGTGCTAATTAGTGTCGTCAGTGTAGTTTAGGAAATGCCGTTTATAACGGTTGTCGTACCTTAAATCCAAAATAAAAGAAGAAGACCAATCACAGATGGAAATCCTGTGCAAGCACTAAGGGCTAAGTAAACATAATTTGTAAATTATCTTTCAAAAGGGGTATGAGTAAAAAGTGGGTCATTTTTTTTGCGATGTCGCTTCTAAAAAGCTCTTTCATCTCAAAGACCTTATCGAAATAACAAAAAAATTATTCTACAGCGTAAGTCTATCATGGGCAGTTTTTGGGATATTTAAGTTTAAAAAATTAAATTCGGAGCGTTTTTTTTTGCGCTGTCGCTTCCAAAAAGCTCTTTCATCTCAAAGACCTTATCGAAATAACCAAAAAACTATTCGACAGCGTAAGTCTATCATGGGCAGTTTTTGAAATATTTAAGTTAAAAAAATAAAATGTGGGTTATTTTCTTTTTTTGGTGTTGTCGCTTCAAAAAAACCATTTCATCGCAAAGATCTCATCTAAGTAAGCAAAAAACTAATTGGCAGCGTAAATCTAGCATGGGCAGTTTTTGAGATATTTAAGTTTAAAAAATAATATGTGGGTTATTTTCTTTTTTTGGCGTTGTCGCTTCCAAAAATCTATTTCATGGCAAAGATCTCATCCAAATAAGTAAAAAACTATTTGACAGCGTAAGTCTATCATGGGCAGATTTTGAGATATTTAAGTTAAAAAAATAATATGTGGGTTATGTTCTTTTTTTGACATTGTCGCTTCCAAAAAACTATTTCACCGCAAAGATCTCATCCAAATAAGCAAACAACTATTAGGTAGCGTAAGTCTATCATGGGCAGTTTTTGAGATATTTAAGTAAAAAAAATAATAGGTGGGTTATTTTCTTTTTTTGGCGTTGTCGCTTCCAAAAAACTATTTCATGGCAAAGATCTCTTCGAAATAAGCAAAAAACTAATAAGCAGTGTAAATCTATCATGAGCAGTTTTTTTGAGATATTTAAGTTTAAAAAATAATATGTGGTTATTTACTTTTTTTGGCGTTGTCGCTTCCAAAAAACCATTTCATCGCAAATATCCCATCCAAATAAGCAAAAACCTATTCAAAAGCGTAAGTCTATCATGGGCATTTTTGAGATATTTAAGTTTAAAAAATAATATGTGGGTTATTTTCTTTTTTTGGTATTGTCGCTTCCAAAAAACTGTTTCATCGCAAAGATCTCGTCTAAATAAGCAAAAAACTATTGAACAGCGTAAGTCTAGCATGGGTAGTTTTTGAGATATTTAAGTTTAAAAAAAATATTTGGGTAATTTTTTTCCGCGATGTCGCTTCCACGACATCGAAACAGTTTTTTGGAAGCGACAATACCAAAAAAAGAAAATAACCCACATATTATTTTTTTAAAATTAAATATCTCAAAAACTGCCCTTGCTAGACTTACGCTTTTGAATAGGTTTTTGCTTATTTGGATGGGATATTTGCGATGAAATGATTTTTTGGAAGCGACAACGCCAAAAAAAGTAAATAACCACATATTATTTTTTAAACTTAAATATCTCAAAAACTGCCCATGATAGACTTACGCTGCCAATTAGTTTGTTGCTTATTTAGATGAGATCTTTGCGATGAAATAGTTTTTTGGAAGCGACAACGCCAAAAAAAGAAAATAACCCACATATTATTTTTTTTACTTAAATATCTCAAAAACTGCCCATGATAGACTTACGCTACCTAATAGTTTTTTGCTTATTTGGATGAGATCTTTGCGGTGAAATAGTTTTTTGGAAGCGACAATGTCAAAAAAAGAACATAACCCACATATTATTTTTTTAACTTAAATATCTCAAAATCTGCCCATGATAGACTTACGCTGCCATAAAGTTTTTTGCTTATTTGGATGAGATCTATGCGATGAAATGGTTTTTTGGAAGCGACATCGAAAAAAAAATTGACCCACCTCTTCTTAGAAAATTACTCATACCCCTTTTAGTGCCGTCCAAGTGCAGTTCTTTAGCAATATGGTGATTGAAAATATACCAGTGTTGCCTTATTAATTAATATTAATTAACTGCCTCTGCCTTATGCCAATATTTTTGTAAACAAGATATATAATACTAAATAATATACTAGAAAAAATAGGACTCCCACCAGACCATGTTCTCGGACGGGAATCGAACCCGCGACCTTTGGATATCCGGTCCAATGCTCTGACCGCTGAGCTACCGAGTCACTAGTGGGAACGTCGAATTTCTTCTAGTATATCAACTCTTACGCTGCAAGCCAGCGCCTATTTTTTGCTAGTATATTATTTAGTATTGTATAAAAATAGCTTTGTGAATGCTTAAATCTCAAAATTTAAAGTTGGAACCAAATTAAGTAATTATACTGAAACAGGTGATAGTGTTGCTTAAACTGAACTACTTTCTTCAATGAACATGGGGCGAAATACAAAACAAAAAATTCATTCTCCCATACAAAATGTATCGGTCAGCTGATCGACTTAGTATGGAAAGACGAAAACAAAAAATCGTTTTTCGACCTATGTTCCTTGGAGAAAGTTGTTCAGTTTAAGCAACACTATCATCTGTTTTAGTAATGTTACTTAATTTGGTTCTAACTTATATAGAATTTCACGTTAGCGAAATTCTACATTTTGCTTTAAAGAACAAAATACGGAAAAAAATTAGGCAGTACATTACGGCTTATTTACCGTATGACTGTTATTTTTTTAATAATTGCCGAATTTCGTACTGTTCCTTGTATTCATTTATTTTGTTGGTACTTTTTTAAAGCCTTTGTTCGCAATATTATATTCGCAAAGGTGCCTCAATTTTTATTTTTGTGCCAAATATTTAAATTGTAGAATGTAGAACGATTTTTTGCCATTGTTATTAGTGATAGCTCAAATGATATATTGTTGCAATAAAAAACAATATCGCATATACATACGTATTTCTATTTATACCTTGGAAAAGACTTCAGCAGATAAAAAGTACATAGTTTGCAACCCTAAACATATAAATACAACGCCAAACAGGGATATGGTTCCGAAGAAAAATATTAAGTCTTCAATATTTTTTTTATTTTTGCAATATAATAATAATATAATAATAGAACATTATATGTATGGTATTAAAATAATGCCTTATTCTAGCTTACATCTATATTTGTTTTGTTACAAATAATCACAATGATGCGGCGGGCACGGCTCATGCAGAATGTTGAGATTCGGGGTGGGCGAGCTTACCATCATATTAATGTCATTTTAGTAGGAGACATGAAAATAGTTAAGTATTTATTTAACAAGTGAGCTAAGTTGTCTTTGCTGCGAGACTACTAAACATAAAAAATAGTCACCTCTATCAGCGAGAAAACTCGCAGCAAAATTGAGGATACGTGAATCGAAACTCACACTCGCAGCAAAAAGCGATTTAGCTGCGAGTTTTTACGCATCAAAAACGCTCTACTGCTGGAGAAGTGAAAAATATATAGTATCATTTTCGCATTTGAGAATATTATTTCTCTAATCAGTTAAGTGATAGTAAAAAGAACTAAGCTAAGACTGCCTAGTGTCTGACAAAAAATACATATTCTATTCTGGCTCAAATGGCAGTGACCGTGTTAAGTATAATGAACTTATTTGATATGCACTAATATAAAATAAGCATTCCATTCATATAGGGAGGATTTGTCTTCCCAATTTATCATATTTATCTCATTATTATGATTAAGTCAATCTTAACTCAATATCCTGTTTTCTATATGCCTTATTAAGCAAATGCGCTGTCAGTTCGCCGACTTAATCGATGGTAAACCCTCCACCTTCAAAGTATATTTCTATATTTACTCAAGATTAATCAATATTGCACTTTTCCTTAACGCTTTAATGTACTATTCAACGATTTTTTCTATAAATTATTAGGATTAAACCAGCTTCCAAAATTGATTATAGTAAAGCTTATTTTCATAAAGCGATTACAGTAACTTCGACTTTTTTTTAAAAAACTTGTTACAAGAGACTGATGTCGAGACACACATCAGGCTTAAGCCGCGCCCGTGAATGCGAGGCGTCCACAACATAACAATAAAGTTAAATAAATATGGCAATAGTTATCGATCTGATCGTATTGATCAGCTCTCGGGCATCTACAAAGGCCTATACGTAATAATTACTATAAAACAAATGTGTAATTTTGTATAATCAACTTTACATGTTAAAAATTAAATAGTTTTTAATCAAAACTGGAATGAAACAAAAGGATTACAACAAATTATAGGGAAGACCTAATAACTTCGTATAACAATTAGCAAAATAACTGATTTCACAATTCCTAATCTCTGGACCGGTAGTCACCTCCACTTCGACCGTTCCCGAGCATGACGCACGAGAGCATTTCCTCTCAATCACAGACTTTCATTCGTACAAAAATAAAATTAAAGAAATTACAACATTAACTATACTTTTATTATAATTAACATTAGAGTGCGATTTCCCAGTTTTGTCCAATTCTAAAACATGCACTGATACTTGTAATTTCTTAACTACGCTAACACAAAGACTGCACACAGTTATTTTTTATGTTTCTCAAGTAAATAAAAAAAATAGAGAATAATATTATGCACAAGATACTCCTGCAGGCGCACCTATAGCATGAAGAACCCAAAGATTTAAATCGTTAGATATGCCTTGGAACTGAAAATCGGTGGCATTATTTCAAATCTGTAAAAAATTCAAAATGGCGCACGCATGCGTGATGCGTTGTTTACTTACGCCCATCGGAAGAGGATCCCTTATAAACCGCGTCCTTAGTACGTCAGCGCCATAACACTATGGTAAGGTAAGGCGAATCGATGAATTAAATCTTTGAACGAACCCGACAAAAAATGTGTCTGCTGTAATGAAATTTTCGACAGATAAACGGTTTTTCTACGTCGGGATGTAATTATTGACACGTAAAGTAACGTTGTATATCGATTAACAGTGCCAAGCAACGAGTAAATATTTTTCTCGCAACTTCTATAACCACGGCGGTATTATAATGACTATAATAATCGTACTGGTGCGAAGAACGAATCGTATTTATTCATTTAACTACTGTTTGCATCTGCTCAGTTGTGCTACTATTAAATTGTAACTTCAAATGGGCCATTGCAAAATTTAAATATTGGCTTCTGTATGTGTTGTTATCACTTCTTCCGTCAAGTCCACAGTGTGGAGTTTCACTTTTTAATGATAATCATCTGTGATATTATCACATCCAGCAACTGACTTCCGTTGCTCAATCACATGGTTAAATATTGATTGTGTTGGTTCAGGTGTTTTAGATATTTTGTTAATAATATTTTTTATTTTTTTGTCTGTTGGTATGGACAGCATCTCGTTGTTCAATATCTTTACTTAATTTTAATTGGACTAATAAAATTTCAATGATGCTAAAGAATCATCAAACTGAACAGTGACCATTCTTTCCAGATTGATTTTTTAAATAGCAAATCTATATCCAGTGTTTGAACTAGCGCCGTCGCGCAGTCGGTAGTGCGCGTCAGCGCGACGTAGCTGTACGCGCATAGCAATTAATCGGCGCTGCACTGTATACAATCGTATGTTTTCATTGATATAGCTACGCTCGTTCGACCGACGCCAGTGCTGACCGTCGGTCGAGCACTGAATCAGGGATTGAAATATCGTTAGAAAATTATGTTACAAAAATACCAATAAAATAGCTTTATTTCTCGATTAACGTTATTTTTACGGTTATTGAAATAACGGTAATTATGGCAAATAACGTAAATTACAAAATAACGTTTTGACGTTTTCAGTAACACACACTAAACAACGCAGTGCAGCACTGTGTGTAGTTAAACAGACATTTTCTAGTAAATTTAATAATAATTTATCGATAATTTTCCATGATTAAATTCCGATCGAAACATGTACGATTGAAAAACACAACAACGAGTGCATTTTATCATTTCTTAGAAGACCTAGGTTTCTACTCAAGTTGATTCAGTTCACTATTCTCGTCAAACACATATTGTTATAAATTAATTACTGGGCATAACAATTATATATGTCATAAGCTTGTTTTACTTAATATAATTAATTAAATCATTAAATATAAGGTCCCCAGTTTAGTTCAACTAACAGGAAACTAAAGAAGTCTACTCAAACTAATCTACTTTTTTTTTAGAGAATTACTTTTTGGTAATCTGATTCTTCTAATACTCTTGTCCTTGTACAGCAATACCCATATGCCAAAATTGTTGCTAAATACTTTAGAATACTACAAAAATTATAACAAAACAAGTTTATTTCAGCACGCAAACATAACAAAAAGCAAATAATTTAATTAACAGGGCTGCTGTACGCGAAAATATTGAAATTTAAAATGCATTTTCGGTATTACCTCGGTTGTTTAGGCGACGAAAGTTTGCTTGGGAGTGGCCGTTGTTCATAATGCTTCTGTAGAAGCAGTGTCGCCTAAATGCGGTGTGTGGAATATTTCAGGTTTTGCAGCGAATGTTTCAGGCCATCAACTCCCAAAACTGCAGCAGACGCTCGCCAGAGGGCGTGTTCATGTCCTGAGGCCGGATGAAGTTCATCTCGATGGTTTTGAATCTCTTCTTGAGTTCTGCGTCGAAAAGCTGCAAGAGAAAATTTTCAAGGTGAAGCATCAAAGTATACTTGGACCAAGTAGCTTTGATCAAAGTTGACTTGGATACCCATAAATAAATAAATAAATAGATACCCGTTGACACGCTCAAAAGTCTGCTTTGACAGAAAGCTTTCAACGAAGTTTATTTTGATACCGGTTGACTAGACTTGGATCAGTTTGTTTATTTATTTATTTAAGGTACTCTAACAAATTGTTTATTTTTGCCACTCTTGAACATGGTTCCATTTCGTCATCGGCCGACGTCACTACTACACAGGTATACTGACCGCGGCGTCGTCGGGCGGCGCCAGCGAGGCGGGCGCGGCGCGCGGGTCGGGCGCGGCCAGCAGGCGCGCGCCGGGTGACGTCACTACTACACTGGTATACTGACCGCGGCGTCGTCGGGCGGCGCCAGCGAGGCGGGCGCGGCGCGCGGGTCGGGCGCGGCCAGCAGGCGCGCGCCGGGTGACGTCACTACTACACTGGTATACTGACCGCGGCGTCGTCGGGCGGCGCCAGCGAGGCGGGCGCGGCGCGCGGGTCGGGCGCGGCCAGCAGGCGCGCGCCGGGTGACGTCACTACTACACTGGTATACTGACCGCGGCGTCGTCGGGCGGCGCCAGCGAGGCGGGCGCGGCGCGCGGGTCGGGCGCGGCCAGCAGGCGCGCGCCGGGTGACGTCACTACTACACTGGTATACTGACCGCGGCGTCGTCGGGCGGCGCCAGCGAGGCGGGCGCGGCGCGCGGGTCGGGCGCGGCCAGCAGGCGCGCGCCGGGTGACGTCACTACTACACTGGTATACTGACCGCGGCGTCGTCGGGCGGCGCCAGCGAGGCGGGCGCGGCGCGCGGGTCGGGCGCGGCCAGCAGGCGCGCGCCGGGTGACGTCACTACTACACTGGTATACTGACCGCGGCGTCGTCGGGCGGCGCCAGCGAGGCGGGCGCGGCGCGCGGGTCGGGCGCGGCCAGCAGGCGCGCGCCGGGTGACGTCACTACTACACTGGTATACTGACCGCGGCGTCGTCGGGCGGCGCCAGCGAGGCGGGCGCGGCGCGCGGGTCGGGCGCGGCCAGCAGGCGCGCGCCGGGTGACGTCACTACTACACTGGTATACTGACCGCGGCGTCGTCGGGCGGCGCCAGCGAGGCGGGCGCGGCGCGCGGGTCGGGCGCGGCCAGCAGGCGCGCGCCGGGTGACGTCACTACTACACTGGTATACTGACCGCGGCGTCGTCGGGCGGCGCCAGCGAGGCGGGCGCGGCGCGCGGGTCGGGCGCGGCCAGCAGGCGCGCGGCGGCGGACGCTACGGCGGACGCGTGATGCCGACGCAGCGCGCTCACTTCCCACAGCGACGAGCCGAGCGCGCGAGCGCGGGACGTGCTCGTCTCCTCCATTATGTACGGGTCGTTAGACACTGTTGGATAAGCATACGATTGACTTTCAAGAGAAATGTGAACATAGAACAGAAGCTTTAAGGCAGAAAGAATATGCGCCAGAGAGAGTGTGCTCAATAAGTATAACTTTTACAAAGGTAAGGCAATTTTTTACGAAAAATAGCATTATAACATTTTTTAATGACTGAAAACAATGCCATGACGGAATTTCTTTCTATTATATTAAGTTTGACTACAGTTGATATATAGTGTATATGTAGTGGTGGTAGTGTACTGACTGAGCGCGGGCGAGTCCTCGTGGCAGATCATGCGCTTGAGCGGCGGGTGGCGCAGCAGCAGGTTGGCCAGCAGCTGCAGCAGCGCGCCCGCGTCCGCGTCGCCCGCCACCAGCGCCAGGCGCCCCACGCGCTTCGCGAACGCCGCCACCAGGCTTTCGGGCAGGTGCCTGGACACGAACACATTACAATCGATAGTTCGAGCCAGCAAACTTACATTTAAACTGTTAGATATGTATGAGCGACGGCCCACAACAATGAAGGCCTATTACAAAAAAGCATCACGATAAGCGTACGCGGTGTTATTACAAAAGATCAAAATAATATTATCCAAAATAAAGTACTTCTATAAATATTAACCTTAAATTTTATTGACGCATATATATGAATGACAAGTACCCTGAAATTAGCTTTGCCCGTGCCTCCACTTTGACTCGATCAATTTGCAACATCGCAACGTAGTGTTGCCGTGTAATTTATATGGGACACAACTTTTGAATCCTAACAATACTCACGTGGAGCTGAGGAACACGTCGGCCAGGTGCAGCAGCCGGCGCTTGCAGCGCGTGGCGAACATCTCGGGCTCGAACAGCGCGTACAGGCGGTCGTACATGGCGGGGTAGCTCACGTTGTGGCGTCGTACAAGCTCTAACACGCCCTGTAGCGCGAGGATACTGATGGGGCCGCCTATACATACAAACATTTATGACTAAAGAACATGTGATGAAAGCTGGAATTTATAAAAAAAAGTTTCTAGAGAAGACCGGAAAAGTCACTGTTGGCCACATAAAATAAACAAAAAAGTAGTAATTCATTTTTCCAAGTTTAGCAGGAAGCATAAATACATTCAAAAGTAATTTCGGTTCATTAAAAGCAAGGCAAAGTTCATAACAATTTAAATCGCTTAGCTCAGTGATTCCTTAACTATTTAGGCAAGAGTCCCCTTTTCCAAAATGAACTGATACCTCAGACCCCAAGCCAAATTACTTTAAAAATCTTATCAAATATCAATTTATATTATTTGTTTATGGGAAACCGATTTCGACCCCAAGGGGTGGGTATCGACCACTTTGGCAATCATTGTTTCAAAAGTGCCACTACCCACACCTCTAAAACGTTCAGGTGTGACATTCAAATTACAAAAGCATATTCTTAAACATCAAATCGCCAGCTAAACCTTAGTATTCTGTTTGTAATGTTCAATAAAAGGTTAATTTACCTGCATCAAGACTGTCACACAGCATATCAGTGGCTAGATGCGGCCTCGCCAACAGCGGCATGAGTCTCTCCACTAGCAGCAGCAGCGCGCGGCGGTGAGTGCGCGGTTCCGAGCACAGAGGCCACTGGCACGCGAAGTTCCAGCACCGGTTGGCGTACCGACGACACACGCCGGGGTTGTACGGAAAGGGGGCTTTGTCTGGACAACCAATAGTCATGTCTTCACTCAGAAGAAGCGAAATCGACGCGAACGAACCCGTGGTTTTAATAACACTGCTGTTAATCTTGTACATGTTAATGATACACGTTTTTCACCAAGCGAGTGCGAAGCACTAGCAAATCGTCTCCGTTTCAGCTTGGGCAAAAATGCTTACCAATAGTCCAATCTGTCCGTCTTGCCGTCTGTTCTCCTCTAAAGGAGACATTTCTCAACCAATTCTAGTTAAATTTTGTGAGCAGGTTTGATAATTAATTATATAGAATTTTTGTCTATTCCTTTTTTCGGAATTATTCAAAATGGCGGAGTTATTAGAGCGAGGTCTACAGCTCACAGAGCCACTAGTTTTAGCGTGACTCAAAATAGTAAACATTTACTTTTTGACCAAGTGAGCGCGAAGCGCAAGCAAAGCGTGTCTGTTAGGTCAGGTTGAATTTCTCATATTATTATATTATTTTGTGAAAATTCTACTATTATTTGGTAAACATTGATCCTGTATAAGTAAATATAACTAAATATTGAACTGGATACATTATATTTTTCATTAACTACCTATTCCTACCTATTCTTTAACTATTGAGTTCTAAACAACACAATAAGTACTGGTAATGGAAAACATAGACAAATCAAATAAAACATATTCAATAAAAAACACAGCATTTGACACAAACGGGATTCAGTGGACACAGCAATTAATGGCTGATGTGTCATTACAAGATTAATTTCTTAAGTCACAAAGCAAAGAACTCACCCTCAGCTCCACAAAGTAGTTTCTCATCCATTTCCTCATTGTTCTTATTTCTGAGCTTGCCCTTGGCTTCCGTCTGAATTTCAGTTACTAGGAGTTTATCCAAGAGCTCTAAGTAGTTTTGCATGAATATGGTTGAAGGTGACCTATAAAAAAAATATATTTTATAAACCCTGCTATACAAAACTATTGCAAATGCAAATCAAAATAGAATATTGATTAAATAATGTCTAGGGTTGCTAAATGAAAGTGTCAGTCCAGTAATGTATGATGTTTGGGAATGAATATTTTGAAAATTTACTCACTTGCGATATGCCAATGACGCAAGTACTTTTAACCCATACTGTTGTACATCTTTGTACTCTGTGAACTCTTGAAAACGGGCTATAGGAGCCGACATAAGTTGATCTGAGTCAAGTAATACAGTGAAAATGTTCTGAAAAATAAAAAATCAAATAAGTTTTGCAATTAGAGGTTTCTTGATGAATTAAATACTCTTTCTATCAAAACAATATTGAGTCCTTTACCTTCAGTCTGACTGAGGGGAAGTAGTATCCAGAAGAACTCTCTAATGGGTGCTTGCCTTCAGCCTGCAGCAGTTTGCTGACTGTCACCAAAGCTTGCAGTCGGGAATTCATACGGCCTCGTGTGATGCATTCTAGAGTTCGGCTGAGAGCAGTCTCATAGCAGTCCCGTAGCCATCTTGTGTATTCTACTTCTGGATTTTCCTCTTTACAACAAAAAAAATATTTAATAGTGATGTTATGAAATAGTGCATTTGAATTTATTACACAAAAATCAAAAAGTATTCTATTTATTATACAGAACTAAAAATAATTATTTGGGCTTCTTGATGAGATAGAACACTGCAACATGAAAACAGCTTGATATGCAAAAGTCATTCTTTAACCCAACAAAAACCTACCAGCACTATGACCTTGAATCTGTTTGCATGGGAACATACAATTTGGTGCAATCATGTTGCAAAAATGACATGTAAAAATGTATATAAAATTTTGAGCAGTAGTATTATATAAAATTTTGGCTTTAGCTTGTCCATTATAAAAGCAATTACACAAGATATTGGTTGGGCTGTGGTCGGTACCCGCCTTTTATATAAGCAAGAACGTCACATGTCGCAAAATATGACCACTGTAGTTAGAGTACCTACAATTATTTCAACACACATTATCTTAGAAAAGCCGGAGTTTAGCAAATTATTGATTATTATTTTCATATAACTACTGAAATTCTATAGAATTGTAGAAAACATATCGTAAACCGTTATTGTAATGAGCTTACCAATTGGTTTCAAGGGAAGGATTTCTTCGATCAAATCTCCTCTTCTTAATAATTCTGTAAATATTACTTCAATTGTAAGCAATAGGGGAGTGTAATTATCTGTTGTAGCCTAAAAATCATAAGAAAAAGGCATTATTTCATAACGTAACCTGTGACGCAGTTTAACAATACATTTAAACAGCTTTGACAACATAAAAGCTTACCTCAAACATTTGCAAGATATCAGCAAGATTATTAGCATGTTTTCGAGAGTTTAAAAACTCGTTCGCTTTATTGCGTAGCTGTGCTGAGACCATTTTAATCAAACTTTGTTGAACAGCGGCCATTTTTGTATTGAAAAGAAATGACAGAAAAACACAGACTAATAAGTGAACAAGTAAAGACTTCAAAGACTGTATTGTTTGTTCTGTAGTCAATTGTGTATATAATACCAACATAAAAAAAATAAGGATGTGTTCATAGTTCAACTATTTTTACATTCACTGTTCCAAGAACTTTAAAATCATGTATTCTTACCTTGTCAATAAAAAAATAAGGGCCTATTCAAAAGTCCCTAAGTCCAAAAAAACTGAGCTTGTTAATACAACATATTATTGCTGAAATTTTGCTTTAATTGAGTATGGCGGTTATTCTGTGACTTCAGTGGGCGTATTCATGTGGGGTTCAGTCATTTTTATATGTGGGTTGCTCAAGAACTAATTAATACGATCACTTTAAAGTTTCAATAACTTCAACCTTAGATGCTCTAAGACTTCAACTATGTAGATTAGAATGAAGTTCACTCAAACTGAAGAAAAAAAATAAAAATAAAATCAAATAAACAGACGAACATAGAACCTCCTCCTTTTTTTGAAGTCGGTTTAAAAAGGCTGTACGGTCAAAGTCTTGTCTTAAATAAAAAAAAAATAAAGTAAATAAAAATAATAATTAAGATTCGATTTTACACTCTAAAACTTTGTATTAAGGCATTTATTGCTATAAAAGTTTTCCACCCCTTCTGTTGTTTGGGTTTGGATAAAAAAGTGAGGTTAGTTGTCAACTTGTTTGTCAAAGTAACGTAAATTTCATAGAAGCAATAAAGCGGCGTTTTTAGATTATATTACAGATTTTCATAAATTCCTGAAAATAACGCGTTAGTATGGATGGAGATCTATATGATGAATTTGGTAACTATATCGGGCCAGATTTGGAGTCGGACTCCGACGATGAGCAAAGTGTGTACGGTCAGGATAACAGAGATGCCGACGAGGATGCAATGGAAGAAGATGAAGACGCTGACGCGGAGCCCGAGGTGGCTCCGATGTCGGTTGTTCTACATGAAGATAAAAGGTTAACCCACACATTTGCTACATTGCATTATTTACTAAAGTACAAACTTTACTCTGTTTGATGATCAGATATCTTAATTCTCAATGTCCAACGTAACAATATTCATAATTATCACAGTTATAATTATCTATTCACATTGTGTCCATTTGAAACCAAATTATGTTATGAAAACGTAAACGTATTATAATTATTATCTGTGTCAAAACATAACCTTTTCTCAATTGAGGTTGTGACTAGTTAACATGTTGACTGCCAACCTTTGAGTATTTTCATAGTATTTTTTATTTTCCCCACAAATTACTACTAGTATACTTGTATGTTAGCCAACATGTTAATTTAATAGATTAAACTACAAATTTTACAGTATGGATATTATAATAGATCTCTCATTTCAGGTATTACCCCCAAGCAGTAGAGGTCTACGGTCCAGATGTTGAAACGGTGGTGCAAGAAGAAGATACACAGGCACTAGATAAGCCGCTGGTGGAGCCAGTCAAACACAAAAAGTTTCAGGTGCAAGAGCAACAGCTGCCGGAGACCAACTACGACATGGAGTACCTAGCTGACATGCTGGACAACACTAACTTGATGAGAAATATCACTTTGATGGGCCATTTGCATAATGGTCAGTATTATACCCAAATTTAAAAAAAAGGTTGATTAAACCAAATAATTTTAGATCTTGTTGTTCATTTTTGTTAGATTTAGATATACTAAATCACAAGCAATACTCAATTTTTATCGATATTGTTTTCAAAGACAAATACTTGTTTTAGGTATTTTTTTATATGTGGTATTTTTTTAGGTAAAACATCATTTGTGGACTGTCTCCTGAGGCAGACACATCCAGGCACAATCAATAACGACACAACCATTCCAATGCGTTATACAGACACATTATTTGTGGAGCAGGAGCGCGGTGTATCGATCAAGGCTATGCCTGTCACACTTTTACTAAAAACTATAAAAGGGAAATCACATTTACTCAATATCATGGACACACCGGGACATGTTAATTTTAGTGATGAAGTCACAGCAGCACTGAGGATATCTGATGGTAAGTTACACTCATTTTTATGCTTCCTCTAACTCTATTACAATGCATTAAATTGATAATCAGTCAGTTAAATTGACAGTGATCCTTAGGTTCATATGATCGCTCGGTACAGCGCGGAACTACTAACCGCACGGTACAAGTTTATATTAAACTGTGTTATATCGTCTACATTACTGAGTAGCACAGCGCGGCACGCCGTGACTTGCACACAAGATCTTGCAAAATCAAAATCAAAGAATTTTCTTGATATATATTAAATATCAAAGATAATTATTATCAATGATAGTTACCACTTCAAACCCTACCGCTAGTGCTCTGAAGTTAGTCACTTCTGTTGTACATTGTTAAATGGCACTGTAAGTTCATATTATTGTTCATATTATTAATTAGTATTCAAATGTTACTCACAAAATTAAATCAACAATGATTGATATAAATATCAATATTATTTTGTACGGCAGCTGTTATTTACAAAATCGTTAAAAAACAATTTAAAAGTATTAAATTTACAAGACATTAAAATTTATCCAACAGGTGCAATCCTCTTTGTGGATGCTGCTGAAGGTATAATGCTGAATACAGAACGACTCCTCCGCCACGCTGTGCAAGAGCGTGTACCTCTTACTCTGTGCATTAACAAAATAGATCGACTGATCCTGGAGTTGAAACTACCCCCAGCAGATGCGTACTACAAGCTGCGACATATCATAGACGAGCTTAACTCTATGTTGGAGACACACCAGCCACAAGACAACCCTGATGAACCAGCAACAGTGTTCTCTCCTCTGTTAGGTATGAATTTTGGTTTAGTTATGTACTTTAGTGTTAATACATAAGTTTTTGCAGATAAATTAGCCAGTTTCCTGTTGTTTCTACATCTTCTGCCATTCGCCTGTAATTTAAGCATTATGTTACAAATTGCCTCCCTGGCCGACGAGCATGAGAAAATGGAATTTGAATTGTTATATTTGGTAACTTGTAATGTAACTTCTTTCACTACGGGCGGTTTCCGCAATTCGACGTTTATAGCGCCTATTTTGCGTATAAACAATTGTAATGTAACAATTTAAATTCTATTTTGAGCATTTGCCTGTAGTTTAATTAGTCAAGCTAAATAGCTCATAATTTGAGTTTCACAACTCACAACCTCAACCAGTCATCGTGTTTCGCGTCGTCGCTATACGACGTTCTTCTTCTCGCTGGAATCGTTCACGTTGATGTGCGCATCGACGCACCCGGGCGCGAGGCTGCGCGCGGCCGACATGGCGGCGTGGATGTGGGGCGAAGTGTACTTCAACGTGGTAGAAGCCAGTAGCTCATTATTCGGTTGTCCCACCCAGGCAACGTGTGTTTCGCCTCGTCGCTGTACGACGTGTGCTTCTCGCTGGAGTCGTTCGCGGCGATGTACGCATCGGCGCACCCGGGCGCGGGGCTGCGCGCGGCCGACATGGCGGCGTGGCTGTGGGGCGACGTGTACTTCAACAACAAGACAAGGCGCTTCACCAAGAAGCAGCCGCACGCCTCCGCGCAGAGGAGCTTCGTCGAGTTCATATTGGAGCCGTTGTACAAGATTTTCGCGCAGGTATGTTAAAAATCAATCAAACTTACGGCGTAGCCATGAAACAGAGCAATCGGCCCCACGGCGAGCACAATTCCTAAGTTTGTTACCAATTAACAGCTTTGAGGTGAGTGTATCGACCATGTAATGAAGGGAGAATTCGTTTCGTTCACCGCGCCGCCGGTCGCTCTGTTCAGTGGCCAGTATAGAGATTTAACACGCTATTTTCCTGTTATCCAATTCCCCAGATTCAGATCTCGTCATCTAATAAGTATGGTTTTTCTACTTCGTCATTCATCTTATGCCTTCCGGTTTCTAAATTTGATATTTTTGATTGCCCTCAGTACAGGCTTTTCATTGTGTACGTCATCTTTTGGTTATTCTCAGGTGGTAGGCGACGTAGACGACACGTTACCCGGCGTGCTGGCCGAGCTAGGCATTAAGCTGAGCAAGCAGGAGTCCCGGCTCAACGTGCGCCCGCTGCTCAGGCTCGTGTGCAGCCGCTTCTTTGGGGACTTCGCGTGAGTATTGAACGTTCAATATAAACAAACTGTGTTATTCATTAATAAAATCAAACATACAATAAACCTATTTTATTTAAAAAGTGTTTTAAAATGGGTTCCAAAATTTTAAATCTTGAGATATAGGTTTTGTTGTAACGGTCTGGACAGGACATGGAACAGGGCGACCAATACCGTCTGGCGGCGGTGCGACTAGCGAATACACGAGCGATGTGTGGTGTGATGCCAATCAAGCGCCATGTATTGGGCGTTTAGAGCTTGCCATGAATTACTATGAAGAGAGAACTCGCTAGTCGCGCCGCCAGTGGCGCTGTTCCGTGGCCAGCGGCCGAATTACAAGCTCTTATAACTTGAAAGGTTTATGAATTGCTATAGTTATATAGCAAATAAAAAAGATGCATTGATATCCATTTATAAAACTGGCAAGTTTTAAGGAGTTACTGATATCTCGGACAAAATAATTTTGTGTTTTTGTACAGTAAGACTATTAGGATCAGCTCATACTGAGACGCGACGCTGCGCGTACATTTTAATAGAGCGACTCAAAATTTGTCTTTGTTTACTACACGAAAAGATACACATTTCCGCGCGACGCCACGAGGCGTAGCCTGAGGCCGCCCCTTGACGAATTGTCTCATCGCGTCGCGTCGCGTCTCGGTATGAATTGACTCTAACAATAAAAATGTCTGAATCGTCAGTGAAAAAAAAATAAAATTAAAAAGTGTCATTTCGGACAAAGTATCCTAAATTATTTTGTTTTAGATGTCAGTGACTCGTTTTAAGAGCTTCTAATACGACTGCTATAATCCGTTTTCCTTTCTGCAGAGGTTTCGTAGAGATGGTAGTTCGGCACGTGCCCTCTCCGTTGGACGCGGCGGAGCGCAAGGTGGAGCACACGTACCGGGGCACCGGCGGCGCGCTGCGCGACGACATGCTGCGCTGCGACCAGTCGGGCCGCCTGCTCGCGCACACCACCAAGATGTACCCCACCGATGACTGCACCTTCTTCCTGGTTTGTAGCTTCGACATCATCATCATCATCATCTTGAGCCTCTTAGTTTTTTTTCTTTTAATTTTTAATTATTAAATAATACGTGACTATTAAGTTGGGTTTATAATGAGTAATGTTGTATAGACAAGATTAAGTTAATCCTTAATTGGCAAAGGCGCTACACATTTAACTTAACTTAACCTAACAGTGTACTTACGCTCTTTTAGAATGAGTAAGATTTCAAACAGTGATTTGATATATAAAAATATAGTATATATAAAAATAAAAAATACGTGTCCCTAATTTTATCTACTTTCATTATACAAAGTAAAATCGTCATATTATATTTTTGAAAGGTTGTTCATTAAATACGTCTACGATAAAGAATTTATTATTAATATGTGAATTTCTCATTAAATGGTCTATTTCTGGCCATAGGTTTTTACCAAATTCTTTCAAAGGGTCCGGTTTTGCGCCTTCATCGTGCATTTGTGTTGCATGTCCCCCTAATTTATTAACCCATCGTTGTGGTGGGCGACCTCGTGGTCTTTTATTCGCCCATGGTCTATCTATTTTGTACTCTATTCATCACTGCACGATCTATTCTGTTCCAGTATCATTTGATGATGATAACGCATGTAATGTTAAAAATTACAGCACTAATGTGGGATCTATTTTCACCTCTATTCCGTTGTCATTATATGCTAGTGGTCTAGCGCGTATAATGTTAACATGACAGCACCGATGTGCCTTTCTTTATTCAGTTGTCTTTAAGTAACCGTGCTATCGCGTAGGATGTCTGAAACCTACAGCTCCACTGTGCAATCTATTTTGACATCTACTCCATTGTCATTAGGTGCTAGCTCGTATAATGTCGGGAACGCTATACGCGGGGCAGACGGTGCGAGTGTTGGGAGAGAACTACAGCACACACGACGAAGAGGACTCGCGCATTATGACTGTCGGACGACTTTGGATATACGAGGCCAGGTACAAGGTATGTGTCAAGTAAATTAAATGTTTTTATCAGGGGGTCTATCGGCTAACTTACATTGCTATCGTAATCGCTCTGATTGCAATACATTGCTACTTTTCTTTGGTAAGTTTTTATTTGTACTTAAACGAAGTAGCAATGTATCACATTCATCTAGCCGAAAGACCGGGTCCGATTTAATAAACGTGACAATTGTAAAAAAAAATACCAATTTGGTGTCCATTACGTCAGCGAATTTGAAATTAGAAAATACACTGATCAAACTGCACAAAGACATCACAATGTACACACGACGGCACCTCAGACTATTATTACATGTTGACATTGAGACCGCCTTTATGCCTTACGAAATAAAAGCTGTTTTCGCAGTTTAACTGTATAACCTGACGTGCTGTCGTGTGTATAACGAATTGTCCTTTTAATTTTTATTAAATAGCGCCAAGTTTTGCCCTTGCTGTATTATTTTTTACTGATGCAGCTAAAAACATCTATAGGTAGAACTGAACCGCGTGCCGGCTGGTTGCTGGGCGCTCATAGAAGGCGTGGATCAACCCATAGTGAAGACTTGCACCATAGTATCGGCCGACGAAGACGAGCAGCTGCACACATTCCGACCGCTGCGGTTTAACACACAGGCGGTCGTCAAGATAGCAGTGGAACCAGTGAATCCATCAGAGCTGCCCAAAATGTTAGACGGACTTAGAAAGGTATACAAACAACTTATTTAGTGTTGGCACACCATATCCTTTTCATTCGTTCTTCCATCATATCAGTAACATTCACTATCTTTAATGCTTAAATTATTCCTCAGTCCTCTCAGAATTCCCAACCGACCCCACGCCTCTGACCCCGCGTTGTGTTTTTAAAACAAAACTGGCTCAACTGACCCCCCGTAAATAACATGTTAACCGTCCCCATGTTTCAGCAGGGGTTAGGTTGGGCCACTTTTTTAATCTCAACGATCCCACGTGTGGACAGCAGTTTGGGGTGGGTTGGGAATAAACCGTCTCTCTCTATCCACCAACGGTTTTACTCGAAACTCATGCGAATATACATTTGATTCCCTATCATATAGATACCAAGCCAAACGGTTTCCTTTCAGTTTCTCTACCACCAGTTCCACTTTCTCATTCGTTTATTAATTAGTTTTTGTCCACATATCCACCTCAGCATGCCAATCTTTGCTGCTTGCTTATTTATTTCATCCGTTCTTTGTGTTAATGGTTTTTTTAACTAAATAATATTGTGGTACATAAGGTTTACCTTTAATTTACTATCATGATACTAAGATCTTCACAAGTAACATTTGTCGTGTTTCCCAGGTGAACAAATCCTACCCGCTAGTATCGACGCGCGTGGAGGAAAGCGGGGAACACGTGGTGCTGGGCACCGGCGAGCTGTACCTGGACTGTGTGATGCACGACCTGCGGAACATGTATTCCGAGATCGACATCAAAGGTACTGTGCCCGGTTCAAAGGGTCTTTATCGATGTAAAACGCCGGTTTGTATAAAATATAACGCACGGGGCGTGCGGTAAAATCAACTTTCCGCACGCTGTACTGTCATCGAAAGCATATATTTTTGAAGAACTGTATTGAAAAATATTAGTGCATTTGATTGATTAATTAAGAAAAATAAATATCATTTGTCATCTCAACGTAGTATTACATTCTCTTTGGTCATTTCCCTTGAGAGTAGGTGGAATGCGTTATTTTCGATAAGACTAAACTATTTAAATAAAGACAATATTTTTTTAGGGACTGCACTATTTCTTTTAGTTTTGATTTAGTTGCTGTGTGTTTTATTTAATACAATATAATCATTGTACCCGTAGTGGCTGACCCAGTGGTGTCCTTCTGCGAGACGGTAGTGGAGACATCATCTCTAAAGTGCTTCGCGGAGACGCCGAACAAACGGAATAAACTGACGATGATCGCTGAACCGTTGGAGCGAGGTCTCGCCGAGGACATCGAGGCCGGCGCCGTCTGCGTCGCCTGGGACCGCAAGCGGCTCGGAGAGTTCTTCCAGACCAAGTGAGGACATTCAACAAATAAACTCATTAACTCGCCCCAATCATTCACTCGCACCATACACACTCACCCCCCACATTCACTCACCGTCGGTCGTCACCATCATCACTCACACTTATTCAGTCACCCACCGCTCAAACACACTCACTCACAGATTCAATCATTCATTCACTCACTAACCTCATACTTACTATCAAGAGTATGAAATGTTACAATACCTGTATCATGTCATTGATTTCAAGAGTAAGCTTGCCGAACACAGGTCACTATTATTACCTACTAGTCTGCGACTGCTGAGTGCTAATTTTGTTCAAGCTGCAAATCAAAATATTTCGTCATTTATAGTTTTTTAGAGTAATTTTATTCATCAACGCCCGAGCGGACGCATGCGGCCGGATAACAATGAAATATCTATTATGTCTCATTTTCCAGGCGTTGAAGGGTTAAATAGACAAATAATTAATATCATGGTTCTTGTAAAACAGTGGTTCTTAACCATCTACGGCCGAGTTCAATAATCTATCTTCAGTATGAGATAGGCAATAGAAATAGATCCGTTACTAGGCAACTGTTGTTATTTCCCATCATTTAACAGAAATATCTAGGCAACTAATCTTTAGTAATCCTATCTCTTACCGAGGATAGGTTATTGAAATTTGTTAGTGATGAGGGACCCTTGGACAAAATTTCTGTCTTGCCATCGACCACCCACTGTTTGGATTGGAGGTAAAATACAGTGAATATAAGTAAATGAATAAAGGGTTGCTATTTTAGGATGGCTTCGCGGACCACTTCTGGTGCTTCCAGGGACCACCAGTGGGCCGCGGACCACCGGTTAAGAACCACTGTTGTAAAAAGTGACCACGACGACTGCTTGGTTCCTTCGCGATGTTATGTTCTTTTAATGGTTCATGTGAAAGTTGTCGTGCGTCAGATACGACTGGGACTTGTTGGCGGCCCGTTCGATCTGGGCGTTTGGGCCCGAGGCGGCCGGGCCCAACATCCTCGTGGACGACACGCTGCCCTCCGAGGTCGACAAGCATCTGCTAGCCTCCGTCAAGGACAGCATTGTGCAAGGTATTTGGTTTTAACTAACCACAGTCGCCATAATATTATAAAATAAAAATGAGTTGAGAATTCGAGAAGTCTGGCTAAAACTCAAAACCAGCTTGACCGATGGGAATAATTATTTTTTTGTTTTGTTTTGTTCGTAGTACTGGGATGGTTTATAAACAAAAGAAAAATAATAGGAAAAACCCAAAACAACAGCTAAATATACTTATAATCACAGTGTGACTCGATGCTAATTTTTATTCTCATCTAGTAACACTGGTTCGTGTATAGTCGAGTCACACTGTTACTAGCTGCGATTTTTTTTCTCAACCAGTCACAGTGTGTTACGATTCAGTGTGACTCGTTGCGAATAAAAGGAAAAATCCCTAGGGAACCTTTGACCGGAATTATAAGTGTCCTATGTTTTAATTCAGACTATAAACTATCTTTGAGCAAAATTTCATCCAAATCCGCGTGAGTAACAAACATCTAAAAATCCATTCTTTCACCTTTTTTTTTGACTATCTTTGTATATCCGATATAGTGAACATGATCTCAGACAAACTTTTACTATCTTCAATTGGTTTAAACCTTTGTTATTACGCAAGTAACAGTTTGTCTCCGCTCCGTAGGTTTCCAGTGGGGCACGCGCGAAGGCCCGCTATGTGAAGAGCCGATTCGCAACGTCAAGTTCAAGATCCTGGACGCGGTCATAGCGCAAGAACCGCTGCACCGCGGCGGAGGACAGATCATACCCACAGCACGACGAGTCAGTTGTTTAATGCCACTATTATGGTCCTTATTGCTTTTCAGCTTATGGTTCAAAGTTGACGAAGTAAAACATATAACTTTTATAAGTTAAATCATTACGTAATGTTACTGCAGTCGCCCAAGAACTGCTGCACTGTGGCGGAGGGCAGATCATACCCACAGCACGACGAGTTGTTAAATGTCACTATTGCGGTCTTTATCACCTTCGTCATAGGGCTTAAAAAGGCGAAAGAAAACATGACATATTACTTTAATACTATTGTGGGAAGTGCAAGTATTGACTGCTCCGTCCAATGGCATGTTATAAGTCTGTTTATCGTTACTTGTCTTATTTTGTAAATCTGTTTTATCTACCCATGCTTTAAATCCTATATAAAAGGTTCTGAAACAGTTCGCTTATAGCCAACATTAAAACAACTAGTGTTATAGTAACCATAACGTCCGAACGAGGCAAGGCTGGTCGCAACCCCGCGCCCGCGAGGTGCATTATGATATTCAGTACAAAATTCAAAATTCAAACCTGATTTATTCAGTCTATGCTGTTACAAGCACTTGTGAATGTCAAAGAAGCTACGCCATCGGTTCGCAAACCCTAAGCGGGAGACGAGAAGAACCGGCAAGAAACTCGTCAAGGGCTGCTTTTTCTCCCTGTATATTTCATACAAAATAAAAAAAATTAGGTCAGCATTGAAAGTGACGTCATTTTCCATCACAATAATTAACAAAGTTTACGTTCAACATTATAACACTCGTTTGGATGATATAATGAAAAGTAACATAAAACTAAATAGGAGGTGATACTTCTGATGCCGCAAATATTCAAAAGTCAGGTGACCTCTTTGCATCAGACGAGTCGTGTGCTAGTTCGCAATAAATAAAACGGCCCAATATTGCGGTCAATGTTGACACTAGAGTCGTCCGACAGGTGGCGTACTCGGCGTTCCTGATGGCGACGCCTCGCCTGATGGAGCCGTACTTGTTCGTGGAGGTGCAGGCGCCCGCCGACTGCGTGTCCGCCGTCTACACCGTGCTCGCCAAGCGACGAGGTACTCCGCCACGGGCCTAATGGCCGAGTACTCAAACGATACTCAACTTTGAGGGGCGCTCAAACATCATGCTGTCTTTGTCGTATCTTTGACATTTAATGCGACAGGACGATGTTTGAGAACCTCTCAAAGTTGAGTGACGTTTGAGTATTCGGCGATAATCAGCCAATAGTTTAGTCCCTATTGTACAGTCACGTCTATTATGTATACAGTTCAGAACTTTGTCTCTCTAAAAGCTATTACTTTACTGAACAGAAATCAATAAGCAAATGACAACTACAACAAAATGAAAAAGTTCTAAACTGTTTTCATATTTTTGGACGTGACTGTACGACGATAATTTTCGATAGTGTGTGTGTCGGTAATTTTCATTACGTTCAGTTCTTAAGACGTTTTTCCATTATGTAAGTACTTGCACGCAGCTAAGTGCTTGTAAGTTTCATAACAACCTGGGCCCTATTTAATAACGTGACATTGAGAAGTTTGTTCTATTTTAAAATTGGTTGACGTAATGAATTTAAAATTGTCATGGCAGGTGACAAATTGTCACGTTTATTAAATAGAGCCCTGGATTCAACTTGCAGCCTGCAAATGTTTACGTTTCCACAATGCAAATTGTATGCAACTTGTATCTTGCACGCAAGCTACTTGCATAATGGAAACACGGCTTTAGTGTAGCACCACACCGTGGTGTAATACTAGTGTAATAATTGTTGACAGGTCACGTGACACAAGACGCGCCGGTGCCCGGCTCGCCGCTGTACACGATCAAGGCGTTCGTGCCGGCCATCGACTCGTTCGGGTTCGAGACCGACCTGCGCACGCACACGCAGGGGCAGGCCTTCTGCCTGCAGGTGTTCCACCACTGGCAGATCGTGCCGGGCGACCCGCTCGACAAGAATATTGTCATCAGGTAACATATACTGTGCTATTGATACCGTTTGGCAGCGCGATTGAAATAATGTCTGTTTACTTATTGTCATGTGGCATCTACGGCCAACAGCAATGAAACGGAAAAATGTCTTCAATGAATTTTGAACCTTAACTGTTTGCATGTTAAGTTCAAAGTCGTTTGAGGGACATTATGCTTTTATTTGTTCCCTACTTAATTTCTTTTTATAACTTATACATGTCCACATAGGAATACTATTTTTGGCAACTAATTAAATGAATTGATTTTTGTTTAGATGTCGGAAATATTGATATTGGAATGTAATTATTAATAAACCGTTATCAACAAAACTGCTCTTGAGCTCCTCATGCTATGTGCAGACTGTAAAGTTTTGTTTCCAATGATTCCACTATTGTTTTATGGTTTGGATGTTTATTTCCATACAGGCCGCTGGAACCCCAGCCAGCGACGCACCTAGCGCGAGAGTTCATGATCAAGACGCGCCGCCGCAAGGGGCTCAGCGAAGACGTCTCCATCAACAAGTTCTTCGACGACCCTATGTTGCTCGAGCTGGCTAGGCAGGATGTACAACTTATTATTTAATATTAAAAATATTTAGTTATGCAAAAAGTGTTTTTATTATTGTTATTTTTTATCCACGAAAATACTAATAAATAAATATAATGAACGCCTAACCAACAAATATAAATTGACAGATAATCTATTTAGTATCCAAAGTGCTTGAACTATTTTACGGTTAGTTACGGTACAATGCGATTAATATAAACTTCACACGTTGTGAGCACTGTTGGCGTGCATGAATCGGAACGCGGCCCAATATCACCTCACCGTTTAAAAAAACAAATGTCAAAGTCAAAACATGAGTGGATGGATGGATGGAGTGATTTTGCGTTCGTTATTGTCTTTGCGTGCTTGTGGAGCTAGATTAGGGGAAATAGTACAAAATACTATAAGAATAAACAAATAAATCTCTGCACTAAGAATCCGATTAAATAAACTATTTACACAACTCTGTAAAATGGCCCGCGGCAAGGACAAAAAAAAGTAAGTTTGGTTATGTTTTGTTTTGAAATCGTCTTACTTCGTTTGACAATTTTAATAACGTTTTCATTTGTAGGCGTAAATTAGAAAAGAAACAAGAAGGCGATGATGTTCCCAAAAAAATTCCACATACCTTGGAATCCCTCAGAGAGAAAGATGAGACTATGCTTGCAAATGTCGAGGCCGAGGAGCAAGAAGAGGTTAGTTAATTAAATGATTATATATCCTATTTTTCTCCCAGAAATACAGGTGGCTACAGAACTATTTTCCATGTAACAATGGTTTCTTGCATTCACAGGCACAAAAAGACATGGAATTAGACGAGTTGTCATCATACTATGAAAACACATATGAACCCAAAGTTCTAATCACATATTCAGACAACCCACACAGTAAAACCAGGATATTTGGCAAAGAACTTGCTAGGATGATTCCTAATTCCATTTCTAGATATCGGCAAAGGTAATGTTCCAGTTGTTACTAAATTTTCATTCATTCAAGATTGACACAAAGCCCAGTTAACCAGTTTTGTGATCATGTAATACATTAGATTGGGAAATACACATGCTCATATTGCTAATTTAGTGAATATCAACATCACTTGATAATAATATTATTTTAATAATTACAGATCTTCAGTAAAACGCATTGTACAGTCTGGCATGAGAGAAGGAATTACTGATGTTATAATTGTAAATGAGAATCAGAAACAGCCCAACGGTTTCCTACTGATCCACTTGCCGGACGGGCCTACTGCTCACTTCCGGTTGTCCAGCTGTAAGATTACTCCGGAGCTGAGAAAGGACCATAAGGAAATAACTATACACAGGCCAGAGGTGGGTTCATTATTTTATTAAAATACAAGGTAATCATGTACTTTGTACACCTTGTCACAGAATATATTATAGTACATTCAGAAGATGCACTCTACACAACATTTAAATAAATAGCAACTTGCTCCAACACAATGAAGTGCAATTCAGATCGCACAGTGGTCCCTTCCCTGGATCAAAACTGGTCCCCTGGGGATTTTCACACGGTAGAAGTCGAGGGCTGAAGCTAGTATTCAATATTTTAAATATATTCTTGGAAAACTTACTGGCAGCAAATAATAAATAATATAACCTACTAGCCCGCAAGTAGATTAACCAATTTAGCACTATTTATTTGATTGATGTTTTTGCACAGGTTGTGTTGAACAACTTTAGCACGCGCCTCGGCTTGACCGTGGGCCGCATGCTGGGCGCCCTGTTCCATTACGAGCCGGAGTTCCGCGGCCGCCGCGTCGTCACCTTCCACAACCAACGGGACTACATCTTCTTTAGGCATCATAGGCGAGTCAACCTTTTCCTTTTATGATATAAGCGTTTGCGCAGCATTTTTAGTTAACATTTTTTTAAATAATATATTATGTAATTCAAAGAGCAACAACGTTGACTCGTGAGGCAAGGGTATAGTATTTTACAAGAAAGATTTATCATAGGGGTTGAATCAGGCATGCGCCACAGCTAGTCAGCTTTCATATAGAGCTTGTGTAGTGTTAGTGATTTAACTTGTTGTTGCTAGTAACTCGCCACTGGCGCATCCAGCGCTTAGCTAACGCGCACGGGTTACTGTTCGGGCTCGCACGCGCGATAGCAGCAACCAACTGCCTTTATGGATGGTTGTAACTGTTATAAAATAAAAACGGTGACAATGCTCCACAGGTACGAGTTTACAAAAGACGGCAAACGTGCCAAGCTGCTGGAGTTGGGCCCTCGGTTCACGTTGAAACTGATCTCGCTCCAGCAAGGCACCTTCGACTCGAAGCACGGCGACTACGAGTGGATCATCGCCGGCCGCCGCCACCAGCTCGAGACTTCCAGAAGGAAGTTCTTCTTATAGTAGAAATAAATCTTTGTTGGTATTCACGAACTTTTATTGCTATCGACAAGCCCTATTCTAAGTATTATTTATTTATTTACGAGTATTTTATGTAACTAGATCTAGTAGCAGGTGAGTGTTTGTTCACTTTTTCATTTAAATGATTTTTCAGAGTGCATCTTCTGTGTTAGTACTATTATATATTCTGTACTTGTACTATTATGTATGTGGTTTAGTTTCAAAGTCTGTCTAAAGATAATAACGGGAGATATAGAAAACAGCCATTTATATTAATTAAATATTTTTATTTCTTAATAAGTAATAAATCTTTACAAGTTTATCATACTCGTAATGATGTTGCTTTGTTTGTTGCATTACCTGTAATTAAAACAAAATCATTTTAATTTAGTTTTTTTATTAACTTTATAATTGTGAGCGATAGGCAACGCGCTTGTAGTGCGCCTATATAACCAAGGCAGAGACGAGCCCTTTTCCCAGCAGTTTTGACCACAGAGATTATCTTTGTCTGGATAACATGAATATCTTAATACAAAGAAATTCTAAGTGAACCCAGACACTAATTGTAAACAATAAATAGATAGATCGCTAAATACAACTCAATAAAATAAATTAGTTAACAGCTAGAATGTAACTAACTGGTAACTTACCAATTTTTCTAAAGGGAGAGCTTGAAACAGACAGCGTGATCCTGGTAGCACCTATTAGGAAAAAATCCAACATTAGATTGATTCAAAAGTTAAATGTAATACCTAAGAAATTAATATGGATCAGACGCATTTTGTTGGTCAACATGGTTGATTGGGTTCGCTCTGTTGAGGGAGACCTGAAAGGTCAGTCATCATGTTAGTTTTAATGGATATTCTTTATTCACATTAATTTATTAATTAGCATGATCTTGGATATTATGTAGAAAACATTAAATTACCTTTACTTCTAATAGTGCTTTTAACTAAATAGTTCATTTCTTGATCCTGTAAACAATAAAACATTGTTGAAATCAAGAATAAATTAAATACTGATATTGTCAAATAATTTCTATAATTAAGAAATCAGACATGTTTTGGTGGTCAACATGGTTGATGGGTTCACTCTGTTGAGGGAGACCTGTAAGGTCAGTCATCATTTTATGTGTCAGTTTTATCAAATACTATAAACTATAAATAATATGTAAATTCACAAGTAGACATTAACCACATCACATGGCATGATGTAAGCATTGTGAAGTCAATACGACATAAGAGTGAGAAGGATAAAATATCTCTCATTAATATTATTTTAATCTAGTTTTAGCCAATAGTAAGAAAAATTACCATAAGGTAAATCCAGTGCAATTTAGAATGTCATTATCAGCCCAGATTCCTGGAACAGAAAAAAACTTATTAGATTCCACATTTAGCAAGGTATTAATTAAATATGATTTAATGAAAATCAGTTGTGTTTGGTTGGACAACATGGTTGATTGGGTTCACTCTGATTTTAAATATTGATTTTATAAGCCAATAAGGTGGGCATAATGTGGTTAACATATGATAAATGGTGGAGTAAATAACAATAATTAATTTACCTTGCTTGGTATTGTCAGTTGATCTAAGTTAGTGTTCCTGCTTGTTGCATGCCTAAAAAGATAATAAAAAGACATTGACATTATAAATGAAATCTTGTAAGAAGTATCAAAATATGTGAAAAGCAAAATCAGACATATATGGTTGGTCAACATGGTTGATTGGGTTCGCTCTGACGAGGGAGACCTGATAGGTCAGTCATCATATTAGATCATATAATAATTATGAAATGCCACTGAAACTTACATTATGATTCACAGCTTTGTGTTATCTGTAACAATGCAAAACACGTTTCAAGGAATAATTTTTTTTTTTTTATTACACATGTATTAAAATGTATCAGTGAAGATAGTTAATGTTAACAGCATTATATGTCAGATGTCCCTATCAAAAAAATCATCATAATAATAATTTGTCAATTAAGTGATCTTAAAATGTGATTTACACTTACCAATCATCACTCCATCTCCAGTTTCAATTGGACCATAAAGATAGTTTTGAATCCAATTTTATATCTGAAAAATAAAAAAAAAAGTTAAATTTTACAAAATAAAAATTAAAACAATTTTATCAACTAGTTTGTGGATCAGTTAAGATAGTTATGTTAACAGCATTATATGTAAGATGTCCCTATCAAAAAATCATCACTTCATAATTTAGTAAAACATTTTTAAAATTTTATGTTGAAACTTACTTGTTTCTTTTTATCACACGACACAGACAGCTTTTTTTAAATAATTCTTGAAAGTATTTAGATTTTCAGCTGAAATAAAAACAGATGGTTGAGTGTTTGTTTAAAGAAATATATATTGATATTGATTAGCTATATTTTTAAATTGTCAGATAGGAGCGAAAGACATGGCATAGTTGTGCATCAAAGAAATCAGATGAACTATGGTATCATCATTTATTTTATTAATCCAAAAAATAAAATCAGCTTTTGACCGAAAACTCACCAAGTCAGATTTGATCTGATATCAATTTCTGAAAACAAAAAGGTTGTCATTAAAGTTATTGCCAAAAAAATACAAATGCACTAACTGTTTGAATGTGATCAGATAGGAGCGAAAGACATGGAAAAGTTATGCATCAAAACAATCAGATGAACTATGTAATCATCACTTGAGTTACAATTCCAAGACAATTAATATGAGATTAACATTTAAATTACCTTCTTCTTGGTTTGTTTGTTCCAGTACCTACAAAAATAACGAATCAAGTGTTAATTTAGGAATAAGTATTGATTCTTCAGAGACTTAACTGAAGTGTATCAGAAAGCTGTAACAGCTATAGCTGTGTGCATCAGAACCCACAATTAGTGCCCTATGCTAAAATTTTGAAAAAATTGCCCATATCCAAAATGGGCCGATGCAAAAAAGTTATAATATTAATACTATATACCAATCAAAGTAGCCTACTCTAGTAAATGCTAATTGTGGGACAACAGAAGGTTTTCAGCTGCACTGCGATATCATCATTTAAATGACTGGCAATCTGATTCCCAAGCAAGTACAAAATCTTAATAATATGGTAAATAAAAAAATCTTAACCCCTTTAACCCCCGGAAAATGAGACACAATAGATATTCCATTGTTATCCGGCCACATACTTGGGCATTGATGAATCAAAATCAACAACTTACCATTGATAATTTTAATGGTGTCAGCCCAAGATTATTGGATTTCAATCTGTGAAAAAGTTAAAATAATAAGTTTGGATAATATTAGCTTCTTCTAAAACTAAGGTTATCTTAGTCAGATAGAGCTAATATACATGCAAATCATCTTTCAATCAATGGTTAGCACTTTTCATCATGTTAACTTCCTACTGCTTGATTTCATAATCATGTTTCAGTACATACAGGTATTTAAGAAAGACTTGACGCAAACATACCATTAACACTGGGTTTTCTATATTTCCCTTGTACAAAGATACGGGGAACATCAATCCCTACTTTGAAGTTTACTGTACGACGTTGCACATAAGTATTCATGAGTATGTCAAAGCCGGCATCTGTGAATAACTTTTGCAGTTCTTCTTCCGTGTAATAATAGCTCCTGGAAAATAAAGAATTGGCAATTGGACATAGGAATGACAACAACCTTATATTAAATAATAAAGAGCTAAGGTTAAGTAAATACCTAGTGCCATCTTGACGCATGTAAAAGTTATCAGCAATTTTATGCCCTGGCTTGAATCGCAGCTGAGCCATGTCATAACGACCATAGTCGCGGAACAATAGGACGCCGCCGGGACGAAGTGCTCTGAAAGCTACCTCAGCAACTTTGGCCCATGCGGTGGGGTGAATCGAAGAAAGCACGAAAATCAAACTCGCTACGTCCACACTGCCTTCGCTTACGTATTCAAACAAGTCCTCGGACGTCAAATCGGCGCAAAATGCTTTCATTCTATCTTTGTTGTATAGAGGGTTGGCTTTCACGAATTCAACCGCACGTGGCGAAAAGTCACATGCGTAAAAATAAAAATTGGAGAAACCTTCTTGTACTAATGGATACACCATGTTCCCGACGCCACAGCCTAGCTCCAAGAATACCACCTTTTGTTCAGGGTCGAAGTTGATGAGCTCTTGAAACTCACGTGTTGTCCAATGGCGGTCACGGAAAAATTTGGTCTCGTTACGTTTGTAGAAGATATCCCAGTTACGTTTTGCTTCACGCTCTAGTTTGGCAGCTTTTGATTCAGGGATGAGACGAGAATTCTGACCTTCCAAGCGTGCTTTTTCTTCGTCTGTAAGGTCTTTCAATCGATGAACATAAATGTCTCCACAGTCCCCATTGCTGGCTAGATCTTTGTTGTCATCGATTTCCATCGTGGAAATATGATGTTAATTTTGACTATTTAGCTCATTAATATAAATCAACGCACTTCTCCTACAAATATCTACGTTAATTTTATCAAAATATTGGTAAGCATCCGGTCTTTTAAACCAATAAATAAAATTCGCGTTAGCAGCAGGCACGCACGGCACAATCGGCACAAATGACATTGGACGTTGATAGTTGTGATGTGCCGAGTACGGCTTGACTCGAGTCAGACTCGATTCCTGCCTTGGACTCGCCTACTCGAATACCAATTTATTTTGATTCGAGTACGCTAGACTCGGGTCCGATAATCGAGTCAGGAAGAATCTCGTTGGCCACGGCGGTGTACCCTGTCTCGTTTGCACTACACCGTCACCGCGGGGGACCACCGGCGGGTCTATCGGCTGAATACAGTGAAGTGTAAACTGTGTTTTGACAGATGTATGTGATACATTGCTAGTGCAACTTCGTTTTGGCACTAATAAACACTTACCAAAGAAAAGTAGCAATGTATCACATCCATTTGTCAAATCAGAGTGATTACGATAGCAATGTAAGTTAGCCGATGGAGCCCCGGTGCGTGACAGAATACATCAAGAAGAAGGCCAACTTTTGCTTCATAGTTCAGCGGCTGAACTAGACTAGACTAGACTCGAGTCAACTCGAGTACTGGACTCGAATCGCGGAATCGAGTCAGGATTCGAATACCGTATAAACCGACTCGAGTCGACTCGATCCACCAAAACAGCGACTCGGCACATCACTATAGACAATCAAAAACACCACTGACAGACTGACAGCTGACTGTCATGATGACACTGACAATCTGAATGTCATGACAGAGAACACAGAGCAGACAGACAGATGCGCTGACACCAAACCTTAGAGCATGCTCTAAGCACCAAACTTTTCTTTATAAAAAAAACACATATTTCAAACGGACTAAAAAGTTTAAAATAATTTCTCCCTTTGCTCTAACATTTCTCTCGTTAAGATGTATAAACCAATTTTAAACTTATTATACTACGCTAGTATAAATAAGTCTATGAATCCAATACACAAGTTTTAAAACTAAACAAGTGGGGCGCAATTTTGTAAGATTAATTTTCTTTTATAAATAAAAATAAAAATGTTTTATTACGAGCATATCTCTTACAATTTTTGCATGCGCCCCACGTTCTTAGGTTTTAAACTTCTGTATAGGGCTATAAATCTTTATGGGAGAAAATATTTTAAACTTTTTAGACCGTTTGAAAAATGAGTGTTTTTTTTTCAGTAAATTATTATTTTCTGTTTTTTTTGTCAACGAGCAAAAACTATAAATACACCATCTCCTATCGGAGTATTTGTCAAAATTAATCAAACGAGCCTAAACTCGATGGGGTTGCATGGTTTTATTACAGAGGTCAAGTGGCCTTCTGCCGGCTCCATCATCAGACCCTGAACTTTATTTTCACAGAGTACTCGTCAACAAACGAATAGTTTCTTTTAGAATTATGTAAATTTTGCAAGAGTAAAATACATCGTTTTGTACCGCAAGCGCTCTAAAGTTGGTCACTTCTGTTGGACATAGTTATATTAATAATTAATCGCACTGTACCTAGTTATATGACGCAGGCCACTGGGCCGCTGACTGCGCTCGGTTGCTACGTGATTATTGCACAAACACTCCCTGTTGACCTAATGCGAGCAATAAAACTGCACACCTAGCTATAGCTGATTGGTGGTTTATCAACACGCTTACTTATCGCGTTCACAGGTGTAACGTTAGTTACTTAGTGGCTAATCACAAATCGTTGACTAAAGTTAGACCTTTGAAATTGATGTTATCTCTGTCTTCCTTTCAGCTAATAAATAAAAATAAGTGACATTATCAGTTTAAACCAGAATTACTATTCTACTAAAATATTTTAGCTGAACCACAGAGCTGAACGTTAACGTAACCACGACGACGTGACTGCAGTCGATGTTGGAATAATGTGTCAGATTTAATTCAAAGTGTTGTTCTTTAAACAGAACAAGCACTTTCAGGGCCGATTTTCCAGGTTTCAGACCACACCTACCTTCTAATTACATTTTAAAATGGAAGAGCTTATGTATGAAATCCTACAACAAAATTAAGAAAACAGTCAAGAGCGAATCGGACTCGCGCACCGAGGGTTCCGTACCATCATTCTGAAAAAATTTACTATTTAGAGACATCGTTTTATTTTTCCTGTAATCTTTACATAAACTTCTATCACATTAATTAATTTTCAGATATGTCTCTAAGCAAAAATTATAAAAAATGTAAAAACTATTTTATTTGTTTATCCACGATACTTATCTCGATACTTATCTTTCAGTAATTGCTATAAATAAATTATAAGTACTAAGTTAAAGAATACAAACAGGGCCCTATATATCTCAAAGTAGCGCAGTCTCATCTTAATTATTATTATTATTAAAAAAATTAAAATTGCTCGATAAGTATATAATAAGCTAAGGTTCTATAGTTTATTTACAAACAATAACCTCAGTAAAATATAGTTCGTTGTAGTAGTAATAGGTAGGCAAAAGTGGAAAAATTGGCGGAAACTAAAAACAAAGGAGAATTATAGGAGACTGTTCGCGATGCTTCCGCCTTCCATGATTCGAGGGGAACACGGAAATTTGATAACAAATCATAAATTATTCAGTTATGAACTCGGCCGATAACACTTGTA
This sequence comes from Catoptria pinella, assembly GCA_963556745.1. NCBI lineage: Eukaryota > Metazoa > Arthropoda > Insecta > Lepidoptera > Crambidae > Catoptria > Catoptria pinella. The sequence goes on from OY750760.1 coordinate 14,881,626, forward strand.
ATAATTTACCCAACACGCACTTCGTATCGTAGTTTTGACGACATTTACAACAAATAAGTTCAATTAAAACACTTGAGATTTTGACTACGCTATTTATTATAACCTCCTCCTTTTTTGAAGTCGGTTAAAAATAGCAAAAACTAATTGGTTACAGTACCTACATACGCGTAGAAATAAAAAAATTGATTAGTATGTAAATGATTTCATAATTATCATGAACTTGACTCGTACAGAACAGAAGAAACAAAGTTTGTTTGTGTTGCATGAATTAAAAACATTCCAATCCAAACTGATTTTTTTACTGAATCTTATATGAAGCTGAATCACAAGGTGTTTCAATAATAAATTCTTTTTAAAAAGATACCGGACAAAATGTCATACTGGTTTGATTCCACAAGCATCAATGTCCGGATTCGATAGCTACTTTTTTTACTCGGCTGCTATTTTTTACATTATAATAAGCGCGCGATGAGAATGGGATGGAACCTTGTCAAAGTAAATAAAAAAATGACTTATTAGTTAATTTTAATCAATTAATCAACTACTTGTTTACTTGTTATCTTCTTGAAGCAGCAATAGTTCCTTCCTACTTCGGATAATACGTGACACCTTCATTTGGGATGCACGTCTTAGTTTGACAAGGTTCCATCCCATTCTCATCGCACGCGGATTTTACTAACATTTAAAAAGAGTGCATATTTTTTACTTTCCTCTATGGAGTGCATTGTGTTCAGGGTTCATGTATGTTTTTACTGAAGTAATACTAAAGCAGTATTGTTATGCTTTATGTAAGTGTATCAAGTTTACTACAAATAAGTAAATAAAGGTGTACAGTACAAACAAAACGATTCTAAATAAACATTGACTGCGAGTAGTTGATTCATGGCGTGGATGGATTGTTGTGAAGATGACAAGGTTAGTGTAGTGACTGATATCACATATTTTTATTTATTTATTTAATACAAGTTACGCAGTTGGCGCAGTGGCAGCTATACTGTCCCTTGAGCCAAAGGCCTCGTGTTCGAATTATGTTTGTCTGATGGATGAGTACTGATGAGCATAACTTTTTTTTTGCCGAAAAAAACGCATTTACGCGTTCCCATCCCGCAGGTGAGCGAGAGGCGTATGTGGGACTCGCCAGGGGCCGTACCGGCTAACGAAACGAGCTTCGGAAAGTCTGCTGGGCTTCAAATTAAAACAGATAAATCGAGCCCCAATCGGGCCAAAATGGCGAACCTCAATTCATGATGTCACACGAACATCGATATCTTTTAAATAACTTCGGCGAATAGTACAATATGAAACTCCTTACTTCGATTTATCTGTTTTAAGTTGAAGCTCGGCAGACCCGCCGAAGTTCGAAAAGTTAGCCAGTAGGGCCCCAGGAGGGGACCGCAACATTCAACGTTGCGGCTCCCTCCACGACTGCCTCCCGTGATCCCACCCAGCCGAGTGGCTCGGTGGGATCCCGGGAGGAGGGAATACCCACTAAAAACTCCGGCACTTGCCCTCTCGCCGCCGGTTGGTCCTGAGGGACCCTTGTTGGATTCACCTCATACTGGTGAGCATACCTAAGCATTTTTCCCGAGTCATGGATGTTAATACATATTCGTGTTGGTGTATTTCATTCCGTCTTTCTTATCGTACACGCTTAGTTGTAATGTCACTTAACGGTCACCCATCCGACACCTGGCCGGACCGAGCGTTGCTTAACAAACGTGATCGAGTACGATCAGTCTGTCAAGCTCCGCCATGAGCGCTTCATTTGTTTCCGTTATTTAGTTGTACAATAGTTTGGGACTAATTAATTGATTGACGTGATTTTATTATAATAAGAATTAGATGTATTTGAAATTTTGAGATTTAAGCATTCACAATGCTATTTTTATATAATACTAAATAATATACTAGAAAAAATAGGACTCGCACCAGATCATGTTCTCGGACGGGAATCGAACCCGCGACCTTTGGATATCCGGTCCAATGCTCTGACCGCTGAGCTACCGAGTCACTGGTGAGAACGTCGAATTTCTTCTAGTATATCAACTCTTACGCTGCAAGCCAGCGCCATCTCACCAATGTAGAAGGAATTAACCTCTACATTCAACTGAACATCTTTCCAGATATTTTTAAACAGTTGATTAAGATGAGAAAGCTATATAACTATTTGAAATTTTGAGATTTAAGCATTCACAATGCTATTTTTATATAATACTAAATAATATACTAGAAAAAATAGGACTCGCACCAGATCATGTTCTCGGACGGGAATCGAACCCGCGACCTTTGGATATCCGGTCCAATGCTCTGACCGCTGAGCTACCGAGTCACTGGTGAGAACGTCGAATTTCTTCTAGTATATCAACTCTTACGCTGCAAGCCAGCGCCATCTCACCAATGTAGAAGGAATTAACCTCTACATTCAACTGAACATCTTTCCAGATATTTTTAAACAGTTGATTAAGATGAGAAAGCTATATAACTATTTGAAATTTTGAGATTTAAGCATTCACAATGCTATTTTTATATAATACTAAATAATATACTAGAAAAAATAGGACTCGCACCAGATCATGTTCTCGGACGGGAATCGAATATTATTTAGTATTATATAAAAATAGCATTGTGAATGCTTAAATCTCAAAATTTCAAATAGTTATATAGCTTTCTCATCTTAATCAACTGTTTAAAAATATCTGGAAAGATGTTCAGTTGAATGTAGAGGTTAATTCCTTCTACATTGGTGAGATGGCGCTGGCTTGCAGCGTAAGAGTTGATATACTAGAAGAAATTCGACGTTCTCACCAGTGACTCGGTAGCTCAGCGGTCAGAGCATTGGACCGGATATCCAAAGGTCGCGGGTTCGATTCCCGTCCGAGAACATGATCTGGTGCGAGTCCTATTTTTTCTAGTATATTATTTAGTATTATATAAAAATAGCATTGTGAATGCTTAAATCTCAAAATTTCAAATAGTTATATAGCTTTCTCATCTTAATCAACTGTTTAAAAATATCTGGAAAGATGTTCAGTTGAATGTAGAGGTTAATTCCTTCTACATTGGTGAGATGGCGCTGGCTTGCAGCGTAAGAGTTGATATACTAGAAGAAATTCGACGTTCTCACCAGTGACTCGGTAGCTCAGCGGTCAGAGCATTGGACCGGATATCCAAAGGTCGCGGGTTCGATTCCCGTCCGAGAACATGATCTGGTGCGAGTCCTATTTTTTCTAGTATATTATTTAGTATTATATAAAAATAGCATTGTGAATGCTTAAATCTCAAAATTTCAAATAGTTATATAGCTTTCTCATCTTAATCAACTGTTTAAAAATATCTGGAAAGATGTTCAGTTGAATGTAGAGGTTAATTCCTTCTACATTGGTGAGATGGCGCTGGCTTGCAGCGTAAGAGTTGATATACTAGAAGAAATTCGACGTTCTCACCAGTGACTCGGTAGCTCAGCGGTCAGAGCATTGGACCGGATATCCAAAGGTCGCGGGTTCGATTCCCGTCCGAGAACATGATCTGGTGCGAGTCCTATTTTTTCTAGTATATTATTTAGTATTATATAAAAATAGCATTGTGAATGCTTAAATCTCAAAATTTCAAATAGTTATATAGCTTTCTCATCTTAATCAACTGTTTAAAAATATCTGGAAAGATGTTCAGTTGAATGTAGAGGTTAATTCCTTCTACATTGGTGAGATGGCGCTGGCTTGCAGCGTAAGAGTTGATATACTAGAAGAAATTCGACGTTCTCACCAGTGACTCGGTAGCTCAGCGGTCAGAGCATTGGACCGGATATCCAAAGGTCGCGGGTTCGATTCCCGTCCGAGAACATGATCTGGTGCGAGTCCTATTTTTTCTAGTATATTATTTAGTATTATATAAAAATAGCATTGTGAATGCTTAAATCTCAAAATTTCAAATAGTTATATAGCTTTCTCATCTTAATCAACTGTTTAAAAATATCTGGAAAGATGTTCAGTTGAATGTAGAGGTTAATTCCTTCTACATTGGTGAGATGGCGCTGGCTTGCAGCGTAAGAGTTGATATACTAGAAGAAATTCGACGTTCTCACCAGTGACTCGGTAGCTCAGCGGTCAGAGCATTGGACCGGATATCCAAAGGTCGCGGGTTCGATTCCCGTCCGAGAACATGATCTGGTGCGAGTCCTATTTTTTCTAGTATATTATTTAGTATTATATAAAAATAGCATTGTGAATGCTTAAATCTCAAAATTTCAAATAGTTATATAGCTTTCTCATCTTAATCAACTGTTTAAAAATATCTGGAAAGATGTTCAGTTGAATGTAGAGGTTAATTCCTTCTACATTGGTGAGATGGCGCTGGCTTGCAGCGTAAGAGTTGATATACTAGAAGAAATTCGACGTTCTCACCAGTGACTCGGTAGCTCAGCGGTCAGAGCATTGGACCGGATATCCAAAGGTCGCGGGTTCGATTCCCGTCCGAGAACATGATCTGGTGCGAGTCCTATTTTTTCTAGTATATTATTTAGTATTATATAAAAATAGCATTGTGAATGCTTAAATCTCAAAATTTCAAATAGTTATATAGCTTTCTCATCTTAATCAACTGTTTAAAAATATCTGGAAAGATGTTCAGTTGAATGTAGAGGTTAATTCCTTCTACATTGGTGAGATGGCGCTGGCTTGCAGCGTAAGAGTTGATATACTAGAAGAAATTCGACGTTCTCACCAGTGACTCGGTAGCTCAGCGGTCAGAGCATTGGACCGGATATCCAAAGGTCGCGGGTTCGATTCCCGTCCGAGAACATGATCTGGTGCGAGTCCTATTTTTTCTAGTATATTATTTAGTATTATATAAAAATAGCATTGTGAATGCTTAAATCTCAAAATTTCAAATAGTTATATAGCTTTCTCATCTTAATCAACTGTTTAAAAATATCTGGAAAGATGTTCAGTTGAATGTAGAGGTTAATTCCTTCTACATTGGTGAGATGGCGCTGGCTTGCAGCGTAAGAGTTGATATACTAGAAGAAATTCGACGTTCTCACCAGTGACTCGGTAGCTCAGCGGTCAGAGCATTGGACCGGATATCCAAAGGTCGCGGGTTCGATTCCCGTCCGAGAACATGATCTGGTGCGAGTCCTATTTTTTCTAGTATATTATTTAGTATTATATAAAAATAGCATTGTGAATGCTTAAATCTCAAAATTTCAAATAGTTATATAGCTTTCTCATCTTAATCAACTGTTTAAAAATATCTGGAAAGATGTTCAGTTGAATGTAGAGGTTAATTCCTTCTACATTGGTGAGATGGCGCTGGCTTGCAGCGTAAGAGTTGATATACTAGAAGAAATTCGACGTTCTCACCAGTGACTCGGTAGCTCAGCGGTCAGAGCATTGGACCGGATATCCAAAGGTCGCGGGTTCGATTCCCGTCCGAGAACATGATCTGGTGCGAGTCCTATTTTTTCTAGTATATTATTTAGTATTATATAAAAATAGCATTGTGAATGCTTAAATCTCAAAATTTCAAATAGTTATATAGCTTTCTCATCTTAATCAACTGTTTAAAAATATCTGGAAAGATGTTCAGTTGAATGTAGAGGTTAATTCCTTCTACATTGGTGAGATGGCGCTGGCTTGCAGCGTAAGAGTTGATATACTAGAAGAAATTCGACGTTCTCACCAGTGACTCGGTAGCTCAGCGGTCAGAGCATTGGACCGGATATCCAAAGGTCGCGGGTTCGATTCCCGTCCGAGAACATGATCTGGTGCGAGTCCTATTTTTTCTAGTATATTATTTAGTATTATATAAAAATAGCATTGTGAATGCTTAAATCTCAAAATTTCAAATAGTTATATAGCTTTCTCATCTTAATCAACTGTTTAAAAATATCTGGAAAGATGTTCAGTTGAATGTAGAGGTTAATTCCTTCTACATTGGTGAGATGGCGCTGGCTTGCAGCGTAAGAGTTGATATACTAGAAGAAATTCGACGTTCTCACCAGTGACTCGGTAGCTCAGCGGTCAGAGCATTGGACCGGATATCCAAAGGTCGCGGGTTCGATTCCCGTCCGAGAACATGATCTGGTGCGAGTCCTATTTTTTCTAGTATATTATTTAGTATTATATAAAAATAGCATTGTGAATGCTTAAATCTCAAAATTTCAAATAGTTATATAGCTTTCTCATCTTAATCAACTGTTTAAAAATATCTGGAAAGATGTTCAGTTGAATGTAGAGGTTAATTCCTTCTACATTGGTGAGATGGCGCTGGCTTGCAGCGTAAGAGTTGATATACTAGAAGAAATTCGACGTTCTCACCAGTGACTCGGTAGCTCAGCGGTCAGAGCATTGGACCGGATATCCAAAGGTCGCGGGTTCGATTCCCGTCCGAGAACATGATCTGGTGCGAGTCCTATTTTTTCTAGTATATTATTTAGTATTATATAAAAATAGCATTGTGAATGCTTAAATCTCAAAATTTCAAATAGTTATATAGCTTTCTCATCTTAATCAACTGTTTAAAAATATCTGGAAAGATGTTCAGTTGAATGTAGAGGTTAATTCCTTCTACATTGGTGAGATGGCGCTGGCTTGCAGCGTAAGAGTTGATATACTAGAAGAAATTCGACGTTCTCACCAGTGACTCGGTAGCTCAGCGGTCAGAGCATTGGACCGGATATCCAAAGGTCGCGGGTTCGATTCCCGTCCGAGAACATGATCTGGTGCGAGTCCTATTTTTTCTAGTATATTATTTAGTATTATATAAAAATAGCATTGTGAATGCTTAAATCTCAAAATTTCAAATAGTTATATAGCTTTCTCATCTTAATCAACTGTTTAAAAATATCTGGAAAGATGTTCAGTTGAATGTAGAGGTTAATTCCTTCTACATTGGTGAGATGGCGCTGGCTTGCAGCGTAAGAGTTGATATACTAGAAGAAATTCGACGTTCTCACCAGTGACTCGGTAGCTCAGCGGTCAGAGCATTGGACCGGATATCCAAAGGTCGCGGGTTCGATTCCCGTCCGAGAACATGATCTGGTGCGAGTCCTATTTTTTCTAGTATATTATTTAGTATTATATAAAAATAGCATTGTGAATGCTTAAATCTCAAAATTTCAAATAGTTATATAGCTTTCTCATCTTAATCAACTGTTTAAAAATATCTGGAAAGATGTTCAGTTGAATGTAGAGGTTAATTCCTTCTACATTGGTGAGATGGCGCTGGCTTGCAGCGTAAGAGTTGATATACTAGAAGAAATTCGACGTTCTCACCAGTGACTCGGTAGCTCAGCGGTCAGAGCATTGGACCGGATATCCAAAGGTCGCGGGTTCGATTCCCGTCCGAGAACATGATCTGGTGCGAGTCCTATTTTTTCTAGTATATTATTTAGTATTATATAAAAATAGCATTGTGAATGCTTAAATCTCAAAATTTCAAATAGTTATATAGCTTTCTCATCTTAATCAACTGTTTAAAAATATCTGGAAAGATGTTCAGTTGAATGTAGAGGTTAATTCCTTCTACATTGGTGAGATGGCGCTGGCTTGCAGCGTAAGAGTTGATATACTAGAAGAAATTCGACGTTCTCACCAGTGACTCGGTAGCTCAGCGGTCAGAGCATTGGACCGGATATCCAAAGGTCGCGGGTTCGATTCCCGTCCGAGAACATGATCTGGTGCGAGTCCTATTTTTTCTAGTATATTATTTAGTATTATATAAAAATAGCATTGTGAATGCTTAAATCTCAAAATTTCAAATAGTTATATAGCTTTCTCATCTTAATCAACTGTTTAAAAATATCTGGAAAGATGTTCAGTTGAATGTAGAGGTTAATTCCTTCTACATTGGTGAGATGGCGCTGGCTTGCAGCGTAAGAGTTGATATACTAGAAGAAATTCGACGTTCTCACCAGTGACTCGGTAGCTCAGCGGTCAGAGCATTGGACCGGATATCCAAAGGTCGCGGGTTCGATTCCCGTCCGAGAACATGATCTGGTGCGAGTCCTATTTTTTCTAGTATATTATTTAGTATTATATAAGAATTAGATGCATTGACTTAAATATTACTTGATGTCTGCGCGAACCCGACAATAAACTAATAATAGATTTGTACTAGAGTGGACGGAAGCTTGGCGGAGATTGGGAAATGAGCATGTAAACTGTTTCATTGGTGTTCGGTCTATATTATTAGTATGTTAATACATTATATTATATTTTAGTATACAGCTGAATTGTCGCTATCTGCCTAGTAATTTATCTGAAACAAACGATGTATGTATAGGTCAAAGGTAGCCACGAGCAGTACACGCAGAACGTGTACTAGTCGTGATAAATTACGATTATGGCACATTACTAAATAGTTATGATTATAGGAGGTTATTTTATATCTGTTCATATTATTACGCCATTGTTACGTGTCACTGGCGATTGCACTTGTGGTGCAGCATCCGTTCGGTACCCACGACTAACTAAAGTCGTAATATAACAACAAGTCATCGATTTTTTTCTCACCAATGTACACACGACGGCACCTCAGTCTATACATGTTGACCTTGAGACCGCCTTTATGCCCTACGTAATCAAAACTGTATTCGCCATTTAACTGTATAACCTGACGCGCTGTCGTGTGTACAATCGGCGACTCACGTGCAGAAAAAAACGTGTCAAAAAAATACTTTATAATTTTTAACAATAAAGTATAGACAGATATTCATTTTATGAAAGAAAATGAAAATGAAATAAAGCACATAGGTAGTTACTTACATTCTTCATAGTTTACAGTGGCTCTGTAGAGCTTTTGTACCGCGCGTTTGTGATATTTTTGTCAATTTTTCGTAATGGCTGAAATATGTATGATCTTCTCCATATCTCAAAAGTATGGAGATAGGTACACACGACGGCACCTCAGACTATACATGTTGACCTTGAGACCGCCTTTATGCCATACGTAATAAAAACTGTTTTCGTAGTTTAACTGTATAACCTGACGTGCTGTCGTGTGTACATGATCTTACACAAGCCCTCTTTCCAATAATGGTCATAGTGCGTTTTCGAGCAATGAGCACACCTGTGATACGTACATATCACGTATAGTATGTGTGGTCAAAAATAAGAGCATTATCTATGGGCAGCGGAAGTGACGTCACAGAATAAGTGACGCGGGCGCATTACACAAAGTGCCTAGCCTTGGTGAGGTAATTGTGTTGCGATTGCTTCCTCCCGGCGGCGGCGGCCGGGCGTCGGCTGCTGGCCGATATAAATGTGAGAAAAAAATCTAATTAATTTTTACACCTCACGTTAATATTCTGGTGATTTGCCTGCGACTTAAGTTCATTATCAATATACCAGCAGTCCTTTATAGTGACTGTCGATCAGTAATTGACGTTTTTTATTGGAATTATCCAATAAGTATTAACTTAGTATCCGATCCTATATAGTGTTAATTTAGAGAAACAAAATAATATATTAGGAGTTTAAGTATGAAATTGTCGTTTTGTATGGAGAATTTTAAAGAATTTAAATTTTCAACAACCAATTCATGGTTGTTGAAGTTTTAAAACTTTTTTGCAGTAATGTTTAAACACTATCATAACGTATGCCACTTAGGTTACGCAAAAAGTATCGGCTAAGTTACAACGAAATAAGAGGTCATTTTCTGCTAACAAAAACAGTTACTTATAATACTTTTTTTAAAGTTAAGGAAAGAAAATCGGAAATATTTTTACTGCTGACAAGTAATTGGCCGTCATGCTCATAATTCGAAATAAACAACCGAAGCATCTTTAACATTATAGAAGATAATAATATGAGAGTCTCTGTGTGTGAGAAAAAAATCGGCAATTTCATACTTTAACCCCTATTATATATAAATAAATTAACTAGTTAATTAATTAAGGATATGGATGATTAGCTTTCCTTAAAGTTAGTGGTGAAACTCTGTAAATTAGCTTAAGATTTTAGAAGTAAGTATAATGTATGTCCTTACTCAATATTATAAATGCGAATGTTTGTTTGTTTGTTTGTTACGTCTTCACGTCTTACCTACTCAACCGATCATCATGTGCACACACATTGTCAGGGGTACAGAAAAGGACATAAAGTACCTTTTATCTAGAAAAAAATGAGGTTTAAGTAATTACTAACAGTAATTTCTACTTATATAAATACGCTCTTTCTTGACCATCGAATTTATAGCGATTTTTTTGCACAACTCACTGGTGTATTATATCGAGTGAGTGAATCGCAAGGACTAGGAGGCACAATAAAGACATTGATTAAGAATAATCAATAATCAATTGACGAGGTAATAGTCGTTTTACTCGATTCACGTAATTAGTCGTTTCTCGCCGAGACGACGCTCGTGATTCTATATACCAGTTGGTAATGATTACCACATATTTTCTATTTACCTTATTTACAGTATTTTCATAGATAGTTATATTTTTCTTTACCACTGTGTTTTTTTTAAATAAATAAATATTAGTCAACATCACAAACTTTGTTCCAATTCCAAATAAGTAGCTAAATCACTTGTGTAGTTGTTTTATAGAAATCAGAGACAACGGTGACGGTGGAACTACAGACATCCAGACTTGAGCCAATATAGACAAGTTCGTTTTCTAAATTGACCCAGCCGAGGATCGAATCCGGGACCTCAAAGATGGTGACACCTTGAAAACCGGTGTAGAAACCACTCGACCACAGAGGTCGTCGTCGTCGTTTCGTGTTTGATGTTAAAAGTGTTGAATGCTATAAAATAATTTAGAAAAACGATGAAGTTTTTAACTTTTCGCATGAAAACCATTCATTAGAGTCATCTCAAACATTTTAAGATCTTGTGATTGGAACAAGAATTAGTTTAATCTCTTTAATGTCACAAGATGTGTGATTTAAGCTTAGTTGGCGATTGGCGTGGGAACGAATGACTAAAATTAAAATGAATTGTCAATTCGTTTAAAGTGCTCTAGTAATTTTTCAATTAGTTGTGTACTTATTTTATCTGGAAATGTTCACCTTTTGAGTTGAAATATCGATTGTAAATCAAGTTGGAATTTTCCCTTCTAGGTAGTATTGTTATGCATTTTCTTGGGAAAATTAACCTGGGAGTTTTCATAATGTTTTCCTGATTATTTTCGTGGAATAGGAGGTTTAGTTTTGGAGGAAAATCAAACTCTAAACCATTCTTTTCCGACCTGTAAAAACTAATTTATTACATTTTCTTAAGGTACACACGACGGCACCTTTTTTTTTTTTGTATCAAGAGGAGAATGCAATCTTTACGCATACCAAACGGCATGTTGGGGTCGGTCACCCCCCAGGTTGTTACCCGGGACATGTTCCTCGCCGCACCCAGCCCTCCCGCCAAGCCTAATAGGCTTCGCGTCAGGGCTGGGTGGTTCTGACCCCTGCCCTAGTGACAGGGGGAGGAAGCATTTACCTCATGGTGGGCGGGCCAGATGGGGGGACGGGAGAATGCACCACTACCAACTAAACTCCTCTCGAAGACCTGCGCCTTACCGCCGGGTCTGTGGGATCGTGTTGACACGCTCCACGTATGATCCGGGGAGAGTGGCCCGTTAGGGCTCCACCCTATGGGGGGCAGAGGGCCTTACTGCACCCCCCCTTGCAGCTAGGGGAGAACAAGTCGCGCACGTTGGCGTCTTGTTCTCCCCCGCCGCGCACGTCGGAGTTGGCTCGCTGCGACGTCCGCCTCGCAAACCCTCTCCGCGGTCTCCTTCTACGAGACGACGTCTTCGCAGAAGGAGGCCACGGCCTGCCATCCCTCCCTGCTTCGCAGTATCGCAACTGTGATACTGGGAAGCGAGAGGTCTGATCCAACCGCAGCAACCAACTCCTGGCGCTGCACCGTCCACGCCGGACACTCCTCGAGTGTATGGCGTGAGGTGTCCTGTGGTGCGCCACAGTGGTGGCACACCTGGGACTCCTCCCTCTGTAACACACGACGGCACCTCAGACTATACATGTTGACCTTGAGACCGCCTTTGTGCCCTACGTATTAAAAGCTGGTTTCGTAGTTTAGTTGTATAACCTGACGTGCTGTCGTGTGTACCTAACTATCTAGTTGAATTCTATGTCTAAAGACAGGTTAATTACCTACGACAAATTTTCAATTTCAGTTTTATAATTGAAAAAAAAGCGTGATCGACATTGGAATTTATATTATTTTCTATAATATGTATAATAATAATAAATGAAATCGTTATGATGACAAAAACTTAGAGCCTAGATCATGGGTCGCCAAACTTTTTAGCCTTTGGGCCAGATTAACTCCTCCACGAAGTCCCAAGGGCCAGAGCCTAGCTAGCTTATCGTACCAAGGAGACCCCTGGCCTAGATGGTTAATGCAGAATATCTAATGTATGAGTATACAGGCAGGAATTATCGTGTCAATATTAATAATAAAGTCTATCCGTTATCTGCAAATAGAAAATATTTTCAAACAACTTGAGCTTGTTATTTGCAATGTCATTTAGGAGTTGTCATTAGCTACGCTTTCTTTAGACACAGCCGTGTTATTGCTAGTAATTACGTTTGCAAACAACAACAGGATTGTACCCATAGCACGAACATCTATCGAGAAAAAAAAACGCGCGTAAAAGTACTCGATAGAGTAATTCTCTATGGAAAACCTGATTTCGCTTTTCGGCGGTAGATGGCGCTGTACAAATACTTCCCATACGAAATTACTGTATCGAATGTTTTTACGCGCGTTATTTTTTTCGATAGCTGTTCGTGCTAAGTGTATAATTTTACTGGTCTCTCATTCAAGATCTTCCTTTTGTGTCCTCAGTCATACCTTTCGTTTCTTTTTTCACACCTACGTTTGTTCGATAGGTGGGAAAGGGACAGGTACATGGACTTAAAAGCACACAGTTAATAGCCCTGGTCAGGTAGAACAGTTCCAGGAATCGACTATGTTTGCCGGGATGCTCTCGGACTGCAAACAACGCTGAGAAATATCAATAGTTCTTCAATACACATAACAAGTTCACATGTTTGTGTGTAAATGTTACTTGCTTTGTTACAAAGGTTAGGAAAACTTTTTTTTTTTATATTTTTATTATTTTACAGTAACTTTTTTAAATGGCAAAATCATTAAAATTTCACTTCTTTGACATTTGTGTTACTAGATCAAGTTCAATATTTTATGCCAATAATTACCCACTTTATTTTAAAAAGTAACTTCTTGACAGCAAGTTAAAGAAACGCATATAATATATCATAATCGTCTCTTATCATTAAAAGTCAACGAAAATAATAACATATTGATATTACACAACAAATCTTGAGCAATTATTTGACACAGTTACACGAAATTAGTGTTTGTAAGTTAACTTATCTTGAAGGAGATAGTCTTTTGTTTTCATAAACAAAAAGATAATTCTGACTAAGCTTTTCTAAAGAAAGTACCTAACACTAATATGTAGTTACTATACTTTTTTTAAGAACCTTAGTGAATGAATGGCGTCAAAGGCGTATTGCAAAGAATGTGGGTCCGTCCCTGGTGGGGTGTCAATTTACCTGGCGCGCAGGTGTGACGTAAATAAATACATTTCCACCCTCTTTGTTTGCTGCCCTCGCTAGCGTGGGGTGATTGATGCGGAGGGTATACCAAACCGGTTCATCTCACTACACACGAACTGTATGTACTTATATTTAAATAAAGTTATCAACAGAAAACAAAAAGATTAACCAGTATGTAAACGCCTAATCATCGTGTGTAGTCGCGCGCGCGACGCACAGATGGCGCTAGGAGTAACATCACAAAGAACAAAGCACGTTGCCTAACATAGAAGTTCTTTTAGTCATTAATGGCTCGAATAATTGTTATTAAATGATAAGATTGTGGAATACTTGCGAGATAAATAATACTAATAAGTAGATGGCAGTAAATATATTCAGAAAATATTAACAGTAGGTAGTCGACCTATTTTCGTCAGTATAAAAAGTTCATAGCTATCAAATAGTAAAAATTACAGTATTGACAGGATCGCAATCGTATAATTGATCTCTTAACATTAGTTATTGCTTTATACAATATCGTATCGAGTAAAACATTCGATAACAAACTCGTAGATAAACTACCTATCTAACTTAGGAATAATCAGCCGTCCAATCGATCAACCTTGTACACGTTAAACACTTAATTTAGATTAATTATAATAATAATTACATATCACAATGAGACGTCCCTTCAACATTTCGCACTCGCACACAAATAATAATAAAATACAAAACGAAGGCTCGAGATCTAACTACGTCTAGGACTATTTTATAGATGGGCCCCAAGAAGGTAATCTAAATGCATCCGCGCACGCGCGGCTCAGTCGACGTGTTGCGTTTGGAAGAGTTTATAACGACTATCATAATTATCATAGTTTCAGGAGCGATAAAAGTTTAAGCGTTCTAGAATACAATGGCTGCGGCCCGGCGGAGGTCGTTCCCCGCGTGGGGCTTCGGTATTGGAATGTCGGCGTGCAGCCCCGAGCGCTCTTTGTGCGCGCCGGCCGCCGGCCGCGGCACAGGCGCAGCTACCTGGCGCGCCGCGGTCCCCTACACGTCACACGGACGACCCAGAGTCCACTTTCCATCCACTGACCACGCAACTACACAGTGTCCTTCCCTTCGAATTTCTCCGCTAATTCACCCATCAGCTCCTTATAAATCAGAGGGTCGATGTTCTTTCCTAACTGGTATAGCACGAACCAGTCGCCGATCTGCAGCTTGCGAGCCACTGACTCGACTTGGTCCTGCGGGGCGAGGCGGCTGCGCGCGCGCAGCAAGTACAGGCGCACGCGCGGGCCCGCCACCACCGCCATCCGGTACAGCAGCGAGATTCCGCTCAGGATTGACAGAACCACGAACCAGAACCACAGGAACACGTAGATCTTCTCGTTGACGATGTTTAGTGGCAATACACATAACCCGTCGAACTTCTGCACGCTACCCGAAGGACCGTATTTGTGGAAGGTGCATTTTGTCACTTTAGGAAACACTCTAGCCATCGGGTCCTCGCGCTCCTCAGGTTCCATTTCGGTGAAACGCACAACGTCGGCGCCGTACGTGGAGAATTCACCATCCAAAAAGAAGTCCATAAAAAATATCTGGCCGACTACGTTGATAAAGTTCAACACTTCGCATATGAAGAAGCGGAACGCGTAGAAGTTCTGCGTATGCAGGTTCGTATAGAAGTAGTCGACGAGCAATTTCTTACGGTCCGCCTTGCAATCCTCACCTACGACCGGACAGTTGAGGTCCAGCACTAACATTTTGATGCGGCCACCTTCCCACGTTTTCCACAAGTATCGAGGAATATAGAACAAGATGGCTTGGAAGAACAGCACGAAACACACCCACTGATAGTATTTGTGGTATTTAACTTCATCCTGGCCGTCGACGTGCGAGGCGACGCCGGGCTGCACCATGTCTTTGCCCACGCGGCCCACCAGCCGGTTGGGGATGGTGAAAGTCGAGTAGATCCAGCAGTAGGTGTCCATCACGGCAAGCGGTATTTCGTCAACGATGCAGTCGATGGGGTCGCCGATGTACTGCCTCGACGTGACGAGCAGCGAGAACGTGATCAGGATGATCACGGTAGCTTTGTAATGTAAACGAAACACATTGTTGTCAATGCAGACGGAGTCGAGTTTGAGGAGCCCCTTCACGGAGCCGAATACGTCAAACATGGCGGTTGCACTAGCCGCGGGCGCGCGGCGCGTCGATCGCGGTCGTTAAAATTACGGGCGTGCGCTTCGCCCTCGCGTCGGAAGTGGAATGCTCCGGTGAAGTCAAGGCGGGCGAGGAAGCCTGCCGCGCACCGAGGCGACGAGGCGCGGGGCGTGCGGCCGGCACCCCCCGCGCTGCACACGGTCGCAGTCTGTGCTCGGATCAACGACACAGCACTGACCCTATTTCTACTACATATTCGTGGCGTCATCTGGTAGCGAGTACGGCGCGCAGCCAGCGGCTATGCACCTCGACATTCTCAATTTGGAGCCCGCGAGAAAAAATATTACGTGCCACTACCGGGCTGCATCTGCATGTGCTCTCGTTTATTCAACTATCTATTGATTGCATCACGAGGGGCCTGGCCGGCGGCGGCCGATGGACCGTAATTAACGTAACGTTCAGCCATAATTCGGAGTTTTAAACTGCAATGACGTTAGAATAGATTTCATTCATGTTAAGGTAGGTAACCGGTGCAACCATTAAGCTATTGTAAGGATTGTCTTGGGCTAATGAAGTGAAATATCAAAAATATTATGATTCATACAGCTATATCTAAAGAATAAACACGAATTAATAATGTTCTAAACGTCATAAAGGATAATAAATGGATATCATAAAGGTTGTAAAACTATGACCCCAGTCACTTGAAGAAATATTCCAGTGAAATTCAAGTGCTCCAATTACCTGCCCACCTAAAATCGTTTGAAGACAACTGACACCTCATTTATCAAGAAGCAATTCTGAAGTCATATGACTGGGCCTTTTCGAGACCCAAGCCAATCTGAAGTCTACCGACGGTCGACGCGCTTTTCCTAAAGTGAAAAATCACTACTACCAAATGTAACTTAAAAATATTCGCACATGAAAAATGGGCGAAACACGTACATTAATATCGAATGAAAAAATAAAATATTTTTTGAGTAGTCAACTACTGAAAATTATGTAATAAACATGTCAAAAATAATATCAAATATTAATTAACTGTGTTCACCAACATATAAGAAAATGACGTGCAGTTTAATTAGGTACCCATCAAATGTTTATGATCATTATCGATGATTATAATTGCTTTAATTAATGAAATATTTAACGCAGTAATTAATAGTAAGAATAAATTAATGTTTTTATATTGAAATATTTTCAATTAAAAACTACGTTAATACACATTTTCAAATAACAATACAATTTGAAATAATTATTGCGCAAATAATTAAATTGTTACAACTACTTACGTTACAACTTCTAGAAATCAAATTTCTAGTTGTTACTCCGTTTTTATATGGTAATTTTCTACTTTGAAATATATTGGAAGTTGGCAAAATAATTTTTTACTCAAGTGCGTAAATTGTAAGACTGATAATCTTATCAATTTTGTTGTTCTTTGTAAATGATGTTTCCCTTTGAGTATTTAAAGTAGTACGCATCAACGAATACTGGAAAAACTGGACTAAGTATTGATTAAGAAAGCAAGAAAAAAGTCATTGTCGCAAAGTAATAGAAGAAGTTAATTAAATTTTATTCTTAAAAGTTTTAATAAATAAATTAATGTTCCCACTGCACAAACACTGGGGCACAGGCCTTCCTTTTGGGTGAATAAGAAGGATGGGCTATGACCCACCATGCGGGCCTAATGCGGATTGGTGGGTGCTAACGACTGCAAATGCAGCCGGGACCAACGGCTTAACGTGCCTAACGAAGCACAGAGGAGCTCGAGATAATAAATTTTTGATGACATGACCGACCCTTGCGAAAGTTGCTTAACCTGCGCAATCGCAGGGCCAGGCTCTATACCACTGCACCACCGAGCTCCTAATAAATACATACCTATTCCAAAAAAGATTACCGATGATCAACAAGTTTTTTTTCACGAAATACCTACGTGTAATCTTATCAAGATTACCTTCTTGCGTTTGGCACTCGTCATGTCTATAGTTACTTCAATGATTAAAGTTTTCGATAGCTATATCAAGAACTAGGAAAGGGTGTGTTTTTTGATGTGACTTGTGTTATTTTTTTTAACGTTAAAGCACGTGAAAGTCTCTTGATATCTTGAAATTTGAATCTTGAAAATCTACCATACTACCTAATAAACAATATATACTTTATCCTTTAACATTCAATATACCTAATTAGTTGTGAACTATGGATTGGTTTTAATTTTGCCACTTAAAACTAGAATACTTAATTATTTATCATAATGCGAATTAAAGAAAAGCTAAATTACTTTGTTTGAAAAGTAAACAATAATAATTATGATTATATTTATCATCTTTGTTTATAATCATAATTACTACAGATATGTGTCAATGATATACGTCGTGCCCTAGTAATTATCACAATAGTATTTACCATAGACTTATTTATACTAACTAATAAGTTTATGGTATTTACTTACTTGATTTTTCCGGCACCGGCACTGAGTACCTATGAATGAACGCGTAACGAAGAAGGAAAACAAAAGGAGACTATTGACGAGTGACGTCACCAAACAGCTGGTGTCTGTGGCTATTACACAACTGATTGTATAGTGATAGACTGATAGTAATAAATATAATAGGTATTAGGTACTTACCTATGAAATTAGTGTTTTTTTTCACATACAGAGAATTTAGTAACTTCTGTGATTTTAAATATTTATCAACTATCAGCATCATTAAAGTCTATTTATTTTGTTTTCTAAGTATTAAAAAAATGCCTTAAAAGTGACTCCCTTTTTTGAAAATTACCACTTTATCCGTTGTAACTTAGCCGAAACTTATTTTTTTCGCTTAAGTTATGTTGTATAAGTTAGCTTAATGTTCAAACTTTGTACATAAAAGTTTTGTTACAATAGCATTCGCGGTTGTTATATAAATTATGAAAATGTTATTATGGAAAATGCAAGTTGTTAAAAATTCTCCATACAAAACGTATTTTTATTTTATTTATTTTTTATTTTATTTATTATTAGGTATAGACAAACGATAGCTATTTGTCAATGAATATCTAGTGTACTCTACGGCAACTATACAGTGTTACAAATTTTTTGCAAAGGTTGAGAACCTAGTTACGTTGTTTGTGTTTCGTTGAAGTAGGTATCTACATACTTTAAACAAAGAAAGTGGCGTATTTTATAATTTTGAAAATAATTATTTATAATTTTGACGACTTCCGTGGTCGAGTGGCTTTGTACACCGGTTTTCAAGGTGTCGCCATCTCTGAGGTCCCGGGTTCGATCCCCGGTTGGGTCAATTTAGAAAACGAACTTTTCTATTTTGGCTCAGGTCTGGGTGTTTGTGATACTTTCTAATTTCTTGTGTTTTAAGACATGAGTTCTATGTAGCTTGATCATTTGACGTTATTTTGAGTTTATCACATGTTACATTGAATGTGGCACCTCCTGATTTCAGATTAGATACGCCAGAAAAAGAAGGCTTACAGGGTTTTAACATTGATGAATTTGATGTATATTTATTTACTTATAAGTCACTTCAACAGAGTACACCTAAAACATTACTTATCACGAGGTTGACCATATTAAATCCTGACGTGGCAACGTGGTAAACCTATAAAAGGCATGTATGTTATTAATTCGGGTGTTATTATTTAGTTTGGATTTATTGGTGAATTTCCGACGTCTCGACACCTTTTCAGGGGCCGTGGTCACGGGAGGACAAAAGCAAACAAGCTAGAAAATGAGATCTAATATTTATTGTATATACCTGTAATTTGCGATTGCGATTATGATTATTGGCGAACACTAGTTTATTTTAAGAGATTTGATTGAACTAAATCCCAACAACACTCTAAATACTTACTAAAGAATGGTTAAGCATTTAAAGCAAGTGTATAAATGCATAATAAATATAACTATTTACAAAAGACAAAACAGCTATTTATTCATTCAAAATTGATATCTATTTCTATGGCGATAAGACTGTCTGTATATCTCTTTTCCTTTCTTTAAAGTTCCCACCGTTATTTAAGCGGTCTTCGGTATTTGTCACTCGTAAGCATTTGGAAGTTGCACCTTCTTGAATTTCAAATAGGCATTTTTCGAAGAAAACACATGTAAGCATATAACCTGCATCAAAATTTATTAAACAGGCATTTTACGAAAGTTCGAAATACAACGACATGAGGTGGGCGTGTCAAGTGACACTTATTTTATGGAACCGGGAAAATTGTACCATTGTTCATTCATAGAAAGCTTAATATAATATGTTTAATGCTGGGAAATTCTATAAAAACCTTTTTTAAATGATTTTCAAGTTGTGAAAATCTAACCGTAGACACTGCAGTTGCGTTGTTTTATATACAAGGTGTTACAAAAATACCCCTAATGCCGAATATGGTATATAGGGACCATCAAACTGATCAACTTTTACTATGGGACCAACTCTGAAATCGCGAAAAAAAAATCAGCTGTTTCATACATTTTGATATTTTCGATTTTAATTTTTGTGTGAAACACCTGATTTTTTTTTCGTGATTTCAGAGTTAGTCCCATAGTAAAAGTTGATCAGTTTGATGGTCCCTATATATCATATTCGGCATTAGGGGTATTTTTGTAACACCTTGTATAACACAATATTTTTTTCTAATGGTTTTACTCTTGGCCTCATTCCCAAATAATGAAGAAACCAATGAAGCAAGCTCGCTCAGAAAATTCTGTTCATTCGAACTTTTATCGAAATAATTGTGTCATTATCATTACACGACTATTTTATTTAATTAATCTGTGTTTGAACTGTCGAGCGGTGGGTAGACAGGTAAATATGCCTTTCATTACACCCATGTAGTGATGGATTACAAGTTTTCAGTCATGCACGTCACTGTGGTTTTCACCGAGATGTATTGAATCATACATACATAGATAGGTACCTACCACAACACAAACACTTTCTGCGGTTTAATCATGAAAAGGTAATAGTGTAGGTACCTACATAACTTTTTTATTAAAATTGTCTGTATGGACTGTTATTCTTTGGTGCTTAGCATGACAAGATGAAGCTTACAAAGTAAAAAATATGTATTTTCTGTATTGTCCAGTTGTCATTTGTTTTATTTTGCCATAATCGCCACGCTATTTGTATTGTCCCATGTTTTCAAAATCGCGGGTTCACTTCGATCATATAAATTAAAGCGGGTTCGCTAGAAGTTCAAGATTCATTTTCACACAAATAATTTTCTGACCTTGTTCCTATTTTGATTTTTTTTTACGTAACATGTCAAGACAAGGTAGACTCGAATTGGCTTCAAAGTCCGCCGATAGTTACTATCTAGAGATATATGGAGCTATAAACTGTATCCGTCGCCTTGATATGCCGATACGATGCTGTGACAACTTAATGCTCGCTTATCCTTGTGAGCGAATACTTTTACGTTTTAAAAGGAAATCTAAAAAAATGCAATCTAGTTAGGTACATACATATATTAATTTTATGGGAATAAATGTCAAATTAAAGTTATCTTTTCCACCAACTTTGATCTTATCGAAACAGAAGATTGTGCAAAAAAGTAACAGCCGTTCCAAAATAAGAGAGGTTTTGCTTTGGTCATTAGGCAAATGTTATTGCTTCGCTTCCCGTCATTATCTTGGCAATACTCAGCTTAAGAGGGTTACAATATCAAAAGGTAGGATAAAAGAATTGACGATTTAAAAATGCTTATATTATGTGAGCTTATTTGAATAAAGAATTTTTCAATTTCAATTTCAATTTCAATATCTTCGTGGCCTTTTCAGGGTTAACTTTTTCACATTTGCTAACCTCTATGATTTCAGGTACCTAGTCAAAGTCTTAAAAACTTACGGCCTTACCACAAAATATTTTAAAACCTTGTTTAACAAGTGTTTAACTTAGACACTGTTTACACGTGATGCTGAAACTTTGCTTGAAAGAGACGGCATCACATTTAAACAGTGTTTTAAAATCTTTTGTGGTAAGGCCGTTACAGTTTAACATTTTTAATTCTAGAAATGTTGGTATCTATCTATCTTTCTTCTTCGGCTTAAAAAAAGGCGTTCGCGAATTTGAATATTGGTTGGTACCCATAATGGTAATGGTACCCGCAGATTTGTAAGGTTGCATGCCATGTCAAGGAGCCGCGCATGCATGACGTTCAGCCACGACCCATGATAGCATCTGGCGTTGGCAATGACCTGCTGCTCCACTTTCCATGCGAACAATCATCAACTCGAGTACACTTAAATTGGCAATTTTGCCTTTGATCTCACTCAATAGAACAAACTTGATACGACTAAAAATTCATCAAAAAGTTTATGTTTTTCTTTTTGAATAAGTATAATACAGTTACGTAGTCCTTGTTTTTCTTGGACTAAACCTGCCTATTAAGAGAGAAATCGAATTTCAAAGAAAAACTATGTTTTTCTATGATTATCGTCCGCTTGGTCCGCTTTCCACCAAAGCGGAGAGGAGAGATGTCTCATTTTTCTATAGAATCTTGTGCCGCGCGCGAGCTAAGCGGAGAAGAGATGTGGAAATATTCTATAGGAAAATGAGACATCTCCTCTCCTCTCCGCTTTAGTGGAAACCGGGCCTTATTCGAAGAAAAGGTGTGGCCCAAATGCATCATCATTATTATTGGTACTGTATCTGATTAATCATAAAATATAATTATTTTACAATCAGATTAGGCAAATATCAGGATATCCATCAGGCCACGCGTAGATAATTATGTTGTAATTTTTTAATTGATAATTGTTGTAATAAATTGTTGTAATTTTTAATAGTTCTAGTGTAAGTCCTTAAAAAGGGTTTGGTCTAAAAGATAAATGTCTTTATGACATTAATAAAAAATATGAAAGATTTCTTTTCAGTCATCAGCGACAAATTAATAGTTGTCAAAGTTTTTTCTAAAATATCAAGTACCTAACTGACACTAAATAATATACTAGAAAAAATTGAGAATGCTTAAATCTCAAAATTTCAAATACCTAACTGACGTCAATGTCAGTGGCATCATCCTGATGAAGCGTGTTTGTTTTGTTTAAACTGCAGGAAAAAGTATTGAATATCAAATTTCTTGACACACAGGATTTACCAACACAGTTTTCATCGAAGGGAAAACGTTTAGGGAATAAATACTTGTCGAAACATTTCCCAAAATTGAGAAAATTATTCTAGAAAATTAATAACTGATTTACGACATATTTACATAAATATTTGGAAAATATAAGACACTGCTATTTGTTTTTTGTTTTTAGTTTCACGGTTCAAACATACTAGTTAGGCAATGTAACTATAACCAATCCAATAATGCTTAAAATCTCTTTCTCTAAAAAGTTTTTATTTATTTCGAAACGTGTTTCTGTCTTTTTCTTTGAATTCGAAATAACCTTTTTAATTACATTATAGAAACATTTTATAGGTAAGTAATTCGATTATTTCTAAAATGAAAAAATTAAAAATTGACAAGTGTTCCCGTTTTCTTCTGAAATCATAGAACAGTAACATTAGTGTAACTTACTCTTTAAAAAGTTCTCAGCGATTAATAGGTAGGTGTGTGTAGATCAAGTTGCAATTGTACGTGATGAAGCGATCCAACTATTGTCAGTGGTCAGCTATCTTTAATTACCACAACATCAGCCTTTGTTTGGGAACTGCTTTACGATTGTTGTAACTTGAGATGCGATGCGAATGCGACTCGAGCATATCGGCTTATCTTCAAAATATTGCCACTTACGAACGTGTTTAAAACTATTCAAAATTTTAAAGATTTCATTAAATTTATCAGTTTGGGTTTTTAGTTGATAAAATCTGAAGGCAAAACATGTTGTTTGTACACTGGTATTCAAGGTGTCACCATCTCTGAGGTCCCGGGTTCGATCCCCGGCTAGGTCAATTTAGAAAACAAACTTTTCTATGTTGGC
This sequence comes from Catoptria pinella, assembly GCA_963556745.1. Lineage (NCBI taxonomy): Eukaryota > Metazoa > Arthropoda > Insecta > Lepidoptera > Crambidae > Catoptria > Catoptria pinella. Next base: position 14,905,248 of record OY750760.1, read on the forward strand.
TCGAGTCTGGGTGTTTGTAGTTCCACCGCTGTCTCTGATTTACATAACACAAGTGCTTTAGATAACTTACTTTGGATGTTTGTGATGTTGTCTAATATTTATTATTTAAGTTAATTCTTATAGTTTTGCAAGTCAAGTCATCAACAGATTTAAAGTTTTCAAGAACCAAGAGTAATTTTGGTGATTTGTGCGCCTGATGCCAAAATTCTTAGCTTGAATGACGAGCTTATCACTTAAGTAGGTACGATTTTTTTGATTATCATCGTCGCCACGTTGATCATCACATGCGGAAGCGGCATGATTATTTAAAGGTGAGTAGTATCGAAAATATACAGATATTTTACGTACAGACGTACAATGCGATTAAATTGACAATAGACAGTAATCCGCTGCAATTTCACTCCAGATGCATGGCAAAGTCAAAATTTTGCAGATTAAAATACGTCGTTTGGTAAATGAAAGCATTACTAGATATATCTGCGAAAATATGTGTAAAGCTAGTTGTTACCCTTTCACCTGTGATCTGCGGAGAACAAGTTGCGCAGGAGTGGATGGCGTCACGGACAGAAACTGGTATGGTTACCTAGGTATTAAATAATACCACGATTATGTAACCATCGCCAATGAAATGCAAACTTCTGCAGAGCTAGATTTTTAATCTATGCCAACTTAGAAATACTATTTTTTTATTCGTTAATAAGTACTTTTTTAAAGCTGAAAATGGCGGGATTTTTAGCGCGTTTTCCTATGCGGCATGTGATCGACTGACGACTTAAAAACATATTTATTTTTAAAGCACTGGCGTATGTGTGTTTCCGAATTGATTCCTTATTAGGGTACGTTAGAAACCCGAGCGTCTAACTAAATTGATGCACAGTTTTAGGACTCGTAATTGCTTTTAGACGAGACGAGACGGGTAGCCTGCGCCGGCGCAGACGGCCGCGGGGGGAAACGGGTAACACGGAACCCGTCAAACCTGTGACCAAGACCCCCTCTTCTCTCGCGAAATGCTTTGTCCAGAACCATACCACAAATAATTTTGAACCTTAAAACAAAACCAGAGAATCGAATTTCCGATGATTTGAAGGTAAGTGTTTGAGGTTACCTTTCTACTCTTTTATAACCGCTTTCCGACTAAAAGCCTTAAATAATGAATTAAATATTGAAACCTCGCTATTGAGGCTTTGACATAAGGATCTTATTGGTTTGAATTACTTCAGCTGTACTGACCATCGCAAACGTGACTCTAGTCTTTTCACCGAAAGACCATTTTAGATTGCGATCTGGCCGTCAAATACCACATTTTTGTGGTTAGGTGAGTAATGCACAAGACATGTTCTGGCTTGAACGTTCTCGGAATTGAAAATGCTGTCGCTGGGCCGAGATTTTTTTAAGAAAATTAAGTTGTTTTGATTCGAACGCCATAAAAACTAGCTGGCATTTATGGGTATTGATTTGATAATGATCGATCTTTAGGTGTATTATGGTCGATCGCAGTATTCCATTCACACCATCAATTTTTGAAGATTGAAATCTCAACCACGGCGTGGTCTCAACAGCGTCTTTCTTTGGGGCAAGTGGTACAAAAAATATTTAAAGTAAACTCCTTATGTAAGGAAAAGCGACAATGACCTAATAAATATCACTAAGAGCCAGAATAGGTGAATTGGCATCTATCTTCGATTGTAGGTTTCAAAAGATGTCATCATCAGGAGGGTTATTCACGATTGTCGGAAATCAACTTTCCGAATCGAATCGGAAAGCCGATATAGATCATATTTTCTACCTTATGCTACCAAACTTTGTAAAAGTATTTCGCTTTCCCGTCGGAAAGTGAATCGAATGCCAGTCGAAATGTATTTGTAAATAGCAGTTTTCGAATCTATCGGAGGATACGTATTTGAATCGGATGCTTTCGAGTAGATTTCCAACAATCGTGAATAACCCTACAGAAGTGCCGCGTAATTCGAGATAGTAAATATTATCATACATTAAATTTTATCAAAAGTATTTCAAAAGGTGCGTCAAGAAAGAATATGGCGGTTGATTTTCGTTGTATTAGAATTATTAACTGTATGAATATACCGAAAAAGGAAAAGGGTGCAAAAATTTAAACCAACAAACACCGATAGCATTTTTTTGTCCTTTAAATTCGGCAGTTTAACCCTTGCAAGAAATGTTTTTTTAAACTTATGTTTTTTTTCTTTACTTTTCTCATACTTTTTTTCTCTTTAGCCTGTTTCTGCATATTACTGAGGGAGAAATTAATACGAGATTAGAATTATAAGGTCCTAAAAATACATAATATCCACATTCGTGAGTTTACAAGAGGTGACTGAACTATTTTTGGCAACTCGTTGTCGTCTGCTCCGAAAAAAAAACAAGTAAGAGGCACGAAGACCTTAAAGGCTTTAATCATATTCATTTAAGCTAATGTCTGCTGTCTATTAATATCCAAAAACATCTCCATAACCAACTCTGAAGGTATCCTAATAAGGTTGGAAATCGTAACGTATACGTATTTGACGGGTGGAGTTGACCATACGAGCATTGCATTTTTATGCTCAAGTCCGGTCCCACGGGCCGTTTAAAAAATTACAACAAAAAATGGCCACACAAAACCTGCCCGGCTATCCATCCACGTCGGATTAGTAACTCACGGTATATTATCGGGTTGTTTACCTTATTCTATGGCAGCTATTTGTTTTCTATGGCATTCCGTTTTGACACCTAATGCTTTTTGGGCAGAGGCACTGTATTAATAATAGTACTGACGTACAGAATGGGCACTCCCACCCTCCCACCGATCGGCGGTACCGCACCCCGCCCCGCACTAGGTTGGCGAGTTAGCTGTATCATTTTTGAGGGCCGTCGCCGTCCAACGACCGTCCTCGGTTCGACAGTTGCAAAGAGTACTTTTGTAATATGACAGTTGATACAGAAAATATGATAATTACAAAGACTTCTATGTATATAATACACTAGACAGGCTGTACAATGAAATGATGTGTGTGAAATGATGAATTTTAATTTCTGTGACGGGTCTGGGTGCTACTATATAATAAAATAAAATAATATATATTGACTACAAAGTTATTACATTTCGAATTACTCCAGCCTCCTGAACTAGGTATTAAATCTGTATGTCAGGATGCAGTCGCTCCTAATAAGTGACGCATTACAGTAGCCAGTGCAGGCATAATACTTTAAATAGTACTTAACAATATGTATAATAACCCCCTTACTAATAAAGATTGTATAGCAGATGTATAGTTATACACAATGGTTACTCTCTGTCGAACTATTAAAGCTTGACATTAAAAAGATAGGGACAAAACACTGTGTAACTGTACATCTGCTATACAATCCTTATTAGTAAGGGGGTAAGTATATATTTTATAAGTATATAAAGTAGTATCAGTTGTCTAGCATCCATATTCCAAGCTTTGCTTAGTTTGGGGCTAGATAGCGCTGTGTGAAATAGTCCAGGCATTGATTTATTTATTTATGTCGAAATCTGTTTGTATGAAAATTTTATTTTTAAATACGTCGCGGTCGCCATATTTGTATTGTTATTTCTTTTGTTTTTAAAAAAAATTACATTATGAATTCATATTTAATAATATGTGATAATATGCATCAATGCAGCTAAGTTGCTAATGGTTTTATCGGTTTCTCGCATGGCGGTAGCCGGTATTTTTTGAACACAAACTGGTTTTAAGTTATTGCGTGCGTTTATTTATATTTAAATTAACAAAACTTTTGTTTTTAAATTCATCTAAAAAGCTAACCCTCAACCAAGAAGACATCGAGTGAATTGAAGTCAGTCTTAAAAGTTTTATTATTTATTGTCCTGAGTTTAATACATTGCATCGTTTTCTTCTGTTTGCATAATGCTTTTTGATAATTTCAATAATAGTTATAATCTTTAGATATTATAGTTTTGTATGGATAGCATTAAGAGAGATGCAATTTAGGTATTTATTGAAAATCATGCTATGTAATACCAGGAAAATCCTCAAAACAAACAACTAACTCTATTGTTCACCTAAGTAAATGCACTTGAAATGTTTCATTAATTTCTTTCCTTTCTGAGTAATTATGTGCTTGATTTGAATTATTACAATTTTGTTTTTAATAATAAAAGGAAAAGTGTTTCTGAGAAATGTTCATGATTTGCTGCCGATGACGTCGGCTAGTTAGGTCAGTGAAACGACTTTGCTAAGTTTCTGTTATAATGTGGGAAAACCGAATTTTTTGATGATGATTTTAACGAAAAAAAAGCGTTTACCGGCGGCTCTTTTCGGTACAAGGTCAGCCTCAGGTTTGTGAACTAAACTGAATAAATGGTTTGATTAGAATTATTCGGCCTAACCACAAAAGATTTAAAAACACTGTTTAAATGTGATGCCGTCTCTTTCAAACAATATTGTCAATAAAGTGACAGCATCACATTTAAACAGTGTCTAAGTTAAACACTTGTTGAACAGTGTTTTAAAATCTTTTGTGGTAAGGCCGTTAATGTTTTGAATATTTAGTTGGTTGGTTTTGTAGTCGGTAGTACCTTCGTTTCCTAGCCGATTATTGTAATACTGTGTTTGTGTAACATAACGATCTGCGGAGTGTTCGAGACACGACGAGGCACAGAGTCGTTGTGGGAACCGCCTGCGAGGACCACCGTGAAAAACTGCCTCCTTTTAGGGCTGTACAAAGCTTCTGCTAACGTAAGCATTACGCCGGTTGCAGACCAAGAGCAAAGCTAAGTTAGTTTAGTTTAGCTCTCGTACCTGAGGTAGTTTTTCATACTTGTGTGTAGACCGCAAACTATATGATAAGTATGAAAAACTACCTCAGCCTCAGCTATGCGAGCTAAGCTAAGCTAACTTAGCTTTGCTCTTGGTCTGCAACCGGCATTATGAGGAAAGTATGATATTAGAAAAAGTAAAAATAGGTAGTGGTTTTGTCAATTTGTTGTGACATATTTATCTGTATTGTTTACCTAATGCACCCGCCTAAGATTTTTTTATACTGGGATGGCTTTTTGGCCTTTTGGTTTAGACAAAAACTTCCACTAGCTCGTCACTAATGTGCAATTTCGAAAAAAAATATTGTGATGTACATTTTCAAAGATTTTTCTTCATATTTTTATGAGATATTCAATGGTAACATTAATGGTAATGGGTCAATTTCAACAAGTGGTATTTTTTCTTTCATTTCGGTTGAATTTTTTATTATAAAGTTTTTTTAAATTCTAACCATGGTTTATTGTATTTCTTTGTACTCTAAATGCACATATTTAACACCATCAAAATATCTTTACAGACTTATGAGATATACGTGTTTAAAAATGTGATGTCACCGAAATGAAACGGTCGTTAACCGAAATGAAATAACTAGTCACCGAAATGAATGAACTTATACACCGAAATTAAAATCCACCGAAGCAGAATATACAGGTGTACCGCAATACTAATACTGGGTATTTGTTAATCCCCTTATAATCCCGTATATGATAGATAGCATTATCATGCATGCATTCGACCTCATGGGTGAGTAAGACGTGAGTAAGGTAACCGGTCCGGTAACAACATCTTTATCTGACCCTACCCTACTGTCAACTTCACCTGCACGCACTGGTGGTTCGTACGAATAGCTTGCGGCAATAACCTTCCAGTCGTCGTCATGTTACTGCTGAATAACAGACGAGGCTCTGACAACCGAGCAAAGGCAGTACACCATAGCCATACACCCAGCCGTGAAACCAATTGGAAGAGGCTTCAGTGACCTTTAGAATCTAAATCACTCCTTAAATATTTACCTGGTGCAGAAGGCAAAAGAAAATCACTGCACTATTACTTATCCCAAGAAAATTATCATGAAATCACAATCAAAGATCTTAAGATGGCTATGCAAATCCGCTTAGCAACCGGCGCCGTACTGCGTCCGGGGCAACGGTGGAAAATTGGATACCGGCCATGACGTTGTGAGAGATCAGGTATCGCATGGAATAAAATACTACTTGTATCTTAATTAAGCTGCGGCAAGTCCAGAGGATAGCTACTTGAAATGTACTTGGCTCACTACAGCCCGGGACTAAAGATCTTGGAAAAATAAATAACCAGATGTGAACTGAACATCTGCGGGCTTAGTGAAACTCATTGGAATGGAATGGTCATTTACCCACCGAGACACACGCCATCAACTTTTCTGGCAATGACAACATGACCCGAAATGGAGTTGCCGTCCTTTTCCCAAAACTCATAAGAAACACACATAACCAATCAGCAATCGAGTATTGAGCATCAAGCTCAAAGCGGCGCCAGCACTGCAACGGAGGCTGACCTGGAGAGTTTTTATGCCGAACTGGAGAGTTTTTATGCCGAACTGGAGAGCGCCATGAGCAAGGTCTGTTTTTTTCCTGTTTATTCTGCTTCATGGCGATCTGTGTATTCACAATAAGTCATTTCTTTGGCTGATCCTAGATCTGGATTTTACACATCTAAGAGAGCCAAATCTAGTTGTAAGATTTCTTTACAGCTAACACTCTTTTTGGCTATAAGATCTTTTAAATAAAGTCGAAATGTCATGTCGTTTCAATCGGGCATGTTGTACACCTTTCTCTCCACTTAGGGTCTTAGCCAGTTCGTTCGCATGGGTAACAACCCTGTCTTGGTCTGTCTTTTTAGTGGTACTGGTCTGTTTATTTTAAGGTCTAAGTATGTATACTTGTTGCTAATGCACTGTGGGGATAAAGAGCTTTGTCCGTAGTGCTTTGCTTTGAAATCTTTCTAGGATGTCTATATTAGCATGGTCTCTAACAGATAAATGTCTGTGTAAATATTTATTTTTGTGTTTTATTTCCTGCATGATGTTGTTTTGTGTTTATAATCCCTATGTCTTAAGTATTTGTTTTTTTTTTCTTCTATTCTATAATTTATCATCACGTACATGTCTGTTTCTATCACTCCTTGACCCTGTCATAATACCAGTGCTTTTGGGTCATTCTAAACATCACAAGAATGACCCAGAAGTTAATTTTGCTGAGACAGGGCTAATTAGCAGCACACTTCAATGCTAAAGATTGGGGCTGACTTCCACCGACTAAGATTGAGACTAGGTCAGTGCGATAAAAGAGGTGAACGCCTGATGCAATTTGCGGCCGACAAACAGCCTGTTCCAGAATCACCCTAGAAGACTTTATACCTGACGACAAGTATCTTAACCAAATTGACTTCATTCTAATTGGATCTCGATAGCAGATATCAGTCATAAATGCTCTTACTCTACTTGCGGCTGATTGCGGGTCAGACCACCAAATTCTTATCTCCAAAGTACGGCTAAAACTGAGAGCAGCCAGAAAGATAGAGAAATAAAAGAATCTAAATAGAGAATAACTCAAAGTTTATAGCAATACTCGAACAGAATTGGAGTCTATGGCTGTCCATAGACTCCAACTCTGTATGCAGAAATGAATATGGAGAACACAGATCAACTTTGGGGCCAAGCCAAAATTATGGTAAGGAACAGTCAAAAAGTCTGAACCACTCGCGGATACCATCAAACGGCAACACTAGATGAGCGACACTACTTTAGCACTGATTGAGGATAGACAGATAATAAAGGGTTAAGGAGGCTTTTGAGAACTTAACTGTTTATATAGTCTATCGGTCTGTCGTGTCTTGTCTAGGCACATCCCAACCAGCATGCAGACATGATCGTAACACACATCTTCAAACACTTGAAGAACGGAAAAGCCACAGCCACAAGTAACAACGACACGACGTATCCCGGCGAGGCGGTGCATCTATCGAACGAGTCGCGGTGCAGGGTTAGGTCAAGCCAAGTGGTAAATTGCCAATGAGGTGGATGGACCAAGTCAGAGCAGCCGTGGATGACCGATTGCACGTATGCATAAAGAAGGCAGCCACTATCGAAGAATGCCGATGAATAGTAATGCAGGTCACTTCCACTTCCGCTGAAGGATTATGACGACCACGACCACCCTGCCAAGTTTACTGACTAAAAAGAGAAGATACGACCACGTAAAATTATTATAAAGTCTGAAAACCATCGTATATCTGAGAAATTTTGCGTTTTTATTTGTAGTTATGGAAAACGGCAATGCAACCCTAGACGCAGATGGACTATATTCTATAACTTAAATGGTCAAAACCACTACACTATGTCGGTCTAGGCAGGTTGTCACTGGCCAGTTTTTCATAAAAAAAACATATAATTCCCTTTCAATCAAGACTACTTGATTGTAGTGGTTACAATAATAAAAGGTCGAAGTTAATATCGCATAAAGTACATGCCTTAGAAACACATTAAAAAATACACTTAAGATTTTGAAGTATCACCTGCTGGCCTGGATTTTCACCGAAATGAAATAATAATAAGCCGAAATGATAAAACAATCCACTGACATGAAACAATTATGCACCGAAATTCTCATCACTCACCGAAATGATTTTTTTTATCATTTCGGTTAGTTTTTTATCATTTCGGTTGACAGTTTAGGCCACCGAATCAACCGAAATGAAGACACCGAAATTAAAAACAAGGACAAATATTGGAATTAAAAGAAAACTATTTAATATAGATTGTTATGAATGCTACTCAAATAAACGTAGTAGAAATAGCGTACTTACGAACAATCAATTAAATATACTAGCTCTTTGGAAGACGAGTCATACCCATAAACGGAAATGAAAGCAAAGTTGTCCCATGACCACCGAACAGCAATACTTATTTTTTTGGCGGGAACTGCAGGCCAGCTGCGCACTTTCTTCCACAACAAGCACTTAGGCGGCACTGGTACGCAAGTTTTAAGCGGTTGAGGGGGGAGCTAGAGTTGTTCTATGCAAAAATATGCCTTATAAACTTTAGGTCACCGAAATGAATAGACTTTCTGGGACACATGCGTTTACTCATACCAGTTACTAAACTGGGTAGATATAATTATAAAATTACTTTGTGATAATACCCTCACTATTCAAGATTAAAATAAAAGTAACCACACATCAAAATAATCAATAGTTTTTGTTGTACGAGGGAAATTACACTGAAAAAAGTGTTTTGGACAGCTACCGAAATGATAAAATCGGGGCTTAACTATTATTTTTTCCTAACTAACTGCAATCCAAATAAAACAATATTTTTTGCCTCTTATAGGCAACGACCTCTTCTACATAGAAAAAAATATTAGAACTGTAAAGCAACGTTTTACACTACCGATTTCATCCGTGCCGCGTAAATTTTTCAAATGGGAAATCCACCCTAATATTAAATATCTCAAAAATAACAACAAAAATGCTATATGTAATAGAAAAGTTACTAAGCAACCTTCTTTTTTTGGTAATTCCCATTTTTTTCTGTGTGTCATAGATAAACAGATATTGCTTAATCTTTTCCCAATGTTTTTACTGGCTTTTAATACCTTGTTTTGGATTTGACGCAAAATTAATATACTCGTAATTTGAGCTAAATATTGATAAACATAGCGCTATTTAAGTTTATAAAAGAAGTAAGATTAATTATATTTTAATTCGTCGTGTGCTCTCAAAATGTTGCTTAGTTTAAAAGTTACCTACTTCATATTTTTCAGTAGTAATATTAACCCTTTAACCGTTATTGCGTTTGTGTTTAAGGTAGCGCGATGGTGGCAGCCCTAGAAGCGCAGTGCTCCGGGTCCGGTGGTTATCTTGCAACGTAAATGTGAATAAGCATTTGAGAGTTACTACAGCTGAACAGTTGCCAAGCTCCATGTTCTACATATTATATTGCAAGTTATGCATTTAGTTCTTCAATAGTCTGTACCAATGAAGCTAGTGTAGGGATGAAACGATACCATTTATGTATCGTTACTTTTACTCGATACCGTATCGGTCATAAGGTATCTATACCTACTCGATATCGAACGAAAAGTATCGATACTAAATTGTATCGCATAGTTTTTTCGTAATAAGTATTAGAGGTAAATAATGGTCTAATTATTTATTAAAAATTTCAGTTACCTGCCTACACAGTCATCCATTAATCAACAGTTTTCATAGTTTATTTAATATTTGATAAATGATATTACTTCTACTCCGCGCAGTTTTCCATCAAATCACGCATGTTTAATTCACCTGATGTAAATAATAACTAGTTTCGTCACTCAAGTAGTAAATCACAGCGATAAAAAGTAACGTTATGCGATAAATGAAGTAGGTCACTAGGTAGGTAGTATTTGATCGCTGTGACTGCGTCTTAGAAACACATCGTTAAATTCAAATACAGGTGAATCAGTGTGTCAATTAACACCAGGTGAGAAAGGTAATAAGACTGCGCATCAGAGAAACCGATATTATTTCGAAAAATTCATTCGTACTTCAGTTATTAGACACTAGGTACTCGGCCGAGAAGTTAATGGGAAATATGAAACATATAAATATTATGAAATAGTACCTAAGTAAAGTTAGTAATAACCTTCAATATGATTATGCTAACAGTTACTAAAATCTATTGATTTAAATTTATGAAGTAAACAGGAGTGACATCGAAGCAATAATTACGACGTGTCCGTAATAGCGGAGATAATAGTCGATCAGGGTTCAGAGAGCAAGTGCCGGCGAGGGCCGCAGCCGCAGCGGGCAGTTGACCCCGCCACCTCGCGGGACCGGTGCCATTAATAGATAGACTGCTAATAGGTTACTAAGTAATATTATAAACCTATATTGAAAAATAGGCTTTACTTCCGGTTAAGTGTAAGTTCCGGTAAACGGCGACCTCCGTGGTCGAGTGGCTTTGTGCACCGGTTTTCAAGGCCGTCTCTGAGGTCCCGGGTTCAATCCCCGGTTGGGTCAATTTAGAAAATGAACTTTTCTATATTGGCTCAGATCTGACTGTTTGTGACACCACCGTTGTCTCCGATTTCCATAACACAAGTGCTTTAGCTACTTACTTTGGAATCGGAGCAATGAATGTGATGTCATATAATATAATAATAATATAATAAAATAAAATATAATATAATATAATATAATATAATATAATATAATATAATATAATATAATATAATATAATATAATATAATATAATATAATATAATATAATATAATATAATATAATATAATATAATATAATATAATATAATATAATATAATATAATATAATATAATATAAGTTACAACTATATAACTTGACAGTTATGTCATAAAAATGATGTTCCATTTTTTACACAAAGCAACTGCAAGAAATTAAAACTATTGTTGCATTTAGATTTAGGTAATCAACAGTTTAAATGTAATTTATTGTGTATTAAGTGAAGTCGCATTGTTCGTGTATTGTCATCGACACCACTGAGGTGTCGTTTACAATATTTATTTGGAACCACACCAACGTAGTGAAATTCTAATATTAAACTTACATATTTATCAATACAAATTATTATCATTCGTAAGATCACGACATGACATGTTACACAGCACTAGTTGGCAGTGGTGTTGTTAAAAAAAAATGTAAAGCACGTCAGTGGTGTCGTTGACAATAGGTACACGACATTGTTTAGTGATAATTATTGTATAACACTAAACCGAGTTGACCGCGGATAATGCAATCAACCACTAACAGTTCTCCTGTATCTATTTATAATTAATTTTGAGCAACTTAAACTGTTTTAACTGGAAATTAATTATAAGAACCACTAATTAAAATACATTTACGAATACCAATATTAATTGTTTAAATCTATTCATGTGTTTTGTGTGTATTTTACGTACATAGCTGTATTAAACCGTATGTTCTCCTTCTGATCTAAATTATACAATCAGTGAATCTTACATGAACTTTATCATAAAAATACTAAAATAAAATAAAAATTAAAACCTAAAAAAATATATATATTTAAGATTCAATTTCAATCCAAAATTATGACGCTTAGTCATATTAAACATGGAATTTCCATCTTCCATCATGGAAATGCTAAGTGAGAGTATCATGATGACAAGTATAAGACAAGCTGTATCGGCCGGCGCGCCTCGGATTAGATTACGAGAACATGAAGTTATCTAAGCCGTCTCTAAGGACATGTTTCGGGCTTCAAAGGTGCGCAGGCGCCGCCAGAATTCTGTGTCAAATTGATTGTCGGGTTGCGTGAAGGTGGTATGAACCATCAGCTTCGGAGCTAGGGTCATGAGCGAGATTTGAATTTTGCACCTCAAGACGTATTTCTAGGATCATGAGCGCCCCTGGCAAGATTTGAATTTTTCACCCCAAAATGTATTTCTAGGATCATGAGCGCCCCTGACAAGATTTGAATTTTGCACCCCAAGGCACATTTTATTTTATTTATAAATAGATTTATTATAAAATTTGTTCAAAGTCAAAGTCAAAAATAGCTTTATTCAAACAAACTTATTAATTAAGCGCTTTTGAACCGTCTATATTTTCCTACTTTTTTAACCGACAAGAAGAACGGCCATAAAATATTTCAGCATTGCAGATGTATAGAAGATTCAGCATTCTAATTCAAAGTTTACTTACCTACCAATCTTTCCTGTAGTGAGACTAATACAAAATTGCAAACCAATTAGCTTTATTATGCTAATAAACTACTAATGTTCGACAAAAAGACAGGCCTTGACCTTAATTACATACTTTTAAATGAAATACCAGGACGATTGCTTCAATTAATAAACTGAAAATGTAGCGTTTATGACGACTATTCGATACACGACAGACCTCGTTGTTTTCTTGTTAATATAAATGTAGGCTAGGAATTTTGTATCACGATAATAAAGATATGTTTCTTAAGTAAAACACACTAACTATCTCAGTTAAAAGATATACAGGGTTATTAGTAAAACACCAACAACCTCGCAGGAGTAGATTACTAACATCATGAAAAACCACGTTTTCACTTCTCATGCTCGTAAAGTTTGTCTTTATGTTGGGTATATAGGCTGCATAAAATCGCTTTTCATGCTCTAGTGCATAAAGTAAAATCTTTGTCTAAGTCTCAGACTCTAAGACAAAGGTCGTCAAGTAAACAGCCACACACGCAATTAAACTTCGTTAAATAAACTTGTTTTTGCAAAATTGCTATTTAATTTCCTCACAATCGAAGTGAAAAGCAGAGTGCCTTATGTTATAATGTACTCTATGGCAGAGTGTATAACTCGTACATAAAATCCATTTTACCCTCGACTTGACTATACGTATACATACGTCTCGGGTAAAATGGTGCGTTTTATGCACTTGTTGTACAATCTACTATTATTCTACAACTTTCCGAAAAAGACAAAAAAAAATATATCGATTTTTCATACAAAACTCGATCAGCTGTTCGGAAATTTGTAAGAGTCGATTTTTTTTTACTTTTTTTCGAAAAAGTAGAACAAACGTTGTTGTTTATGATATTACTAATCTACTCCTGCGAGGTTATTGGTGTTTTACAAATCACCCTGTATAATTGTTTATCAAATAAGTAATATTGTCTAACTTATCATATACAAGGTGTTACAAAAAATACCCCTAATGCCGAATATGGTATATAGGGACCATCAAACTGATCAACTTTTACTATGGGACCAATTCTGAAATCGCGAAAAAAAAAAATCAGCTGTTTCATACAAAAATTAAAATCGAAAATATCAAAATGTATGAAACAGCTGATTTTCTTTCGCGATTTCAGAGTTAGCCCCATAGTAAAAGTTGTTCAGTTTGATGGTCCCTATATACCATATTCGGCATTAGGGGTATTTTGTAACACCTTGTATAGTTCGGTACGGTATTTCCTAAATCATCATAGCGGTATATAAATATTTATACACTTTGATTACTTTAATTACGGCGCACAACTTTATTTTTACTTATCTATAATGGAAAAAGGTCATATTGTGGATTTTACAACAAAATGAACTTCCCGACAAAAATATTTTTTTATATCAATTGTGGTCTTATGAAAACAAAATTTCCAACTTCAAGAGTGTATCAAAATTGACCCCATCTTCAAAGTTATAATTAATTAATCAAATAGGATAATAAGCGGTTCAGCACAACAAACTAGTGATTTTGTATTTTTGTCTCTTATGAAGTATTTTGCAGTGAAAAGTAAAATTAAGAAAAAGGAGTTTTATTGTACAAATAAAGTTTGTTTTATTAAATTTACCGATTTTCATATATTTCCAACTTTTGTTCATTCACACCGGATTATTTACCTATATTATAGTTTTTGAAGGTGGTGATCCACCCACCCACTGTGATCGATCGCTTAAGATACCAATGAAGACCAACAACATGGCTTTTACCATTAGCTCTTAAATTAGTGTATGGCAGTATTAAGACAAAGGTGTAAGTAGGACAGTGCTATATATTGTGTATAGCACTTTCTCACTTACACAATACAATAATACGCTAGCTAGAGTCCGCTGTGCTCTTGCGCGGCATCAATAACAGTCGTTTGTTCCCAATCAGTTGGAATGCGTTGCGCAAGAGTTTAGCAAGTCAAATTGGACACTATCGAGTATCGACTTAAGGAAATGGAACTAACTGTATAGGTCGAGCTTTGGCTGATAAACTTTACATGTAAATGTTTGAAAGCTTTCATACTTTTTGAACGGATGTCTTTAGATGAATTATTATAAGTTTCAACATTGATATTCAACTTTTGTTAAACTTAGCTAATCTTCTTATTTCTTTTATAAATAACTTATTAATTCAACCATAAATAATTAAATTTTTCAACAGAAACTCAAAAATCTTGTATCGAAAATATTTCTGTATAAATGAAAATGAATTCATTATTTTCTTCTTCTGATTCTTCGACTTTCAATTTGCCAAACACTATTAAAATGATGGAGAGACATTATATAAACGTTACAAACTAGTTTTGATATTAATGTAAATTTCAGAATGACTTTTAGAACAGGTATTAAGTTATCGTATTTATTTATTATTTTATAATAAACAGATAGCAACTAAAATCTTTGCTTTTATTTTTTTTGCAGTAACAATACTGGTAAAGAAATATAGTAGTTACAGTAATATAAAGCGAAACTTTATATTGTGGGTCGACTTTAATATGAAAATATTTTTTAGAATAAAGTACGTTTCTCTACAAAGATTTGGCATTATGAGAGTCGTGCAGTATAACTGTGTAAGCTTGCGTTTAGACGTTAGTGGTCAAGACTTGAGGATTAACTAATTAAAAACATTTCAAACCGACATTTTTTTCTTTAGGAAGCGCGTTGATGTCTTTTTAAGGGAAGAAGAAAATTATGAAATGAAATGAAGTTTTTATTAACTTCGTATACCGTCGTGATATGTACTTCAATGTCAGCAGAGTTGCGCAGGAGTGGGCGCAAGGCCGAAGCAATTGCTCGCTCCCGTTGGATCCGGCAATTAGGAACGTGACCAAGGGGCCGGGTACGCAAGGAGGGTACGGTATATTTTAATTAACTCACTGATTTTTTTATTTACGGCATGTCGTTCTTTTGTTTTTCCGCGTCAATCTGACATTTGTGTGCTCTGAGATTAGTTTATTTATTAACTTTCATGCATTCTACAAGTGATCCACATAAATATTTTTTCTATTATTTGTAAAATCAGTTCCTGAAAAGGTATTTAATATTAATCATTTGTCATCGTATGTAACGTTATAAGCCTTGTGTAACTAAACTCTCTGCTTAATTTATTATTATTATTTTTGTTTTAACTAATTAAAGTTGTTTTTGTGTTCACATTACATTCCTTCGACTGATTTTACCAGCCCTATCTTAACAGTATAGAATTTCACGAGGATCTGTCTACGTCTTCACTCTGATTAATTGCTCAGTTAATTGGACGGATAACGTTACCGCATGAAACAATATCGTGTGCTGTTAGCCGAAGGAAACTGTCACGCGAGAATAATTTAAGAGTACGAGATATATCAAAGTATTATGTTGACCCTAAATGTTCAAGGCCATCAATGTCAGCCAAACGACGATCGGTCCTGCGCTGCCCGCATCCAGCGGCTTCCCGTCCCTCGTCGGTCCTTGTCGGGGAATACCACGGAGCATCATCCGATGCGCGGTCACCATTCCAGATTTTTTCCACCCCAATGGTCATTGGTTCTTATCGCTATGTGTCTATTTACTGCCACTTTAGCTGAAGCTGAAGATTATAAATATTGAAAAAATGTACTCGAATCTGCTCAGCTCCTCATGGTTATGCCGGTTCCTAATGATTCAGCTTTTGAGTAGAAATACAGGAGCTAAATCATTAGGATCCGGCACCGGATGATTATAGACGGGCTAGTTAATGTTTACCGTAAGTATTTATTAAAAATTAGTTAAGTAATAAATCTTTCCCTAACCATAATATTTCATTGGAAAGTTAAATGAATCATTGAACATTGATTCAATATTGCTATTGTAATTTGAACAATATTCACCGGTCACGTATATCGAATGATTTGAGGTAATCCTGACGCACTAATACCGAGTAACGAGAAGGAAAACAATACGGCACAACAGTACCTATGTAGTTATTATATATTTAAGACATATTACTTTAAAATAAAGTGTTCTGTGAAATCAAAATTATGTATGCCAATTTTATTACCTTAGATGACATAAGTGTCGTTTAAATAAGACTTAAATATACAGCAAATGTTCAATCAAGTAACGCTACTGGCATCTCTTGTCATTTGAACCCAGAGGTTGGAGTAGAAGGCGTCGCACAAATTATGCTTCTGTTTTTGGCTCAGGATTTATCAATATGCTAATGGTGATGCGAGTGTCTATTTATCGTATCTGTAATATCAAGAGAGTATACCTAACCTATTCAGTCTGGTGTATACAGTAAATAGTAGTAAATATTGACTTATTTTGTACCTAATTCCAACGGCGCCTGAGGTGACGACGATAGTCCGCTTATTCCGGTCCGTCTGACTCACAAATCTATAATATTATCTTTATGTCTGCCTCCACTAGTTCACACCTCCACGCTTGCTCTATGATTTCGTTAAGTTTCTGTAAGTGACGAAACCACTCATTACCGTAATAGTGGGATGCCCTCAGGCAGGCAAGTCCATGGGAACTAACTGGTGCAGTTCTATTCCCATGATTTATCGATAGCCGTAAGCGATATTACCATCGTATTGATACGGAAATTATTGGTAGTAGCTATGCGAGTCGAAAAGGACTATGGATGCGAGTTGGAGTCATGCCGACTTCCTATTTTTAGCCAATCCAATAATATTGGCGAAGATTTTGAAGTTGCTACCTAGGTATGATTTTAATTAATGTTAAATTACAATTGCTGAAGGACAATAAAAAAATATATTCAAAGAAGGCTTATTTTGTTAAAATGCTTTTTTAATTTTTGTGGTATGTAAGCGTGTAAATGGTCTTTCTGGTTTTTTTATTTGTTTATAGACCCATAACTCCTGCTGCCCTGTGGGAATTCCGGGAAAAGATTGAGGTACTTTAACATAAGTTTAGTAATAAAACTAAACGTTATAACTATTCATTAATAAACAAGAGTACTTATAGTTTATTGCGTGCGTCTGGGGCTCTGGGGTGTCCCGGTGAGGTTTGATAGAGAAGTGAGTCAGCGCAGCTCAGTCTCTCTGATGAGGAATGAAGAGACGTCACAAAGTTTTGTGGGGAATATTGGTGATGGTAAACATACTGCTCTTGTTAAATCTACAAGTTTAATTACAACCATTTTCTTGTTGTAAATAAAAGTCTTTACCTAATCATATACGACAATATGGGAATAATAATAATAATAATGTATTTATTGGTCATTTTTTATTTGCGAATGGGTACAAATTGGAGAATAAAGTATAAAGAAGGGTCAAGTCTATAGAAATAGATAAGAGAAAAGATAGTTATAAATAATCGAATCACTCACAAAAAGAAGAAGACTTCTAACTAACCTCAATACTCTTTTCGATATTTTCTTTTTCACAGACAAAAAGTCGACGAGGCAGTTGATACTCTTTGTCCTGGCTAGTGGGGCGTCCCTCAGGTAGGGCGAATGAGTCAGCATCGGCAGGTAGACCCGGCTTTTTGGACCAGTAGTGATGTCACATTGGTCTCGCAAAGAGCTCCGATTATATTTTTATTCAAATGGTGGCGCACATGTCAAATAAAGCTTGGTGTAGATGTTATGTACGAGCTTAGAATAATAACAACCTAGAACGATAGTTCCCTACAAAGCGCAGTGTCAAAAGTGAGGCAAAAAATACTGAGCCAAAATGGCTTAGTTTTCAGATTATTATCTTTCATACGTTACCTAATCGTAATAAAAACGAAATAGTTTCAATTTCTCCCATTCTTAGGGGATTTGTAAGGATTTTAGTTACGATTAGGTAACGTATATAGGATATAAATTTGAAAAGCAAGCCATTTTGCCTCAGTATTGTTTGACTCACTTTACATACAAGGACTCGGCTTCTAGGTGTTGGTATAGGTACGTGTACGAGATGTTTAAACCAAATACTGGAATAGTTAGAAAATATATTTAATACGATTTTTGTATCTATACCGACTGCCCTCTTCACTGTAATTGAAAGTCTGAGTACATACCAATATTATGCATTAGATATGTTGATGTACTCATTAGGCTATAAATACGTATATAATATACTCGTTCGTAACACTCGAAATGAGTGTCTGTAAAACACACCCGAAGTTTCAAAACACTTAATAATTTATCAGGAGCATAATTAATTCTTAACACACTTAATAAGTGTTGATACGAAGCGTAATTAAGCCTAATACATCACTGGTCATAAATTATCGACTGGCATAGAGTAGACATCACTATCCGTGCGTAAATGTGGTAGTAGTTCGGCACTTTCCTAACTAACGGGTCCTATTGCATCCCTTTCACTCTTTTAAAAAAGTAGTGCCTTTCTTTCTTGCGTAGGTGTAGACTGTAGTCCAAATAACTGAGTTTGGAGGGATTAGTTGGGAAGGTGTGTTGATAAGAGCCCGTAATGGTATGTTTTTGAGGTTGAAGAATTTGATTCTGAATAGGTAGTTATGTGTTTTGTTCGTAATGAGGAGTGAGCGGTTGATAATGGCCGATGCTTAGTTATTTAAACACGGCGGCGGCTGTTCGTGGAGTCGTATTGACTTTTTGATGTTTTGTAGTGGGTCATGAGTTATGAAAGATGTTTTTCGTTAGGCTAAGAACTCACGAAACGAAGCACGACATTTAATTCAGAACTTAGAACAAATGCTCTGGGGGCTTGTGAACATAAAACATAAGTGCATAAACGTTAAATATAAAAGATGGGTGAAGCGTGCTACTAATAATTTCAGCGGTAAAATAATGTCAAAAGTTTTAAGTACATACTTTGTTAGTCTATTTTAATAAAGATCATTAACTTAAATTATTTTATTTTGACCCTTTCGTAGTTTGTGCGGCTCACAAAGAGGAACCCCTTTGCTCGATGCTGATGTAGATAGAGGTAGTATAGGTAACAGCTGATAAAACACTTGGATTGTTTATCACATCTATGATTTAAGCAATGACATCACCTGATTCTTACCTATCGACTTAGGTAAGGAGTAGTCCGAAAAGTAACACTTGATTTACACACAGATAATGAGAATGCCTAGTCATCATTATTGGTTGTGTTTATTTACCTGTATTTGAACTGTTGTCTGATTTAACACGATTGCGTGCGCAAGGTACTTTTCACGCAGATTTTTTTCATACAAAAATACAAACGTTCAATCAAGTTTCCGTCACAAATCAGCTAATTTAGGTATATCACAAAGCTACAACGTCTAGCCACGTCGATGTTCATAGACGTTCTGCCGCAGAAGAGTATTCGAAATCAAATAAAATCGTGAACAACGTTT
The DNA here is from genome assembly GCA_963556745.1 of Catoptria pinella. Lineage (NCBI taxonomy): Eukaryota > Metazoa > Arthropoda > Insecta > Lepidoptera > Crambidae > Catoptria > Catoptria pinella. The sequence goes on from OY750760.1 coordinate 14,925,095, forward strand.
TATCTCGTCGACGTTCATAAACGTTCTGCCCCAGAAGAGTATTCGAAATCAAATAACATCGTGAAAAATCCTTTATCACGTCGACGTTCATAGACGTTCTGCCGCAGAAGAGTATTCGAAATCAAATAAAATCGTGAACAACGTTTTATCTCGTTGACGTTCATAAACGTTCTGCCCCAGAAGAGTATTCGAAATCAAATAAAATCGTGAACAACGTTTTATCACGTCGACGTTCATAGACGTCCTACCGCAGAAAAGTATTCAGAATCAAATAAAATTGTGAACAACATCTTATCATATCGACGTCCATAGACGTTGTGCCGCAGTAGAGTATTCGGAATCAAATAAAATCGTGAACAACGTGTTCCTTAGACCGCAGAAAAGTATTCGACTTCAAATAAAAAGGTATCACTTTCCCGTAAGTGGCATTTAAGTCTAAGCATTATGTAAAAGATACCAATGTGGTTTTATCTTTGTTCTTGTTGCTGATAACTGGCGAGTTCTCCATTTTTGTTTGTAGGTAAATAGGAATGTACTTAGTTTATTTCTTAGAAATACACAATAGAGGGTATTAAGAAGCTCTTCACAAATACTTGTATTTCAGATAGAAGTTAGGTATCCCTACTTTTTTTAATATAATAATATTTATTAATCTGATGTAAATATGAAACGATAATATGCCAGTTAGGCCTTTTTCTTTGGGATATATATTTTTTTGTATTTTTGTACTTAATACAGAAAAAAAGTGTGTGATATCGAATGAGAAATTTGTTATTAAATAAATTAACATAGAAACTATGAGATCGTCAAATATTATAGGTACTTACCAAGATATTTCAACAGAAAGTTAAACTTTACTTAAATACCTAATCCATATAAGCAGTTAGATATTAGAGGAGCCTTCATCATATTATATTAAGCCTCAGGTGGCCCCTCATTTTAATTAAATTTATTGCTCGCTAAGTACATAATGTATCGAAAATTCACATGTACAGATTGAAGCTAAGCTTCTATAGTTTATTTATAAACAATAACCTCAGTAAAATTTTGTTCGTTGTAGTATTAGTTTGCAAAAGTGCTAAAAGTGGTCATTTTTGTGAACAACACTTTTATGAAAAGTAAATTTAATTAAAATCCCTCATTTTAGGTATACAAGGTGTTACAAAGATCAGCTGAAAAGCGAAAAAAAAAATCAGCCGTTTCATACATTTTGATATTTTCGATTTTAATTTTTGTATGAAACAGCAGATTTTTTTTCGCGATTTCAGAGTTGGTCCCATAGTAAAAGTTGATCAGTTTGATGGTCCCTATATACCATATTCGGCATTAGGGGTATTTTTGTAACACCTTGTATAAGAGCCTTAACAAAGACATTCCTGTCTATATTATTATAGCATGTGATGAGCAAGATAAAACGGCTCCTTTTGTCCACATCTGGCCAGTCTTTATTAGTCGCAAGCGCAAGCCAAAGGTCAAATGGCTCGGTATATGTACACACGACAGACTATAATGTTGTTTCTAAGACCGTCTTTATGCCCCACGAATTAAGAGCTGTTTTCGCAATTTGACTTTTTAACTTGATGTGTTGTCGTATGTACAGACGACACAGTAAGATTTATCATTTCCATTGGTAATACTATAAAGTTCTAGTTCGCATACAACTGTTGAGCTATTATAACTTGTCTTACCATGGCATACTTCTTCAATCGATCTATAAAATCTGGTAGGGAGTTGATTTTTTCCCTCCCGACCCGTCCACCCACTAGACTTTTCCTCTGGTGGGTGGAAGGGTAAATTATTTCATACTAGCTTTCGTCCGTGACTTCGTCCGCGTTTCGGGAAATCCCTAGGAAAACTTTGACCGGGATAAAGTATGTGCAATTTGATCCAGGCTATATAAAATATCTGTATGCTATTCCAAATCTGTCGTTTTTGCATGATTGAGTAACAATAACTTTCAAACATCTAAACATCTTTACACTTATTAATATTAGCAGTAATTATCCATATTCCGTTCCTGTTCGTCCCCGTTCCCGTACCCATTCTCGTTCCTGTTCCCGTTCCCGTATTATTTTTCCATAAAAAAAATTAACTCCCATTTCAGCTCTTTAGGGTTTGAATCATGACCACCGTGTTTTTCATGGTGTTGGACTTCAAAATAAATGCCATTTTCGCAATCAACATCCCATAAAACCTCAATAACGACATTCATATAGATTTTTTAGGTTTATTTACCCCATTTATCCTTGAAGGGGTAACTTTTCGGAAAATCACGAAATATGTATTTTGCAGTTTTTCGAAGTATTACTACGAAGTTTCAAGGCAAGATCGAAGATTTGAATCTTTGGGCAGCATGTCTATTTCAATTTTTTCCATACTAATTTTGATTTGTATAAAAAATTAATTGGATTTGAAAAAAAAAATGATTTTAGTTTGATGGAGTTCTTTTTTGCGAAAAGTGGCCACTTTTAAAAATATCCTCCTCCATTAAACTAAACGACAGACTAGGAAATATTGTTTAAGCGATAAAAATTACCACAAAGCTTCTTCGGAGTGCACTACAGAGAGATAATTCACAATTTCGTCTTTATTTAAGCACTATGATTTTTTTCCAATGGCGGCGCTAGTGTGCAAAATACGCGCTTTTAAGGTAAAGAATATTTTTTTAAATACTTACTATCTTGCTAAATAATATACTAGAACAAACTTGCTACCTATATAACATGTAAAGAATAGCATCGAAAAATAAGAAATAAAATACATAAATAAATGATAACGTCAGTATACTTAGCAGTCGCTACAGTATTATAGTTAATTTTACATCGTTTCTATTCAGATTTCGATGCTAATGAATAATTCATGACAACAAGCATGAATATAGTTTTTAACGGTAAATAATCCTTATTTAACTATTTAACAGCAAAGGTGTTTGTTTAAATGTAATAATAATAATATTAGATTAGACAGTTACAGATAAACAAAGCGTAGGTATGCCCTTATTTTAAAACAGTTACACCGCTTGAAACTAATGCTGTCATTTTATTTATTGGTTTTCAACGGAAAGGAGAAGAAGAGACAGCATCAGTTTAGTCCACGCTTTAGAATAAGGGGGATGGTGTTCCAATGTGTTATTCTATTATAGGCCGTCTATCAACGAAGTTTATTCCTATCGCTATAAACAAGGCAAGTATTGTATACCGTGAAACCTTTTTTAGAGTCCAGCAAGTTATAGGAATCAATGATGTAACTTTGGATTGTTTTCGAAAGGGGTTTCATTTTTTTCGGTTATTTTACAATATATATTCCAAATTCTTTGGATATCTTTTTTCTGTGGCACTATGGGACTCGTTTTTTCGGCCCCATAGTAGAAATGAGTTCAGTCAGTTTAAAAAGATTGCACGAGATGTGTGTAGCTAGGCTGTGTGGCCGGGCAGCTCGCCGCCGCCGTCGCTGCCGCCATCGCCGCTCGACGAGGAATGCAGTCACGCGGGGTTCACACACTGGACTTGTAGGATGCGCGCTTGTGTGTGCGGCTCTGGATGTGCGTTTGCTACTATCGAAACTCACCTTTTTCCCACTGAGGTTTATAAAAATCTGCTACATTGTTCCCCAGTAGTTGAGGATTCCGGGTGCAGTGCGCTTTCCTCTGCGGTCTTTTTGTCACTTAACATCAGGTGAGATGAGGGCCAAGCGCTGAACCATTGTAGATAAAAAAAGTTGGTTTATTATTGTAATTTCTTGTAATGAACCAACTTTTCATTATGAAGCTGCTGCCAAGAAAGCAGCTATTGCCCGTTGGTTTCAATTAAAAAAATACCTGAAAAAAGGGAACCAGTCACAAACTGAGCTTCTTCCAATCCTTCACACATTTTTCTAATTTCTTACTTCCTTCATTTTCAGTCCTTCAATGGTTTCCCTACGACAACTGCTTCATAAAATTGACATACTTTCCTTCAAATAATTTGTCGCTATTATAAAACTTGGAAGATTTGTAGCGTCACAGAACAACGTCACATCACTGTGAGCGTATTGTATTGATGTCAATGTTTAAAAGTGACTCATTTTAACTCATAAAGTTTGTTATCATAGACAATCTCTTTTCTAAACAGTGGGTGTAGTTTTTTTTTGGTCAGTATTTGTTCTAGTGGTTACACTTTTTTCAGCTGCCAAACTAACAATCGTCTGTTATAATTAAACGTACTTATGAATAATGTATGTATGCATTTCTGAAATGTCGTATTTTAAAAAAGATACTTGAAAATTTCTGTTTCTATGGAAAAGATGGGATGGAATGGGGATGCCCGTTTCTGACCTGTCAAAATGATGATTTTATCAATTATCGTGTATACAGAAGTAATATAGCTCATAAAATTGAATTTTTATCATTATTTATAAATTGCTAATAAAATAAAAAATAGCAATACAGAAATAGAGAAAAATAATAATAAAGATTTTTATTATAATAAATCAACCCTGAAGTGAAAAAGTAGTGAGTTAAACCAATAGTAGCACGTTTCGTGTCTGTGTTGGTAATGTCGTTATTAATAAAACACATTTGCAGTTTTTTGCATGGCGACCGCGCTGTTAGGTCATAAATGAATAATTCTACCTGTTCAGATGTGTTAGCTGAATCAGTTATGACTAGACGGTGGTCACAAGAGCATTTATTTTGATTAATAACTTGCTGTTAGCGTAATTAATGTCTCCTGTGTTTTTTTTATTAATTTATTTTTACAAGTATGGTATCTGAACCATTTTCTACAAAAAAAGCGCCCTCCACTCAGACAATATTAGGTTAATAGCAGTTAGAAAACAAATTTTACTAACTGTGGCCCGCGCCCCCCTTGCAAAGTCTCTAGGCGCGCCCCCCAGGTCATATCTCATATTACTGGGTGAAACAACCATTACAAATCAGATTTGGTGGCAACTCAAAACCGTGTGAGATTTTTAATATGTGAGCAGCCTCCCAAGTCGTATTAAATACATATATATGTTTTACAAGTATTTCAAAAGGTTTCAATCTATAGCCACGGGCCTGAATCACCAAAGGACTTTCATAAAACCGCGCTAGTAGCCGTTGAAAGTTTTTCATTTCAATGTTTAGTACGCGCGTAAATACAAACAAAAAAACAGCAATCAAACGTCACCTCACCCGAGCTCTTCCATTACGTTCGAATTTTCCAAAAGTCGAAAAAACACTGATAATGATAATCCTGCTTGTGAAATAGCTAATTTTTTTTCAATGAATCGCTGAACTTGTCACTTTTATCTCAGTAATCGCTCCGTGAGAAATCTACTAATAACCATGACACATACTTCGTCATTTCAATTCTACTAATATTATCCCAAACAATTGTAAATTAATCATCCGTGAGTTTGTTTACGTCATAAAATTACTGTAATGCAGTTACTGAAGTATGTACGTACTACACACGGCTGCTAGGGTTACCAACAATTTCCTCAATTGTGACGTGAACTAAAATCTTTTGTCAATTTTTGATAGCGTGATGTAATTGCCGTAGCTGCTATAAATACTTACGTAATAATTCTAATTCTCGTGTCACGAAGTAGAAATGAAATAAGTATGTAACTTATTATAATTTGGAAACAATAGGTACTGCATAAGTAGATTTACTCCTACAAAACCAAATCTAATCGGAAATAAGTAATAATCGGAATTTGGCAAAGTAATTATTGCTAATTATCTAATCAAAGCATCTATTGCTTTTAGTAGCTGATTTCTGATAATGAGCATGAGGGCTATTTGTAATGGTACAATCGTTTACTTTTGAGTTTGGTACCGCCGTCCACGGTACGGTCCAGGTTACAGAGCGGGTAACCAATACGCATTGGGCCCGCGTGGTGGGATGTTTTGGCCTGCCCTTCTTATCTGCTCTATAAGGACGGCCTGTACCCCAGCAGTGTGGGGACATTAAAACGGTTGATGACTACTTCTGTAAATGGTTATCAGATTTAATCAAGGGCACTTACGGTAGTTATATTTATTAAAAACTTAGTACTGGGTGTTGATAAGCTAGTAATGGTTGGCAAATATTATAAAATCATTGGTAATACTGATAAACTGTCTGGGGAAAAATAAATTACTTACCTACTTTTTATCTCATATTTTCGTTTAATCAATTTATAAAAAATTACATTGTGAAAATACCACCAAAAATATTCTCATTTCTGCATGTAATCATTAGTGATATTCAAATAAGTAAGTTTTTTGACCATCAGCCATTTTTAATGTACACCGTCAGAGTAGATAAGAAGGGCAGGCCATAACCCACCACACGGGCCCAATGCGGATTGGTAGGTGTTAATGACTGGAAATGCAGCCGGGACCAACGGCTTGACGTGCCTTCCGAAGCACGGAGGAGCTCGAGATAGTAAATTTTTGGTCATCCATCCCATGACCGACCCTTCTGGGCCAGGCACAAAACCACTGGGCCACCGAGCTCCTCAAGTTATTGTTTAACAATAAATTATTCGCTCTAGTTTCAATTAATCACAAGCTTAAACATTACACTATGTAGCATTTGAGTAATGGATAATATAAATAGCTGGAGAAATCACAAGGGGATAACAAGAACTTAACATATTTGTTGTTTTGGGCTAAACAGGGAAAATTTGTCTTTAACTAAAGTTTGTTGACAAGCGAACAAAACAAACACATGTATGAAAATGTTTTAAGATAGTACTTCATTTAAATTAAATTAAACGCAATAGACCAATACGAACGGAAAAAACGCTTGTTTAAATTTTTTTTTATGATTATTTTGTACAAAAATACCGTCTCCATGATATGAATGATGTTTTGACAAGTTTGTAACACATAGTTTTATTTGTCAACCCTGACATGTAATGTGACTGATTACAATTTTACCTTGATAAGTTTGAAAATATATTGTCTTTCTTTATCGATAATCTATGGGTTACATTACACTGTTGTAATACCATAGATTGTGATTTATTATCTAAACAAAACTTGGAAATCTTGTTGAAATATCGTTTTTAAAACTTGTTATTTAAACGAAGTCATTATTTTTGCATCTACCACACTAATGTAATGACTGAAACGTATTTATATTTTATTCAAAATATCAATAAAAAAATACAAAACAAAAAAATACTAAGGACCTGTTTAAACGCGTAGTCGCGTAGTCCCGTAGCAGCGTAGCGTAGTTGTCAATAACATATTTTTTTACTAAAAAATATTATGAAGTTTGGCTTGTAGAGTTCATCCCCCACATGAAAAATGATATTAGTTGACTGGGACTAGAGTGGACCCGCGGCAGGTTAAAGATAAGGGACGAAGTAACTGAAATATGATTTTGTTGAGTTAGGGGGATGGTCGTCCCAATATGTAGCTTCGCCCGGGGCCACATGAAAAATGATAATAGTTGACTGGGACTAGAGTGGGCCCGCGGCAGGTTAAGGATAAGGGATGAACTAACTGAAATATGATTTTGTTGAGTTAGGGGGATGGTGGTCCCAATATGTAGCTTAGCCCGGGGCCACATGAAAAATGATAATAGTTGACTGGGACTAGAGTGGACCCGCGGCAGGTTAAGGATAAGGGATGAACTTACTGAAATATGATTTTGTTGAGTTAGGGGGATGGTGGTCCCAATATGTAGCTTAGCCCGGGGCCAGCATGAAAAATGACAATAGTTGACTGGGACTAGAGTGGACCCGCGGCAAGTTAAAGATAAGAGATGAACTTACTGAAATATGATTTTGTTGAGTTAGAGGGATGGTCGTCCCAATATGTAGCTTCGCCCGGACCCATATGAAAAATGATAATAGTTGACTGGGACTAGAGTGGGCCCGCGGCAGGTTAAGGATAAGGGATGAACTTACTGAAATACGATTTTGTTGAGTTAGGGGGATGGTGGTCCAAATATGTAGCTTCGCCGGGGCCACATGAAAAATGATAATAGTTGACTGGGACTAGAGTGGGCCCGCGGTAGGTTAAAGATAAGGGACGAACTTACTGAAATATGATTTTGTTAAGTTAGGAGGGTGGTCGTCCCAAAAATTAAATGTTAGAAGTTAGAAGATCCAGTTTTCAGTGAGAAAATCTTTAGCTTTGATCCACATCCTCTAGTCTCCGACATCTAATTTTTAGATGGCGGATAAACTTTGCTTGCACCCACGCTGCTCAAACTTTACGCGAACAGAACATGTAAAACAAATATAGGCATTGGCTAATACATACTGAATAGGTACATTATCTTAGTTTTAAGTATATCTTATCATTTTGATACGGCAGTGTGACAATGTCGGCGGAGTGGGCAGAGTTGCTGGCACCTTCGTGCTGATTATTTGGTGTCAAAAAGCGGAGTTTTGTTCAGTGGAAAAACTATCGATCGATTGAGTGTCTGAAGACTCCGTTAATTATTAATTGACAGTTAATTATCTGTCTATTGGATGGTTGGTAAGTGTAAAAGTGTTGAAAACTGTAGATTATTTGTAAAGTACGAAACTTGTTTTAAGTGATTGATGTGATTTTTAAACGTATGTTGTTGTTTCTTTATATGAAAGGATAAAATGGTTTGGTTATTGCGTGGTAAAGTCAATTTAAAAATGTGGATATACATTGCACTTTTTTAAACTAGGTATAAATAAATTAACAATAGTTGCTAAATACGCTGCACTCATCTTGTCTATTCGTACATGTTTATTAATTTCAATTGCTAAAGGTTAAATTAAATAAAATTCCTAAAATACATAGTTTTTTTCTTACTGATTTTTTTACAGTTAAGGATTATATTTACAATAAAATCAAGATACAACATTTTGTATAGAACATTTTTGCATTTTTTACTATCACACGATTTCACATGATGGATGAATATTTTTTTGATAAAGTAGGTATTTTTCTTGTAATAAAGTTATGCACATGCAATCACTTTAATGAGTGTTATAATCAGTTTAAAACGTGTCCCATACGGAAAAGTACCAAAAATGTGTACCTATTCTAAAATATTTATTTTTCTAATCTGCGGGGTAAGATTTTGATGCCCCTTTGCATAAGGGTTGTTGTAGTTGAGGTCACAGTATACCACTAAAGTATCGCTATTGGTTCATAGACCACTTCCCATACGAACGATCCTTTGGTACACATCATAATCTGGATTGACCTGTGATATACTTATTTAATCCAGTTGTAGTTTGTGTTATTAGCACGCGTACATAATCGCGGAAAAAAACTCGCTAGTAATTGCAAAATGATCGAAAATGTGAATTAACCCACTATGTCACTTTTCAGGTTCTTAGATATTGATATAAGAGGTCAACCACCAAAATGCTGTTCTCGACAATCAGAGCGCTCTCGCCGCGCCTTCAGTTCAGGTACTTGAAGCCGAAGATCGAGAACTTCGTGTTCAAACTTCACTACCAGATGACTGTGACCATTCTCCTCGTGTTCGTAATCCTAGTGTGTGCTAGGGAGTACTTCGGGTCTCATATCCAGTGCATTTCCGACCAGGGAGTGCCGCCGCAGGTCATACAGAGCTACTGCTTCTTTATGGCCACGTTCACTATTGTAAGTAGACTGGTCTATTTGACTGATCTTTATTATTCACACGGTTCCATCTCTATAAAAATTAAATCTTTTTATAGCTGTTTTAATTATGTAAACGACAACAGTTACACCATATCTTTGGTACGAAAATTATGAAAGCGGAAGAACTTGTTCTGAAATTGTACATTTTACAAAATGAAGTGACTGTTGTGCATTATAATATATTTATTTACTTTTTATTTGATTTAATCTATAAATATAAAAGGGAAAATCACTCACTCACTGATCACGAAATCTCAGAAACTACAAGTGCTAGGAGTCTCAAATTTTGCATGGGGGCTCCTTTTAGGGCGTAGGTGCTCACTAAGACGGGATTTTGCGAAATTCATTACCTATAAAATTGATTTTAACACTTCGATGGTGCAGTGAGTTAGCACATCGCCCTATGATTGAAGTAATTGAGCAACATTCGCAAAGGTCGGTCATGGGATGGGTGACCAAAAATGTATTATATCGAGCTTCTCCGTGCTTCGAAAGGCACTTTAAGCCGTCGGTCCGTTGCATTTGTAATCGTTGACACCCACCAATCGCATTGGTTCCGCGTGGTGGGTTATGGCCCATGCTCCTTGTCCTCCCATATGGAAGGAATGTGCCCAACAGTGGGAACATTCAAAATAGCTGATGTCCATTTCAGGTGCGGCATTACAACGAGAGCCTACTGCAAGGCGAGTTCCTGCCACACCCCGGCGTGGGTCCTATGTCCTCCTCGGACGAGCTGCTGCACCATACCTACTACCAGTGGGTGCCGTTCGTGCTATTCATACAGTCCATCTGTTTCTATCTGCCACATTACATCTGGAAGAAGAAGGAAGGTGAGCAGCCTGAGCGCAATAATCTATGATAATATTTCGAATGTGAAAGTAACACTGCCTTACCTTTTCACCCTTTGATTGAACCGATTGCTCTCAAAATCATAGATAAAAATATCTCAGAAAATAAAAAAAAATAGTTTACAAAAATGAAACAGAGTTTCAATTAAAAAAACTTATTTTCTTTAATATTTATAAAACTTTTTATTACTTTTCTAGGGTTACCTCTAACATAAAAGAAGTGGAAAAACAAAAGACGGTCGAAATTTTTGCACTCATTTAGGTGTGATAAGATTTTGTTTCTACAGAATGCACTAGCTAGTCTATCTTATCTTATATCCTTTTGAGTGACGCTCCAAAACTGATAACGTTGCTCTCTCATTGTGGTGCAGTCGCGTCTTACTGCTGTGTAATCACTTAATTAATTATTATGATGAATAACGACTTAAATTTGACATATTTACATGTTTATCAAAATTTCTACATTTACTACCGATTGCAGTTACGGTTTACGGTCATCCATTTCAACCATTGTAATCGAATTTTCCAAAAAAAATGTCTGTAGACGGATCAGTTACAGTTTTATTATAATGTAGCTATGTAATACCAATATTAAAACGATAATTTGCCGCTACGCCACGAGCTATTGATAAAAAGAACCATTGTGTTATAATTAATTTATCTTTAAGTTGCTACTTCAGCTCTGTAGCACTTCGCCCTATTTTATATTCTAGACTAATAAGTGCTTTCAACAACAGTCGTGACGAATATTTTGTTATGGACTTAACTTTATATTATTTACGTTTTATACCCTTACATGATTTTATGTTATTATTATTATAATGATATTAATACTAAATAATATACTAGAAAAAATAGGACTCGCACCAGATCATGTTCTCGGACGGGAATCGAACCCGCGACCTTTGGATATCCGGTCCAATGCTCTGACCGCTGAGCTACCGAGTCACATGATCTGGTGCGAGTCCTATTTTTTCTAGTATATTATTTAGTATTATATAAAAATAGCATTGTGAATGCTTAAATCTCAAAATTTCAAATAATGATATTATGTTAATAATACTTTTATTTTTCTATCAGGAGGTAGAATAAAAGCTCTAGTGGACGGGTTGCAGTATGCCGCTCTGGCCCTTGAGGACAATGACATGGACATCCCCGGGAAGCCGATGGTGCCCTCCAGGAGCACCTTGGACAACAGAATCAACCTAATCAAGAAAGACATCATTCTGAGGTGAGTTGTCCGTCCGTCACCCTTCGATTCACATAATGGAAGGCCTGTTAACAAATTTACATTTCTAACAGCGATAACGAACTTTGCAATGTAGAGATATATGGGATTGGCATACGTTTCCCCTAACCAAAGACTTATCATATTTGATATGCGATGCGATGTGTTAAATTAATTAACTTATTACATAAATAGCATTATGTGTGAATGCAACAATCTAAAATGCGACCTTTAGATTGCATCTTTATCGCTGTTACGATATCGCTTCTCTAGCCTCGGTGTCTATGCGATCTCTACCTAATATAAGATTTCTTTTAAAACTTTGACAATTCTTCAAAACAATTATCAAAGTAAATATTTTGATATCTTGCTTTATGTCGTATCATCAAACACATGCTCTTAAGCGGAGTCTGTCCGAATACTAAAAGCTTTGATCGAAAATACGGATTGCATGCAGGTACTTAATAGATAGTTCAGATGGATTGATTGATACATCAGTATATCTACTGGCCATCACTATAGACGAAGATAATAATTTTCAAACAGGTCCACTTATTAGCCACTCTTACGTTATAATTCAACATCCACTGTCTTCCAAACAGGTTGCGGATATCCCGGACGTGGTCGACGTGGCTGGTGTCGATGGAGGTGGTGAACCTTCTGCACGTGATGTTCCAGATCTGGCTAATCAACAGGTTCCTCAATGGCCGCTTCATAGACCTCGGGCCTAGAGTGCTCGCCTTCAGGAACTGGAACGATATCGCCGATCCTTTGGAGACCGTCTTCCCGAAGGTGAGTAAAATAGCTTCCTATACTTTGGATACATAAACGTATCACAAGATAATTGTGTGAAGCACACGACACTAGAACTTGTTATAAAGCTGCTTATTTTTAATGTTCTTGTCTTTTTGTTCTGTGCTTTGGTTTATTTTGTCAATTCTTGGCTGGTTTATCCTGGCTCTTGGCGCCATCATCCTCCTTCAACATTAAAAATAAAATTTAGAACACAAATACTAAAAAAGGTAAATTAAGACTTTCGGCGCAGGTAACAAAGTGCACATTCCACAAATACGGTCCGAGCGGGTCCATCCAGCACCACGACGCGCTCTGCGTGATGGCGCTGAACATCATCCATGAGAAGATCTACACCGTTCTATGGTTCTGGCTACTCTTCCTCTTCATCGCCTCTGTTCTCGGTATGTTTACCACCAATGCCACTAGGTATTGGCTTAGACTTAAGCTCGTAGAAGTTAGTGGTAATCTTAATACAAAACAAAATAAAATGATATGTTAATTATTGATTTTTATGCGGAGAGTTCAATATCAATTTAATTACAAGAAGAAATCATCAATCAACATCTAAACAGGATACAAATAATTATTTCTTTGGGAATGCTTTTGGACAATTTTTTTGATATTTGCTTCTTTCCAGCTGTGATCTGGCGAGCGATGTCGTACTATTTGTATCGGCGGTCGGCCCGATTCAACGACGTGGTGTTCCGACATGCGTCGAAGGGCAAGTTCAACCCGATCAACGTGATCCAGATCGTCAACGGCTGCCAGTTTGCCGACTGGTTGTTCCTGTACTACCTCGCTAAGAACATGAGCGGGATTGTCTTCCAGTAAGTTAGAGCTTAGAACACTTCCTTCTTAAATATACTGAATTCTTAATTTGTACCAGAAAGCCTACTATGAAACCGAACCAAGATATTCGAATGGTTGTGTTCGTGATAATATTATCTCAGGCAGAAAAAGGTCTAAAACTCCAAAACTTTTTGAAAGAACGTTAAACATCTTCCGACTGCCAAATTATTTTTCGAAGTAGGTACTTACTCAGGTTCTGAAAATTAAGGCGATGTAAATCTAAATATATTTTTATTGCTTGTCTTCTGTTATTACATATTTTGTAACGCAATGTTTTTCATGAAACCCAACAGACAATTGTTCATGGCCTTGGCTGAGGAGTTGGAGAAGAGGGAAATGCCTTCAGCTCAGCTATATGAGGAGGAGAAGGGTGCGGAACCGATCCTGATCAACAGGGTGGATTACGATGATGAAACACTGCCGCTGAGTAAAGAGAAAAAGTCTTCATAATGCATAAAGATACTGCTGATGCTTTTGTAAGGCAGATAAAAGTGAGACTTTGGTCTTGTTTGTCCTACGGCACTCGAGAATATAAGGATGACGACAAGAATACGAGGGACTCTCACTAAATGTATGATGTAGACCTGTATGGCGCTCATAAAGCAATGTGGACTTTTTTTGAATAAATATGAATGAATTAAAAATACTTAATGCGCTTTGATACCCAATGGATGACATGACAGAACAAAGAAAACATTTTTCTGTGGATGACAGAGTTTGTTTGTGATAGCAGAACAGTTCAGCTTTGCAGTGACTCTTAAATATTATCCTAAGTAGTTTTAAATAATCTTTGGCCTGATTCAACAGAACGGGACTTAAAGCAATATGCATTTATGTAAATGTAAGGGTTATAATTTGCTCAACTAATTTAGAACGAATGAAAGAAAATTTATTGAATTTTTCGAATACTTACTTATACTTATTTTGCGGAAATATTGACATTATTGTTTAAATATTTATATTTGAATATATTTATGCCTGAGGATGTTGCAAGGGCTTGAATTGTGTAAATATCGTACGTAACATTAAATTTGATTTTAATTTAATTATTCCTAAAATTAATATATATCGTCAATATGGATTTTGATCCCAAAAAAACATTTTTTTTCTAAATATAATCTTTATAAGCTGAAGACACTTTAATAAACCTCAAATTATTTGAATTTATGATCTGTTGGATATTCACAATGGGAAAGTGACATTAAGATTGGATATAATTAATTAAGTAGGTATTTAAATGATTCTTCTATGAGAATTTAATTAATTAATAATTCAATGCAATGTGTATAAAGACAAATCACAGAATACATAATATGGCAGAATAGAAAATACATTAAATTAATCGTATGAAAATGTGTATGTATGTAATAATTGTTTTTATTTAAGTTAACATTCTAGTCGTATGAGGATATAAAAAAGAGGTCAATATTTTTCCGAATAATAAATAAATTATGAATAAAAATAAAAATTCTTTCTTTTTACTTTAACCGACCTACTTTATTAATTGTTAAACTTGTGTAAGGAAATAGATTTTTAAATTTGAGATTTTAGCATCCACAATGATATTTTTATACAATACTAAATAATATACTAGAAAAAATACGACTCGCACTAGATCATATACTCGATAGCTCAGCGATCAGAGCAATGGACCGGACATCCAAAGTTCGCGGGTTCGATTCCCGTCCGAGAATATGATCTGGTGCAAGTCGTATTTTTTCTAGTATAATATTTACAGAGATTTTGCATAAAAAATGATTTCAGAGCAAATTTCCATAATTTTTGCTTTTTTCCCTATATTCATTAAAATACGGTATCGAGGTATAAATCGGTAATAATATATTTAACTGCGAGTCGGCAACAGTGCATCGTAATTGTTTGATAACTAATTCCATCACAATCATAAATAATCGGACAAAACTGTTCCGATAAGCGGCGGTTCCTTTACACTATCGCAATTTCTTAATTTCAGTAATCTCCCGCCAAGGTGGCGGCTTATTGAAGATCTTATAAAAAATACCGTCGCTGATAATATTGATAATAGATTTATCATATCTGCACTTAGCTTAGGATCAGAACACGTTGAAAGAAAAAATCTTGACCCACCAATTCGCAAAAACCCTCATGGTGGGTTATGGCATGGTCATTCATCCATGGTCAAGGTTATAACCCATCCTCCAGCCATAAGGGTAGGGCCTATGTCCCACCAGTGGGGACATCATCATAGTGGGGACATTAAAAAGGCTGATGATGATGATGATGATGCACCATATAACTCTTGTACAACAGAACCAAAGAAAAAGGGTGTTTTCTCGACCCGTTCATCGGTGAACGAAAATTAGTGCAAGTGCTAAAGTTATTTAGGGTGCAGTGGACTAACGTTCTTTCACTGAAGGGTTTCGGAGCTCTCAATCAGAGCTCCGAACTGAATGCTGAAACAATGTTGGGGCCATTGTGACAGGATAACTGTAACTTCCACTTCTTGATGCTTATAGTATATCTGACAGGACGAAAGGGGAAATTTTTGATCATACTTAGTTCCCACTCTGAATCAGGACCTACTTGCAAATAGGACCTCTTTATCTGCTGCATAGACCCTCAAGAAATTGTGCTAGTGCAACGTTATTGGTCGACAGTTGAACTTCATTGGTACTGCTGGGGCCGTACCGGCTAACGCATCAAACTTTGAAGAGTCTGCCGGGCTTCAAATTAAAACAGATAAATCGAGCCCCAATCGGGCAAAAATGGCGAACCCCAATTCATGATGTCACACGAACATCGCTATCTTCTAAATAACTTCAGCGAATAGTACAATACGAAACTCCTTACTTCGATTTATCTGTTTTAAGTTGAAGCTCGGCAGACCCGCCGAAGTTAGAAAAGATAGCCGGTACGGCCCCTGGACTGATCATCCGTCTTACGATAACATCTGTAAGTACTTACCTTAACTTAGTTTTAAAATTGTATGCAAAGGAAGTACTGTGTAAACTTAGTCTCCTATCCTAAGTTACTTTGAATTCAACGAGACGCAAAACTTACAATTATAACATTCCTAGTTGATCATCTGTTAAACAAAAATTACGTCATTAAATTAATATTTCATGTTTGTTAAAAACAAATGTGTGAATGACCTTACACATGGTGACCTAAAATGTTATAAACGAGTTAACTCGACACAGACAGATGATTTAACTGATTAACACGTGCCAAATGTTTAGTTTTTAAGTGATCATAGGTATACAACATGTTACAAAAATACCCCTAATGCCGTTTTTTCGCGATTTCAGAGTTGGTTCCATAGTAAATGTTGTTCAGTTTGATGGTCCCTACCATATTCGGCATTAGGGGTATTTTTGTAACATGTTGTATAAGTAAACCGGGAAACGGTTCAGTCATTTTATGGCTGATTTACATTGATCCAGTAAAAACGTTCCGTAGAGGTACATTGCCTGGCATGTTCGTTGATTTGAAAGGCCTAATGTATCTTTACTGGATCAATGTAAATCAGCCATTAGTCCGCCAAATAGGAAAAAATAAGGATGGTTCTATTTCGTTTAAGAATAGATTTTTCAATTATTACTATTCTTTCACATAATTACTCCATCGTCAAATATAAGATTAGGTTTTTAAGTAAGTATTTTTTGATAACTTAGTAATATACAAGTGCCTCTACATTAGATAAAAAATACAACTAAATATTTTTCTAGTTTCTACTATAGTATTGTTCAATAAGTTCATTAATTATGTCTAATCTTTGCAGACTGTATTTTTGGGGTCTAGGAAGTGCTTAGTAATGCTCATTTACGAAGTGTTAAGTGATAAGTCAAAGTTGCCGACTTATTTGTGCATAGGAAGTGTGCTATGTGTTTATACCTTTATTTGCTGAGTTCCTTAACTGTCACAACACAAAGGCCTTGGTATGCCTACTTGATTATTTAATTAGTACCTAAGTATTGACTAAGTTTAACATAACATAATGAATATTGGATTGGAACTATTCTAGATAGTTTAAAAAAACTTATCCCCTTACTAATAAAGATTGTATAGCAGATGTATAGTTACACAATTAATACTCTCTGTCCAACTATTTAGGTGTGACAGGGACAAAACACTGTGTAACTATACATCTGCTATACAATCTTTATTAGTAAGAGGGTTAGTGTACATTTTCAACTTTAATACGCTATAAAAAAATACCAAAATAATTTTAAACCAAAATTTGTAGTTTTTTTTTGTGCTACAAAAAGAGCTGTTCGCGCCATATACAACCTTCGGCCACAGATTACAAATAGTTACTATTCGTCATCGGCTGCGAGATACTAAGATAGAATTGTTAAAAGAAATTTATACAACGTGTTAATGAATTAACCCAAATGGAAAAAACCGTTTCTTTGGACCATCAAACTGAACAACTTTCACTACGGGACCAACTCTGAAATCGCGAAAAAGAAACATCCGTTTCATACAAACATATCAAATGTATGAAACAACAGTTTTTTTTCGCGATTTCAGAGTTGGTCCCCTAGTAACATATACAGTTTGACGGTCCTAAAAAACGAGTGCGATACCTGACTTCGAAAAGTATAACACCGATTTCCACGTCCCCGTAAGTTATTATTTTACAGTTTTCAATAACTTTATTCAAATTATTGTTTTTTTTTTTAAATTGTGTTGTTATTTTGTTTTAGATGTAACGATATAATTTCTTTGTAAATATCGTTACTTCTCATTTCTGACAAAGCTGATTGCGCGAATTCTTCTTGTCAGCTAAAAAAGTCTCGAATAGGTGGTAGAAAAACGCATAGACAATTCAAAAGTACTTAATTTCTAAATTAATTTCAATGGAGAATTTTTCAATTTCAATTTTAATTTGCCCGACGGACATTGTTTTTGTTTTTTTCTGCACGTTTTGGTTGCGTACACGCACGTTAAAATTTTGAATAAATATGACAGCGCTTTTTTAGATTGTTTATTTAGATTGTTTGTGTTTTAGTATTGTTATAAATAAAATCAAAACGGCTTCACCCACTGTAAACTAACTTTCGCTGATAGTTACTCCTATTACGCTCTCTTGCTTCGTACCCAAAAGTATAATAATTTCGTTACTGACCCTGAGACCTACTGCCCCAAGGTCTTACTCAGCCCCCTGATTATGTAACTTTGTTGCAATCAACTCTGACAGAAATCGCAGTTACATTGCTGCTATATTAAGAACCAATGTGACAACTATCTTATTTAAACCAGCAATGTAACTGCGGTTTCGATCGATTTCAATCGAGAATTGTTAGCAACAGAGTTACGTAATCAGACCCAGGTCTAAGAAGCACTAGGTGAGATCCTAATTCCTTGAATTATTACCTACCTAACCTCTTCTGTAGCACGTTTATGTCAGTCGTTTGTAAGTTGCATATTAAGTAAACGTCAGATAAATTATACGAGAACTCTTCCCAAACGAACGGAACGGGTTTACTCGAGCTTATTGACCCCGAACGCTTCGGGATGCGTGTTCCCACCAGTGGCTAAAGCCGTGTTGACACGCTCAAATCTGCTAGTACAAAGTAGCTTTGATCAAAGTTTACTCGGATACCTGTTAACACGCTCAATGTCTGCTTTGACAAAAAGCTTTGAATGATGTTCACTTTGATACCAGTTGACTATTTTTGGATCAGTTTGTTCATTTTTGCTTCTCTTGAACACGACTCCAAGTCCAACGCCGTGAATACGGTCCACGGTCAAAGTGTGCTTTGATTGCTCGTTTACACGATCAAAGTAGTCATCAAAACTACTTTGTCAAAGCAAAGCAGGCTTTGAGAAAAGTAGAACACGGTCTAAATTTACTTTGATTAAAAGTTTGATCGAAGTGCGCGACGCAAATCAAAGTGCACGTGCCACTTGGTTTGCTTATATAATAATTCAAGTCAAGTGAAATAAATTTACAATCTCTATTAATAAAAGTAAGAAGAAATACGTAAAAAATATTGGGAAACAAAGGGAGGAAGCCGCCGAAGTCAGCTTTTTTTCCAAAATTTTCCTCTGAGGTTTTTTTTATTTGTATTTATTTTGTATTATATTGATAAATCATCTCATTTTCCTATTACAATGCTACTTAATTTAACAGTCAAACGCGTAGCGAAGAATATATTTTGGTGCGGAACCCTAAATATGCGAAGTCCAACACGCACTTATTTTTTATACTATTATACATATAATGCAATGGGCCATGACGATAGTAGTATTTAGTTTTGTTGAGGAGAGCTAACTTGAGGTTTAACAAATAACAAATTATGCGTCTTTTGGGAAATCATCATGCTAACCACTGATTTGGAAAATAAAATTCCTGATGGGAAAAACTACATAGAGGTACGTACATCGCGTAATCCAAGAAATTTTAGCGTTATAATGCTTTATTTAATTAGGCTTCAGTTTGGCTCTTTGCAAAGTCTGCAATTTATTGTATTTGCGTGGTTTTGTAAAGAACTAAAGAGAAATAATAATAAAACATGTGTAGCAGAATTCCATTAGCAGAAGTCTGTAACTGACTGATTTATTCCAAAGTTACATTTATAGTTTAAGTAGTTGGAAATAATTATCTTAAGCGTCCCGAAGGATCTTCTTTTCCTGGAATTTGGTCTCTCAAGTTACAGGTAGCTTCAGACGGGCTGGTTGTTCCGTTCTAAAGAAACCAGAATGTATGTACTCCAACTCATAGATAGGTCTGGCAGAGAAAACTTGTACTCTAACACATTGGAACATGTAACAAACATAATACACTGGAAAGAGGCAGAAATTAGTAAATTATGCCTTTACATGTTAGAATTCTTCTTATTTTTTTTATTATTGTTTTGTTGCCTGCTACAAGAGAGGTTCAAATTATAAGTATCTTAAGTATTTGTATTTGTTCCAGTGTGTTATTATAACACACATCATAACGCACATAACACACAACATAACACACTTATGTGAACACACTAGAGAAACACACTGGAAAAAAATGTATTATGCCGCCATTTTTGATGGTAACATTGGGTGTTAATTTTTTATGGAACTTTTTGTGCAAAAGGTTAACAGCAAAACACGTATTTTTATAACTAGCAATTTATTCGATTACTAACAATTTATTCGATTTTTGATATATTTTTAACATGATTTGTTTAAATTTTATTATTCGCCATGTAAGTCACTAGTGTGTGATTAATTTATTTAATAAGTCATAGTGTTACATTAATCTTTTATTTTTTACGAGGTTTTAATCGATGTTAAGTCTGATGGCTTCAATTCAAAAGTACAACTGACCCAGATGAGAAAACTTGATACTTATTGCGTCATTTCAAATACGTATTACATACATGCAAACACAAACTTTTGCCATCCAAGATATTTTTATAGGTTTAAATTCTTGAAGACCGACACCAATTTTTTCCCATCCATTTATTTAAGTAGTTACTTACCCATGATAATACTATTGTCCGTTAAAGCATGTTAAAATAAAAAAAGCTATTGATACTAGATATATTATTTAACTCGATAAAACTTTATTAGACTTAATTGGATTCGTAAACCTTTAATATAATTAGTAGTTTCTTCCAATAGTTTAAAAAAATTAAGTCAAAATCAAAGTAACAACAGGGTTTTGTTCTAGGCAGGCTTCTGCAAACTAATGTTTTCTCGATCAATTTTAAATCTATTGAACTCATTACGAAGACAAACTCATTTTCAAGAAACTCTAATAAATAATCTAGGTAGTTATGTAGTAGGACTTAGTACTTATAGATAATAATAAAAAGAAAACAAAGGAACTTCCATAAATATCTACTAGCCGTTTTTCTCAACGAACGAATGAAACTAAACAGTTTGAATCATTGGCGCCAAAACCCGTTCCGCGCTGGCTAACTGGCTGACTGGCGGGCGTAACGTAACGCGGCAACGCAACGTTTCGTTTTACTAAAGTCCGATACTTATTGAAATAATAGAATGGCAATTAATTATTGTTTTTTTACTATTATTTTTATTTAACTATATTATTCGCGTTTAAAGTTACAAGATATTTACCTACAGGGCGATCAAATTGATATAAAAACAATGATCGACGGCAACTTCACTCGAGAATGTATGGCAAAGAGAACATTTTACAAATTAAAATACGTCATTTTGTAGCGCAAGCGCTCTGAAGTTAGTAACTTCAGTTGTACATTATTAAATAAATCGCCTTGTGTACAATATTTATTCAATCAAAAACAAAATGCGAACGGAATAGGAAGGTAACGAAGATGGCGTCCGCCGCACGTCAGCCGTTCGCCCGCCAAATTGTCATTCATCGACCATAGCGTTTGAGAGGGATAGATTTTAATGTTGTCTATGGAAAAGGACATCGTACTCTTTCTGTTATTGCACCAAAATGATACGGCTTGCTTGCTCTTTCTTTCACTGAAAAAGGCATCGAAATGTTTTGTCTGTGTCTTGCTTGCTTGTCTACTACAAAATAAATAATTGTGCGAGAGCCGCACCAACTGCAACACGGAGTGCTTTTCTTTTGACGTAGGATTTACGTTTTGAGTGTTGTGTTTTTCGATATTTGTGTCTATTTGAACTTTATCAAAAGAATTTTACGGTTGTGTGGTTTTTATACGGATTATTTTTACATAACACCCAAATCATCAATTCCGGGGATAAATTTAGAAAACGTATTGACTCTATTCGCAAAAACAATTTCGTCCTAAATAAACGAATAAAACCTAATTTGGACTGTGGACCACATTACACCAGAAAACGGTGAGTAAATAAAGATAATACGGGATAAGAATTTAATATTAATGATTTAAAATGTCCATGTCATGTATCACTAAGAATATAACAGTGGTAAATATTGTACTCTTTACTCAGTAATTAATTTTGTTTATGTTATTATTCTTTTGTTTGGGATTTATTTCAGACGGAAACTATTTTTTCCATTACTTACTTAAATTACTTAGTTGTAAAAAGATAACTAGGTACTTCAAAATTTTTTTTTAGTATAAGGCTATTAGTCTAATTTTGTTCCTCATAATATTATAGATATAGCACAGTGACATCATGATCTTAGGTAAGTAGGTATATTGTTTTAGTCATACATACATAATTTTTTATTGTTTTACTTCTATGTAAGTATTAACAAAATGCTCAAAAGTAACTAAATAGTGGAAAAAAACTTTGTTAATAGATAAATAATAATGAATTTTCAGATATTACATTAGCTTTTTAAGCTTAACCCACTATATGAGTCTAGTTTGTCAAAAACTATGGTACGGTAGGTACGGTGACAGTGTACAGTTTTATGTAGTATTGTAAATTTGGACTTATTGTAATATAGATTAAACATAACACATAACACCACCTGTTAAAGTTATGAACATTATTTAGAATTGAAAACACTATGTCGCAGGACTTGCAGGCGTGCAATTGCAAAAGGCCCAAGTACCTACATAGTGCAAAATTGCAGATTCTTTAAGCCAACTTCATTTGTTCTAATCCAATGGTATTATTGTAAGATAGTATAATAAGTGCATCATTACTTTATTTATTATATTATTCTATGATGAACACTTTAGAACAAATACTTTGAACCTTAATTCCTGTAGTAAAAAATAAATGAATTTGATATGGTGTAAGTATCTTTACATCAAAGTACTTTTATGAATTTAGATTATCATGTTATTAACTAAAAAACCAGAGTCAAAAACATTTTGGAGATCAAAACTACTTAGTTTAATTTCATCGGGTAAAAAGTTTGGATTTGTATGTATTCCATAAATAATTAACTTGAAAATATACAAAATAAATGTTTATGTACATTGAATACAAAAAAATGTTTTAGTTTCAAACTTTCTAGGCTAGAAAATTGGTCCAGTTTCAAGAGGACAATGCTTCATATCTGTAGCAGTGAAAGTATTTCTCTCACTCTGTTCTTATTTCAGATGGATAATTTGTTGGCAAGTAATATTTACTTGGCCTAAGCAAATATCTGTCGATTTTGCGTTGGTAACATTTAGTGATTTTTTAAATTAAATACCACAGTCAGTGACACACCCTACAAGTTGTAGGTACCCAATGCTAATTAAATATAGCCCTAAATCAGCAATAAAATTATCATCATGACATCGTAGTGTGGTGATTATTAGTACGAGACAAAATATGAAAGGCCCAAAAGACGGTTATTCTAAAACCTAGCATCATACCAAATTAGCAGAGCACGTGTCTTGAGCTTGGCGCTCTCCAACCGGGGATAGCGACCGCATCACATTTTTGTGGGCCCAAACCGCGGCCAGACCGTATAATTTGGTCCTTCCTGCGCCCGCGCACTTTAATCACCTCTAATGGTACAACGCCGGGGGGCGGGGCAAGTGATTTATAGCCAAACTCGTCTAGCCTCTGATCCAATCTTGCGAGGCATACGGACCTCAAACCTGGCCACTAGAAACCTCAGCATCGGAGGATCAAAGCAGACCGGTTACCGTAATTTCCCATTTCCAATGCAGGGTGCTTGCCTGGCATCTACGAATGCTTGTGTCGTGTTTCGTGTTCGATCTAGAATTTATTGCTGTTTGCCCCGTGTACCAATTTCGTCAGCTAATTTAATGTTCTGGTTAACGATGCCGCTAGAAATATCCTGCAATTATAAATAATATCACGAGTTTTCGAAAAGTACGTTATTTAATTTAAACCTGATGACCTTCATTCGTAAATGTTCTTAGTATTGCAATAATAACCCATTCCGTTGATAGGTAGCATTAAGGATTATAAATTTCTGCTAAGTTTTAATTTGGCTAATTTGGCGCTTCGTGATAACAATGAAATTGCATGTCAGTTAAATGTCAACTTCGACGGAGACATGCTTATTAGAAGATAGAAGATTATTAACTAGAAATAAAACACTTTATACGGATTACAGCGCGTATATTATGAATAAAGTTAATTCAATTTAATTCAGTAATAATGAAACACTTTTTACGGATTACAGCGCGTATATTATTAATTCAGGTGTTGTTTTGGAATTATTTAGTTTGTATTTATTGGTTTTTTAGAATTCCCGACGTATAAAAATATGAGCAGCCTTTTTGCTTTAGTCCTCCCGTGACCACGGCCCCTGGAAAGGTGTCGAAACGTCGGGAATTCTAAAAAACCAATAAATACAAACTAAATAATTCCAAAACAACACCTGAATTAATAATATACGCGCTGTAATCCGTAAAAAGTGTTTTATTTCTAATGAACTGTACGCGCGAAAATCTTAGAAGTGTATATCAGTAATAATGATTAAAATCAGAACGCAGCCATACAATAATTTAATAAACTTGAATACATTTTTATAAAGTTTCGAGTGGGTAATTTCATAAAAATATGAGCAGCCTTTTTGCTTTAGTCCTCCCGTGACCACGGCCCCTGGAAAGGTGTCGAAACGTCAGGACTTCTCAAAACCATAAATTGTTATGCCCCACAGGGCCCATAAAGATCTGTATATGGTATGTAACATCTTTCTTACTTTATGGAATGCAATAAACTATTTGATTTGATTTGATTTGAAACCAATAAATACAAACTAAATAATTCTAAAACAACACCTGAATTAATAATATACGCGCTGTAATCCGTAAAAAGTGTTTTATTTCTAATGAACTGTACGCGCGAAAGTCTTAGAAGTGTATAAGATTATTAACTTTTATTAACACAGTACCTAAAATCGTAGCATAAAATGCAGCAGCATCATTCCGTCATCACATCATTACCTAGCTAAAAACAGCTATATTGTCCAAAAGGCATAGTATTATCAGTAGCGAAGCATAGGGTCAAGCATAGGTTCTCTGAATCTCTGATATATCTCGATAAAAAATTGTGCTCGAAGCAAGACCGCCCTTGTCGTCTTACCACAGTCTTATTCTGTGGTCATACTTAGTTAATAGAGCGTTGCAGAGCTTTCTACTATTGCTTGACCCTGGAGTTTCCTTGAAATATCCCTTGAAGCTTTGTGACTTTGCCGCATTGAATACAGCTGCTGCAGTGCTAGCAGGTGCATCCCTTAAGAATACCACTGATTCAGTAACATAATTTAGAGAAAAACTTTTCTTCACCTTAGTTCGTTGTCGCATCAATGTCAATCACGTTGTCGCATTAGCTCAATAGTACATTGCGATGTAGCTTGGGGTGCACGCACTCCCTTGGGTAGCCTGATATGCACACTGTGTCGATTACCGGTATACAATGTGCCACATGACACCCGCTGTACCTTGCACCTTGCATCGCCGCACGCTCGCCTTGACCGCGGCGAGAATGCATTGCAATACCTATATTTGACAGGTTGCATTGAAACTGGAACTGACTGATTGCAGGGTGTGTTTAATGATTATAGGGAAACTAATGATGTATGATACAATTTACTGTCGATAAAGATTCTGTCAGATATCTATTACTGGTTTAACCCTTTGGAATCGATGTCAGAATCTTGATGAATCGAAGGTTAACAGTGAAAATTACATCAATATTTGCAATGCAGGATTCTGTTCTCTTTAGACCATTCGATCGGGTTATAGGAACACCTATTGATCATTAATTTTTAAGATAACACCCCATTAATTTCAAAATGATTACTGGGATCGGATTCATGAGCTCTTCTGCAGAAAGACAATCGGCTAGAAGTACGATTTATTAACTATCGTCTCAGCATTGCATGAGTGTTTCTTATGGGCTTCCACATGCACAGGCCCGGCCTGCATTATCGTACGGAGAGAACGGCCTCCCGCGTCTTTCTGACCAAATCTCAACGTGTGTAGGGGGAGGCGTGACCTCCTCAGGACCCCATACACATTGAAATTTGGCCGGAAGGCCGCGAGAGGCCGCGCCACTTCGTACGATCCCGCAGACTGGGCCAGTGCATGTGGAGGGTTTATAAAGTGTGTTGCTAAAGTCTAAGTTTGATTGATTCCCTATGAGACGTGATACAAGGTCGTGATAACTAATTGTTACCTACCTATTGTGCGTTTAGTTAGAATGTGACATAGTACGTCATACACGCTATCTTTCAAAGGCCAACCCGCAGCCTGCTGATCACGCCGGCACTGGTGTGGCAATGGAACTGATTGTGTTATTCGGGTCACTTGCTCTGCCAAAATTCACTATTATGTAGTTTGATCTAGGTAGTAACTTTTGGTGTCAAATAATATTTTCCTAACTATGATTCTTTGAATGAATGAAATTAATTATGAATTATGAATTTGTTACAATAATTTGAACTGTGTATTTCTACAGACAGTTGTATGACATACTTAAGGATACATGGTTATCTATCTCTTTTTAATGTATTCTCTTTTGAATCGGAAGGGATCTTTTGGGTTCTTGTTGTGATTTTATCATTTTATCTTCTGACTTCTTAGGAAGTGCTAGTAAACAATCTCACATCACAATCCGCATCCCACAAGCGGACGTGGGTGGCAGACCCGGGGTCATAGTCACCGTTATAAGTGCGTGTGCGATCCTCAGTCTTAGCTTAGATTGACTATGGACAATGAACTCTTATTTCTATATTTGGAAGATGGAAATATGTGCGCTATTTATACTGATTGTTCTAGGTTCAGATCTTCTAGATAGATTCGACATGACTCAAATATTGTATGCTTTAGATGTTGTTTGTACATCTGTGCGTAAGATCTTACTAACAAATAGTTGTTGCTTAGTTGCTCATGCTATTATTATAAACAATATCACCAAGTGTATAGATAACAATTTTGTAAACACTATTTGTTAATTTATTTGAAATGTAAGCAATTGTCTTTGTTGTTTTATCAACAAAGGTCTTAATATTTTGCTTATTTTATTATAAAGCATTTAAGTCGCAGTGTTGTTCGTGACTAGTTAAACGTCACATATGATTTTTTATTACCAATTGTTTTGAGCAAACACAGTCGATTGGAATGTGTTAGCTAAGAGTTCAACCAGTAATTGGTTTTGAAAGATGCCCAAGTACGTGTGCATCGGCGCGCATTGTGCCATTGTGGCTCGCAATCGGTCTCATCTCCGATCGGCCAATTGACAGTGACGTCCACAATTGAACAATTTGGACCGGCCCCGGTTATCTCGACTGGCGAGCACTCGGAGCGAATAATGTTTAGTTAGATCCGAAACCGACAGATTCTACCGCTTCAGCACTCTTCTGTAGTTAACCTTGATCGGCGATGGGATTCTGTGTTTATTTGAAGAGTCCCTCGATGGGCTGATACTAGACAAAAACTAGTAAAAAACCACGCTTAAGTATTTCTTTTTCATGTTTATTCGAATTTATATTCGAAACAGCTAAACCGATTTTGAATCAACGTTTTATTTTACCCTGACAAGGATAAAAAGTATACTTACAGGAGGTTTTCAATTACGCACTTAAGTAGGTACCTAACCTACCTATGATATTATGAGATGGTACCTGTACTAGTCAAATCGCTGGTGATCTATGCAACTCCTAGTACCTTGTATTATTATGTCCGTGATAGTACTATTACAACTTCTGATGTCAAACATTAATATAGGTATTGGTCTTAAACTAAGTTGTAATACTGCAGGGCGCTAGTTATTAATAATTATTCGCCTATTACCAAATCACCCATGTTTTTTTATTAAATTCCTCTTGCATATTGTTATGCACTCGAAGAGTTCAATCTGAGTCAAATAATATTCTTGATTGTCACTTGACCGCTCGTGCCCCCAGTGGGTGCGCGTTTGACCAATTAACGTTCGCAATACCAATTTTGGCACGTTCTTTTTTTTAAACTTATTAAGTGTTTAGAGATTTACATTACACAAGTTACCGGAGTCGCCTTTTAGCGATTGCGCATTCATTGCATTTCAATGAATAAAATAATTGAAAGATGTAAAGGCATTTTTAGAGCTACCGAAAATGAGAATACTAATAAAGCAATAGAAAAGCTCAGCCCGTTACGACGTTTTTCAACACATTTATGAGGAAAAACCAAAATAGTTTACCACACAGCGACAAATACGATAAAACCGAAATATGAAAATTATGGGAAAAAGCGCGCAAGTTATTTTTACTCGAGCCCAATTCAAGAATATTTTGCGAACAAAGGGAGTGAACATAAAGCCTACTTCAAAATTATAATCTTAAGTTATAAAATGCAAATATTTTATTTTATAACTATTTTTTGTTTTCAATTAAGGACGTAGATATTTATTTATTCCTAAAATATATATGGATTTTCAACGGCTTAAATCCTGTTTGTTGTTAAGTAGTAAAAAATAACTGTATTACCCAGTTTAATTGAGAGTGCTCTGTTTACTTGCATCACGAATGTCTATAGTACTCTTGCATATATAACTTGCAGTAAGGTAATAATTTGATTTAGTAGGGATAATGATATTACGCACTAGTGTGTAATATATTACGCACATGTGTGTCAAGTATAGCTCGGTTTAAAGCCCTAAAAGCGATGTGATAAGGCTCACTTTACAAGCAAGGGGAAATATGATTAAGGTTTCATTAAATTCTTAAACTAAACTTTAAACCTATTTTTGGCGAAGCTAACCATCACGTTTACTGGATTCAAAATTATATTTGCGCGTATTATTTCATTTATTTGATCTCTATTGTGAGTTTGGAACATTTTATTGATTACCTCCATTATTTTTCCAATTCCTTTCTTAATGGCTTTCTGCATTTGTGTATTACTCGACTATTCGCTTATTAACATGTTATTATTGCTTTTGTCACTAATTGAATCCGCTTACACATATTATCATCCGCTATTACGATATCTACTAATTTTGCTCTTTATTATGTCCGATATCATAAGAATTCTTCTGTGAATCTGAAGAATCTCATCATTTCATTCATTCAATTGAGGAGCTGAATGCCGCAGTGGTTTAGCGCCTGGCCCGGCTAAGCGACTTTCGCAAGGGTCATTCATGGGATGGGTGACCAAAAATTTATTAGCTCCTCCGTGCTTCGGAAGGCACGTTCAGTCGTCGGTCCCGGCTGCATTTGTAGTCGTTAAGACCCATCAATCCGCATTGGGCCCGCGTAGTGGGTTGTGGTGGGGACAATAAAATTGGCTGATGGTCAACTCGCCTTTTCTCTACAACATGTTGCAAAAATACCCCTAATGCCGAATATGGTATACAACGTGTTACAAAAATACCCCTAATGCCGAATATGGTAGATAGGGACCATGAAACTGAACAACTTTTACTATGGGACCAACTCTCAAATCGCGAAAAATAATCAGCTGTTTTATACAAAAATTAAAATCGAAAATATCAAAATGCATGAAACAGCTGATTTTCTTTTCGCGATTTCAGAGTTGGTCCCATAGTAAAAGTTGATCAGTTTGATGGTCCCTTTATACCATATTCGGCATTAGGGGTATTTTTATAACATGTTGTATAATAAATATTGAATTAGCAATGATCAATGCAAAATGATCTCAGTAATATTCTTAGTATAGTTGTTAAATTGTACAAAATGTGGTTCATTTATTAGCTTCATCATCAGCATATTGGTGTGACCTGAATTGTGTCATCGGTCCAAAATTGTCCCAGCCAAGAATGCTAGGAACAATTTTGTCTTTATCACCATATGTTTCTCATTTTATCGAACAAATAAAAGTTTTTTTTCAGTAATCAATCTACCTGCTAGTCGTGTTAAAATGACGTCATAATCTGGCCAGAAGCCAATATAACATTTTCTTTGTATCAAATTTAGGTAATGGAAGCTCCACTCCTCCTCTACAATTAATTGATGCGTATCTGCTTGATTGGGCAAAAATGCTTTCGTATGTCTGGCTGTCTGTTCTTCTAAGTCGCATTTCTTCAACCGATTCTCGTGAACTTTTGTGAGCAGTTCCGATAGTTATAAATTTTTTGGACGAGCCGTTTTAAAATAAAATCCCCCATTCGGTAGTACTTTATATCTATTCTGTGCCCATTCGAAAAATTTTCAATGCGCCATCTAGCTTAGAATTGATATACTAAAATAATACCTAACCTACCAAACAGCACAATGTACTGCTTTTCAAAAGCAGTGTCATCCGTGGCGACATCTATTAGAACAATTTGAGCGAGGTGTACATCATACTGACACACTAGTTATAAAATATTTTACAGGATAGGTACCTATTGTGAAATGTGTGTTTACTTTTTATTTTCAAGGCATCAATATACATTGTGTGCTTGAATGCTGCAACTTTAATTATTTCGTCGCATTGCCAATACGAATGTTCGATAACTCATTATCTAAGGGGGAAGTTACGAAAGCAATCTTGTTTCTGAAGTTATTAATTTCCTAGGTAGTCGTTAGTATTTCTGTTTTTAGGATTCCGTACCAAAATGGTAAAAAGGAACCCGTACCAAAATGGTGCTACAGCCTGTCTGAGTCTCTGTCTGTCACAGCTGGATATCTCGAGAACTACTAATGCTATCAACTTGAAATTTGGAATACGTTTAGATGACGTTTGCCCTTATAAGAGAGAAATAAAAATATTTATATAGTTTTTGCAATAGGGACTGAAATGGGGTCTTATTAATTCGAAGTGGGGCTACTAGGGAATGTAGGGTATCATATGAAAGAGCGCTGCTTGCACATTCTCAAACAATTTTTTTTAGGTCACATAGTTTTCTACTTTTGATGAAAAATACTGTACCTTATCTCCGAAGTTTGCATAGAGAAAAATCTGTAATTATTTCATGTGATAGAAGTTTATGTAAAGTTTACAGGAAAAATAAAACGATGTCTCTAAATAGTAAACTTTTTCAGAATGATAGTACGGAACCTTCGGTGCGCGAGTCCGACTCGCTCTTGACCGTTTTTTTGTCGGAATACGCGCAGCTATTCGGACTGTAAATGATATTAATTACTAAGAACCAGCCTTTCACCCTACGGCCATGCTGGTTCTTGTGCCAAATTCGCAGAAACAATTTTGAATAATGTTATGAAACTGTCTAATACACAAAAGGCAGAAAAAGCCCTTACAAAATGGTTGACTACTTTATGATATATCTGTTGGTCTGTATTTGCTTTACAATTAGTAAATTGTTAAGTGTAAAGTGTACCTAACACTTAATAAAACAATGTTTACTGAAGAAATGCAAAATATGTCATGAAGAAAACATTTTTACTTATAAGAAAGACAAAGTTTCGAATGCTATAGAATATTGCGTAAAAAAAATAAATGGAATTTTAAATCTTCAATCTAGAGAAGAGGTCACGTTTCATTAATTAGGTCGCTGGAATATTCCGATCGACCGATACTTTTTAAATATAATATACAACATGTTACAAAAATACCCCTAATGCTGAATTTGGTAAATAGGGACCATCAAACTGAACAACTTTTACTATGGGACCAACACTCAAATCGCGAAAAAAACCCAGTTGTTTTGGCTTTTTTGTCTTATATTTTGCATTTATTGTCAAAACCATAGAGGAATTTATGTACTCAAAACATATAAAAAGATAGCGACCAGTAAACCTGGCAAAATGTTACCACATTTCTGTATTATTTCATATTCGTCGAAATAAGTCGGAAGTTGAAACTCGCAGCTGCCGCATTCTTGGTAAAAGAGATAAAATTAAATTAATGCACAGTTATCGTTAAATGTTAGGAGTATATTAATTTATTGTCGTTGTATTGTAATTTCATAGACTAAAAAAAGTAAAATACATAAGTATTATAATAAGATATTGTTCCGTGTGCTTTATAGTTACCTTAAAAGAACTTACGTCAACGACAATGAATTTTCTGATGATCTTTGATTGTTTGAAAAAAGGTAGACCTACTGATCTCTGCAGCACATAGTGGCTGCAAGGCCCTTGCTTTACTCTTTGTTTTGGGATTGGTCGCCGGTGGTTTTTGCTTCTGAGGCACGTCCGTACCGATCCACTTTTTCGAAAGCGTTACTAAATGCTCCATCACGCGTTTGGTGACATTTCTCAGCTGGGAAACATTCCTTATTAGGTGCTAATATTACAACAAAAGGCATCTTTGGTGACATTTCAGCTTCAATTCCCAACTGCTAACTATTTTCACTTTTGGATATTTTCCCTGCTTTGAAAATATTTGTCGCAGTAATAAATCTGTTCGGTGATATTTGTCCGTGAACTTATATAAGGTGTTATTACCCGTATTTCAGGCACTGATAATTTAGCTTACTAATTTTTCCGCTTTCTATTTGTATAGTCATAATAATGTTGACTTTTGGCGACAGGTGTTTGTGAAAACGTGTTATTTGTTTATTAGGTTTTCTTATTTCTTCAGCTTAACAAATATTAGTATTATTAGCTCCTTATTTTACGCTTTCGTTAACAACTTTTACTTTATTAGAAGAAAGTTCAAGAAGGCATTCTCAGTCTGTCCATTGAATTTTGTGAAACTGTATATTTAAATATTTCAATTCGATCTCTGATCAATTAGTTGAATAAAGGGATGTATAGTTCTGAATTCCGTCAGCATCACCACAGTTCACAACAAAATATCTCGTGATCATGAACGTGACGTGTTGAAATTCACACGGCAATTATTTCGATTGCTCTGTTGTCTGCTGACTGACTGACATGCCATACTGTACTGTTGCATGTACCTGCCCATGTTGTAAACTCATCCAGTTTTGTAATCATCGACTACAAACTATCACATATTTTTTTTAGATTAGCTTAATGTTTGTATTTGATTGAATCAGGCGTCGCTTGGCCGAAGTCCCAAACCATTGTGAAAAAAGAGATATAATGTAGCTTATTTCCGCAAAAAATATATGCAAGATGCAAAACCCGCCCGCCCGCAAAAAAATGCACATGCACACTACAAAATATCAGTGCACAACACCTGCGTTTAGACTGCCAATTAGACTACTCTACACGTATTTCACCCCAACCCGGAGCATCCTCTGGAGTTAGATCGTGTGTAAACCAACACCGAATCCTAAAATAATAATGATTGTCTAAAAATATTCCATAATAATTAAAATCTTTACTCATTTCTATTATCTCTTTGAACTGTGACTGTTGAACTGTTAAAATTTATATTGCTATGCCCTTGCAGGGTGTCACATGTAGACTTTATTAAATGTTCCACCTTATTATGTAATGTGATATGCAATGCAATAAATAAATACTAAATACTAAATACTGTGAGCTCAATACTTTATAATAATTAGTGGAAGTATTCAGCTCTGTGAGTCCAGGTGCGTTCGCACGCCGCCGTTGGTTGCAGGTAACCCAAAACACGCCGTGTAAACTGCACGAACAATCGGCTATTGAGCAAGCAATATTTTCACAACTGCGAGCCAATGGCGAGGCTATGAGGCAAATGTTAATTTGAGATCCTAGAAATCAGAATTTGTGGGAATATTAATGTTACATATTCCGTCTGTAAAGATTTGTTGTTGTTAGCGACAATGTAACTAAGACAAAAATTCTCTCGTCTAATGTGCTATTAAAAACAAACAGGTGGCAAATAGTTATAATGGATGGATTGTCATTTGTTTCTGAAATATTACTATGATCTAATAAATAGCTATTATGCGCATGTGTTCTTGTGAGATCCCATGGTATAGTTATCTCGACTGATATTTACGCAGTATTCCATCTCAAAGTTACGTGCAGTAAGTACTTTTGGGCAGGGCCTTTACTCTGAGTTACCTTTCTATTTTCTAACATCATTAAGTCCAACCACATCCTGAATACTGGATTTTGTTTACGTTACGTTAAGCATCCATCGGATGTGGTTTCATTTGGATATCGTTTTCTCTTACCATTTTTATTTCTTAGTTTGTTTACTTTATTTCGAAGTTCAGGCGAGCCATTAATGGGTATCGTTCTGTCTCGGTGTCTAACGATCAAAGAGGTTTTATCGATCTCTGTACTAATGTTGTAATTACTTCAATACTCAATGCTTTTTCCGTTTTAGAAGTGGCTTCCTAGCAGTGTCTGGCTGTGTTTTGTAATAGGAAAGGATTGATTAGTACGCAGGGATGTTCTGCTTGCTTATTTGGTAGTCGAACAATATTATTAATAGTGTCTTAAATACAATTAGTTAACATGGTGGTTGCAATTACAACCACTTACCTGTTTATATTCTCATAATCTGCAAACCCTAGGAAATAGTGATATAAAGTTACGGTATTTTCAGCGGTTGATATCCATGAAATGGCAACATTTTGCGTTAAATCCTTATCAATGTGTGCTACGGTTTATAAAGTAACAAGAGTAGCAATTTGCCAAGTGTGTCAAATGGACTTTACTTTAACGAGCTCCGATAACAGACCATTGAACTCGACTGCAGGTGGCATTTGTTGATCCATGCCTTGAGATCCTGTCTTTGCGTTCATGCATACCTTAAAAAAGTAAAGAATAGTTTCTTCTCATTTGTGTACTTAGTAATGATTTTCTGTTTTGGTTTACCTGTAAATAATTTTACAAGGATGGAAGTGCTGAGTCTTTGTTGTAAAGATAGTTACGAATAGAAAGCTTTTTATGTGCATTAGCTAAGCTACCCAAGCGATCTAACATATTCCATTTTCTTCTAACTGCTTAGAAACATAGGACTTACATTCGGATATAAACTAAAACACTTAACCTGAATACTGGATTATATTGAACGTGTTTTGCTATTGGGAAATAATTGCACCGTTAGATAGACTTTTGATGACTCTTAACTTCGAAAGCTTATAAACCTCAAAATAGATAAAGAATTTACTCCCCAAGTTTTCTTCAAGAATCTTATGTTTATTCAGGTGTCTGTTTAATCTCAATATGTCACTCGCCTCTAATTGATTATACTGTTTGTTTTACTTCGTAACACTGACATATTTAATAACAAATGTTTCTTTTGTTCCAGATATACAAGAATCTCGACAATAATCTCAAACATTCCGAACAATTGAAACAAGACTGATTTATACTAGGCCTTAAGACATTCCTCCCACTATGCATTTGTGATCTAACCGAGTTGGAAAGGCTCAAAGATGTTTAAGCTGCTTGGGGGGTTGAGTGTATATTTCAAGTACCAGCCTATTCGGACTGACAATGCGGTGTTCAGGCTGCACAATGTGTTCACGACGGTGCTGCTCCTCACGTGCTCCATGATCATCACCGCGACGCAGTACGTCGGCCAGCCGATCCAGTGCATCGTCAGCGGGTTGCCCGTCAATGTCGTCAACACATTCTGCTGGATCACGTCTACGTTTACTATGCCAGATGCCTTTGCTAGAGAGGTAAGTTTCATAATCTTGCCTTTTATTTTATTCCATATCGCTGAAATAGTTTGACATTTCTATACATAGTGTTTGTCTTAAATGGGCGTGCCTTTGAGTCGGTCCAAAAACTTATCAGCATAGACAGTAGTCATTTCGATCATTAAAACTTTTAACTTTATATACTTTTTATCATCATTCATCATCATTATCCTCATAACTTTTTATTCCCAACCGGTTCTTTTAAATAATATTTCAATACCTAATGGAAGCTTCCAATAATCTGTCTAAGACAATAACTAATATTTACTACTTACTAAAATACTAAGTTAGATTGTTAGTACTTAGAACAAATTGAACGATTACTATTAATTAGGTTATGATTAGCAAGTCGGTACTAGCTTGATGAAACATAATCGATGTCGTACTGGTCTTTAGCCAGTTCTAATTGTCTAATTGGAGTTAAATGTACTTTGATGGTCAAATCGCCACTAATTTCGTCATTGTATTCTGATTCTCATTAGCATCAGTTTTCCTAGAATAAGTTTTACTTAATTTCAACTTCTAGTATTCTGTGCTGCGACGATTCAATCTTTCTTCGCTTGTCTCTCTTCGTAGATAAACAACTTTAAAAACTAAATTATATCAGAAGAACAGAACTGTACAGTTGGTGACCACTGCATTTGGCAAGTATTCAATAATTTTGACAACGTCGTTTGGGGCTGTTAGGTTTTCAATTTCTTTGCGTTTATTTTGCAGTGCATGCAAACGAGACCTGGCACTTGTCTCTTTCCTTATTATGTCAATTTCCTGAATATTAATTTAGTCACCACATATTTTTAGTTATTAGGTTTGCTTATGGCCTCTCCATTTAAGTTAACTAGTTGAAGTATAGTATAAGTATGACAAGTAATTTTGTCAAAATAAAAATCGAAAACCACGCGGCCTAAAAAAAAATGTTTGAGAATGTGCAAGCAGCGCTCTTGCCTCTATGCCTTAGTAGCCTCACTTCGAATTTTAAAAACCCCTTTTCAGTCCCTGTTGCAAAAAAAATATAAATATTTTTATTTCTCTCTTATTTGCAAAAAAGTTGGGTAAACGTCATCTAAAACTGTTCCAAATTTCAAGTTGGTAGCATTAGTAGTTCACGAGATATCCAGCTGTGACAGACAGACAGACTGAGTTCGTTACCACCTGACCATAAGGGTTCGTTTTCACCATTTTGGTACGGAACCCTAAAAAAGTATGCCAAATGCTACTAACCATGCTGTGCTGAAATTGCAATATAAGCTGCCAGGACCATCCTATTTAGTACACATGATGATGATGATGTTTTTTAGTGTAGTTTAGGTCATAAATTTTCGTTATTCTAAGGTCAGGCTCAAAAGTATCACTGCTTAATTTGGGTAGTGTGTGTTCAACTGTCAATTGAATAAACTACATTATTTATAGTCTATTGTGTTGTGACCGAGGTGCATAGTGTAGTATAGCAACGTGTGGTTTATTCGAATGTCAATTAGTCCAACAAGACGATTGTTTGTTGTATTTTTATCGCTGGTTAATTATCTAATTTTAAACAATCGTTAACATTGTTTATTATTCGGTATCGTAATCATTCTTTTGAAAAAGATGACATTATCTATCTGTAAATAAATATGCATGTTATATTAGTCTATCTTTGGTGATACACCGCTTTGGATGACTTACGGGAATCGAACTTGGTATTCTTCGTTCGTACTCGATTTTATTGCATGTTTAGATTTATAGAATTGCGTATTATTTTTGGAATTCAAGAATTGACGCCCAAGAAACTTGTAATTTGCATGCTTCTTTAATAAGGGCAAACATGTGCTCTTTAATATTATTGTAAAATCATTTTCACGGTGTTTTAAGCAAATAAAGAATTATGATTATGATTAGAAATTACACGGATTGCAATTTTAATATTTGGAAAAAAACACTTGGTAACTGATTAAGTGAGATCACTTGCCCAAAGGAGACAACTTTTTACTCTTTAAGTAACAATACAATACTAACATCTTTGTAGTTAGATAAAACAATGTCGTTCGCAATATTCGAATATAATCAACTATTATAAAATAGTTCATTATTTAATAGAATAGAATTAAATTTTATTCTAAGAAAAAAAATACTGTTTTTCAGAAATTCAGATGAGAATATCTAGAAACTGTATATAGAGATTCAGATGAGAATATCTAGATATTCACATCTGAATGTCTGGAGAAGAGTGTTTTTTTCCAGGAATAAAATTTAACATAATATAAAATTATGTTAAATTATATTCTATTCTAGTATATTATTTAGTATTATATAAAATTAACTCATTTGAACACCTGTAAGCAGATACTGCATAATTATGTTGATAAAGCCACGCATATAATTTAAATTTAAATACATTTAATGTCAAATTTTTAAAGTCATTTGGAATTTTATTATTGATACTCAGACAATTTTTATTAAACATTGCTGATTTCGACGCTTCATTTAATACTAGAATTAGACTAATGCAATCTATTCGCAATTGTCACAAGATTTACATCACAATGATGGCGTTACGCACACAATTCTGACGCAATCCTCGGAAATACTCCAACGGATGGTAAACGTGCAACTTGCCCAATGACCGTAGGACCCCTAATTGTGACTCTTGAGGGTATTTATGAGTAACTGCTCACTTCCTTTCCAGTGTCGTCGTAGTATATTGATACAGGATCTTATGAGCAAAATGACTCAGCAGAACAGCACTGAGTCATTCAATCATGACAATTAAATTACTTGTAATTGATTAAGATTTTCTATTCCACTATTTTTTTAAAAGTTTCTGTAGACTCTTGAACTTTCAATTATTATTTGTTGTAGTTCAACGTATGTAAGTACTCATTATTGAATGGTCTACGAGGCTCACTAACTTACTATCGATGTAAGTAAATGAAAATATTTTTATACTACCTGCTCGTCAATGGCATATTATGTGTCATGCAAACCTTTCCTAAAGTAAGTCATTTTCCCCATGGGAATAATGTGATTTGAAATTGGAATGCAACCTATGTAGTCGTGCTTGGTCGAGGTTGGTTTCAAAAATGTTAAGGTGCAAAGAGATTTTATTTAGAGTTAGGCTGTATGTTGACGACCTCCGTGGTCGAGTGGCTTTGTACATCGGTTTTCAAGGTGTCGCCATCTCTGAGGTCCCGGGTTCGATCCCCGGTTGGGTCAATTTAAAAAACGAACTTTTCTATATTGGCTCAGGTCTGGGTGTTTGTGATACCACCGTTGTCTCTGATTTTCATAACACAAGTGCTTTAGCTACTTACTTTGGAATCGGAGCAATGTTTGTGATGCTGTCAAATATTTATTTATTTATTTATGTTATAATTTTCTTGCACTGCCTACAAATTAAAAAAAGAAAAACTTGAAAACTTTTTACGAAATTCTTTTTCACCCGCGCATCAAGAAGGATTTATTCGAATACTTAAGTACTTTCTTTATAACAGTCATTGGTTTCGATTGCCTCGCAGAAAGTATAAAAAGTAGTGTATGCATCGCGGGTTTAAATGTGTATTTGTCTTGGGCGATCTTGAATCCCTCGTACTCGGGGTTCAATATAGCGCCCGTGACGTAATACACTACTTTAAGCCCTTATTGCATAATCTACTATTTGAAGGCTAATGGCACATTTTATAGGTACAAAAAAAAGAAAAGCTTTTTTTTATTGAATTTTTTTATAAGCTTTATCTCATTTGTGGTTAAAGTTTCTTGCCCCCAAATATTTTCCATATTTGACATATTGTTTGTCGCCTTTGAACTTAATGATTATTTGTACCTTTGTATTGTAATTCTAATGTGCAAGAATAAAACACTAGCTATTTTTGGTCGTAAAATGGTAATTATACATGTTTTCATTATAACACCTTAAGCAAAACAAGATGTGAGACTTTACTGATTTCAATAAAATCTTGACCTATTTCAGTCACTGCAATAAACAAGAAAGTTAAAATTTCAAATGATCATCCGAGTAAGTTATGAATCAAGGTCTTGTTGTTTACTTTTAGGAGATTTGTGTTTTCGCAATTCGAATTTCGATTTTGACGATCTCATTGGCTTCCGATATCATTTAAATAATTATATGGAATCGAATAACCTTTGTAAAATAGAAAATGGTAATATGAAATGGAGTGCGCTTTATTATGGACATAATAGGTGTGGATTTGCATTAATGAATTTTAAAAGGATTCATTTCAAAATGGTTTTGCGTCTATTGTTTTAATAATATAACTAGTGCCTCTGTGAGCTGTAGACCTCGCTTTAACATATAATATCCGCCTTTTGAAAAATTTCGAAAAACTTTATATACAAGGTGTTACAAAAAT
The DNA here is from genome assembly GCA_963556745.1 of Catoptria pinella. NCBI lineage: Eukaryota > Metazoa > Arthropoda > Insecta > Lepidoptera > Crambidae > Catoptria > Catoptria pinella. The sequence continues at coordinate 14,964,992 of OY750760.1, forward strand.
ACACCTAATGCCGGATATGGTATATAGGGACCATCAAACTGATCAACTTTTACTATGGGACCCACTCTGAAATCACGAAAAAAAAACAGCTGTTTCATACAAAAATTAAAATCGTAAATATCAAAATGTATGAAACAGCTGATTTTATTTTCGCGATTTCAGAGTTGGTCCCATAGTAAAAGTTGTTCAGTTTGATGGTCCCTATATACCATATTCGGCATTAGGGGTATTTTTGTAACACCTTGTATAATTATCTGCTCACAAAATTTCACGAGAATGAACAAACTGACTGACATACTAAAGCATTTTTACCCAACATGAACCAGAGACGCTTCGCTCGCGCTTCTCGTTCGCTCGGTCAATTATTTATAGACTACAAAAGGCAGAAGAATATGAATTCACAACGCTAAGTCATAATATTATCTATGAGCACTTTTAAATGGTCCTTTAATTTTTATATTTCGCGAAGTTGATCCTTTACTATATCGGGTTACAAAACTTATACTTAAGTTAGTCTTTTGTTGACGTTTACTTTAAGCACAGTAGGTAACGAGAAAATAAATGTACAGAACTATGCAATTTTACGTTATTGAATAACTTCTATTACCTACATATCACATTGGCAGATAGATATTGATAGAATGTGATACTGTGTGTATACAAGGTGTTACAAAAGTACCCCTAATGCCGAATATGGTGTATAGGGACCATCTAACTGAACAACTTTTACTATGGGACCAACTTTGAAATCGCGAAAAAAAAATCAGCTGTTTCATACAAAAATTAATTACGAAAATATCAAAATGTATGAAACAGCTGATATTTTTTTTTCGATTTGAGAGTTGGTCCCATAGTAAAAGTTGTTCAGTTTGATGGTCCCTATATACCATATTCGGCATTAGGGGTATTTTTGTAACATGTTGTACACTTTTCACTATTCGCGAGAGTATGTTACTATCGTATGAATGTGTGTTACAGGTTGGCAAAGCGGTGGCGCATCCAGGCGTTGCGAACGAGTACGACAGCACGCAGGAGAAGAAATACTACACCTACTACCAGTGGGTGTGTTTCGTATTATTCTTCCAGGTAAGAACCCGTCAAACCAGGATCAGGAATTGATCAGATCTCCTTTGTTTTAAAATATGCCAGTAACAGGCGGTGATTAAATTACGAGTTTGAGAAGATTGCCAGTCATACATACGTTGTCGGTCTAGTTTTAAGAGTCTTCAAGAATTATTTGACATCATACAACGGCATAAAACCCGTCAAACCTCAAATTGGACAGGAATTAATCAGAACTCCTTTGTTTTATAATATGCCAGTAACAGGTGGTGATTAAATTACGAGTTTGTGAAGATCGCCAGTCCTACAATACGTTATCGGTTTAAGAGTTCAAGGATTATTTGACATCATACAACGGCATAATATCCTGACGAATCTCTCATACGTAGACACAGAATCTAGCTAAACATTCGGTCACGAAATATCCACATGGGTGTCAATGGTTAAAATATCTGACCGACTATTCAAAGTAACGGTATCGCTACAGAATAGATACGCCAGACGTTGCTAACTTGTGACGTTAACGCGAATCCTTGGAGTGACCTACTGACGCCGTCTATAGACGCGTTTTACGTCGATGACTATATTTGGCTGTTCAGGTGACTTCGGTATTCGCCCCAGACAGACGATGAATCAGGTACAGTTGTATCCGGCACTCCTATAAAATAAAAATACAATGAAACCGATCTTAGCTTTACAATTATCTGATTCATCTGGATTGCCCACGCTAACTTTATATTTATTATGTAATTGATGAGGTAAAATATCGTTGTTCTATGAATTTATAAAAGAGGCATCACCTGAGCTTTGTCATTCTTGTCATACTACCTAGTAGGTCTTAAAAGGTGGTATATACCTAGTGTATAGTCTGGTATGATTCGACTTAAAATTGTGCTTTGTATGCAAAATACGCTATAAGTACGAAATTGTCGCGACTACAACTCTTCCTTACATACTATATTATTTTCTAAAGCTTTTTTTATTCTCTTTTGTCAACTTGTGGCCCGCGGAGCCGAGTATTTTTTTTTTAATTTAAAAAATTAATCACATTATACTAAAATAACATTATAATTCAAATATTTTAATAAGTCAAAAATTTTAAAAACTAATTTCTGCTGTTTTAAGTTTAAAATTTCTTCAAAAATATTTTTTTGTGCGTTGGTTAGCTACATAATATTTGGTAGTGTGGCCCGGTGCGAAATTCTATTTCAGTTGGCCACACCTGAGATCATACAAATTATGTATATGCAACTATAATGCTACCAGCTACACACATAACATGTGTATAGTTAAAAGTCAATTTCGATGTCCACAGGCGATAATGTGCTACACACCCAAATTCCTTTGGGACACATTCGAGGGTGGTCTCCTTCGCACCATTGTGATGGGGCTCAACGTCGGGGTGTGCCACGCCGAAGAGAAGGAAAAGAAGAAGGATGTCCTCATCGGATATCTTCTGAGGCACGAAAAGGTAGGTGACATCTTCGTTAACAACTTACAAGCAATATCCCGACTATGGACGTAGTTAATAGTTTACCTACCAAGTTTACATAGCCAAACCTAGGAGCGCCGCAGCTTCGGAGTTTGCCTATAACATATATCCACAGAATACATCTGGCTCCACACCACACAACCAAATTCCAGCAAACTGTAGACATATGCAAATTAAAATGTTCTTAGAGTGAACGCTTTTTTAAGGGGTTAGAGAGGCTAAGTATGAGACCTAGTTTTTTATAAGCCCTCGTAACTCGTAAAGATATCATCAATATGTACGTTAAAATGTAAATTAGAATCTACGAATACAACAACACTGATAATTAGAACAGAGATAACTTTAAGACGCAGATTAATACACTAAACATGATCTTATTCATTAATTTCATCATCTTTAACCACAATTCCTGACGCCCCAGCCCAGAAATACTTTAGGATTACATTCAGGTCGAGGACTGGTACCCGTAATAGCAGCATTAAATCTTCATTGAAGGAGTAGCCCTTGCGATTGCTATCGTTGCCCTCTCATTTCCAAGTAAATTGAATAAAATAACACTTATATGCCACCATGCGTTAAACAGCAAAAGGCGTATAGAATTTACGTACTTATATGGGCGCATTATTATTCAAATCCCATGGGTTGTGGCTACTGGGAATCGTTCTCAACGCTCCGTCCGTGCGGTGTATGGTTAATGCACCAGGATCCATTGTCGGCCATTCCCGCCTGCGCGTGAGCCGTGAGTGTCGGTCGTGCGGTTTGGGAAAATGCGGCGATGTCATTTTATTCGTGGCTCGTTGAAAAATTGCTTCGTGACCGGATTTTATGTTGACAACTAAAGCGTGTCCGTCCACGTTGCTTTATTATTTTAGAAACTTTAATGGTTTCAAACAAGTATTAAGTCATAAAACCTTGCAAAATATTTGAAAGAAACTTGAAATAATTGTGTCTTACCAAATCTCAGACGTCATGATGACTGTTCGTGTCGGTCATAAGGAGTTTTTGCAAGAGCTCCTATTCGAGACTAATGGACTGTCACATTTGAATAAACGATGCTATTCAGCACACAATGGTCTTTATCATGTCATGAACGTTATCAAGAACACCAACGTCTCCTAAGACTCGATCTTAAGTAAAGGATAATGACCTTTTTCAATTTTTACTACGAGTATTTAGGTGAACCAAAAGTGGTGTTAAAATGCTGAAACATTTCGTCATAAATTCGCACTCCAGTCACGCTTTCCTTAAAACGTATGCCTACAAACCCAAATAACCGTTCTAATTTAGCATAATACCCAATTCGTATTGCCATTAAAATTCTATACAACCGAATGATCTGTGGGCCTACCGCGTAAGTGCCGTCGGCATCGGCGTCGACTTCATTTTGACAGCCGACGGCGATTTCGTACCGCGCAATCTCCCAAACCGACGCGTCGATGGTCAAATCGACGCCGACGGCGAAAGAACGAATGAAACGCTGTTTTTGACAGATAATCGGTACCGCCTAAAAATTTTGAAACCGACGGCCGTTTCGACGCGTCGATTTGAAGTGTCATTTCAATACGGCATCTCTTGAGTCGTCGATTTGATTGTAAAAAGGTTGATTTTTCCAATTTAAGCTAGCTTTTTTTAATTATTCTGCTTTCTAGCGACTAATTAAAGCATGTTTTATATATTTTTTTAATCACTTAATCCTTTTTGACGTTTTGTTGTTTTCTTTGTATTTTAGGAGAAAGGCGGCGAAATCCTATAAAAATATCGTTATCTCGTAGACGAACCCTAAACACAAAGTAAAGCTTGGCCAGAAAGAGAAGAAATTAAATAAAATGGAACTAAAATTTTTCAGTACAAAATATAGTCAGTGTTGCCAAGTTATTCGTGATTTTGACGTGTTTGCATAGAAAGTGGCACCCTCATTTTTTGTCAACTCTTTATGGTCAAGCTGTAAATACTGTAAATTTGTCGAGTGATCACTAGTTAATAAAAAACGGTGCAAGTGATTTTCGACTTCATTGATGTTAACCAAAATAATGGTTTTCTAATGAAACAGCAAAGTTAGTGAACGGGAATGTGGAAAAAGACGGCCGAATTTCAAAAGTCAATAAGGTCGAAAATCGTTGGCACGTGTTTTTTTTAAATATAGATCACTAGGCAATGTTTTCCTGAAGTGAAGCTTCAGTTTTACCGTGTTTCGGGCAACATAACAATATGCCTATTTTGCATTTTGCAATTCAATCGTTAAGAAAGTACGAAATAGTACGATTTGAACGCTCAAATAGTACGTAAATCGTAATAAAGGGCACGTTTTTTCAACATTACTACTTGATAAATATACTGAGCGTCTAGTCATGCGTGTATATTCCATCGACGGAATGTATAATCCACCAGCGGCGGTATCGGCTAAAACATTGAAGTTAATGTTAACTGTCTTTTGACAGATATATGTGATACATTGCTACTTTTCTTTGGTAAGTTTTTATTCGTGCCAAAACGAAGTAGCAATGTATCTTTACTATACATCTGTCAAAACACAGTTAACATTAACTTCAACGTTTTTAGCCGATAGGTAAGGTATTTACCACACTGGACCACAGTATTTACTGTTCTGTGACAGTCAGTCGGCTGTCATGTCAATAGTAAAGTAAAAGTTAAAAATTGCTTTATTCAAATAAACTTAGTAATTAAGCGCTTTTGAATCGTTTATATTTTCCTACCACGTTCCAAAAATAAATTTTACGTTCCGTTAACGACACACGCATTTAATGAAAATTAAATAAAAAACACTTTAAATACCACGAAATTAAGTGACTTCTTTATAAAAATCAAATAAACAAAGGATAATTAACCTTTATGTACCTTTAAACAAATAAAATTGTAAAAATATTTCAACAACGATGTTTGTAAGAACTTAAATGTTCTGAATAAAACGGATCGCAAGTCGACGGCGTTTTTCCATTCATTCACGATATCGACGGTCACCAAATCGACGCAACATTATTTACGCGGTACCGATTATTCGACAGCGTCGGCGTCGGCATCGTAATCGAGCGTCGGAATCGAGTTCAAATCGACGGTACTTACGCGGTAGGCCCACTGTTTCTTTCACTGTTGGCCTTTTCTCAACGTTTTGTTTGAATGCATAAGCACTGTTTACTTAAACATCGTGAAGCTTCATCTTTATATAATCGCGTTCATTATTCTGTATGAATCTGCCATTATTCAGCATATCGATTAAAGATAACCTCGCAGCTTGGTTAAATTGCGTAATTTGCTTGAGGAATAAACGCGGCATCTCTAGTCATCCATCATTGTCGTTGAGCGTGTACAATCTTTTGATCACCGTTTTATTATTATTTCACTTTACCTGTATATGTAGACGCGTCGCGTCGTTAACTTTAAACATTCTTTCAAAAAAGTATTCTTGTGGCTCTATTTTAAAAGCTCTTGTATTAATAAGAAAGCATTTTACTTCACTCTCATTAGAAAGCTCTCACGCTAGCGTTAATTAATTTTTACTTACACAAATTCCTTTCCTGCTAGTAAATTTGTCTTTTATAGCGATTCATATAACCCTTCATTTGCATGCGGCATAACGATACATGTTTACAATTGAATTTTGGTTCCCGAGCTTTAATTGAAAACGGAATTAATTGAATTTAATATTCTTTTAACTGTAAAATAATTTCCTGTTTAATCATTTTAGTAACACTTTCTTTTAGCAAAGCGTGTCAGGAAAAAATACAAATCGTGACGGAATTGGACACTGAACACGGCTGATTTTTTGTCCACGGTCAATGCCCATAGTTCGTTGCTCGGTTGCGCAATAGCCACGTTCGCTGCATTGCCTGTACATGGACCACTTGATATCGTTATCCCTAGAGATCTAGAGACTACAACCAGTAATGGTTACTGTCAGTTTTTGCGCTGAGACGAAGCTACTTTTCCGGTTTCGAAAGTACTTGTACCGAGTTCTTTATTGCAACCAACAAAGGCTTTATGCGCGTTTAGCAACATTTCTCGAGTAAAGTATTGCTTTTCGTTTATTTTTAGACTAATTTTAAAGTAACAGGTGGCGTGAGTCACAATTTTGGGGGTTAATTCTCAGAAATGATACTTGAGTAGCTTAAAAGGCTTAGGTTCACAAAATAAGGGTTAAGGTATCTCAAATACTTACTTAATTATCTTTTTATGCCTCAACACCGCCGTGATGTTCTGGTTTAGTTACATTTGAAATGATTATTTAGATCAAGGGTTGTGTTATATTAATAGCAGTGTAAATACAGGTTGCAAAGAGCACTTGTGAAGCCACTCGCCTTTACTAGAAGCTTCCTGTCATCTGGCGGATGCGACAATACCTTCGGGACAGGTGGAGCATGTCAACTAAATACAACGTCTTAGGCCATTCCAAAATAACTCTTATTGTATTGATATAAGTTTGGTCTGATTTCTTTGATTTGAATTACTTACCGATCCTGAAAAATCCTGATGATCGATTTTATGTTTGGATTTCTGTTTGTTTTTGCTTACATCGACATTATTATTTCATCATTGTTACATATTGCGTTTGGTTTCTTACTTTACTGTCCTATGTATTCGGTATCCAGTTTTATCTTAACCTCGACTTGATTCTATTTATCGTTGTTTCATGCATTTTTTACTTACCATCATACGTCATTGTTGCTGTTGTATCTTAAAAAGACGCATCGCTTTGTCGTATTTAGCTACTACAACTACATAATTGTGCGAAGTTTGATTGTATATTTACCTACTTTAACTACATAATCTCGACTTGTTTCTATTTATCGTTGTTACATGCATTTTTTACTTACCATCATACGTCATTGTTGCTGTTGTATCTTAAAAAGACACATCGCTTTGTCGTATTTAGCTACTACAACTACATAATTGTGCGAAGTTTGATTGTATATTTACCTACTTTAACTACATAATCTCGACTTGTTTCTATTTATCGTTGTTACATGCATTTTTTATTTACCATCATACGTCATTGTTGCTGTTGTATCTTAAAAAGACGCATCGCTTTATCGTATTTAGCTACTACAACTACATAATTGTGCGAAGTTTGATTATATTTTTACCTACTTTAAGTACATAATTGTGCGAAGTTTGATTTTATCAGCTTCACGGCGACCTCGGTAATAAACTATTTCATTGCAATGCAATTTCTGGCTATTAGTATTATTTACTAAAGTTCTGTGTCCGCAATTTGATTTTTATTAGCACTCCCATTAAAAATATGTTAATTATGATATGTAAGGTCGTTACGAAATTCTTTTTTAACGGCGCGTGTTTTTTTATTGAAGTATTTTCAGGTCTAGCGTGATTTTTATGTCTAGTACAGAATTTTTTTTTTTCATGAATGAAAATGAAAAATTATTTATTCAAATAAACTTAGATATTAAGTGCTTTTGAATTGTCTATATTTTGATACCACCCATTCGAGACTTTTTTAGCTGACAAGAAGAATGGGCGCAAGAAACTTATCAGCTTTGTCAGAAATCAGAAGTAACGATATTTACAAAGAAATTATATCGTTACCAAATACCTTCATTTAAAACAACATGATTAAAAAACAAAAAACAATGAAGTTATTGAAAACTGAAAATAAGGATAGTTACTTATGATGTTACATCCATGCATTGCTGTCTTTTAAATTATCTTCTACTTTCTAATAACCTTTTCTCATGAGCGTCTTTTTAACATGTTCATGCAAAGGCAGTTCAATTACATTTTGTGGATCTTTATTTAAAAAGGCAATTCCTTTCCCCATAAATGAGCCCCTAGTTTTTGCTATTCTAAAACTTGGAACGGCAAGTTTAGCTTTATTTCTTGTATGAAGTGTCTCCTCAACCCACTGAGATAAAATGCACAACCAGGCAGTTTTGGATTTGGTATTTATTTGTACGCATTTAAGATTGCTTTGCTTTGCTCCTGAAATGAAAACAGTAGCCATCGAGAAGCCACTTCACTAGACTCTTACAAAAATATTGATTTAGCACACACACTTAAATATTTGTGTCATTATGGGCCATCTCCAAGTAGTTTGACTGATGATTCACTACTTAGTAGGTGATTGTCAAGATACGAATTATAATTATCATTCTAATTTTTAAAAGTCAATAGTCAGCCTGTTTTTAGTTTATGATACAAGGTTCGTAAGGAGGTTTTTAAAACGAGTTGACGTTTTATAAGCCCGAGCCGCGGGCGACGGTTCATAATTGTCACCAGTTTTAAAAAACCTTAACAACCGTGTGCCATACTACGTTTTCAATATATTTGCAAGAAAACATTATGGGTAGGTTCTGAAATAAAGGTACCTTCTGAAATAAAAAAAAACCGCAAACAAAAACGCACGGTAGTGGCGTGCGTTAAAATTAACTTTCCGCATGCTGTACTAAACCGTAAACAAAAACGCATGGCGTGAGGTAAAGTCAACTTACCGCACGCCATGCGCCATGTCATGTCATCGAAAACACACATTTTCGAACATGTGTTTTGTATTTTTATGTTAATTTTGTATTTTGTATTTTAACCCTTCCGCGCCGGACTTCTATAAAGGTCCATAAAGAACTATAAACAATAACACTCCCTCTAGCTGGAGAAAACAATACAAGAACCAATAAAATGCCGTATTTTCTCCGATCTTCCCCGTATTTTACCCAATAATTTGGCAATTACACTAATTTTATTAATTCTGTAAGTTTTGTTTTATTTAAGCTGTATGTTTTTGTTTCTTGTTGTTTATGCAGCATTAATTCAAATAAATAATTAAATGTAAGTTTGAAATCTTCTCAGCGAGTACAAATATTGGAATCCGTAGGGCTATCTCGGTCGGTCATCCGTCACCTCGCGGCTGTTTTTGTGGCTACTCGAGACCGCTGCTTTTTGTAGCGCTAACGGGACGCTCGAGTTGTCATTCAAGCGGAGGCCTCGCAGTGCATGCGCAGCCTAGCTTACCAATTCCTTTACTAAAATTCGAATTGTTCCGTTAGCTTTGAATCGCAATTCGATTTTCTTCATAGAGCATTATTCCTCGCTTGATAATTAAAGGCTTTTATTTATTTAAATATAGGAGTTGAAGTAACTAAAGAACTTGTGTAATGGAAATCAGAGACAACGGTAAAACTACAAACACCCAGACCTGAGCCAATATAGAAAAGTTCGTTTTCTAAATTGATCCAGCCAGGGATCGAACCCGGGACCTCTGAGATGGCGACACTTTAAAAACCGGCGTACAAACCACTCGACCACGGAGGTCGTCAAGAGATGAAATAATTCGAAGAGATGAAGATTACTCTTTCTATTGTATTAGTTTAGCGTGACGTTATGGCCTTAAAGAGGTTTTCCTATAGCTTTCGACTTTGATCGCGTGCCCCGTTTTTAGGGTTCCGTACCAAAAAGGTAAAAAGAAATCCTTATGGTGCGACTCAGTCTAAATAATATACTAGAAAAAATACGACTCGCACCAGATTATATTCTCGGACGGGAATCGAACCCTCGACCTTTGGATGTCCGGTCCAATGCTCTGACCGCTGAGCTTTCACTTTCTAGCATAATATTTAGTATAATATTATTATCTGTTAAAACCTACTTAGGTTAGGTCTATACTAAGGCTACTATACTAATTCTGTGACTTAGGTTAATATTATCTGTATCCGTAAAAATCTAATTTTTAACACAGAATAAATAATAGCACCAGCGTGTTTTAACGCCTCTACGTTTCCAATAAAGCATGTTATTAAAATTGTAGAAACAAGATCGTCAATGATGCAGTTACATTAGCATAGCGTCGGCTGAAGTTCGCCACGTGTTCACCTTGACACTACGGTCCTTACTTAACTTCACGCTTGCGTAACCGCGTCCAGACTGAATGAACCGGTCCGTCTGTACACTAGGTAATTGTATATGTTGTATTAACAAGGATTACATCCTCATTCCAACTGTGGAAAGGTTTAATTCGATTATATTTATCATGTTATCAACTTTGCAGAACGCTATTACAAAACCTCCTCGATTTTACCTCATATAACTAGTCAATAGTCAAAATTTCTTTATTCAAATAAACTTAATAATTAAGCACTTTTGAATCGTCTATATTTTCCTACCACCTGTTCCAGACTTTTTTAACTGACAAGAAGAACAGGCGCAAGAAACTTATAAGCTTTAACAAAAATAAGTAACTATATTTACAAACTTAAATATATCGTTACCAAATACAGTACAACAGGATTATTAACAACAAAGTACGTATGTGTTACATGTTACATCATTTCCACGCATTTCGGTTTTAACTTCCTGAAAACTTCATCATTAATTGTACAGCGCATAATTATTTAGACAGTGCTTTAATAGTTCACAGTCTTTACATCCACGATACTTATTAAGAGGTGTAACTCCATAAAATTAAAACAGTCACATAGCACAGATTATTAAATAGGAAAATTAGTGTTGCATGTTTGGGTTTGGTATTCTAATACTGACTTATTATTTACAGACATCACATTCGTATCAAGTTACAGTTTCCCAAAAGTCCGGCGATATGATAGCACGTGGTGCGTCCATTGCGTGCGCCTTCGGGTTCATTGGAAAAACACATGGGCGAGCACAGCAATATCGATTAGTTTACCACGTTTTACAGAACAGGGTAACATGGCATGAAAGCAAATATGGAGGTTCGATACTGTATATTATCCACTTTATTGGATAGGTATGAAGATAAAGCCTTTAGTGAACTCTAACCAGTATCTAGAAATAGAAACACGAATTTAAATTCAAGGTTTTTGTTAGTATGTTGCGTACGAACTATGATTATTTTTATTCCATATTTTAATATGTTAAATGCTAGCAAAAAACTACTCGTCTCCAACTCAGTGGACCCAACAAATCCCAACTGGTGTTTTTCCTGGTATATTATTTTACATAAAAGATAAATATTTAGTAGCATTGTAGCTTAGCGATGAATAAGAATATCCCAAAACTGGATGATCTTTTGATTCTACGTATTAATTTCGGATATTCGGTATATCCGAATCCTAACCTTGCAATCAATAAATTGATTCTTGGAATATTCTGATGCAAATCACAAGTGTGTGATACGATAACATTACGAATGGCTTGTCCATTTGTGGCTCGAATTACCTGAAATATATTGAAATTTAGAACGACCGTTTGCAAAATATGCTTTATTTCATTGCAATGAAATAAAATATTGCGAAACAGTTCATTGATGAGGATGTACGCAAAAACACATGTAGCCGAAACATATGCCGGACAGCTTTTGTGCCGCCCGGTCAGAATTTTTGTTTGTATGCATATTATGCGTGCTTTTTATGGTTATCATAAAGAAAAACAAAATGATACGCTGCAAAAATTACGCTACCTGTTGCTAATATTTCACGTTTTGTCTCTGACAGAAATCCTTTGCTGTTCTCTGGTTTAATATTGTGAGATATAACCCGGATATAGCTTTATTGATTATCTAATGCCTTAGTTGCTTGTACAAGGAAGTTTAATGCTAAGTATATTAAAATCTCATCATAACAGCCATAGGATGTCCACTGCGGGGTACGGGCGTACCCCAAGGATCTCCACGCGGTCCTGCTATTATTAAAAAGTATTGAAACAAAAGAAGCTTTCACAACTTCTTAGAATTCAATTGTTTCTTTACAGTATATGCGCTTTAAAATTCAATAATGAAGTCGACTATGGGAGATCTTTGATCGACATTGTATGTTTTTGATTGTTTTTTTTTATGACAGCTGGAGATCGCAGACGGATGATAAGCTGCAAGCTTCACGTGATCATATCGACTTACAATTAGGACCAGTTACGAGTACTAGTGGGTTCAATGTCCTTATTGCTCTGTTGCCATGGCTGTAATGATAGTACTTATTTCTTTCGGCATTAGAACTATATTTAGGTAATAATATGTGTAGTTATACTCTCTTCTTAGCAACATGTGTCTCTCGATATATGGACGAGCTTATTAAATTCCTTTTAAATTAGCTAGGAATTTTAGTCGACATTCAATTGGCAAGTAATAAGTTTGTCATCTGTTACATAATTAGAATGTCAGTGTTATTTCAAATTATTTGTAACTGGTATAAGACTTGTACAAAGATATTTTTTGGATTAATAAGGCTTTTGATTTCTTAATGCATCGCGTATTCGCGTCTGAATTTGAATGTCGGATAAGAGGAAGTCATCAGCAGTCAGCATACTTTTATCAACCAGTCTTCGCCATCAGATCTATGATAATATAAACGTAACTAAAATATGGGATTATGAGAATAATATTCGTTAAAGTTCTTTTTTAGACATTCAGTAGGATTACAATACAAGCATAGTTTATAGAAACTGTTCTTAACCATGTTTATATCACAGAGACAGTAAGCTATTACGATGTGGTGTGGTGTGTATAGAAACCGGCGTAGCACGCGTGCATTGTGGCAGCAGGGTACGCAGGTAGAATGTAATGATGCGTCGGCGACGTTGATTGCATGCTGCGTCTTGCAACAATACTGCCTGCCTGCAATTTATGTGTCCATGATAGCTACTTCGTTGGTATGGCGCTTGATTCAAGACGATGTGTTGGTTAGTGCGAAATCGAATATAACTTTCCAAGTTGAAAAGAAACAATAAAATCACGATTTACCCTGTCCAGTGCCTTATCTAAATATTTCATTTATATATCCTCCGTGGTCGAGTGGTTTGTACACCGGTTTTTAAGGTGTCGTCGTCATTCCCGAGTTCGATCCCCGGCTGGGTCAATCAAGAAAACGAACTTTTCTATATTGGCTCAGGTCTGGGTGTTAGTAGTTAGTAGTTCCACCGTTGTCTCTGATTTCAATAACACAATTGCTATAGCTACTTACTTTGGAATCGGAGCAATGTTTGTGATGTTGTCTAATATTTACATATTATATCGTTATTATATCGCTTCGATATTCATATTCTAATTTTTGCTGCTTTGTCAAGATTCATATTCTAATTTTTGCTGCTTTGTCAAGAAACCAAAAGATATTCAAACGTTAGCAATTCCTACTTTGACAAGTGCTAGCGCTGGTATTTCCACAGGTGCACGTGAGTCTTCAGTGTCAAAAAATACTAGCTTACCTGCAACAACACAGCTAATATCACCATTAAAAACCTCCTCACAAAAACCTGAAAACAAAAACAGCTTTAAAAATTAAATACCTCTAAAAATCAGGAAATAGAATTCAAATTATTATTAAAGCATATCAATATTAATAAAACAAGTCGGTTGGGGCTTTTTAGAATTAAAAAAAGAAGTTGTTCTTTTTTTAAAGCTTTTTTATTTTCAACTTTTTAGTGGTAGGTATGTACGCGTTCATCATCAGCTCCACTCCAGCATAATATGCATTGTGACAAGAATAATTACTTATGAACAATATTAAAGTAATCGTATCGCATCAGTGAAATACTTAGTATTTAATAGTTCCGATGACCATTTATGGTCTTCATCATCAGTTCCACTGTACCAAATGGTACTTCCCGAAAGCAAATGCAGAAGTAACTTAAGAAAATACTGAAATCGCCATAGGTATGCCTATAATATTTGAAGAGTTCCCTCAATTTCTCCAGGATCCCATCATCACATCGTGACCTTATGGCAATGGGACCAACTTAGAAGTATACACTTTGAAACAAAAAAGAATTTTTCAAATCGCTCCAGCCGTCTTCGAGTAACATTCATAAAAAAAAGAATCTGACGAACTGAGAACCTCCTCCTTTTTTGAAGTCGGTTAAAAAGCATTGCAATGTGTGGCCCGTGCCCTCATCTAGTTGTACACAGGGCTGCTAGGGCAGGTGCGCGGGATGCACAATGCTCGTGAGCATCTGTCGGGAGCGGGCCCGTCATGTCAGGCCAACCCTAATAATAATAGGTTCTATTATAGTGAGTCGGCAGTCACGTCTATAGAATGGACAATACGACAAAAAAAAAATTGACAGAATAAAAAAAAAACCGTTTCTAGATTTCCCCCTCAGGAGTCCGAGAAAAATACCTCGTATAAACCAGCCTTAAAGGCTGACTGACTCCGAAATCGAGACAAGTCAGCGCTGACCCAAAAAAAAGCCAATGTAAATTGGTTTAAAGTCAGTACAGCGGCATGAAGTCAGCGCTGACTTGAAAATTCCCACACGAATATTTTGAAGTCAGTCGGTACTGACTTCTGTACTGACCCTGTGTAAACTTGTCGTTATACTGTTTCCGCTGGGATAAAAAATAAGTGTCTAAGAAAGAATGTTTTTTTTATAATTCTCACATTTTGGTTTTGTTTGGTATGACTCGTGGGCCTCGCGGCTCGTACAGTAGATGCAAAATAACTTGACCCAAATTTTAGTACCACGAGACTTGCGCAGTAGCAATTTTAGGTACAAAAATGTTTAGTGCGCAAGCTTCATTGTCTATGGTTGGGTTCGAGTTATATTGCGCAAACTATACGTGTTATATCTATAAAATAATAACCCTAATAACATTCTCTCCCAAAATATTTCAATCAGTAATCGCAAGTTTTTAACCACCCTTTTAAACATGACTGAAGTCACGTTCGTCGTTTTTATTCTTAGAATACCAACGAGGGTTGTGAATAAGTGTCGTCCCATTCGCTGCCGTATAGGTACGTGTGTGTACGCTGTACCATACGTGTATACCTAGCTAGCTAGCTACATATAGGTGCCTGACTGATTAACTGTACTAAATACAGTTCATTTGTTATTAATGTATTAAAGATACGCAATAAATTAGGTAGTCTATTGTTTTCGTTTCAAGTGTTGAAATATAAGATGCACAGTCGTTTAAACTTGGTCAGTTTTTCTGTTTCAACTTCAATGGCTTATATTTTAGATAAGTATCACAATAATAAAAGGAATGAACTTGAGTATTTTATGTAACTTCAAAAAAGGTGTGTGTAACCTTTGATCCGTGGCCGTACGAGCAGTGTCAATTGCTTATGAAACAATGGATAGACGTAATCATAAATGCTTGGACAATTTCACACAGCGCCAACTAGCCCCAAACTAAGCAAAGTTCGCAGCGGCGAGGGGTGAAATTTTGGCAAAAGTAAGCCGTTCTACAAAAATGTTATGAATGACATAGTGGATCGGTGGGGTGGGATTTCTAAAAGGAACGCCGATGGGAATCGGCTTGTATAGACCCTTCGCCACTGAATCTTGTAATATGGATGCTAGACAACTGATATAATACTTATATACTTTTTTTTATTAATATATACTTATTATACATAGTAACACCCAGATTCGACACAGAAATTAAAATTCATCATTTCAAGTCATGCCCGGCAGGGAATCGGACCCGGAACCTCTTGCGTGGTAGATGTTGACCACTGCACCACTCAAGTCGCCAAAAGTAGAAATATTTTTAAACGACGAAGACATACAAACGATTTCATTATTTTCATTGTTATTCATGCGTTCAAGTTCCAACCAAATGATAAGTTTTCGTATCACCATAAATAAACTGTATTCGGCGACTCACCTTCACACTGCCCAGATATAGCAGCCTTACTTACTTCCGACTTGAATATTTGCTTATCATATGTGATAAATCATCGCGTTTGTCACTATGTGGTGTCCATAACAATAAGCTATGATATCTAGCATTCCCATTATCTATTTATAAACTTCATAATTTGTACTCGCTATCCACTATGGAATATATATAAATGACTTTATTGTCTAAGATCTAGAAGACATAGTTTATTTCTGAAAAATGCAGTATGTACTACATTACCGACTTATCTACGGATGATTGTTTTATCGATAATCGGAGTTTAAGACAACGAGCTCTTGTAATAAATCAGTCGAGAACATTCACATAAGTTCAAGCGGCCGACTTAACTTGACAACAAGACTCTGTTATGTCTAAAGTGTGCGCGTATCATATCATATGGCTATCTGGTGAATATGATGAATATGATGTGATGATACACAGACAGCCCGGCCACCCGCCGAGCCAATATAAATACCATCTCGAATATGATACCTACTTGATATTTGACCAGAAGGATTCTCTTTCATTGGGGCATGTGTGAATACTTGTAAACTCCAAGATAATTTAATAGCGAAAAAGTGGAGAATTGTTTCATGTTTATACTTTAAACAGTGCTTATCATGTAGGTCACTTTTAATATTATAATTTTGGGTTATCGAGACGATTGCATAATGACTAAAGGTTAACTTTTAATAACCATTTACATGTTTGTTAAATTATATTTCAACGCGTCATTTTAGGCTCATAGTTTATTTAAATAACATTATACTTGAGGAACTAATACAATAGACTGATTTAGCAATCGAATAGAAAGCATTTGATAAGAGGTTTTATTAACAGTTGTATTTTCAAAATATTCAAATGGCTTTCATAATTGATTTTTTAAATAGCGACCGTGCAGAATGAATTTCAAAATATTTAGAACTTAAATTATTGAATTACAAAAAAAAAAAACGTTTTATTTCCACCGATAAAACAAACATTAATCCATAATAGGTAATTTATTTCCGTATTCTGTGGTTGGGTATGTGAACGAAAATATTTAGGAAAATATTCCTACTTCAAGTGCTAGTATAACTTTTTTTAATTTTAGATTTACTGTCAATGTGCGATAGGCTGACTATAGATATATCATATTCGTATCGTAACTACCCATCTGTAACTTATCATCACATACTATCGCAGGACTAATTTAGCAAGAGTAACATGTGACTATTCATATCATATTATATTTCTGTCACATTCGCCGCTGCGAATAGTTTAGGGTTTCACTTCGCAGGTTTTTTGGTTAAGTATCTGTTATTATCAGTTACCTACTTCATCTACCGTCTGAATTTCAAAACTGGATTATAACTATTCGAATTTCAATAACTGATGCAAACGTGGCCTTTTACATTTCGCTTATATTCTCAAGCAGTTTTAATGTTTACATCCTAAACAATTTGTTATCTTTCATCCGAAATAAACTGGTATCGTATGTAAACATTAGTTTTTCATTAATTATTTCCTCCACAATATTGGTCTTATAACTAACCCCAAGGAATGTAGCACCATCATAATCCAATCCATTCCCACATTTAGACTTTAAGTGAAAGTTTTAATATTTAGAGATTTGTACGGGTTTTGACTGGCTATCGTCGGAATGCGCATTAACAGTGTCAAAGCGGGCCGGCGCATTACGCGGTTGTCGACTCCTGCGCAATGAATACGGTCCAATATCGTCGGTATGCGTTATTGCACGCGCCACCGACAGATGTGGCTTTATTCTATTAATTATTATCATTCAAATAGTAGTCTTGTGTTTGTAGTATAAGGTCACAAGTTAAGCGACGTATTTGAACGGCATACTGTCATCGACAATTATCTTTTTGAATACATCAATCAAACTATCTGTACACTTACATAATACAAATGATAAGATCATCTGTATAATATGCTGACAAATTTTTTGGATTTGTCATGAAGCTAAATGGACAGTCTATTATTTCAGTTGTTGTTGTATCAAAACAAAGCTGAAACCTAATGCGTCTCAGGCACACACATTATACAACGTGTTACAAAAATACCCCTAATGCCGAATATGGTATATAGGGACCATCAAACTGATCAACTTTTACTATGGGACCAACTCTGAAATCGCGAAAAAAAATTCATACAAAAATTAATTACGAAAATATCAAAATGTATGAAACAGCTGATTTTTTTTTCGCGATTTCATAGTTGGTCCCATAGTAAAAGTTGTTCAGTTTGATGGTCCCTATCTACCATATTCGGCATTAGGGGTACTTTTGTAACACCTTGTATAAATGTGTGAATCCATTAATTTAAACTTTCTTATAACTTTGTCATCGTTTGTTTGTTTGTATTAGATTAGTAAATATTTTACGTTACCCGTTACTTAAGGGATTATGGGCGATGTTGGGCGTTTAAAGACAAAACCATCGTCGAGTTGTGCGGAGGAGCTACCGTTTTTGTGACACACAGCGAGTAATAAAGCAAATTGTATTCCAGATGCACAAGCTATACGCGCTGCGGTACTGGGGCTGCGAGCTGCTGTGCCTAGTGAACATCGTGCTGCAGCTGTTCATGATGGACAGCTTCTTCAACGGGGAGTTCTTCGCATACGGCACCAGGGTGCTGGGGTACAGCGAGGTGCCGCAGGAAGAGAGGTGAGTTGACTAATCAATCATCACATCAGCCGCAAGATATCTACTACTAGGTGTAGGCCTTCCAAAAGTGTCTCCTCAACGATCGGTCCTGCTCCGTCCGCATCCAGTGGCTCCTCGCGATCTTCACCAAATCGTCGGTTAATCTTGTTTGAAATTATGGAAGTTCGGCCTTAGTATCAGGTTCGGTTCGTGATGGACAGTGTAGCGGCGCGCTCATACCGCTACATAAGCAATCTACAAACGACAAAGGAATACAGTTTCAGCGAAAAGTACAATATGTGAACATTACGCAGACGTGACGTCGCACTACGTCAAGCTAACATCGAGGCAACAATGTATGGAGACCTGACTCGATAGCAAAGTTTTCTACGCGTTTCGCATAAATACAAGTCCCATCATCTTACAGTTAGACCGCGGTCCCCGAGCACAGACCACTAGCTTGGGGAAGTACTTCCTTTTTTGCTGAATATTGACGAACAGTTCCTGCCTCTACAAACTGCTTTTGCAACGGGCAGTTCTTCGCTAAGGCACCATGATGCTGGACATACAAGTCAAAATTTTTGTTGACAGTACATTTTGTTAAATTCTGACACCTGCCCCCTGATTTTGTAACTTTGTTGCAATCAACTCTGACAGAAATCGCAGGTACATTGCTGCTTTAGTAAGAACCAATGTGACAACTATCTTACTAAATGCAGCAATGTAACTGCGGTTTCAATCGATTTCAATCGAGAATTGTTAGCAACAGAGTTTCGTAATCAGGGGGCTGGTCGCGTGTCGTGCCACTGCCCGAGGGCCGGATGTGACTCGCGTGTCTTACATTTTGCATAAGTGTGTAGTAATTTAGCTGATGTGACGAGAATCTTCCTTGTGCTACAGATACGACCCCATGATCTACGTGTTCCCGCGCATGACGAAGTGCACATTCCACAAGTTCGGTGCGTCCGGCACCATACAGACGCACGACAGCCTCTGCATCCTGCCGCTGAACATCGTCAATGAGAAGACGTATATCTTCCTGTGGTTCTGGTACATCATACTAGCTATGGTGCTCTCTCTACTCGTCTTATACAGGTGAGAACCATTATTCAACTAAACTTCTAATTAACTAAGTATATCTGAATTCTGTATGTCATATAATTTCCCTACCAACAGCTCATTTACCGCTACCAATTTTTATTGTTAGAAATGTATAAGAAACTAATAATATATATAATTATACATCTATTTTTACCATATAATAATTACCTTCTAGAGGGCCACATAATATGGCGCTTGGTCTGGTCATCTGCATTCAAAAATATACTATTCAAACAATTATGTAACGAATCAGATTTCTTCTGCAGACAATCAAACTTAAATGATCCATCTAAAGTCTAACGCTAACGGTCACCTTAATCTCCGGAAAACTATAGTTATTCTAATCAACTGGTCACGCGAAGGGGCGAACGGCGCCGGCGGCGCGACAAGCGAATTGCAAATTTCTTAAAGTGAGGGTTAAAGAAAATTAACACTTTTTGATGTAATGCCAAAGGTCGCTAAAAGATCCTACGGATCAGAAATTGACATATATATTTCTTTATAACTTTATCCAGACACTTATTGAACCAGAAACACGATTTAATGATTATGGCTCAATACATTTTATTTTCGAAAATTCCTCAAAAAAATTCTTATTATTTAGAAACAACACTAGATATTCAAGTAAAGATTGCTTTAACTAATATGTATCATAAGTATTCACAATCGTGTAGAAGCATTTTTCTTTAATCTCTGCTAAATCGGTCTCAATCCCGCGCGCGTCCTTTCTCATTGCTATCTCGCTTCAGTTGTATAGCGCCTTAATAAGTACATGAGTGTGTATTGTAAATTTGAGTCGGTCGAGCGAGCTATGAAGAGAGGATACGCTCGTCGCATCGCCGATCGCCGCTTCGCATGGTCAGTCAATGAGAGAGTATAAATGTGTCGGTTATTTCCAGGCTTGTAATAATCTTCGTGCCGGCGGTACGGCCGCGGCTATTACACGCGCGGTCGCGGTCACTCGCCATGGAGACGGCCGCCGCCGTGTCGCGCCGCACCGACGTCGGCGACTGGTGGCTGCTCTACATGCTGGCGCGCAACATGGACCCGCTCATATACAGGTACTACACGCTACATGTGTCGCGCCGCACCGACGTCGGCGACTGGTGGCTGCTCTACATGCTGGCGCGCAACATGGACCCGCTCATATACAGGTACTACACGCTACATGTGTCGCGCCGCACCGACGTCGGCGACTGGTGGCTGCTCTACATGCTGGCGCGCAACATGGACCCGCTCATATACAGGTACTACACGCTACATGTGTCGCGCCGCACCGACGTCGGCGACTGGTGGCTGCTCTACATGCTGGCGCGCAACATGGACCCGCTCATATACAGGTACTACACGCTACATGTGTCGCGCCGCACCGACGTCGGCGACTGGTGGCTGCTCTACATGCTGGCGCGCAACATGGACCCGCTCATATACAGGTACTACACGCTACATGTGTCGCGCCGCACCGACGTCGGCGACTGGTGGCTGCTCTACATGCTGGTAGAGCATATACAGGTTCAGTCTCGTTACTCGTTAATTGTTGATAACCGCTCGGCCACGATTTGCCGCGCACGCGTCCTGCGTCTTGCGGATCGGCAACCACTGCGTGGTCACAATGACGAGCTACATGAGGTTGACGTCAACACAGCGTGCAATGGTTGCCGCATTGTCCATAGGACGCAAGACGCGCGCGCGGCGAGGTCGTAGCCGGGCGTTAACAGCTGACTCAGCTGTTATCGACGTTTAAAAAAAAACAAAAAAAAAACTTTGCCAATGTTCTTCATACTTGATCTAATCACCCTCTAAATCATGGCACATAATTTGATTCCACCCTTTATTTATGTCACGTTACATGTTTCGTACGTCACATAAACTGCTTTGTTTTTGTCGGCTTTGATTAGACGATATACAATTTGCGAGGCATAAGCTCAGCTTTGCATTTGTGCGAGTGCATACCGATAGTGAAAGATAACAATCGGGCTGAGCCGCTACGCGTCCCGGGCGCGATTAAACTTGTTTGCAGTGATTCTGAGTCGGTCTGATGCGCGGCGCATCCCTCGCCCTCCCCCGCCGACCCGATAACGCAAAGCTGAGCTTGCGCCTCGCGAACTGTAGTGCATCGTCGCGTCGACCGAAGGAAGACCGTAGCCGAACTGGATCTGGACTGGAGTCAGGCCGTCATTATAATTCGATTAGCTCTCGTTATCTCGTACTTCTAGGTAAAACCAGAGAAGGTTCGGTCCGTTGCAGAGGCGGTGTTGTCGCTTATTACCAACGCTGCTCAATTTTAATTAATTAGTCTTCTCTTTCTTAAAACACTAAAATTAATATCACTAATTCTTCAACATAATCATTTCTATTGCAGAGAGCTGATATCGGAGCTAGCCAAACGCATGGGCGAGAAGCCCCCGCCCCGTGCGTGACCCGCGCCCCGCGCCCCCGCCCCCGCCCCCGCCCCCGCCCCCGCCCCCACCGCGCCGCCCCCCATCGCCGTTGTCTCCGCTTGACATACATCAACGGAAGTCACCGTAGAAGAAAACGCTTGAGTGTCAGGCAAGTCCTTCCCAATAAACTAGAGTCCGCGCTACGAAACAATTATACTATGACAACAAACTAAATATAAGCCTATTTCAATTGGAAATAGGCTAAATAAGTAATTACTTAAACGACATCAACCGCGTCTACGGGACTTATTTTGTGACGTGGACTCTCATTTACGTACTTCATTTGTCAGAAAGATAGAAAACGAACGTGATAAGCTGTTTCCCTTTGCAAACAAAAGACGGCTTTTAACTAATTGTTCGGTCTTATGGCGCGTCGAACGATATAACCGATGATAGCTAACATTACAGTTGACCGAATTCGGCCCGACCGAATTACAGCTTACACTAGTCGGTGAATGCGGGCTGCAGCCGAATACGGACAGAAGGAATGTAAACGTTTTGCAAACAAAAGACAGCTTTTAACTAAACGCTCGGTATTTCAGCGCGTCGAACGATATAACCGATGATAGCTAACATTAGAGTTGACCGAATAGGGGTGACCGAATTCGGCCCGACGGAATTACAGTTTACATTAGTCGGTGACCGAATGCGGGCTGCAGCCGAATACGGACTGAAGGAATGTAAACGTTTTGCAAACAAAAGACAGCTTTTAACTAAACGCTCGGTCTTATGGCGCGTCGAACGATATAACCGATGATAGCTAACATTACAGTTGACCGAATAGGGTTGACCGAATTCGGCCCGACCGAATTACAGCTTACACTAGTCGGTGACCGAATGCGGGCTGCAGCCGAATACGGACTGAAGGAATGTAAACGTGGTACTTATTATAATTTCGAATCTCTAGGAGCTATCATTTGCGACTCAATCATTTGTCAATTTGAGGCATAGTATAATGTTGACTGCGACAACAAAAGCCTTTGTAATCTCCAAACTGTAAGATTGTAATAGTAATGGAATATTATTTAAATTAGTCTGACAGTATCATTCATAAAAAACATATTAATTAAAACAAAATGACTTAAACATGACTGTAAAATGGTATTCGTGTAAAAGCATCGAAACAGTTCAAAGTAAAATTGTAAGTTTGATTGACTCTTTCTATAATCTCAAATGGCGCGCGGTTTTAGTTATTCGAATTTTGTGTAGATTTTATAAACTTTTACCGAGTATTTTCTAGTTTTAGGACAAATCGTGTAGATAGCTATAGATTAAACGATCGGATATTATTCTCAATGCGGTTGCCATAAGGTTGAAAATGGAATGGGAAATTTATAATCTAACGTTGCCACTGCCACGTATTTTGTATCTGCATGCTCGAAGTAATGGTTGTATTTGATGTATTCTTGTTGTATATTGTAGTTAATTTATATATATATATATTGACAATCAGTTTGAATTGAGGGACCTGATGTAAATCTATTGATTTCTTTTTGCACTTTTTGATTGAAATACTTATATCCATATTTTTTAAGTGTCCCTCTAGACGAGGAAGTTATTAGTTATTAAAATTAACAGATGTTTGATATTTATTAATGCGACGAAAAGAGTACCTATTCGTTGAAAAATCATTAGTTGATAATGACAAATTGCTTGAAGTTTGGTGGCAATATCTTTAGTTTCAACTACTTTAAATTAACGTCGATTTTACTATTATACTATTTGGTTATTTGACGAAAATATCGCACACGTACGAGATGTCTCGTCTATGCATTTTAAATACCATTGCCTAAATGTGCCAATAATCAATGGGTCACAAATCGTATCGGATTTTGTATTTAGTTTTTTAATCCATTATACATAAAGTTAATATATTTTAAGTTTCAATTATTAATATATTCCACGATAAAATAACCAATCAGCTATGCATATCAATTTAATTTACCATTGTAACGGTCGAATCGAATCATTACCTATAATTATTTAGCGCATATTTTATACTAAGTAGTAAAAACGACTATAGTTGTAGTTTTTTATATAATGGCAAGAAATTGTAGTTTTAAGAAAGCACTGATAAGACAATGGATGGACTGTCGATTATTCGCCTTATTGTATGTGTATGTGGTTATCAAGGTAGGTATTTTTGAATGTTACATGGCTGTAGTCCGTTCGCAAAGGCTTGATAAAAAAGTAAGAAATCAGGGTTTAACTTTAAACTCAATACAAATTGCGGCCTTCTAATTATTTCCCCTGTAACAGCTGCCCTGCGCTTGAGAACAACTGCGTACTTCGCATAGGTACCACAAAACTCAGTTCGCGCGGCGATAAAGCGACGCCCGTCATACAGATTGCGATAATTAAGCGACAGTCGCTACTCCCAGACGTTGACATAATATTTATCAACTCTCTGTGAACGGATTATAATCATAAGTGGTGTAATACTGTGTAATCTACATTGTCGTTTTGTATATTAGTATTTTAACTATATTATATTGCGCATAAAGTAAAAAATGACGACAAGGATGAAATGAAATCTCTTTCAGTGAGTCTCGTTTTTGTAGTTAATATTATTGGAGTACTGTTTTATGAATTATGAAGCCTATGATGGTCGTATTAAGGCCATGTGATATGTTATGTAGCAGTTTAGTTCGTAAGCCAATTGTTAGGACTCGTTGTGGAGTGTGCTAGATTGCACTCGAGTGCATTTGTGTATGGTTGTTCTTGTATTTTACAAATATGGTAGTTATTATTGGTTGATGAGGTTGCCAGATTAAAAAATCACTTACTACTAAATATATTAAAGACAGAACTCTGAAAATTATATTGCTGTATAGGACTGAGGTTAATAAGAATAATTATGATCTCATTTTTAAAAATTGATAATATACAGTATGTAACTAAAACCCTGTCAGATCCGAAAGGGGCATAAAGGTGTACCAATAATGTTACCGAGAAAATTATAAAATACTTTTTACTGTCGTAATATAAATTACACCTTTTGACGGACCTTAGCACCCAAATCTCACAAATTTTGATATTTTCGATTTTAATTTTTGTATGAAACAGCTGATTTTTTTTCGTGATTTCAGAGTTGGTTCCATAGTAGTAAATCCGTTTGATGGTCCCTATATACCATATTCGGCATTAGGGGTATTTTGTAACATGTTGTCTTTGATAATATCATCAAATAAACGTCAAATTTAGAGCTTCAATACAACATCTCCAATAATGACTTCCAAACTATACAATAAAAACAGAGTTGTGACAAAAAAAATCCAATTATTCGGTGTTCATTTTAAATAGATTCGCTCTCCTTTTGGAGCTTTTAAATGTAAAAGTAAATGTCAGCGCGTCGCAAGCGCCTTGTTAAGTTTTCATGTTGACTTGTCATCTGTTATATGCCAGGGGGTTAGATATTGTCATCGCATTTGCCTCTGGCAGTATCATTTCACAATACATTGCTTATTTTATCAAAATAATAAAATTGTCACGACGAACGAAATCAACAACTGTCTTCAATTTAGTAAAGATAATACTTTACATAGGTATTTTGATGAAATAAGCAAATCATTTTCATTGATTACATATTATCATTAATTAATTCGAAAGGAATACTTCCATGACGACGTGTAAAAGTTAAAAAAGTAAATTTTTGCAATTGGCAACATTAGCTATCTAAAATTATGTGGCTATCTTCATATTAGTTTTGAGACAAGCTACAAAGAAAATGAAATTCTAGGATTTATTCCAAAACATCGTTTACCGAGCGCATCGTTCGGTTTATGAAATATGTGAACTAAATTATAATGCAGCATTATTTTTGTATTCAGTAATGTTTCATCCTGTGTATAGTATGTATGTGAAGTGACATACGACAATGGTTTTCTTGTAAATATCATAAAGGTTCCTAATTGAAGTTCATTTTGGTTCACAATAAGATAAGTTTGAATCTAAAGACATTGTGTAAAGTAACTGCGAACCAGTTGATATTGTTAGGTTAGGTAAAAGGGGAAAAAATCAATATTTTTTAGTTTTAAAGTCAGTAATAGCAAAAATAACGTGGTGTTTATTTAACTATCTATGACTTTAGTTTTCGAACAATCAATTAAACCCCAATTTATATTCTGTCGAATTATAAAATAAACTTTTGTAATTAATTACAGTCACCCTACATTTTCACCGCCTTGCTAATAAGTTTTGTATTGCTATTTCATAGAGTGTGCTGTCTCATTTTCTCGAGCTCAAAATATCTTTCACCAGACAAAGACAAAACACATTGAAATAACTTACACTGTTTATTAGGAAGGCGCGTAATGTATAGATTTAGTTTAATAAGTTATAATTTTTAAGAGATGTAATGTTCGCATTTATTTTATTTCGAAGAGATAACTACATTATGTTTGGTATTATTTAAGTCCAGAATTATTTTTCAAATGAAATTGTACAGTGAGTAACCGTATGAACCGTACCTCATGAAGTAACCGTATACTTAGTAGTTAAATTGTATATAATTTTATTCAGAAAGCCATATGTTTCACACACCCTCGCATAAAACGAAATATATAAATTATTAGTATAATTATTTTTCTGATACACAAAATAATAGTGATTTCATGGGTTTTACTCGTTTTTAAGAAAATAACTTTTAGTGAATTTTATGAATTATATTATTTATTAAAAGCCATTATTCCGCTTTAAGTTTAATGGGCCGATATTGGAAGATGATATTTTCAATATTGTTAGTAAGTTTTAATTTGAAGTTGAATATACGATCTTGATTTTTGTATGGTATTGTTTTATTAACCTTTTTCCATGTGTCATTATTTACTGCTTTGATCACGGCATCAACGGTTTTTAAGACCCGATGATGAATTCTAAAGAATGAATCTCTAAAGTTATTATCTAGGGAGGTTAGGTACCTTTCAAGTCTGCATTATGATAGACATTCTCCCCCTTACTAATAAATATTGTATAGCAGATGTATAGTTACACAAATAGTTTGACATTAAAAAGAAAGGGACAAAACACTGTGTAGCTATACATCTGTAATACAATCTTTATTAGTAAGGGGTTCTATTTTTTTTTTCTGTCCAGTCGTCCACACTGTCACCGCGACATACACGGCACAGTGGTGCTAACGTACATAACATATTTAAAATCAATAGCCCAAGAAAATCGACAGCGTAGACGCAATAAAACGTGACATTTTTGGAAAAAATCCAAACAACTCCACTTGACGATGCGGACTCATTTACGATTCATATCAAACGCAGACGCAATAAATACCTCATTTTAGTCTTTGGCATGGACTTGAGATCACGTTCTGGCCACATTACTACTCTAATGAAGAATATGGAAGAGCCGATCGGAACTAACCCGAAACACAGACATTTTGTACAGGCTAGTGGCTCTCAAAATTTTTTGGTGACGACTTCTGGAAAATGAAATATTTTGACGGAGCCCTAAAATCATTTACAAAAAAAACTGCCTGGCTGAAATGTTGGCCACTCGCGCTCTCATATTACACCACTATTTCTCTTTTAGTTATGGATAGGAATATTTAGTTATAATTAATTTTACTCTGCAACTTAGACTACCTCTTGAGTCGTTTTACTTTGTATACATTTTGTATGGCCAGGGGCAGGGCCCTATTTAATAAACGTGTCAATTTGTCACCAAATTTTATATCCATTGCGTCAACCATTTTGAAAATAGAACAAACTACCTTCTCCGCAATGTAAACCAAATTGTCATAGCAACGACCTCCGTGGTCGAGTGGCTTTGTTCACCGGTTTTTAAGATGTCGCCATCTCTGAGGTCCCGGGTTCGATCCCCGGTTGGGTCAATTGTAAAAACGAACTTTTCTATATTGGCTCAGGTCTGGGTGTTTGTGATACCACCGGTGGTTGTCTCTGATTTCCATAACACAAGTGCTTTAGCTACTTACTTTGGAATCGGAGCAATGTATGTGATGTCAAATATTTATATTTATTTATAACAATTGACAAATTGTCACGTAATTAAATAGGGCCCAGTATTTTCGTAGAGCCCCCACAGAGGCTCTGCGGAGCTCCAGGGATCCGCGAAGCACACTGAGAATGGCTGTGTGTGTGTAATTTCTTTGCCAAGAAGTTTTTACTGCACATAACAAATGACGGTAGCGTTTTCGAATACGGCCGGACGGAGCAGACCTTCTGTCTGAAACTTTTTGTGACGTTACTACCAAATGGACACTCCATAGTCGTAAATTATTATTTCGGCAATTTTAATGCGGCACATCTGGCTGATATAAAGACAGGAGTCGGACTTGGCCCAGTTCGTGTATGGATATAACAATCATAGTTTTTATTGCAAAGCAACATCTGGTTCGAGCGAAGAATCGTTTTCACTTCATTCAATTAATAATGCTCGAAGTGGTAACACAAAGTTAATTGTACTGGAACATAGGAACAAAACTGAAACCCACCTATTAACCTTTTGAACGCCACGGTCGGCACTGGACGACAAATGAAAAAGTGCCCAACACGCCACCGTCGTGTATGGCCGACGAGAAAACGACATTTTTAAAACACAAAATAAACATACTAAATCAACTTTTCTGTGTTTCTTTTTCCTATTATTTAAAAGTACTTTAATGATGTATTGTAAAATGGCACGAAGATATATCCATCAGTTACATTTCACTAGCAAAAATTATCACTAAATATTGCTAACCGAAATGGTGTTCTCCTCACGCCACAGTCGGCAAGACACGACAGCTAGTGATGGGTAAGTTAGGTAAATTAAATTTTGAATTTATGAAATATTTTATTGAAAGCAGCTTACTACTACATCGATAATTATTTTTTAATAGCAACTATTTGTATCTGAATATTCTTAATGCGTAATATTTATGAAATTATTGAAAAATGATTACTATTTATATCTATCGATCGATAGTTAACTGTTCACTCTCGCGCATCCCTACGGAACAGCGCATAGACAGTTACCTGTACGCCACAGTCGGGAAGACACGTCAAGCGGTGACGTCATTAGCGCTACGGGAGACTGCTAGTGATTTCCTATCCTATCTTATTTCGATAAAAACTATAAATACAACTGCAAAATTACTACAAAATATGTGCCGGCCGTCCGAACTCAGCTTTTTCTCGCAGAGTGAAAATTTGTTATACTAAGCATGAATTTATTATCCTATTTCCATAAAAACGATAAATACAACTGGAAAATTACTATAAAATGTGAAAAGGGGCATTTTACGCAAAAATCATGATCGAGATGTAACAGGCCTCTTTAAGTAAAAACGGAGAAAATCAACTAAAGCTAAGTAATTAATTAGTACTCTAATAGACAACCCTTTCTTTACCTTGTTGTTTATAATTTATAATAATAATTATAAGTTTACTTGAAATGTCACATCATTACCTCGCACGCAAGAAAGCTGTCAAAGGTCGTGCCAACCACGCCAGAGTCGGGTCTTCCCGACAGCGAATGCCTACACGAACGAGATTAGTGATGTATCTTATTATTACCTGATTTATTCGTTTGTAGTTCTAATGTCTACTTTTACTTTGTATAGAATTTTGTAACTGCTGTTAAATAATACGAAATCAAAAAAATATATTTTATTTCAAAAATATGTGACGAATAGCAGAGATTAAATCGGTTATTGACAACTTATCGATAACATCGTTGGCATTCCTATTTTATTTGTAGGTATTTGCTCTGAATTTATGGCTTGGCGTGGGAAGGGCGCCGATGCGTTTGAGCTCTGGCGTTCAAAAGGTTAACCTATGCTTGTAATAGTAAAAAAGTGACATTTACAGATAGTTGTTTTCGATAAAATAAAAAAAATGTGACACATTGTTGTTAGGGCTTTTTGGGATTACTGCAGGTGTTTTAAACTATTTCGAAACTTAAGCCGTACGTGCTAATCAGCAAGAAATCACAAACAACGAATTTTCTTGTAGCTTGGCGTTGTGAAACTTGTATGTGCTCAGTAGCGCCGCGTTAGAATCATGTTTAAAGCAATCAAAAGATGGCGCTAGACTAGACTTCTTTGCCTACATATATATTTTTTGCCATTTCGAAAAACTGAATTAAACTTTTTCAGTTGTTTAAGTAATAATTGAACTTCTCACAAAATGTCACGAGAATCGGTTGATCAATGCGGCCTGTAGAGGAGAACAGCCGGACAGACATACGAAAGCATTTTTGCCCAAGCAAACGGAGACGCTTCGCTCGCGCCTCGCGCTCACTCGGCCAATTAAGTACTTGGGTATAAGTCGCCTAGTCATGACTGATGCAGGCCTGATGTTGAATGACGGAAATGATTGAGTTCCATCTGTTGCGGCCGCGTATTTAATTTAATATAATTTGTAATTTCGTTTTGATATTTTGATCGTCTTTGCATAGAACGAAACGCTTCGTAGTGATAGTTCTCGCAGGTAGTTGCTCGCGAAATATTGTTGAAATTATTAATCCAGTGAGGGTACTTTGTAATTTGGTCGATGCCTCTCACTGACGTCGTGCCACTTGTCGGGACGGAGCTGCGCGGTCAACACCATATATCGGTTGCACCGCTGCTTATTGCGAATCCATCGTTGAACATTCTTTCGTTGTGAATTTGGTGTATATATGCTTTGTGATATACCAAGGACCCTGCCAAAGGTCGGCGCCGACAGGCATTGCAGCAGCAGAATATACCGGTGAGTAGGCTTGACCCCTATTATCGAAATATTCTCACTGGCCCGGTTTTGTTTCTTCGTTCAAAATTTGTATCGTTGTTTCAAAATCCTACAGATCGCCTCTCGGCTTGCGAGGGCGCGAGCACCATCATTCACTTATGGTGACTTATTTAATTTAAGGTGCCCTTAGTCATATTAGTGCTTGATCCTTGACGCCAGAACAAAAGATTTTTGTTGTTAAATTAACACTTTCTTTTGTGTCTTTATTATGTAAATTGTTGAAGTTACGTTGAAGACATGATTAGGAATGAATTAAAATGCGTTATGATTTCATATACTTTAATCGATTTTCTCATGGTAACCTTTTCTCTGCGTATCTACAGATATCCACCACTAAGGTATTTTTGGCACGATATTTTGGCATTTAGAACTTACTACAATACATATCGACTAATTGATTTTATTGTGATGATGGAAATTTCCGCGTGATATACGTTAAACTTTGACCGTGTTATTACAAAAGATTTTTAAACACTGCAAAACTTAGACACCTGTTTAAATGTGATGCTGTCACTTTTTTGACAATATTGTTTGAAAGAGACAGCATCACATTTAATTTAAGTGTCTAAGTTAAGCAGTGTTTAAAAATCTTTTGTAATAACACGGTGACTTTTTAAAGGAATTGTTAAATAATGATTAGGAACATTTCTGTCATAATGGATTTTACTGATTTACGTATAACTATAATTGCACTAACTTTGTTACAATTACCTTTTATAATACAATCGAACAACCTTTTAACATTTACAATAAACCACATTTCTTGAGTCAAACAATAATTTTAACAAATAGGTTTCAGGAAGTTTCAATACAAGAAGTCAACATATTTAATGGAAAAACTTTTTTTTTTTTAAATTTTTCAAATAATTTATTTTTTAATAGTTGGCTTCTTGCATTGCAGTCTCCTAGAATGAAAGCTTAAATTAATGTACCTATTCATTTTTTTATTATTATAATATCTGGCAGTGTAACAAGCTTGTGGCTAGTGTGGATATAATCTAAATCTCTTCAATCACATTAATAAATGCTTCTTTGACTCAAGAATGTATTCTGTACACATCATCTACCATATTCATACGAACACAACAATTCCCAACAATAACATTGTCTAGCACGAAGTAACGAATTAGGCACAGCTAAGATCATCCCAACCCCTATAGGTCATCCTTAACATTACAACTAGAATCAGATTCTGGAAAGTTAATGTAGCAACCAGTTAAAAATAGATTGACAAATTAATAAAATTGAATATACACATTCGATACAATGACTTTAATTTGATTTATTCATATTTACTTATGTTAATTATTATTTGGAAAACGGCAAATTATTGTGAATCTGAAATAAACTAACCCTTCAACGCCCGGAGAATGAGACACAATAGATATTCCATTGTCATCCGTCCGCATGCTCGGGCGTTGATGAATTTAGAAGACATCGCTAGAAATAAAATCGTAATAAGAAACAATTTTATTATTTCATCACCTTTCATTAAAAAAGGAATCAGTAATGGAAATCGTCTGCAATA
Organism: Catoptria pinella; assembly: GCA_963556745.1. Lineage (NCBI taxonomy): Eukaryota > Metazoa > Arthropoda > Insecta > Lepidoptera > Crambidae > Catoptria > Catoptria pinella. Next base: position 14,997,563 of record OY750760.1, read on the forward strand.
AATACTTCGGTGATCGAAACTTCATTAAGTACATAACGTAAAATGTCTTTTGGCACGCAAAAGTATACACGATTACATAAATTGACCAGTTTCGAGGCAAAAATCATTGGAAGTGATTAATATAAACTCCGAACCCTTCAAGACACTTAACAATTTTTATCGTAACTACTTTTAAATATTAATTATTGCTTTATTGGCCTGTATATTTTTTTGGTAAATTGGTGAGAAACTGTGTAAAAAGATAAGTTATGTGCTATCCGTGTGCTATTATACATTCAATTATTAGCTAGAATAGAAAAGAAGAAGCCGTTTTACCGATCACTACGAGCAGCGAAACTATTAATAAAATACTTCTAAAAGTTGAACACTAGATATTCTAACGGAGCAGCCGTCATGCTGACTTTTCAAAGGCCTTCGATAGGATTCATCCTGAGATCACGTTCTTACAATTAAGTACAAACTATTATTGCGTGTTTAGAATTGCACTGTTACGATTCTTACGATTACGGATAGTATCGAACGAGAAGTCTTTCATACACTCCCTAGTATTGTCCAAATCAGGTGAGAGTATCGCAGGGCAGCGCACTGGGCCCGCACTTCTTTGTTTATACTGACAAAGAGATTGTACTCTTTGTTGTGAATAAACAGCGGAGCGCTTCAAACGGGCGGGTCCATGTCGCGCTGCAACGACGTTAGTCATGTGTGGAACACCCACCCGGGGATCGGAGGTCACGCGTCCGGTACTCCGTGAATGTGGTGCTGATAGTTGTGATTTAGTTTGTTGGCGAATTCGTGCATTATATCTCTGAATATCACGGAGTCCAAATTCTCTCCGAGTATGTAGAGTAGGTACCAGTCGCCCATTTTGCTTCTCCTCACTATTGTGTCGACGTTCTCGCGCCTGACCAGGCGAAACCGCATGCGCATCATGTAGACCCGCATCCGGGGTGAGAAGATGATAATGAGCCGGTACAACAAGGTGATGAAGGTCAGGAATCCGAGGATGACGAACCAGAACCAGAGGAAGACGTAGATCTTCTCGTTGACAACGTTCAGCGGCAGGATGCAGAGAGCGTCGTGTCGCTCCACTTCTCCTGACGAGCCGAATTTGTTGAACAACGTGCACTTTACCATCCTGAAATAAAACATAGCTAATTTGAAAACATTGAAAATAATGCAGTAAAATTAAATGATCGACGAAAGACAGATAGATTAATTACATCGTATTAAAGTTGTTGGTATATACCGTAATGTCTTTGTTGTGGAATAACACAAGTCCATACTTCAGTTGTTAAAGCATTATGTCATTTTCATGACATTTCTGCCAAACAATACACAAAGTTCATTATAAATTAGATTTTTTACATTTTAAATTAGGTTGATGAGATACAGACTACTCTTATTTGAATAATAGCTGCGTTCACACCTCCCGAGCAGCCTCGGGCGAGGCCGGCCGTGCTCGGCGAACGTCCTGCCTCGCGAGGCGGCTCGGTAGGTGTATTAGGTGTGGACGTGCTTCGGCTGCGGCAGGCGCCTGCTCAGCTTAGGGTGAACGCGCGCGCAGCCAAGCCAAGATGTATCGGTTTTTCGGTTTGCTCGAATGTGCTTCGGACGAGGTTATCGCTTGATACAGGTGCGGCAGCCTCGGTGTTTCAAATTATTCGACCTTGCTTTCGAGCTTGCCTCGGGGCGGGCCTCGGGTGAGGCTGCTCAGCCCAGCTATTGATCAGTGGTGCTTTGTGTACAGTTGCAATATTCATAATAAATAGGTACCTAATTCAGCTTATTTTGAAATTGGATAAAAGACAAATAAAATACCTTGGAAATATGTAAATCATAGGATCGATTCGGTCCTCTTGGTCGGACTCCATGTAGGCGATGACTTTCAGCCCGAAGGTCATGAACTCCCCGTCGAAAAACCGGTTCATCAGGAACATTTGCCCTGGAAAAATACATATTTGACTAGTTATATTACTTGAATTAAAATATTATAACTGTTTAGTTCAAAATAATTCTCTGAAAGTAAATAAATACGGGTTTCTCTCGAATATACAACCCAAAGTATATGACTACTCGTAAGTACAGAAAGTTTTTCAATAATTTTATTTGGATTGTTCTGTGTTTTAGTTGTACCTACGAGTATATAAAAAAATTGAATAATGCTAATACTTTGTGGGAATTAAATAAGCCTAGCGATTTTGCAAAACTTGGAAAAAAAAAACAATAAAATGTAAATCAAAAGAACACCTGTGCAAGGACATGAATTCAGTTTGCAAGGCCCTTTAAAATTAAAAATCCGTAAATGCTGATCATTCATTGAAACTGGAAACCATGAAAAATATGCATAAGTGCCTACGTAGTTTGTAAAATGTTATAAATTCTCATGAACTTCTAATTAACAAATAACTTTTTCCTTTTACTTTTAATAAGAGCGTCCACGTATATTTCAGTGCGTTGATATTGCCTCGAAGATATTGTTAACCTTTACCCTAAACCGAAAATTTGCGTAGTCGGCGTTTTTTCGGCGGCGGCGGCGCGGCGCGGTATTGTTTTTATTCCGCGTGGCGCGACTGGCGCGCTGACGCGGCGGCCTGCTCGAGAGCCCTGTATCTACGTCGACGGCAGCTATTTCGTCAATTACCATGTTTATATAATAAAACTGTAGTGCGAAGGAATGAATGGGTTACAAAATTACAAATATGTAATTGAAGAAAAAGTTAGGTATATGGTTCTAGTAGACGAAAGCAGTCGGTAGATACTTTGATGGATCCCACAAAGTCAGTTTACAAAACTTGAACTTTAGACATGAAAAAAGCAATACTTAAACAAATTCACGCACCATCTCGCCTACCAAGACGACACGTCTGTAACTTTTTAGAGATCCCGCATCTTAAACAAACATTCGTCACGTATAGGCAATACAATGCGCTGTCGAATGCTCTAGCTCTAGATATTTGCTTTCCCTTTTTAAAATATAAAGCGCAATTGACAGATATATTTATTGTGATTTTACATAGTTAAGTAGATAGATAAGTAACACAAACAGTTGATTGCTCTGGATCATCCTGTTTGTTGTACCGATTTTCGTTATCTTTTTGTTTTTTCTTTTTTCTTTATTCGCGATTCCCTAACTAAAAAACTTAAAAATCCCTAAAAATTATATTACTATCATCAATTCACTGCTAGAGTCCGGCGAACAGTGAGTTTCCCATCATACAAACGTAATACCAAAATGATTTGCAATTTCAGCATATTTAACTCTTCTTGTGATGTTATTCGGATTAAGACAGTATTTATCTAGGGTTCTATTAAATGATAAATCCAAAATACCAAAAGCAAAATCTAAGTCTAAATACTTTACTATATTCATTTAAAATTAAAAATTAAGCGCTATTGAATCGTTTATATTTGCCTATTACCCGTTCCAGACTTTTTTAACGGACAAGAATATTCTTCCTATGATTAAAAATCTTATATTTTTTGCAACAATTCGTAAAATAATTGAAATAAAGTCGACTTGTAATTATAAGTAACACTTGTCAAAAATAAAGTTTCACATTAAGTTATCTGTCAGTTTACTCGCATTACTTGGTGTTCTCTGATAAACGATTGATTAGTCATCTTGAAACGGTTCCATTAATAAGAACAACAGAGACTATCAAAGTTGAGAATTTGGAGCTTAAAGTTTGAGGGTGAAACTTATTCTATACTAACTCTATCATCAAAGAAATTAGTAGTAAATTTAGATTTTTCGCATTCACAATGCTATTTTTATATTAAGATAAAAAATATTAGAAAAAGTCGACTCACCCGTAATCCCGTCTGAGATGCTACGGGTGAGTCGATTTTTTCTATATTATTTTCTAATATTATTTATCTTAAATTAGTGCTTGTTCTTAATAAAAAATACAAATAGCATATAAGGTTGGAATTTGTAAAGCAATGGCTCGTTTTACGATTGTATCGGTCGGGCTGTATCTGCTTGCAGCGCCCCCTCGCGTTTCCAATAACAAAAGTGGCGCGTACAACGCCGCCGAAATTTGCTGGCCGCGCGTCTCGCACGTGGGCCACGAAATCAACGGCCAATTGAAACATAATGAGATGTAAAGTCTGGATAAACTGTCAAGTAATTGTAAACGCTAGCTAGATATACCTACCTATTAATGGCGAGGGGTGAAATTATGGCGAAGGTAAGCCGCTCTTCAAAAATATGATCTGCATAGTGGATCGGTGGGGTGGGATTTTTAAATGTATGGACCCTTCGCCACTGCTACCCATTAAGGCGATTAGTGCCTTCAAATTGTCGCCCTCAAAAATTAAATTTATTCCTGCTAAGTACATAATGTATCGAAAATTCACACGTACAGATTGAAGTTAAGGTTCTATAGATTATTTACAAACAATAAACTCTGTAAAATATAGTTCGTTGTAGCAGTAGTAGCCTGCCAGGCCATGAAACCTGCAGGTTTCGTGGCCAGGCACGCACCTAACAAGACATTGGGAATATCAGAGGCCCATCTGTCGCGGCTCCTGCCCTGAATCGCCAACTAGCCTGCCCTGTAAATCATAAGGGACCGGATTAAACGAACGTAAAACCTTTACAGCACACCCGTTTCTGAAACGACGCGACTCCTTGCTGACCTCAGAGAACAAATGCATTGTCTATGATCTGAATTTTAAAATTTGAATTTGGAACAAGGTTTCGTCAAGGGTGATGGAAATGTTCATTGGGTTTTCCAAGATTAATAAGACCCAAGAGGGCAGAGTATGATTTTACTTGCTCTACCTCTCATCAAATTGTCACAAAGGCAATTTGATTTAATATTTTTAGCGGCGCGCCGCTGCCTGCTTATGTGGTCTGTACTTACTTACAAAACAAGCAGTTATCCGATTATATAAGTGAAGAGTGTGAGGTCAGCCGGCCTAGCATGATGCATATCGCGACAAGCCGACACTTTTCTTACATTAGCGCGATTTTCAACCCGCTCACTTCCCGCTGATGTGAGCGGGACATCACGACATCGTGGTGCTCAAGCTAGGCCAGCATGATAGAGAGAGGGAGATGTACTCACCTATAACGTTGACAAGAGCAAGCCCCTCGCACAGGTAGTATCGGTAGGCCCACCAGTTGTGGTAGCGCAGGTTCTCCCACAGGTAGTCCAGGATGAGCTTCTTTTTGGTCTTCTTCTCTATCTCGGTGCAGACGCCCACGTCGAGGTCCATCATCAGCGCCCGGATCTTGCCGCCCTCCCATGACTTCCAAAGCCATCGCGGCGCGTAGAACAGCATTGCCTAGAACAATAAGTTATGTTAGGGCTGATGGTTTAGTTTGTGTAGGTCGATTGTTCTAATTGTGGTACTCTACTCATTTGCAAAAATAAAGGTGACTGTTTCGATTAAGTTTAATTCTTCAAGAAGTATGACATTTAATAACCAACATAGCTTTTTCAGAAAAAGTTTCGAATTGCTTTCTAGAAAGAAGTAAACACACAAACAATTCGTACACTGATGCAGCTGAGTCACTCAACGAAAATATTTTAAAGAGGACCTAAATACTAAAACCGTCTGCGCGTTGCGATAAAACAAAATCGGGTACAAGCGTATGATATCAAACTACACGTGGAATGATTCTGAGTCATAAAATTTGAGCGGTGTTGAATCAATAGACGCTTTACTTAGTGCAACTTTTTTGAAACACCTTGAAAAACAAAGACTTTATTTTATTCGGAATAGAGTTGCAAATGCAACTGCAGTGTTGGTGAGCATAAATTCGTTTGGCTAGACAGTATCGTAAAGGTTTATGGGAGTGAACTATATTGGTGTTTTCATCGGGAAGTTAATGCTCTCTTGTATTTCACCGGTGTGCAACGAACGATGATAGATTGTTTGTGAAGATGCCAATTGAAATTAGTATGGCAGGTCGTTAGAGTTCTGCTGAAATACTCTTGGAGTCTAGGATCTGACAAGTTTATGATGTCCGTAAGCTTTTTTCACTTTTGAACTTAAATTAAAAGTCGTTTTCAAGGTTATTAATACTGGACCGACGTAAAATTCATAAACGATCAGTGAAACTTCATTTCAATTTAAACAAAAAGAGGCAAAACACTAACCCAATTTATTAAATCAATAACCGTTCACCTTGATTGTTACATCCCAATATTTTGAATCATAATTGATGTAAAAAAAAATGCCTCACTAGATGGCGTTAATGGACAAGTGAAGTGTCAAAATTGGCTTTGAAAAATAAACAGCCTGTACTTAAAAAAAAAAATTATTCCTTTGCGTTTGTTGGTTGTTAGCGGTGTTTTTGGTATTTTTATGTGAATTGTGTTTTCTTTTTCCTACGTTTTCGTCAGTTGACACTTGTCTGTTTATCAACGCCATCTATCGAGCCTACAGTTTTTTGTCATTTTGAAAAGTCCTCATTAGCAATTTATCAGGGTGGCGTAGTAACTATTTTACGAGTATTTAAATACCAACTTATCCATGTATTTTTGACAAAGAAATTCATTTCCTCCCAAGTAGTTACACATTTCGATGTTGACATGTTAACGCGGACGTAATCACACAAACCCGTGGCTCAGCAATACGTTTTATGATTTCTATAAAGAAAACAGACCCGCGGCAGCGACACATAAATGTGTAATAGATACGCCCCTTTACGACTACCACGGCTGTTCACTATATTACATTTTTTTCGTGTTTCTCGTAAGTTATAATAAAATTTGACACTGTATTGGATTATCCAACAAATAGGTACAAACCCTTTTATTTCAAGGATGTCATCTCACCTGATTCTAAATGACGATAAGATCACAAGATAAGATGGATCACACTCTGCCAGGAATCACGCATTTTAGTCGAAATAATAAACACTTGTTTGGTATGTTCTATGTGTGATTTCTACACAAAAAAGGCGCTTTATAACTTTAAAATTTGCAGTGCATGATATATGATGTATGATCCGTCTAAGTGTGATTGAGATTTCGACCTTGATCTAATCGCATTTCTTCGCATGTATTTCTTGTTTTTTTCTTACCCTGTACTGTATATTCTTCCAAGGCAGTTGTGGAAGTGAGATGCTGCTTCAGGACTCAGTGTGTATCACATCCTCATGTTCACAAAGTAAAATTCTTGGAAAGCACAATCGTTCTACTTTGAAAACAATTAATTCTATTTGAGAGAACGCAGTGTTATAGGTACTACGAAGTATCGTAGCTTCTTGCTACGAAACTGCTACATGGCATAATATCAGCCCCCGTAGATGACCACCAAAACACGAAATTATGATCTAACGATTTAATGACACTCAACTGTCAAAATCTATTGTCTTAAGTAGTTAAATCACTTCAGGATATCGTGTTTCGGTGGCAATGTTAGGACAGGAGGTGGTAGTATTGACGAATTCAAGTTGTTCAATTAAATCTAAAGTTGAGTGACGAGAAATTACTTACTTTTTTCTGTGACATCTATCATTTAAATTTATTAAATTTAATATTGTTTGCTTACGTTATGTATTTGGTTAGACAGAACGGATGTTACCTACTTTCCCAATACTTGTTATATCGGAAATAATATCAAGGCGTTTCGTTTTTTTAACAATCTTTACGTACATATATTAATTATTATATTTCCATATTTTAATTACAAGCTTTTTTATTTCTAAATAAGGAAGTCGGATATTGCGTCTATTATGAATGAAATATTGTTAAAAAACGGGAAACATGCAAATAGGCGGTATTGTTCGAGCTTTCATACAGGCTATTCTATTATCGTACGGGTATTTAAACACTGGATGAATTTACATAAGGCCAACGGCCCGTTGGCCCGAAGCGACCAATGACGTTTTATTAATGGATATCTCGAGAACTACATGCTATCAACTTGAAATTTGGAATAGTTTTAGATGACGTTTGCCCAACTATTTTGCAAATAAGAAAGAATTGATATTTTTTTGCAACAGGGACTGAAAGGGGTCTTTAAAGTGGAGCGCTGCTTGCACATTCTCAAACATTTTTTTTTAGGCCGCAAAGTTTTCATATTCTCGGACGAGAATCGAACCCGCGACCTTTGGATGTCCGGTCCAATACTACTACCGAGTAATTTTGCGACTGAAACAACTATGCTGTAAAAATTTCTTTAACTTTCTATGGCAAAACTAATTCGTCGTTCATACGTAATAGTCTACAGACGTGTCTAACCCGAGTGACACAAGCAGTGTCTTAAGGCGGCCGCACACGTTGCAACAAGTGGTTATCGGTTCACAGTCCGCGGCGCACGCGCTCGGCTGTAAAGATAATGGTCGCACACTCTTATGTGGCTGTGTTGACTAGGGTTGCTAACTTTTAAGCACTACTTCGAAATATCATCGCATCACCCGGTACGGTCCAATGGACCAGGGACCGTACCGGCAAACGCATCGAACTTCGGAAAGACTGCCGAGCTTCAAATTAAAACAGATAAATCGAGCCCCAATCGGGCCAAAATGGCGAACCCCAATTCAAGATGTCACACGAACATCGATATCTTCTAAATAACTTCGGCGAATAGTACAATACGAAACTCCTTACTTCGATTTATCTGTTTTAAGTTGAAGCTCGGCAGACCCGCCGAAGTTCGAAAAGTTAGCCGGTAGGGCCCCAGGACGCAGGCCTCTCTCGTGGTCATCTAACAGCCCATTATTTTTGCAGGTAGGCCAAAGATGTTGTTATAATATCTATGCTTAGTATGCTGGAGGCTATTGTTATCGAAAAATACTATGGCCCTTAAGAATATTAGTCAGTAGTCAAAAGCTCTACCATGAGTTGTAAAAACTGACGTGTTCTCTCTTTCACTCACATTTACTATGAGCGGTGTATACGATCTGCCGGTTCTTCTCGTTACAAGGTGGGAGAGCTTAGGGTTTGCGAACCGATGGCGTAGCTTCTTTGACATTCACAAGTGCTTGTAACAGCCTAGACTGAATAAATGAGTTTTGAATTTTGATAGTTTTTCGTGGTAAAGCTACAAAAGTCCACGCAAGTGTAAGCTATGTACATACTACCTGCACCTACCTCAAAGTTATTTAGTCGCCATTAACGAGACCATTATGTGTGAAGGTACTATATGTATACTTAACCTACCAATCTTTGAAGTAAAGGAAATAAATATATCTATGAAGTGCATTAGAAAAGTGGTTGAGTTGGAAATAAGCTGAGTAAGCATCGCCCTATTTCCTCAATTTCCGGGCGGCTCATGGTAGTGAAACGAACTTTCTTATGCTGTTTTCAAGTCCAATACTCCAATGGTGATCGTGGTAGTATAGTTTTTCTGATTTCCAATACACAACCAAATTTCTTTCGCTATTTCCACGGGCGGATGCTAGTCCACTTATGTTATTTATAAATGTGAAAATATATCCACTTCTAAGATTTTCGCGCGTACAGTTCATTAGAAATAAAACACTTTTTAAGGATTACAGCGCGTATATTATTAATTCAGGTGTTGTTTTAGAATTATATGTCCTCCCGTGACCACGGCCCTTGGAAAGGTGTCGAAACGTCGGGAATTCTAAAAACCAATAAATACAAATTAAATAATTCTAAAACAACACCTCAATTAATAATATACGCGCTGTAATACGTAAAAAGTGTTTTATTTCTAATGTGAAAATATCATTGAGTGTTTGTTACTCAATCACGCAAAAACGGCTGAACGGGTTTGAATTTAACTTGCTATACAACGTGTTACAAAAGTATCCCTAATGCCGAATATGTTATATAGAGACCATCAAACTGAACAACTTTTACTATGGGACCAACTCTGAAATCGCGAAAAAAAACAGCTGTTTCATACATTTTAATATTTTCGTAATTAATTTTTGTATGAAACAGCTGATTTTTTTTTCGCGATTTCAGTTTGATGGTCTCATAGTAAAAGTTGTTCAGTTTCATGGTCCCTATATATCTAACATAGTCGGCATTAGGGGTACTTTTGGAACATGTTGTATAGATAGTTCAAAGCCTGGATTAAAATAACTTAATTTAGGATAAATACTATCACAGTTAAATAATCGTGGAATGATTTAATTCTGTTAGTAAACTAGTCAAGCAATATAGAGGTCTCGTTGCTTATGCGTTGTATAATATAATGTAATGTAGAGTAGTTTTTTAAAGTCATTTTTTTTTAAGATTACAGCAGGTACCTATAAAAAACAAATATGTAAAATATACGGTTGAGAACCTTTGGCAACCCTGTCTTCCACACTTTTCTGCTATTAACCAACCAGATAGGGCAGTGAGAAAATTATGTCTTTAAAGATATCGCCATTGCTCAATAAGCAATTTTTAAATTTAATTCTGGATGAAGGTTTATTTTGTGATCAATGAAATGAGGTCTTACGTGTAATGTATTTTCATTTTTAATGGCAAAAAACGTATTGTTGGTTGGTTAAAAAAATTAAGTAATTAATAAAAGAACACGAACTTATTCATCAAAAATGACATGCGTTTGTGGTATAATTTTACTCATTTTTTTTAATTTTTAAGGCGCAACGTGAGTAAAAATAAAAAAAGAATAATTGAAATCGGTTAACAACTGGTGAAGTTAAGTTAAAACATACATAAAAAAAATACAGACGACTTGATAACCTCCTCCTTTTTTTGAAGTCGGTTAAAAACACTGCAAGAATTGTGGGTTCCCGAGTTTCTGAATGACTGTTAAATAGAAAAGTAATTAACCCACAGTGTAATAGTCAGTTAAGTTTTAATAACACAAAGTAATATGCTGCGCTTCGTTTAAATTCAATAATCATAACGAAACGCAACAAATTAGCGGAACGCAAATTGGCGCCGAATTGAGGTATCCGTATGCCGGAACACTTGATTGAATCAGAAATAAGGATGTGTGATGGATAACTAATGTATACAAGTCTGTTTATCCATACTTGTTCTAATTAGTAAACAATCTTCACCCAACTCTTTATTGAAATATACTTAATCATTTATAAAATACAACAAATGGTTTTCCACACATACCCCCTTACTAATAAAGATTGTATAGCAGATGTATAAGTTACACAGTGGTGACTCTCTGTCAAACTATTTAAGTTTGACATTAAAAAGAAAGGGACAAAACACTGTGTAACTTAAACATCTGCTTTACAATCTTTATTAGTAAGGGGGTTAGAATACGAAAGGTATCACTAGTTATTAATGACAATTTGATTTAATAAGATAACATATTTTTGAGCGATCAAAGTTTAAAAGACGTGACAACTGTCAAAAACTGATTACTAAATAGGACAAGTAACGATAAACAGTCTGTAACTGATTTGCTCATAGGATTACTGCTGAAATATGAGGCATGCCACAGCAAAGAACCGATGGCAGCTGTCGCTGAAGCTTACAGTTTCCGAAATACGATAATTATATCGCGTTTTATCGACACTCACCTGTTAAAAACATTCGATAGAGTAATTTTGTATGGGAAATTTGTACAGTGTCATCTATAGCCGAAGAGCGAAATGAAATTTTCCATAGATAATTACTCTATCGAGTACTTTTACGTGCGTTTTTTTTCTCGATAGCTGTTCCTGGGGCCCTACCGGCTAACTTTTTAAACTTCGGCGGGTCTGCCGAGCTTCAACTTAAAACAGGTAAGTCGAAGTAAGGAGTTTCGTATTGTACTATTCGCCGAAGTTATTTAGAAGATATCGATGTTCGTGTGACATCATGAATTGGGGTTCGCCATTTTGGCCATATTGGGACTCGATTTATCTGTTTTAATTTGAAGCCCGGCAGACTTTCCGAAGTTCGATGCGTTAGCCGGTACCGCCCCTGTAAGGATACAGATATAAAGTTAAAGATAGAATCGACATCAAAGAGTTACAGTAGAAAACCGCTTTATCACGATAATCGCAGCGTATCTTACATGAAGATCATTATGATTTATATCTCTTTGTAGGTCAAGAATGATCCTATGACATTATGCTGGAGTGGTGTTGCAGTTATTTCGGACCGTTGTTGTGTGTGAGGCAAGGTTCAGGACCGTCGCCGGCGATGTGACTCAGTTGGCAGCGCTGGCGGTCAAAGCCGCAGTGTGACCGGCCAATTGAACAGCTTACAGCGTGCAACGTTGTTTTTCTTAGTGTGTACACTAAACAAAATATTTCATATGCAGTTAAGGCGATTAGTGCCTTCACAGTGGCGCCCTCATTATATTAAATTTATTGCTCGCTAAGTACATGATGTATCGAAAATTCAAACGTACAGATGGAAGCTGAGATTCTATAGTTTATTTACAAACAATTGTTGTAGGCAAATGTGCCAAAAGTGGCCACTTATTGCTCTTGCTTCTAGATGAGGGCGCCACTGTGAGGGCACTAATCGTCTTAAAGCAAAGGATAACTATTTATTTGTTTATTCATTTATACTACTATTACTATATTTTTAACATTGACGTCATACACTTAAAAATGTTATGTTACGGTCACTCAAATGTTGGCTAGATTATTTACATAAGATTTTAAGAAAAACCTGCATGCTAGCATGGCCACCGAAATGCTATAGCGAAATGATATAGCTATTTATTACGTTTAACTGTCAAAAGAAAATGGATTTTGACAGTTATAAATCACGCGATATTTATCGTATTTCGGTGGTCATGTTCGGGGCTGTTGGTTATTTTTTTTACACGAATGCACAGAAAAAGGAGAGTTTATTGTGGGGTCTGTGGGTTGATGTATGTTTGTGTGTGTGTGAGTTCCTTTATTCCACCATAACTTCTAAATGCCCGAACAGATTTGGATGTGAGAGGTATCATTAAAATCCTTACATCACCTCGAGTAACACTGGCTATAGATTTTATGAAATAAGTCTAATACATTCTAAAACTATATAATTTGTCACTAAAATGTATGAAATAATAATAAATAATTTTAAAAAACAATAAATGCACAACTTTTTAGCTTTTTAAACATTTTAGTTCGTTTTTGGCAGGGTAGTCGTGTAGTATTCAAGTTTTTTTTTATTATTAAATTGTCACTTGCACCAAACTCCAAACCGCTCTCGTCGTTAGTTGCGTGCCTTTTCACGGTCGCACACATCCAAGAAATGCAAGTGCCATATTTTATGAATTATTATTGTTGCTCAAAATAATTATTTACTGCATAAATCACATTTATTAATGCTTCTGCTGATATATATGAACAGCACGTGGAACTACTGTTCAGTTTTATAACCTTGTTTCACAGTCTATTTGTGGGTTAGCGCGAAAATAGTGATTTCTGAAACTTGAAACATGATACGCCTTTAAGGGTCACCAAATTAATATTAATTTCCCATGACTAATTTCTAAAACAAAAATTATTCTGCGTAATTATGATGCTTATAAAAAAGTATATTAAAATTATTTCCCAAGTTACTACTTGGTCTTGCTCTGATGACTTTTAAAAGCTACTCAATTTTATTGATTGGTTTGCCACTTCTTAATACTTAAACTTAAAAGAGGAAAAGAGAAGCCACTGAAGAGATGGGAGGATAATTTGGTTAAGCTGGCAGGAAGAAACTGGATGGGTACGGCTAGAGAGAGGGAAAATTGGAGGAATTTAGAGGAGGCATTTGCTGGAGGGCACACAGAGGAGCACAACCAAAATACTTAGATATTATATAATTATTTAAAAAAAAAGAAACTGTATACTTTGAATAAAGGCTATAAATAAATAAATAAATACTTAAACAGCTTTCTTAATATTTCTCAAAGCTGTCTTGTATATGTACTAAAGAATACGAGTATAGGCTTACGATCGCGCTACGGAAGTTGAGCGCAGTTCTCAATAATGCATACAATGATATTGCTAGCAAAAAGGGGCACGGTACGTCTGTCTGTAGGCTTCCAATATTTACAAGTGTTTCATAAAAACTAAGAGGCTGTAGCTCGTGCGGGTAATGATTGCTTGATGTTTTGTTTTGAAACTGCAAAGGCCCTTGGATGATGTTATAATTGGGATATTATGATATGAAAAAAAAAACCTCTAAAAAATAAATGTGTTGATAGTTAAATTTTTTAATTTTGATATTTTAGCATTCACAATGCTATCTTTATATAGTACCAAATAATATACTAGAAAAAATACGACTCGCACCAGATCATGTGAATTGTGAATGCTAAAATCTCAAAATTTAAAAATTATATAGCTTTCTCATCTTAATCAATTGTTTAAAAATATCTGGAAAGGTATTCAATTGATGTCGAGGTAATTCCTCGTACATTGGTGAGATGGCGCTAGCTTGCAGCGTAAGAGTTGATATACTAGGAGAAATTCGACGTTCCCACTAGTGACTCGGTAGCTCAGTAGTCAGAGCATTGGACCGGATATCCAAAGGTCGCGGTTTCGATTCCCGTCCGAGAACATGATCTGGTGCGAGTCGTATTTTTTCTAGTATATTAGTTGGTGTTATGTGTTGATTGGTTCTAGTACCTAGTAATATTTTAACCAGGGTAGTCACGTTGGGGTACCGCAAAAAACCCAGATTTAGCAGCGCCCAGCGACAATAACTTCCCGAAGCGGCGGCCCAGATTAAAATATTACTAGGTACAAATATTAAACTAATTAGAATAGCCAATCAACACTTTATTTAAAAAAAATTTAGAGGTTTTTTGTGTCGAAGGTCATTAAAATTTTTAATTTAATATTTTATTAACGTTAAGGTAGTTGAATGAATTCCAAATAAAGAATGTCTGTACAGCAAATATTACAGTTACGTCCAGGAGTTCTCTTAATTCTGCACCTGCAAGACAAGGCGATCCAGAGCGCGACGTGCAGACGTAAATATTTACTTGTATCGACGGCCGACTGTCGGTGATATATTTTTAAAACACTCACTACAGTTCCAAAAGTGGGTCTATTGGATATATCGGTTGCTGCGCTATCGAAACTTCTTGCCTGCCCGCCTTTATCGGCTTTGATAAATGTAGAAGTCGGCATTAAAACGCTGGAGATGTTTCATATTTTAAATCTTTTAAACGTCCAGATACAATTCTGAATGGTATCTTTAAGCGTTTTAAGAAAGTATTCCATATCTGTTTCGCCGTTTTAGTTTGCATTGTTACTTTTTGGTGAATCAATTTTTCATTTGTGTA
This sequence comes from Catoptria pinella, assembly GCA_963556745.1. Classification (NCBI taxonomy): domain Eukaryota; kingdom Metazoa; phylum Arthropoda; class Insecta; order Lepidoptera; family Crambidae; genus Catoptria; species Catoptria pinella. The sequence continues at coordinate 15,012,683 of OY750760.1, forward strand.
GGAAGAACAGAAGTAACATATTTTCAATAGTCCAAAACTGTTGTCACACATTTTGCAACACTAATAGATTGACTTAAAACTCTGGTTAGTAATTATAATGACAGTACTTGACATCATTGGCAAGATATCGGGTAGGTACTGTTAGGATAGTTAATTTATAGGCTGTGATTAGCTGATAATAAATGTTTACTCTGTAAGTAGGTAAGCCTTTTTAGAATGGATATGATTATTTGAAAAGTAAATTAAGAAATAAGGCTTGTGATGTAGTTGTTGACGGATTCTGATTTGGACCGGCATCGAGCCAGGTCATGCGAGATCAGTAGGGAATATTAAAAAAAAATACTGAAATAAACTATTTTATCCTATCTTCTGTTTAATTAAATAGGGAGACCTAATAAAGATCTTCACAGTACATAGTTTTTTATAGGTATTGTACATAATAAACTTAATAATATCAATTTGTTTATGTGGGTCTTTTCTTTCTTAGGGAAAATGACACATTATGTCTTTATATTTTAAGCAAGTACCTAACTGATCAGACTGGTTGGCAGATTCATTTTCAAGTTATTCTCGTCTTGACCATTAATAATTAGCATTACATTTCCAGCAGTAATTAAGTCCATGTGTCAAATCCGACATGACATTAGCTGGTGCAACGCGAGAAGGGTCTCGGAGGCGGAAAATATCAGTTTTAGAAGCCATTCCATTAATCCACCCTGTCAATTACTGGAGACCTTTAAGAGAACTAAATTGAATGAAGTTACGAATTGTGTTACCGGACTTGTAGATACGGAAAATATATTCAATAGCAAAGTTCATTTCTTTTTGCACTTGCAACTTTTTTGATACTTATTTATTCGTAATCTCATAAAAAATGGCGAAAGGATTAAATTATAAGGCCCATGAATTATTGTGATTGTTTTTTTTGTGAATGGCATGTTATAATTTAATATAGTTTGTTTATAATTTTAGAATCATTTTATCAATATATTATCATTCGCATCGTTGGCTGAATGGAAGGAGATTTTTTATAAGAGACCTATAAATTTAATGTACCCCAATCAAAAGCAAATAAATGTATTTCTATTTCTATTTCTATACCTCATTGCCGAACAAACATTGATTATTTTCTGAAAATTGGGGACGATTATTTTTTTGTCACAAAACTGTAACTAACAATTGATAAGAGATGGTAAAAGCGCTAATTATATTATAGAAATTAATTTCTAATAAATATATTTTTACATATACACTTCTAAGACTTCCGCGTGTACAGTTTATTAGAAATAAAACGGACACTTTTTACGGATTACAGCGCGTATATTATTATTTCATGTGTTATATTGGTGGAAAGGTGTCGAAACGTCGGGAATTAAAAAAACAATAAATCCAAACGAAATAATCCTAAAATAACACTTGAATTAATAATATACGCGCTGTAATCTGTAAAAAGTGTTTTATTTCTAATATTTTTAACATTCTTGTACGAATTTTGTTAGTATGTTTGTTTTCATTTTTGACTCTTTCCAAATTTTCAATCGTTGCAATTCAATCATAATGATTTTAGTCCCAAAAGCATAACAATATGTCGGAAATCATTAGTTGTACAGACTATTCGTGACTTCTATATAGACGTCAATTCATACCATTTCATATTCGCATGAAACAGATATGAATAGAAATAACCGCAGCGGTTAGGGTGAATGTGTCTGTCGAACTGTGCATCAAGTGTCGGAAATGCAACTTACATATAAGGTATATTGAACACATAGTATTTGGTATTATATAAAAATAACATAGTGAATGCTAACATCTCAAATTTAAAAGCTATACAAGGTGTTACAAAAATACCCCTAATGCCGAATATGGTATATAGGGACCATCAAACTGAACAACTTTTACTATGGGACCAACTCTGAAATCGCGAACAAAAAGTCAGCTGTTTCATACAAAAATTAAAATCGAAAATATCAAAATGTATGAAACAGCTGATATTTTTTTCGCGATTTCAGAGTTGGCCCCATAGTAAAAGTTGTTCAGTTTGGTGGTCCCTATATACCATATTCGGCATTAGGGGTATTTTTGTAACACCTTGTATAGCTGTTTCATCTTAACCAATTGTCAAAATATCTGGAAAGATATTTCAATTGGATGTCGAGGTATTTCCTCACATATACGAAATAACTCTGGCTTGCAGTGTAAGAGTGGGATATTCTAGAAGAAATTTGACGATGCCACTAGTGACTTCCAAAGGTCGCGGGTTTGATTCCCGTCCGAGAATATGATTTGGTGCGAATCCTATTTTTTCTAGTATATTATTTAGTAAGGTATGGTTGACTTTCTTATGTATGGTAATTTGAATCTTTTCAAATTATTTATTTGGTTTTATCAGTAAAGTCAGTCAATGTCTGGAAAACTGCAGGAAATATTCTTAAATCTTTACGGTTGCAAATTCATGATATAATTAAAAACATTAAAATAATCAGAATATTTTAATTTCCACGCGCTCTATTCATTAGGTACTCTTGATTTCATAAAAGTACTTTTTTACCTCTAGTACCTAGTACTAGTCAAACTGTCAGACTTTCTTAGAAGTACAGAAGTACTAATTAAAAGTTACTATTAACATGGCTGTAAAGAAAGACAGTTATGCTGTCACAGCGCGTATGGAAATAACGCAGCCGTCCACGGACATAAATCATGAACGCCGATACGAGCGACGCGTTGTGCGACGTGCGACGCGACACGCGTGATGAATGGCGGCCAATCACGCTGACGGATCAGCTGGCCAACACGCATTTAGAACAATTGTATTTAGGAATATATGTATTTTTCATTTTGATGCAATTGTTGTGCGAATGTTGTGCCTAAAATGGAAGCAGCAATAAGTATACGCCCTTACTAATAAAGATTGTATAGCACTCAGATGTATAGTAACACAGTGTTTTGTCCCTTTCTTTTTTATGTCAAACTTAAATAGTTTGACAGAGAGTAACCATTGTGTAATACATCTGCTAAACTATACATCTGCTAAACAATCTTTATTAGTAAGGGGTTAGGTATTAAAATCTAATAATAATTTGTAATTCATGTAATTTGATTGCCATTTTGTATTGCAGTAATAGTTTTGTCACTTGACAAAACACTTTAGATCTTTAGAGTTTGGTGTTAATGTACTTATGACTATTTATTTATGGGGTAGGTATGACAGTCAAAGCTAAATCTTTAGGCACCAACAAACACAATCTAAACATTTTTTTTAACGCCAATTATGTTTTTTTTCAATCCCATACCAGAACGCAAAATAAATACCAAATAGTGTTCAGAGTAGACTACCTCTCCTATTCACAGACGACTAAAATTTACATGGGTCGATTTTAGTCACGATCGACTTTAGTCATCTTTTGAGTCGCTTGTGACCCACCAATCCGCGTTCGGCCCGCGAGCTCATCCTCTTTATCCACCCATAAGGTAGGAAGGCTCCAGCAGTGGAGACATTAAAAATGGCTGATGGTCAAGTCGCTTGTAAAATTGAAAAGCAGGTGACAGATCGGAACGTCAGTACCATAGACTTAGAAAAATTTTCGCTGCGCTATTTCTATGGTCAGTACTATCTGTGACATAGGTGACAAATATTTTTTTCAGGTCAGTGTCGGTGACGGACAGTGGCGCTGTCGTCTACTCTCTCTCTGTCTACTCTACCACCACATTAACCCCCTTGGAATGCGATGCACCCGCTTTCTAATGAAAATTAAACAATATCTACCACTGAAATATTCAACACTTGACACTGGCAAAAATTACTTCCAAGAGGAAAGTAGATGGCCATAACAAAAAAGAAGAAGAAGAAGAACCCCCCGCTGTCATATTCTTTGTTCATTCTTTGTCGGTAGATAAAATTCCCACTAAATTTCCGATAGATTTAAAAATAACACTCATCAGGTATACCGACCAGAATTAATTTATTCCGAGTTTAAGATAGAAGTGGCGTGGTCACTATGTAAACAACGTTATGTGCAGTTTTACGAGGAGCTGTAAACATTACAATGGTGGTTTGGTCGTTTGTCAATCCGCATTTAGGTGCCACTGAATTACTGGTAGGTAGGTAAGAAGCTATTTTACTATTTTTTATACTACCTGCTCGTCAATGGCACATTGTGTGTCATGCAAACCTTTCCTAAAGTAAATCATTACAGCCCCACGGACTAGCCGGGTCATAATTTTGTACTAAATATCATTTTTATACTACCTGCTCGTCAATGGCATATTATGTGTCATGCAAACCTTTCCTAAAGTAAGTCATTTTTCCCATGGGGAATAATGTGATTTGAATTTGGAATGCAACCCTTGTAGTCGTGCTTGATCGATGTTGGTTTCAAAAAAGTTTAGGTGCAATGAGATCTTATTCTGAGTTAGGCTGTATGTTATCATGAAAACTTTTTACGAAATTCATTTTCATCCGCGCACCAAGAAGGATTTATTTGAATGTCGAACTGACCACTACAGAATAGACGACAAAAACATAAATTCTAACCCAACTATAAATGTACCAAAGAATGTAACTTTGTCGTTGCACAATTGGTGTAATGTTTCTAACATAACTTTTAATTTTCAATAAATATTCTTATTTTTTCATATTTTATTATTCTAACTTTAAATAATTACTTAAGCTTAATTGACCATCAAACTGAACAACTTTTACTATGGGGCCAACTCTGAAATCGCGAAAAAAAAATCAGCTGTTTCATACATTTTGATATTTTCGATTTTATTTTTTGTATGAAACAGCTGATTTTTTTTTGCGATTTCAGAGTTGGTCCCATAGTAAAAGTTGATCAGTTTGATGGCCCCTATATACTATATTCGGCATTAGGGGTATTTTTGTAACACCTTGTATATTATTTAAAAAATATAATTAGATTTTATTCTGAGTTAGGCTGCATGTCATCATTTTCTTTGCACTGCCTATACAAATTAAAAAAAAAGAAAAACGTAAACTTTTTACGAAATTAATTTTCACCTGCGCATCAAGAAGGATTTATTCGAATGTCGAACTGACCACTACAGAAAGAATAAAAAAAAATATATTTAAGTACTTTCTTTATAAGAGTCATTGGTTTCAGTTGCCTCGCAGAAAGTATAAAAAGTAGAGTATGCATCGCGGGCTTAAATGTGTATTTGTCTTGGGCGATCTTGAACACCTCGTACTCAGGATTCTAGCCTTAACTCCCTCGCTCCGCTCGGGAGTTAACCATAGAATCCCTCGTACTCGGGGTTCAATATAGCGCCCGCGACATAATACACAACTTTAAGCCCTTATTGCATAATCTACTATTTTTCCCATGGGAAATAATGTGATTGGAATTTGGAATGCAACCCAAATAGTCGTGCTTGATCGAGGTTGGTTTCAAAAATGTTTAGGTGCAGTGAGATTTTATTCTGAGTTAGGCTGTATGTTTTCATTTTCTTTGCACTGCCTACAAAAAAAAAAGAAAAACATGAAATCTTTTTATGAAATTTATTTTCACCCGCGATCACCGCGGCTAGACGACAAAAAAAAACTTAAGTACTTTGTTTATAACAGTCGTTGCTTTCAATTGCCTCGCAGAAAGTATAAAAAGTAGAGTATGCATCGCGGGCTTAAATGTGTATTTGTCTTGGGCAATCTTGAACACCTCGTACTCGTTGCATAATCTACTATTATATTTATAATACGACCTCCGTGGATAAGTGTGTCCTAAGCGGTCACTGGTTATATAGTTCCCAGTTAAAAAGAAAATGTACCTATAGGTAGTTTTATGTCTGAGTGATATCATTTCTTTCTGACTATGTATTCATTTACTCGCGATCTTTATTTAATTCATGATGACATTATAATTGACCATCAGCCATTTTTAATGTCCCCACTGCTGGGGCACAGGCCTTCCCTATGGGCGGATAAAGAATGGTCCATAACCTATCACGCGGGCCCAATGCGGATTGGTGGGTGTTAATTACTGCAAATGCAGCCAGGACCAAAGGCTTAACGTGCCTTTCGAAGCACATTATAATTAAACGAACGAAATAAGTAAAAAATGTATCGGCGCATTTTTGCCTCTTATAACTTTCTAACCCAACGAAATTAGGTAAGTAAGTAAGCTTTTATTTCACTCTAACTAAACTAGGTAAATAATAGTATTTTTTTGGGAAATTAAAAAACAAATGTTAAAAAGATTGTCCTATAAATAAAAAATGGAACAAATCTAGAGGTAAAATCCCACGGACTGAATGTGAAATACTCATAAAATAATAGCCTTGTACAAACTATTACTAACCGCGGCAACATGGAAATACATAGTGGTACACTTCCCTACAGTATACACCACTAAATCAATAAACATAGCAACATATATTGAGATCTCTCATAAACATTAATAACTGGTTACGCCGTACATTATCAAAGCTACTCCGTCTAAATGCTCCGCCAATATTGAGATACAACTCAATTTGATTCAGGAAGCGCTTGATGTAGTGGATTGAGGTAATTCTGCGCCGGCGCCGGTATTTCCTTGATGTAACTATGTTATGCTATGTTTATTTCCTATAAGTAACGCACCGGATTTAAATTCGAATATTTTAAGATAGGATTATGCAGGCCACACACGCTACGGAAATTCGTTTTGAACGTTCGGTACCTACCTATAGTTTCAACGGCACCATAATGGTTTTGAAAGAGGTTACTGATATTATGGAATATCATTTCAACAGATTACTACAGTGTTAGAAAAAAAACGCAAGAATCGAAGTCTCCGGTTTAGTTTGTTGCGGTTAGGATTTAAAAAATATTAATATAAATAAATATTTGACAACATCACATACATTGCTCCGATTCCAAAGTAAGTAGCTAAAGCACTTGTGTAATGGAAATCAGAGACAACGACGGTATCACAACACCCAGACCTGAGCCAATATAGAAAAGTTCGTTTTCTAAATAGACCCAACCGGGAGTCGAACCCGGGACCTCAGAGATGGCGACACCTTGAAAACCGGTGTACAAAGCCACTCGACCACGGAGGTCGTCAAATTAATTAATTAGAGTCAAGTCAATTATTTAGAGTCTAGCGTTTTTTTTGTAGCATTCCAATATAAAAGCTAGTGATAAAAATGTTTTTCCATATTTCATCTTCTCGTTGTGGCAGATATTATTTTCAAAAAGTTTTGAAGTGTCTTGAATTATTCTAAGATGTACCTATAGAATTGCTCCGACGATATGACATAGGAACAATTTGCGTTAAATTTAAATAGTAATTTCGAAATAAACTCATAGTCTTCAGTTTGTTTTATAAATAAATATATTATAAAAAATAAGTAACTGGAAGTTCTAAAATACATATAAGAACTGAGTACAGAATGCCTTCATGTACGGTTGTTTCGGCGCACTTTGAGGTGAAGAACCGCAGTATATTAATAACCCCGCCGCGCCGATCGGATGTGTTTACACTCATGCGCAGCCGACACGATCGACAGTTGCTAGCTGCAACCAAATTACTGCATTTACGGATGAATCAAATTCATACTTCTTGAAAATTGCAGATTATTTGGTATCGTATTTACACCATGGCGGCCTATTTAACTTTAAGAAAAAGCAAAACATTAAAAAAAATATAATATTTGACAACATTACATACATTGCTCCGATTCCAAACTTTCCAAAGTAAGTAGCTAAAGCACTTGTGTTATGGAGACAACGGAGGTATCACAAACTCCCAGACCTGAGCCAATATAGAAAAGTTCGTTTTCTAAATTGACCCAACCGAGGATCGAACCCGGGACCTTAGAGATGGCGACACCTTGAAAACCGGTGTACAAAGCCACTCGACCACGGAGGCCGTCAAATTTCTGCTCACCCTCGTCATTGTTCTGCTTACCACCACTAGACAACGAGTTATGAATTAACACCCTGTCTAGAGCTACGCGGGTATTAGACGCGTTTCGCTATACAATGTTCGTTTAAGACCAGCGACGTCAGTAACGTTTGCAATATTAACAGCAGTGTAACCAAAATCGCGTGTCAAATCGCGGCGAATTCGCCCTTTCTGGACAAGGTCAAAGGGTCAAAAATCAAGCGCTGTTCACATGTCAAAAGAAATAGGAAAATATATATTTTAATGAGAATGTCTGGTTGAAGCTGTGTTGTGGCACTCATGCCAGTATTTTACTAACAAACATGTCAGTAAAATGCAAATGGACGCTTACATTCGTTTTCTCAACATGCGGCGGATTGTAATTAAACAAAGACTTTTAATTATTCAAAGTAGAGCAAAAAAAATTAGTGCGAAACCGTTCCAAATTGTTGTTTTTTCTTGAGCTAAGCGTACTTACATTTTTCTCTGGAAAAGACAAGTTTGGTAGCAATCTCAAATCATTTTCATTAGTATATACTAAACTCGGTTTTTTTAATGTGAGCTACATTCAAAGTTATTATAGATTTTTATGAAAAAGAAAAGAGACCGAATCTAATATTTTATATCAATCTATAAATTTGTAATTTTTGTTATTAATTTTTGTATGAAACAGCAGATTTTATTTTTCCCTTTTTTCCATTGTATAAGTTGTTCAGTTTGATGGTCCCTATCTACCATCAGCATTACTCGTATTTTTGTAACATGATGTATAAGTTTCAGGTACAATTGTTTTTTTTTTAACAAGTTTGTCCAAAGTCTTCTATGTTGTATTGCGTTTGACTGGCAAGCCACAAATTTTTAAAACAACCCTGACACTAAAACCACTTTACTATCCCAATATTTAAGCACTAAACCAACGTAACACATATATAGTGCTAACAAGATTATCCGGCAGTAAATATCGCACGCATACGAGTATAATGTAGGAGCACTAACCGGGATTAGAACCTGCTCCCGGGGGCGCCGTAGTCCCGCAAATTTGGTCGCGGGACAAAGCGGGTATCTGATCGCCGAAATTGAGTGCGGGAAAAACAGGTTTGATGAAGGAGAAGTATCACAATACCTTGGTCTATGGAAAAAAACACCACCCACTTTAAGTAGGTACAAGTTTTTAATGAAACACAAGGGCAGTGGACGGTAAGCAAGTGACACTTAATTATTTAAAATTAAAGAACATCAGTTTGGGTATATAAAAACTATAAAAGGAATATCAAAAGAGCTTTCTTTAAAAGTTTTAAGAAGGCCTATGACAAGTACATGTGGGCTTACAGTGATGATGATATTCATATCATAAGAGATAAAAATTGTCTACACTAATCCAGCCAACTGACAGCAGAATGTTTGCATTATTCATAATTATTGTTCTTCAAATCGTTTAGTTTCAGCGAAATAACGCCTTTTTAAACTTGAGCATTATCAATAACCTGCGCTTAATTATTTTTTTTTACTTATGTGCGGTTTATTTACAAACATTATCCTAAATTGGCTGATGTGGTAAAACAGTGGATTGACTAAGATATTATTATAGTCAATAGGACCGCAGGAACTGATCTCCAAACTTCAGTATGAAGATGGCACTAATTAAGATGATACACTAGTACATGATTCATCTCAGTTTGACTAAGAAAGTGACCTATTAAAATCTGAAATTAAATCACGAGTGATAAGCTCGTAAGATATAAGATGTGTAGTCAGATGACCACACGATAAGATAATTTCGTATAAATTGATGTGATAAATCTGCCTTTCGTGTCCTCATTTTTGTTTTACTTTATTATTTGGGTGAATTAATTGCTTAAAAGCAATAACTTCAATTACATAGACGAGCTGTTCAAAACCAACCTTCGCGGCGTATCAACTGTTTCTATCGGTCGCTCGCAAATCTCACAACAGACTAAAGGAGTTTCGGTGCATGCACCGTAACTTAATGAGCAATTTTACAGCCTGTCTAGTGTAGTATACACAGAGGTCTGTGCTTAAAAATATCATTTGATGACAGCTATTAAAAATAATAACAAAAAACATGCTGCCGCTTTGTTATAAAAAGAAATTGTTTTAAGAAAAAACATAGAAAATTGGTATTATATCTAAATTCACTGCGTATTATATTGGAGGGGTACCCTTTGCGTGAAGTGGCTATGTCAAGTGTGGTGTAAGACGTGACAATACATAATGACTCCCCGACCCCCCGAGTGTCTTCCAATGATACCAACCACTAAACTAGCGGGCACTTCTTGTTGTATAGGATGGTCAGATGAGCAACTTAATTTGAGATGTCTATATTTAGACCTTATCTGACATAATATTGCGTTTTAACGATTTTTAGGGTTCCGTACCAAAATGGTAAAAAGGAACCCTTATGGTGCGACTCAGTCTGTATGTCTGTCACAGCTGGATATCTCGAGAACTACTAATGCTATCAACTTGAAATTTGGAATAGTTTTAGATGACGTTTGCACAACTATTTTGCAAATGAGAGAAATATAAATATTTATATTTTTCTTGCAACAGGGACTGAAAGGGGGTCTTAAAAAATCGAAGTGAGGCTACTAGGGCCATGGGGTATCATATGAAAGAGCGTTGCTTGCACATTCTCAATAATTTTTTTAGGCCGCATATTTTTCAACTTTTGATGAATAATTTAAAAAAAATACCGTTCCCCTCCCCTTATCTCCGAAGTTTGCATGGAGAAAATTCTGAAATTATTTTATGTGATAGAAGTTTACGTAAAGATTACAGGAAAAATAAAACGATGTGTTTAAATGCTAAACTTTTTCAAAATGATGATACGAAACCCTTTTTTGACAAATTTCTTAATACCTATACAACGTGTTACAAAAATACCCCTAATGACGAATATGGTATATAGGGACCATCAAACTGAACAACTTTTACTATGGGACCGACTCTCAAATCGCGAAAAAAAAATCAGCTGTTTCATACATTTTCATATTTTCGATTTTAATTTTTGTATGAAACAGCTGATTTTGTTTTTGCGATTTCAGAGCTTAGCGGTTGTTCAGAGTTCAATTATTATGGCAACTATTTTTTTTTGTAAGTATTTTTCATGTTGTTGAAATGTTTACTGTCAAAAGTACAAAAACCTATTCGTACCTACAACGTGGTCGAGATTCGTGGACGACCACGAATTCTGTAAAAATGTTTTGTATAACACTGCAGGTGACTGTACCTGGTAACGAGATACGCTAATTGGACTAATTATGGGATCGACTTACTGTTGGTTTTGGCTCATTTTTAACCTACTTCAAAAAAAGGAGGAGGTTATTTCAGCTAGTCGTGTGGATGTTAAACTGTTGGTTTATTTAGTTCACTTTCTTGTTTCGATTTTAAGTTTTTTCTAATTAGAACGAAACGCAATCAAAGTATTAGGCATTCTACCAAATTGGTACATTTCATGATTGGGCGGAATAGAACGATTCAACAGTGTATTTAACTATTTTTAAGAGACCAATCTAGATCTACCCACCAGTGGAAAGGTTTTTCCTAGGCTACTCCTGATTAGGTGTATCTTTCCCATTGGGGGAAATGCTTGGTAGGAAGGATGGTCCGAGAGGAAAATTGTTTCCCAGCCGTGTGTCAAAAATCGCGATTTCAATTTTAGCCGTGGTATATTCTATAATGACTTAGTAAGCTTAATAAATAAATCAGTAGAACGATGAAATAAATAAGACGCTAAACACATTTCAGGGAATTTGAGACCTAATTATTTATCCTGTGGGACTATTACGGAGATATGTGTCACTCGTCGCAACGGGGTCTATAAAATATTAGTGTCAGTTGTCCCTAGGGACTAATGGGACGATGTAGTGTTACTCATCTCTTGAGTATTGTTCTCAATTGACAGGAAAATACGTTATTACAGTAGGAGAGGTAGTGTAGACAAACATAATATAGTTCAAACAGTTCACATAAAATGACTTATGACAAAAAAATACTTCTACAAAATTATAAAACTATTAAACATGTAAGTAGTAAATAAATAAATTAATAAACGAATAATTTAAGTTAAATAATAAATATGAGTTTCCTGGATTAGCTATATAGGTTAAAAATGTATTTTGCATGCCCAAAAGTTGGTGAATGTGTCTTGTGCAATATTTTTAGTATTAAGAACTCCATCTGTACTCACCATATTCTGGCATAATAAAAATGTTTATGTTTATTTTTTAGAGGAAGTTTCAAAAATCTTACATAAGGATGACTGGAGAAAGGTTCAAAATTCAAAACTCATTTATTCAGTCTAGGCTGTTACAAGCACTTGTGAATGTCAAAGAAGCTACGCCATCGGTTCGCAAACCCTAAGCGGGAGACCTTGTAACGAGAAGAACTGGCAAGAAACTCGTCAAGGGCTGCTTTTTTCTCCCTGTATATTTCATACAGAGTCGGTTAGCTCAGATGTGTACAAATTGGAATTGACGTTGACTGTTTGGCCCCAAATGTCAACGGATTGTTAAAGAAGTATTTAACCCGTAAAAGAACACTACAAGAAATGGGGTGAGGAAAACCATTGCTAACGCAAATAGGTCGGTCGCGTCGTCGCGGCGAACGGCGACCGGCGGGCGAATGCTAATCAGCTGGTATTAAGGACCGACAAACGTGGGTTACTCTGTACATTTTTATTCTGATGACTGTTGTTAGGCGGTGTTTACAGTGTGAACACTTATGGGATACTTTTTTTACGCAAAGGTGGCAAATATGATGTGTACAGTTGCGTTTGTAATTCGTGTGCCGTTGCCGATCGTAACCTGACCTTATGCATTTAAAAATGCTGAAAATGTGAACCTCAGCGTATATTTATTTTTTGTACCATTAATGAAATGAATTTACATATACATTAGCTGACCTGGTTTTAGAAAATAATTCTTGACGGCAATTTTATTTTGCAGTTTGATTTGAAGCACAGAGAGATGAATCTTGTTGTTGTGTTGATGTGAATGTTTGCACCATTCTAGTAAGCTCCTGTATAATTACATTACATTTTATAAATTGTAAAAAAACATATTTATCTTTTACTCACACATAGGAAGATTGTCTAAAACTCGAATAACGTCTTAAACGTAAATATAAAATTTTAATACAAGTCTACTGAATGTAAAAATGTGACCAAGTAACTCCACCTAACCCTCATCTTCGGTTGCTTATTATGATGTCGTAATTTGCATGTCTTCCGCGCGAACGCGTGCCGCCACAAAAAACAATGGCCGCTGCCAAGACGCTAGCCTGTGGGCGAGTACTGGCTTATCTGGCCCTCGGAGTCTTTGGCAAGACACCGCGGGCGGCAGAGGGTTAGATAACGTTTGTTTTAAAATTGTTGGATTTTACTATTAAAAAAACCAATGTGTGTTACAGTTTATTATATCTTTGACATAATAAACAAAGATGGACTCCAAGCCTTTGAAAGAGAGACTTGAGATTTATTTTACGTAAAGATCTAAAGAATTAGTTACCTTGATTAAGGCTATCCTAATCTATTTATTATCTATTTCAATTAATATTATTTTAGTTTGTAGAGCGTAGAAAACCAGTTTTATTTTAATTATACGATTTTTTAAGTACATACTATACTTTGTTATATAGCGGTTTACTTTTTCCGGGAGTAAGGGGTAAACACAAAAGTCAAAGAACTTTGATTGAGGTAAATCAATTTCTTTCCTATGTAAAGCGAAAAAGAGTTTCTTCTTTCGATCTACGAGTTCTAACGAGGATGTAGAGCCATCGAGTGGCGAACGGGAGCTCCTTATTGGCCTATCGATTGTAGAGCCCTTTTGAAGGCTCTAACTAGTTACGTTCACTGGTTTGAAAGATATCAATGAAAAGTTTAGAAGGAACTTCGTGCGAAAACATAGCAGTTTCAAACGTTTTCATAGAAAATTTTAAGTTGTTTCCCTATTTAGGAAAATTTCATTGGCAAATAGAACAATTCTGTAGTTAAAAGGCGAGGACATGAATATAACAACCGTCATTAGCAAGCACATATTCCTAGTACCCATTATTATTATTATTATTTGGAAGGGGGGACGCCAGCAAAGCCGGACACCCGTCCGGTCCTGTCGGGATCAGTCTCCCTAATCGGAACCATTTCACCTATTTCAACCATAGTACCCATAGTAATGCATCAATGCATTCCAAAGCCCAACGGCCTTACCACAAAAGATTTTAAAACACTGTTCAACAAGTGTTTAACTTAGACACTGTTTAAATGTGATGCTGTCACTTTTTTGTCAATATTGTTTGAAAGAGACGGCATCGTATTTAAACAGTGTCTAAATTAAACAGTGTTTTAAAATCTTTTGTGGTAAGGCCGTAACACCTCCTATTACTTTTTTAAGACCAACCTCTACGCTCGGCAGTGGCCTTGCCTAGCAGCGTATCCCATCCTTTTTTTAAATCAATGTTTACAGCAGACATAAAACAGGAAAAAGCGCGGCAGGTGAACCGGCGTGTCGCAACAGGTAAACAATGCTGCAGCATCGCTATTATTGGATGACAAGCCCCGGTGTTTCGAAATTTTTATTATGTTGTACGCTTATTTAACGAGCCGTTCAGCGGAGATCGAGGATAGATTTAAACGGGATAATTTCTGACGCTCGACGACTTCAGGGTTAGAGGCAATGACTTCATGGGTTGACTATGTATGTGTACCTACTAAGTCACGAAATAAAAATACTTTAGTACCTATTCAAAATATAGCTGATGAAATACAATGTCTGAATGTGAAAACATATTTGGTAAGCCAAAGTGTTTATTTGAAGGATTTATTAGTTAGAATTTACTTTTAATAGTTTAGAAGTTACTTTAAAATTTTAAACTATGTCTTTCAGTTACGTACTTTTCGATAGAAAAAAACGTACATAAGGACGAACATAGGTCCTCTTCCTTTGTTGAAGTCAACATGCTGAGTCTGTAGAACCACTATCGAGTCTTTGTAGATTTTACAGTAAGTAGGTACCTACTCAACTAAAATGACGTAGATTTTAAGTACGTAACATAAATTCACAGGCTGATTGCATTGTAATGTTAGTTTTTTGCTTCCACATAATACTTTTTTAAGAAGAAGCTAACCACTTGAATATATTTTTCTTTTTTTCAATATAAAATAGATTTTAGAATCCCATTTCAAAATTCAACCTCATTATTAATTAAACTACATTGAAAGTTAATATGAAAATTCGATAAACATCATCAAATATTTGTGAAGAACAGCTAAAGCATGTTGCCGGATGTATCGCCCCAGTTCGCTGTAACATTGACTTTATTGCATCAAAGAGATATTTTATGTTTGGGATATCGGAGCTGATATAGCAGCTATAATGTTGTCGTTTATGTTTATCGGGAGAACAATGTTGTTTTCTTGAGATAATTGTTTATGTTTTTATAAGAAATGTAATTAATTTTAGACATTTTATAAATATTTCGTAATTTTTTCTTATTATTATTATTTACTGTCAATGACCAAGTTCTGAAAAAAGTATTTTACTGGTTTAATTTTACGCAACGTTACAGTCATTTTACGTTAATTATGACTGTAATTAATTTGGTATAAATTTGTTAATGATAAAGTAATAATAATAATCAATAATAATAATAAAAATAGTAATTAATAATTCTGAAATCTATATTATAATAATTTAGCATGATAAGATTATGCATCTTCATATACCTGTAAGGTGAATCATGGCTGTACTATACAATTGAAATTACTAAATCGAAGAATCTAATCTAAGACTCACCTGAAAAAACAGGCAGAAGCACACCCATTGATAGTACTTGTAGATCTTCCTGTCGCTCATATCTTCCTTCCCTTTCTCGCGGCTGTTCCCGATGCCCGGGTAGGGCACCTCCACGCCCACCTTCTTGTTGAAGAAGCTCTTGAGCGTGTACGTCGAGTGGATCCAGCAGTACGTGTTCAAAACGTCCTCGGGAATGTCCTTCGTATGGATGCAGTCTATTGGGTTGCCCACGTATTGCCTCGTCGTCACGATCAGGCTGAACGATATCAGCAGGATCACCGTTATAGAGTAATGCAGGCGGAATACAGGCGAGTCGATGTGTATATAGTTCACTTTAATAAGATTTTTTAAACCGCGAAAAACGTCTAACATTGTAAACGCTGAAGTCTTTTGCGTTGCGTTGCCTCCACTAACATTATTTCGTCTACTCTATTAATTGTATCCGAGCACCACTTTAGTATTTCACTATGTGTTTTGTCGTTGGTTGTCTTAAGGCACTTCAGCGGCAGTGTTTGTTCCCTAAATCATTATTCACTTCGTCTACGTTGCAGCTTCTTGGGTATCTTTATGAATTTCAGCAGCGAGACGGTCTGTGTCATTTTTTCTGCGTTTCATCGTTTTGGCTCATCGGGTCGTGTTCGCGCCTTCGGAGTCATGTAGCCAGCGGTGTGGACTGTGTAACGAGGTCAGATTAGCTGGTTTATGAGCTGCGTTGCCGACCGGAGCACCGCGTTCGGATTAACGATCTAAGATAACGAAGCTGTGGGAATATGCCGACGTCAACTTTTCGTATGTGTGTAACGTTATAGGCGTAATAAGATGTTAACGAGATTGTGCAAGATGCCTCGAAGGATTCAAGTCCGCTTTGATGAATGCCGATAAAGTTAAATTGTGTTTCTGGTTGATGATGTTAGTAGTAATCTTCATATCACTCATACAGTACAGTCCCAGAAAGACAAAGGAGATGACAGATACTTCCGTCGTCCTGTCTGTCTGTAGCTTAATTTCAGAAACTGACCCACAAGAAAGGTTTCTGCACCAAAGGTTGCGGTTTATTATCTACCTATAATATGCTTACTGATGTGTCATAATGTTTATTACTAGTGGAACAAAAACTGCGAAGCCAGTTGTTGTATTTAAAAATGTTAAGTCGTTTGATTATTGTTAAATTTTAGCAACGAGCATGAGTCATAAGGATTTCAATAAAGAAATTACTAAGAAGCTCACAGATTATTATCTGAAGAGCCTGTTTTAGACACCATCGCAATGTGAGATTCGCGGTACGTGATAATTTCAGTTAATAGCATTTGTGTTTATAATAAATATTTACACCGCATTCATTACCTATAAATCGTGTGAATCTGTACTTTATTGCTTAAAAAGTAATTTACAGACATATGAAGACTTATATCTGCATAAATAAATAGTGCGGGATTAGCATTGTCAGATGATGAAAGTAAAACAAAGTATTGGCATAAGGCCTTCTGTTTGCCGATAATTGTATTGAGAAGAGTTAAAATGTGACCAATCTTGAGGTATACCCCTTCAAAGAAAAAAAGAATCATCGAAATCGGTTCATAAACAAAAAAGTTATGCCTGAAAATCGCAAAAACTCGTGCGATGGTAAGCTAAATGGATTATGGAAAAGCTAAGCTACTAGCCAGATCTCTGTATTTTTAAGGGACCTCGCATGAACTATGTTCTTTCAGATAAAAAAAGAATAACTGGTGAAGTTATGGTAAAACGTACATAAAAATCCGTCGACTTGAATCTCCTCCTTGGTGCCAGTTGGTTTAAAATCATTTGGGCAAGTAAATAAATACCTAACCTCAAACTTCATCGTAGTAGGTAGGTAGTACATTTCTAAAACATTTAGACAGATAAATAATGAGTCGACTGCAACAGGTGAGTCGCGTCAAGCAATAATCGGAACTTCCAAAGAATATTTCCAGAGACGCATAATTCTTCCTTGCTGTAAATCAAAGAGACGATGTGAGCAGCTTGCTGGGAATATTAACAAATATTAAATCATGGAGATTGTGTACGGCCCTTTATTGTGCGCCGCTAAATTCTTTTTATTGTCAGAGTTATTAGCCAACTTCAAAAAAAGAGGAGGTTCTGAATTCGATTGTATGTTTTTTTAAAAACTAAATTATATGATTATTGTACTAAAAAACTAAACAGGGCAAATATTTTGGCTAAGGTTAATTTTGTAAAGGTGATAAAAGTGAACAACTTTTACTGTGATGAAACTAACACTGAAAATGCGAAAATAATAACACCCACCAACCGATTTCATGAAAAAGAAACCAAACCACTGCATGGATTGAACTGAATGGAAGGAAGTCAGTTCATGATTAAAATAAAATTAGTACTTTTAAACGGAATCGACCTTAGAGCTATTTTCGATAACAATGCGGCAAATGTTCCAAATAAATCAAAATATACGAATAAAAAGGAAATGTGAAGACCTTGAGCGCGATGATGAAACAAAGAGGTGTGGACAGACTGACAAAATATTTGTTCAATTCTCTCATATCGAAATACTTGCTGAGAAGAAGTGGGCCATAAGTCATCATGACATTTACGACTTTTATTAGCGGCGATCTTTTAAAGATAAACTACATTATCTTTACGTAAAACTATAAATCAGTTTTATGTTCTTAAAATACTGTCTTAAAAAGTAGATAAAATTTTCAGACCGTTTATAGTTAGTCCGTAACTGACATTGCACGAGTGATACTTATGCTATCTTTTCTATGAAAAGATTTGCTTTTTATCCTGCAACGTATTTTTAGTCTAGCAACGTTTTTACAGTAGTGGCTCAGTGAGCTGTAGACCTCGCGTTTGTGCGTTAAAAAGTAACTCAAATTGTAAGTTGTTTAAATATTAATCTAATAGATGTCACCACGAGGTTTTTTACAAAAGCAGTACTATGTGCTGTTTGGTAGCTGTATTTTTTATTATATTTATTCGAAGCTAGATGGCGCTACTATAGATCATTTTTCGATATGGCTGAAATATGTCTTTTTTTCGTAAAAATGAATCGACATAAAAAAAATATAATAATCGAACCTGCTCACAACATTTCACAAGAATCGGTTGACAATTGCGACCTGGGGCCCTACCGGCTAACTTTTCGAACTTCGGCGGGTCTGCCGAGCTTCAACTTAAAACAGATAAATCTAAGTAAGGAGTTTCATATTGTACTATTTGCCGAGTTATTTAGAAGAAATCGATGTTCGTGTGGCATCATGAATTGGGGTTCGCCATTTTGGCCCGATTGGGGCTCGATTTATCTGTTTTAATTTGAAGCCCGGAAGACTTTAAAGTTTTTAGCCGGTAGGACAGACATACGAAAGCATTTTTGCTAAAGCAGAGACGGTTCGCGCTCGCTCGGTCAATTTAAAAGTTACTACAGAGGTCGCTAATCGGTAAATCGTTCGTCCCCTATGCGAGAACAATAATTGCTCAATGGAAACTTCTTATTCTTAAATGTTTTGATACACAATCTCATTCGAATCGAATTGTGTGTTCCACCCGTGATTGATTTCCTTTACGTATACCTTATCGATAACACAGAATCCTTCAAATCCCATAAGAGACACACAAGTCTTTAAGGCTCCTATATACCTCAAGTGGCGCCCTCATTTTAATTAAATTTATTGCTCGCTAAGTACATAATGTATGGAAAATTCACATGTACAGATTGAAGCTAAGGTTCTATAGTTTGTTTACAAACAATTAAATAGAACCTTAAATTTTCCTTAATGGCTCATAAACCTGACATGATGCCCTTTTATTTACGATGATTACTAGGTAATTACTTAATTTGACGACCTCCGTGGTTGAGCGGCTTTGTAAACCGGTTTTCAAGGTGTCGCCATCTCTGAGGTCCCGGGTTCGATCCCCGGTTGGGTCAATTTAGAAAACGAACTTTTCTTATTGGCTCAGGTCTGGGTGTTTGTGATACCACGTTGTCTCTAATTTCCATAACACAAGTGCTTTAGCTACTTACTTTGGAATCGGAGCAATGTATGTGATGTTGTCAAATATTTATTTATTTATAAAATGTTTTCAAGAGTAAAATTAGGAAATATTTCTTAAGGGATTTTGACCTTTGTCGAATCCTATTAGAACGTTAATCTAAAACATAATAACAAATCGTCCTACAAATCATTTGATTCCTACTCGTGTATTTATGATGTATCTTCAAAAACTATAAAGGAAACGGATCGCCTACGTTTTATTTGTTCAAGAAATAAAGCTATCAATATTTTGTCGTTGGCGTAACAAACCGGGGCCGTTCCAGTCCGTGATACGCGAGTTTATCAAACGTTTACAAACCGGAAGCGGCGGCGGCCATGTCGTTAATAAAACGCGCCATTTAGTGCTCTCGATGAGACTTGGCCGTTTAATTTTGACAAATGGCGGCCGCGCACCTTTCTGATGCCGGCATAATATATTAGAGCAATATGGGTTTCGAAGTCGTTTTTTCGTGATTATGGCGGTTTTATAATGCTGGAAATATTTGGGTTGGATAATCGTTGGTTGTCTCTGAATGGAGTTCCATTAATGGTGCCAATTGAGTAAATGAGTTTTTGGCGTTAGGCATTTCAGAAATTTTTGTTTAGCCGATTAAGTTCGATAACATACACTGGCCTTCAAAACTTGTATACCACACTTTTAAAATTGTTATAACTTTTAAAATACACAAGATATATTTCAGAAATACTCGATAACCTTCATGAAAAAAAAACTCTTTTTATTTCAACTACTATTGTTTAAGAGAAATTGCAATTTTAAAAGTGTTGGTAGTAAGTTTTGAAGGCCAGTGTAGATTCAGTTCCGATCACCAACCTACTCATGAAAAACTGCAGTAATAACTACTCCTGAATATCGCGTAAAATTAACGTTTGCTTGTTTGGCTCATATATAAAATACAAAATAAAAATAAGTTTGTCATTTACAATATCACAAGAGTGCATTCATTAAATACACCGCCGCTAAAAAGTTTCTTCGCGGTACATCCTGCAGTACCGCGGGGACACATCTCAAAAACTACTTGGCAAACTTCATATTTCGTTGTATACATTTTCGAAGCCTCCTTCCAAAACTGGTGCACTTCCGAAATAAATTACCGGAGTTAGCGACCTAATGCGACTATTATTAGACTGCCTGGAGTTAACTTCGATTAACTGCACTTAGGGGTAATGTGAATGCAGTAAACACAAATAGCATTCAAAGTAAATACCTTCTTAATAACTGAAAAATTTCAATCAGTGTTTTTAGATAGCAAAACTCCCGCAACCGCAAACCGGATCGGTTAACCCACTGCATTATCGAGCTACTTAAGCTGTGTCTCCTGCGACACTGTTTTGTGTTTTCTTACACCTAATGGCGTGTCTCCTGCGCCTAAAAATAACATAACAAACTAACACAATATATTATAAAAACATGTTAGCAAAACATTGCATTCTCCTGTGTCTCCTGCGACACTGTTTTGTGTTTTCTAACACCTAACATCAAACATCTAACAAAATATGGGCGTGGCCTAACTTTTTTGTTAGCTCAAACAAGCAAACATGTTATCCGAGGCGGACAGAAAACATCCCCGTGTTCGCCTGCGGGGGGAGGGGTAATTTCATTTCGAGTACGTCTTTCGTCCGAAGTCATTTTGTCAAGTAGGTAGATGTTTGTTAGATGTTCGTATTCAAAAGTGGCAGGAGACTGCAATGTTTTGCTAACATGTTTTGATAATATGTTTTGTTAGTTTGTTTTGTTATTTTTAGGCGCAGGAGACACGCCATAACAGATATGAACAAGTTCACCGTCGAACATCAACCTCACTAATTATTTGACCACATGGTCGCCGTCATGCTCGATTACTACGCAAATACGGTCAAGCGCAAACGTTGCCCTTTCGACAGTAGTTACTTACAATGTTGTTGATTGTGTCATTTACATTTGTGTAATAGAGACAAAAAGATGAATTAACAATTTCATAATTAGGAAATAACTTTCTGGTATACCTACCAGTGAGTTGAAAACTACTGAAAATTATTTTTTCTTGTAGATTTATATACACACTTCTTAGACTTTCGCGCGTACAGTTTATTAGAAATAAAACACTTTTTACGGATTACAGCGCGTATATTATTAATTCAGGTATTGTTATGGAATTATTTAGTTTGTATTTATTGGTTTTTTAGAATTCCCGACGTTTCGACACCTTTCCAGGGGCCGTGGTCACGGGAGGACTAAAGCAAAAAAGGCTGCTTATATTTTTATGAAATTACCCGCTCGAAATTTTATAAAAATGTATTCAAGTTTATTAAATTATTTTATAGCTGCGTTCTGATTTTAATAATTATTACTGAATTAAATTGAATAAAGTAAATCAGAAAACAAGATCTAGCTACTGAATTTATATACATCAAATAGATACAAAGTCAGGTATAATAACTTTCTTGTATACATATATCTCGTTTTTGTTAGATCTCTTTTACCATGTTTTTACTTCGCTGGTGTGTCCATGTTATAGCTTTAAGAATAATGTGGACACGCTGCCACATTCAATAATAGTTTTAACTCATTGAGTGAAAAAAAAAACGCGTTTACAAACAAGTGTTTCTATATAATTTTGTGACAATGGTGTGTAAAATAAACAAACGACAATCTAATAAACTTTTATACACTACGTAATCAGAATAAAAAAAATCGTAATATTTAAAAGCCACAGAAAAAAAAAACACTTTAAACAAGAGAACATCAACTTTAATTTACCAACAAGAGAAAACAAATTGAATCGTGAAAGGTGTCTGTCACATTCAATAATAGTCTTGAACATGTAAATGTAGCGTCTGTAGACAATAAAGAATGCTGTCGAGCGAAAGACGTGATTATGCAACACTATTTCGGTTCATTGTTGCGTGGCAAATTCATTTCACGGAGTCGAAATGTTTCAAATTCGGTTATCCACTTTTGTACTAAACTAATGAGTGTATGTAAAAAAATAATTATGAATTTTGCTAATAAGTCACTGTTATCTGTTATGGAAGTTAGTTATTTCTTATTTATTCAACGTTACATTGTATTTTATTTTTTATTCGTTTATTGAATTTTCTTTTTAACAAGAGGTTAATTAACTGTATTTACAAAATATCACCAAATAAATTTTAATACATACTAATAAGTGGTTATTAGACTGTGCTAATAATTATAAAGTGCACAAAGTCATTTTGCTTACTCTATTTACCTGACTTCCTATAGGCTGGCCCCAGACCTACCGGTTTCATTTATTTGCTTTGCTGTTCTAGTTGAACAAGGGCTACCGGCTAACGCATCGAACTTCGAAAAGTCTGCCGGGCTTCAAATTAAAACATATAAATCGAGCCCCAATCGGGCCAAAATGGCGAACCCTAATTTATGACGCCACACGATCATCAATATCTTCTAAATAACTACAATACGAAACTGCTTACATCGAGTTATCTGTTTTAAGTTGAATCCCGGCAGACTTTTCGAAGTTCGATGCGTTAGGTACGGCCCCCTGTTCTACTAGAACAGTAAAGCAAAGATATTAAACCGGTAGGTCTGGGGCCAGCCTTACAGCCATATTTCCATGGACAATTTCTGTAACAAACAAGTTACGTGCTGTGTTAGAGTTGCGGTTGTTATGCAGGCGACCGCTAGAAAAACCTCTATTTAAGACCAGTAGTAGTTTTTACCGCCTTAGATATTGATAATATTATATTCGACTGGATTACTCACAGTAAGTGGCTTAATTTTACGCGCCAGTGTCTCGTGCCGCTTAAATAATCTTGGCCGCGACACACGGACTATATTTACGTAGCGTTATTCATTCACAAAACCAGCCGAGAGTCTATTTTGCTCATAAGTGGGTGTAATTGGGGCGAACAATTCGGGGATTCCGCGAAGCTGAGAAACGACTACTAACGTATCTGTAGCAAGTTGCGGATTTGAAATGATTTTGGTTAATGGTTGAGAACAGCTTTCTTAAGGCAGCTGTTCCATCGATGACTAACTAGAAGCGAGTAGAGTTGGAAACTACAAACGAGTTGGCGAGCAACGAGCAGCGAGTGTGTAGTCCGATAGTTCGAATAGTGGTCTCTTTTGTTCCATTATACTCATCCTATGACGTATCATCCCACGCATTTTTTGTTACGACACACCAAAATATGTGTTCTTAACTAAACCTACAAAAAATATATAATATGATATGAAAAAAAAAAAGATTGGACAATATCACACAGCGCCATCTAACCCCAAACTAAGCAAAGCTTGTAATATGGGTTCTAGACAACTGATACACTCTTATATATTTTTGAAATTTATTATTTCAATTTCTGCCCGGCAATTGCCAAGAACATGTTTGAAAGATGTGTTTTTTCGCAGAGTGAGTACCTAACCTATATAGAAATTCAACTCTCTCGATCTAGATCGGGGCGTTATATTTTTTATTCGCATTATCTTTAAAATAGTAATAGAGATTATTTAGATATTTCAGCAACATCAGTATGTTGCTTACTGTTTAAAGTATGGTATAAACGATTCAGTATTTTTTCTCGTAGCAACTATAAACTGGTAACCATTTGAACAATCGTTCACAATTTCCCCAGGAAACAACGACTAAATCACTAAACATCCGACAGTTTCGTTGTACACAAACCGTAACTTCGCCAACACAAAGGCGAGAAGACGTTATGGCAGGCTAAAAAACCTGGATGCCGGACGTCATACATTGAAAAACGCCAATCTACCACAAACAATAAGGATCGATCTGAATTATGGAGTCGGATCAAAAGGCGGCGTATATTACGGTAAGGCAAGGATCACAATGGCCTTACGTTTAAACGCTCATAAAAATGCCAATGTTGGTGGGCATTATCAAAACGTATGCCTTCCGATGTCGATGACTTGCCGAAGACACGGTTAGTTCGAAAATAGACATACGAATTCTGAATGAAGATACCAACCTACTTGAAGAAACATTCGAAAGTAAGAACGTTTTGTAAAGACTATTGTTGTTTTATAAACAAAATATTTAGTACGTATGTATCAGTAATATGTATTAGTAATATGTATGTAAGAGATGCAATGATGTATGCACACACGACGGCACCTCAGACTATACATGTTGACCTTGAGACCACCTTTATGCCCTTCGTAATAAAAGCTGTTTTCGCAGTTTATCCTGACGTGCTGTCGTGTGTGCCTAGCCTACGTTTAAAAAAATACCTCGGTCCGCCCTAATACGTTGTAAGATCATTTAAAATGGAAGCTGTTCACTGTGTAGACATAAGAATTGATTTCTTTCAATATTTATAATTTATTTACATGTTCATGAAATTTAAATTAAGTTTTAAGATGGTATTTATACAATGCTAAATAATAAACTAGAAAAAATTCGACTCGCACCAGATCATATTCTCGGACGGGAATCGAACCCGCGACTTTTGCAATGCCCTTACCACCAAGTCACTGATCTGGTGCGAGTCGATTTTTTTCTAGTATATTATTTAGTATTTTATAAAAATAGCATTGTGAATGCTAAAATCTCAAATTAAAAAAAGACGGTTTTTGTTAATTTCTTTGTGCTGTGATGATTTTCTGTCAATAAATAAATGAAGTCTGTAAATAAACAAACACAATCGTAACAGTTAAAGTCACGGCTGCATTTCTTAACTAGGCCGAATCACATTTGTATAGTCTTCTTTAATAAAAATACGATTGCACTTTTGGCAGCTTCCAATTCTTACTGCAAAAATAATGCAATGTTCGAGCCGTGAAAAATGGACACATATTTTCTAAGCGAATTCTTCTTAAAAAGCAAATTTTAATTTTAGTTGAACGTATGTAAAAAATTGCACAATAATTATTTACTATCTTTCTATGACATATAGCGACGAGATCACGAAACATTCCAGTGCTTTTACCTAACTTTTACTTTTACTTGTTAATTAATTCTTAATGTTAATTAGTTTAAACTGAAAATTAAAAGATTTTTTGTTTCTTGTTAATATTATAGTCAATAGT
This sequence comes from Catoptria pinella, assembly GCA_963556745.1. Taxonomy (NCBI): domain Eukaryota; kingdom Metazoa; phylum Arthropoda; class Insecta; order Lepidoptera; family Crambidae; genus Catoptria; species Catoptria pinella. The sequence goes on from OY750760.1 coordinate 15,038,436, forward strand.
CAAAATTTGTTTATTCAAATAAACTTAATAATTAAGCACTTTTGAATCGTCTATATTTTCCTACTACCCGTTCCAGACTTTTTTTTACTTTTGACTTTATTAGACAAGTAAGTCGCTCACCGGAAAATAGAAATTATCGGGAATCGGAAGAACATAATAATATATAATTTGTAACATTTTATGTGATACACTATAGATTGAAGCGAAATGTGCTTATAAGATGCGGCACACGCGGTGGTTGGCCGTCACGGTTCACGGGTCGAGTCTTTGCACTCGGATATTTGTCGGGACTCGGGAAAAGTTAGGGTCACCATACTTATCGAAATTCGAAAACCATGGAAAACAAAAAGGTCCGGTCTTAATGAAAAATGACCGGACATTTGATCAAAATTATTGTTTTTTGATATAACAAAATTAACTGTTTCTTTCAAGTTTTCGCACAGTTAATGAAAGAGTACGGTAAATTTAAAAAGTCCCACCAAGTCTGGCTAGAAACCCTACTACTGAGTGCCCTTAGCACGAACATCTATAGAGGAAAAAACGCGCTTAAAAGTACTCGATAGAGTAATTATCTATGGAAAATTTCATTTCGCTTTTCAGCGGTAGATGGCGCTGTATAAATTTCCGATACAAAATTACTCTATCGAATGTTTTTACGCGCGGTTTTTTTTTTTTGATAGCTGTTCGTGCTATGGGTACACGCACGATGACTGATGCGAGATCGATCTCTTGCGACAACGTTTATAACAAAAATGTAAAATAAGACAAGTAAGTTACATATTGGAGAGCTTTTTTAGCAAATGGCGAGGCAAATGTTTAGCCATTTTCCCGAGTTCCTCTCATCCGTGAATAAAATATAAACATAATGTTGACAATCTATGCATGTTGGTCACTTGAACCTATCTTTGCTGAAGAAACCATGCGAATAAAGTACTCGTAAAGCTAAATGACTAAGTAACCTATTTTTATAAAAAAAAATGCTAAGTAACAAAATTGTAGAAGAAATAAGACACAACTCAAGACAGCTCAAGGATCCAAATAATTTATAGCTCTTCCGTAAACAGTGTTGCTTGTTTAAAAATGTTGTAAACACAACTGAAAATTAACACATGACACAGAACTCAGTGATTCGTACATTTAAGATTTTTATTTGCAATGCAATAAGAGTCATATTTGAGTGACAGCATTGATTGGTTAGAAATTGCGCGTGCAACTTTTCTTAATATATTTTGCTTGCGATCAAAAGATGGAAATTCATGTTTCAAAAATGGCCACACATGTTACTTTTCTCTTGAGTCATCGATTCCTGGTGGTTCCCGGTTTGTTTTAGGGATGAATCACTGTCAGTTCTTGCAACTTATAATGATTATTTAACAACATCCGGGAAACTCATCATCATCTCATAAGGGTTTTTGTTTGAGTATAGCCTGTCGATATTCACCATGTACTCGTAACATTTAATGATAGCAAATGGATGAGTAATTTAGTAGTAGTGAGGTGTCCGTGTATGATGTTGAAATTCTTACTTACTACTTATTCTTACTATTGCTACGCGACGTTACTATATTAAGAATGTTATTTAATGTAAGAATTTATTTGAATTCTTTTGCTTCTGTTTTTGTTATTGGTGGATTGATATTTCATGTTATTTTATGTGTCACAATATCTATAGTTACCATACTACGATGGTTGAGACGGGAAAAGACAGAACGAATCACATTCATGCACACACAATTATCATGAAAATTAGAATTTGCAGACCATATATTTTTTAAGAAGATTTAAATTTTCGTAAATACTAACATATTCAGAAGATAGCTGTATGATTCCTTCAATCGAATGAAATCACCGAACTCTTTGAACATGTGTGTGAATCACACGCAGCGTCGTTACGTCGTGATTTACTCGGATTCCTCCGGTTCCGCCGGAGTTTGTCATATCCGGAACACGAACTATAGGAGCCGGTCGAAATGGTATTCTATTTTAGCAAGTGAAATGAAAATAAACGCATAGCTTTTGGACTACGCACATTTTTGTCATTCAATTATTTCAGTGGCGTATGAGATCGCAGAAGTTCGTAAGTCAACAATTTTCAAGTGGGGCTGTGACTGAAGTGTCTGAATTTGAACATGCTAAAACAAATTTCTTAGGTTTTGGTCGTTTTGATGCGCGTGAAACCTGCCCCCTGCTCAAATGGCCAACTTTCTATGCGTTTGAACGCTACGCTTATTATTATAGCTTTAAAATAAGCAGTATATAAAATAACGTGCCGTAAGCTTGTCAATTCCATACAATACATCAAAGTCTGTGATTAAAAAAGTTTGCAACATGTGATTTAATCGTCTATTGCTTCAATAGTAAGCGTAGCGTTCAAACATATAAAATGTTGGCCATTTGTAGTAACAAAGAAAAAAAATATTACTGGTAGTAATATCGGTATTTTTTACTCCTTGCTCAAATCCTTTTATGCCCGTGGCAACAAAGGATTTGAACAAGGGGGCTGATAATGAGGATTTCATTAAGTTTTCGGTTCTTACATCTTGAAGGTATTTTAATTTACATAACTAGATGAACTTAAAAATTAATCAGCAGACAACCCTTGAAATCGACTCGACGTACCTGCCTACCTAACATTATAACAGTTTAAAGTTAACGTATTCTTCTGTAGTATTTACACTGTGCTATTACGTTACAACGTTGTAATCTTTCCATGTATAATGTTATCTTTTGAAAAGGTTTTTAAGCAGATTAGCCGCAGTTTTCCCGGTGTGTACGGAAATGTACCGGTGTCGACAGCGCGTACATTTCCTGTAGCTTGTAAGTCAGAAACCTTAGAAGTTGCGTCTTTAAGACTATCGATTATCTTCCGACATTCAAATCGACCAGCTCAATGGCAAAGGAGGCTTAACTGTCTCTTGTTTTTGTATTAGTGATTGTAAGACTATTTGCATTTACCATAGTATAAGTTTCTATAATTAAATCGCTTTGAAAAGCAGTAACCAGTTGAGTACCTAACAAGTAAAAGCCAACACATTTAATACCTTCTTGGACTAGAAAATAAGCAATAGACTTTTCCAATGAATACGGAACACTGTGATCTCCATACCAGGTGGTAGGTGCCAAACGTAGATTTTATATTCTTTCATTTTAGATTCCTTGAGACTGTGATTGATTTTTGAAAATTCAACCGTTGAAAGTTGAAAAAAAAAGCTTTGTGTAAAAAATCTTAACTATTAGACTAGAACTACGACTAGACTAGACGACGACCTCCTTGGTCGAGTGGCTTTGTACACCGGTTTTCAAGGTGTCGCCATCTCTGAGGTCCCGGGTTCGATCCCCGGTTGGGTCAATTTAGAAAACGAACTTTTCCATATTTGCTCAGGTCTGGTTGTTTGTGATACCACCGTTGTTTTCGATTTCCATAGCACAAGTGATTTAGCTACTTACTTTGGAATCGCAGCGAAGTATGTGATGTCAATTATTAAAAAAAAAAACTAAATCCACGTGGACAAAGTTGTGGGTGGCCGGCCAATTGAAGTTGTCTTTACCGTTACCAATCCAACCTTATTGTAGTCACGAAAATCATGATTCCCACCCGTCCTAAATCGAACCATGCCACGTCATTAACGATGTGGTCGAGTGGATATTCAACCACGAAGGTTATCATCTTAAACATTAAACATCCAGCCCTTAACATTCATGTTTTTAAATAGATCACGATCAACCACGAAGGTTATCATCTTAAACATTAAACATCCAGCCCTTAACATTCATGTTTTTAAATAGATCACGATCAACCACGAAGGTTATCATCTTAAACATTAAACATCCAGCCCTTAACATTCATGTTTTTAAATAGATCACGATCAACCACGAAGGTTATCATCTTAAACATTAAACATCCAGCCCTTAACATTCATGTTTTTAAATAGATCACGATCAACCACGAAGGTTATCATCTTAAACATTAAACATCCAGCCCTTAACATTCATGTTTTTAAATAGATCACGATCAACCACGAAGGTTATCATCTTAAACATTAAACATCCAGCCCTTAACATTCATGTTTTTAAATAGATCACGATCAACCACGAAGGTTATCATCTTAAACATTAAACATCCAGCCTTAACATTCATGTTTTAAAATAGATCACGATCCATAACAATCTTTTATTGTCAATCCACGCGCAACAAAAACGGCTGTTTCTCTATAGCCGATTCTCTCGAGCCGATTGGCAGCTTGTTTACACGACACGGTATAAACGAAATCTTTTATGAGCTACAGAGCGAGAATATAATTTTATTCACATAAATATATTTTGCCGCAATGAAGACATTTTGTTATTAAACGTGATGATAAATTGAGATGTGAAATCTGGAATTTAAAATGCGGTTTCGGTTTTTTCGGTATTTATTTGGGTAATGGTTGGTTAACCAATAAATAATTTTGGCAGAACTTTAAATTAATACGAATGGCAGGTTTAATTTATTATTTCATGGTTAAAATAAGTATTTTAGTGAAGGAGTATTCTTAGAACAGCAAATACAGCAATACCTAGTAAGAAAAATCTTACATAACTGACGATATTTTCTGGATAAGACTTAGTCAATATTAAGCAAATCTCTATTTATTCCTCAAGTTTTATAATTTTAACCAGCATGCTGTGAAAAAAATAGTGTAATTATTATGATTTATTATGCTAAGTATGAACACTTTGAACGCCAAATACCCGAAAATACAGTTTGTTTGTTTGTACATACCCGGGTCCTAAAACAATTAATGTTTCAGTATTTTTAAATTTGAGATTTTAGCATTCACAATGCCACTAGTGACTCGGTAGCTCGGCGGCAAGAGAGCATTGAAACGGACTTCCAAAGGTCGCGGGTTCGATTCCCGTCCGAGAATATGATTTGGTGCGAGTCGAATTTTTATAGTAGGTACCTATATTATTTAGTATTATAATATTTTATTCTTTCATTTGCTCATCAGTATATTTTCAATATTTTTCCAATGTTACTGTAATAACGCCCTTTTCAACTAAAGTTCATTGTAACCCGGTGCGCGGGCGCGGCTGCCATGGTATGATGGATCGGGCCGGGGCCGACTGATCGCGTGCCAAATCGATCGCATCGATCAATGGACCGGATCGATCGTACAGTCTGTAGTGTAAGCGTGCGCGCAGGCTGCGTGCTTCTCGTGTCTATTGTCCATTATAGGAAATTGGAGTACATCGGAGACTATGTCACTATTATTAAAAAAACATTTAAGTAAAAAGTCGGGACGACAGAATTCCCTACAAATGTGGCAGTTGAAGGTACCAAATTTTATTGTCTAGTTCTCGTTTTCGATGTATTTGGTCTTACCGCAAGCAATAAAGAATCAATAAAAATATCAGATCACGATTCTAAAGCAGCCATCAATGTCATGCCATGTTTAATTTCAATCTTTTTATAAGAATTTTATTATCTTTGCCATATGGGAAATGATATAACTGTAATAGGTACCTGACACTGGTTTATTTGCATTGGATGGAAAAGAAAATTCGTCTATCTTGATTGCAACATTAATACTAATCGAGAAGGTTAAAATACTCACATCAGCTGGCGAACCCGACAAATTTTTTTACGACAGATTTGAAAAAGTCTACGTTATAGTCATATTTGACAGAGTTCTCGCGGGGTTTGATTAACGGGAGGTGAGATATAGTCCGTATTCTGTACGTTGTAACTTGTAGGTATTATTAGGCGTTCTGTGGTATGGGTCTGGCAATTACAGTTGGTGCGTGAAAAATGTGTAACCTAGTTGTGCTCTATTTCGGACGGGCGGGCGTCTGCGCACCGTACCGCCTAATAATTCTTACAAAGTTAATTACTATGGAATAAAGAATATATAAACTATTTTGCGTTGATCAAAATGTAGATAGGGATGTCCTTATAAAATCTATGATGTCATAGATTTGTATGCCAATACAAAGCAAAGTAACTTTATTGATGTTTTTTTTAAATAGCAAGCAATGGAAAGTACTTATTATTACTAATTTGGAGCAAAATAATAATGTGGTCTACCCTTTTTAAATTGCCAACTTTTTCTCATATTCTTGAATTTCTTTTAACTTGACTTTCCTGTTTTGACTTCAGACACTAATTACTTATTCTTTGAATGCATTAATTGCTGAAGAATTCAAACAAAGGAAGAAACAGAGGTATTTACTTTGCACAGTGAGAACACCATCTGATCCGCTTTGGTGTGGATGTAATAGGTTTAGCCGAGCTCCGGTGTACATACAATCTTAAGAGGTAAGCTCCTTTACGAATGGCTGTTTTCACTGCCTTACAGCTTGGGCTCGGAACAGTGCGACCGGCGGCGAGTGAATTCTTTCTTCATTGCAAGGTTGAAACGCTTACTACACAGAGTGTAAATAAGATTTTTCATTCGCTCCCGAAATGGTTACCCTATAACAGGGAAGCGGTGAATTCTCGTCGTACACTTCACAACTGGCTATAAGAGTTATGCCAGACTAGTATCACAAAGGCTGAGCATATAACACCTGTCTTTTAATATCACATTTATTACGAATTTCGATTTTTTCCCATTCATTACGATTCCGCCTGTCGCTGTGTTCCGTGGCCAAGCTGTTATACGTGCTAAGACATACTTAAACAGACTTGCTATGCTATTCTGTAAAATGGCCTTTCTTCAGCTTCTAAACTCAAGGTGAAAATAAAAGCGTAATTTTGAGTTTAAAATAGCTGAATCGCAGCGGTAAGTTCACATGAGGCGAGAAAATGCAATTTGTGGGTCGGTAATATCTAGTTTATAGTTTTGTCATGACAAAGTTTCCATTGAACGTTTTACTTTTAGTTAGAAAGTTACTGTTTTTTCATGATTGGCCTAATTTAAGGTCGTAAATTTTGATATTGCAATGGATAAGAAGAACGGATCAGTTTAATATGCGCAGTTCAGCGGACATAGATCCTTGCTAAATAAAATTGCTGACATGTATTACATGCACATTGATCCTTTTATACTGCATATGAAAGTCGGCATGATACTGTTTCCGAGTGAACCCTGTACTGCGGTTGTTTAATTCTAAATATATTAAAACTTATTTATTTTAATTTAAAAAAATAACATACCGTCAACTTGAGAACCTCCTCCTTTTTTGAAGTCGGTTAAAAAGGATATGATTCTATGTGCTGAGGGCATTTTAACAAACCAGCTTCTACAAATCCATCAGTATCTGATTAAGTTTATGTTTTTTGGAAAGGCATTTGGCTTTTGTTTAAAATAATAAAGGCATTTGAACCTATTTTCGACATTTAACGTGATTCAACTTGCCCATTTCTGGTGGCACCAAACTATAGATATCTCGTTCGAATGGCCAACTGTGTCCTACCTTATTGAAGTTATAATGACTTTAGCAATCAGTAGTCGTAGAGAGGCACCGAGGCTGCGGCGCAGACGTCCATAAAACATTACGATTACTTACGATAGTGTTTACTCCATACATCAATATTGACTCGCAGCGCGTCTGGATTGCGTTTATATGGCCGGCGTAAATACTTCCTATTTATTTGTTGTCGGGAGAAACAAATTGAGTACTAATGTTAAGTGTATATAAAGACCAGAATCGTTGGAGAGCCGCCGGAAAAGAATATTTATGGTGGAAATGAAAGAGGAGATCGATAGATAGTGGCTATTCTATTGCGGATTTGAAGGTCTGCATCGCTAAAAATGCTGAATTTAATCTGATTTATCATCTAAACTGATGGTTCGCTGAACGACAAGCGAAGGCAGGAAGGTCCTATCTTTAATTAGACACTTCGTGTCACACTCGTGACATTTAATTCGTAAGTATATCTCATCTTAGGGCTTGTACACAAAACTGCAAAACCTGGAAGCTCGCTCGACGTGTCGCAAGAACTTGCGAATTGATTCACATCGCGCATTCCTACGATGTTACGTGTGATTACGATGACGTGGAAGGAAGACGTCTTACCGCACGAAATCGGATCGCAGCAATTCGATTTGCAACTTTCTGCGTTGCGAATTCGCATCGCAGTTTTGTGTACAAGCCCTTAGCCCGAAGTATAAAATCTCTTGGCTTTAGCTTTTTTCATTAGCAATAGCTCAGTTTCGTGAGCTGATAAAAATCGTATAATAAAAATTACTCTGTATTACAGTCAAATTTACATTGATTTGCCCCTCAAAATTACAGTTACTGGAAGTAAAAAAAGTTACACAGTCGAAAATCTCCGAAGTGTCAAGAAAATTGTTTCTAATGTGGCCAACCTCTGACATCTAAGAAACTTCAGGACTTACGCTTAAGCCCGACTATTTGTTTTAACTTCGCCTATGTTTTATAATTATTTATTTGGACAAAGCTATTCTTCAGCAGGTAAAGTCGGTGGAAGAAATAAGTGTTGCCATATCTAAAAATACCAGGTTCATCTTTTAAACGAGGAAGTATTGCCAGGATATTTTTAATCCCAACTCTATTTCGAGGTTTGTGTACGTTTAAAGATTTTCCCGTTTTATAAATACATTGGTTGGTAGTTTCTCACGGAAATGTTTCGATGTTGTCATGTGTAATTAGTGCTGATTATACTAATGAGAAAGTTAATGTGTTATCGTTACTCTTTTTGAAACGAACTTCTAATTGGTGAAAGTCGACCACTAAATGGTTTAAGTGGTTTTTCCTCCTTCGATATATTACTTGATACCTCTGCAACGTATTTTGTGATATACTTTTCTGTACGAGAGAGTAAGTTATTAATAGAATTTTCGGTGAGATTGTCATGCTGTACACGAGTCCATTCCGAAGCACTTGTATTTTAACAAGCTTTTATTGGAAATAAAAAACTGTACTTACCGCTACTTTAAAATCGAAAAATGTTACTTTTAAAGTTTTTAGAAAAGTAACCTTCAGAGTCACCACCGTAATCTTAAACCTAAAAATAATTAATTAGCTAAGTAGGTATATAATTTTTAATAAAATATGTTACTTTGCAACCAACAATTTTTGTGTTACATTTCATTTCACACTCCGTGATTCGTAAGCATGTTTTAAATTGTTCTTATCAGTTTAGCACAAAAGTTTTATTAGTTAATTTTATTGCCTTTTTTTACAAGAAATAATAAAATGGCCTCTACACTAATGAACTTGACGATAGCTGATTTTTCCTTTTCATAAACATGTTTTTACAACAGTGGATATTTGAATAAAAATGACAATTGTATTTTAACAAAATAGTTCAGAAATAGGTGACAAATAGTTAAAAAAAAACAAGAAAACATCACTTCGATATCATCGGCTTTACAACTCCATATTATGATCGCTGTTGTTTTTAGACCATCCATTTTTAATGATAATAGCGGAAAACCAACAATTTTCTTGGATCCAGAGCTGAATACCGCTAAACGGTTCCGCAATTTTTTTAAGTGTAGACAGAAAATTGTAAATTTCAAGTGCTTCCTCCAACTTATAAACACGTTAAAGTTTCAGGTATTTTTTATTTAAACTTTTTTTTAATATCTTATAATTTAGCACTAGAAACTGATCAAGGTAGTGTGATATATTTTTTTTTTGGAACATGCACCACCTTGCCACATGTTACTAAATGTGACTACTTATATGACATAGTCTGCGGGTACGGCCTAGTAACCTGTAGATCACGTTCCTCTGGAACTTATTTCGGGGACTAGTCTGTTCCATTAAGTTATAAAAGTTTATCGTAAGCTGTTTATTGTGAAGAGATAAATAAATGCTAGTTTATAGTCAAGTTTCGGCTCCCGCGGAGGGCAAATGTTTGTACCTAGGACTTGAAACGAAATACGAAAAGTGATGGAAATCAGAGAAAACGTTGGAAACACACGCAGAAGAGCCCCCTTACTCAATGTCCGTTCTACTAAAATTAACGCTAGTAGAATAGAATTGCAATGTATGGGAATGACATAAGCGAACGCTAACGCTTAACTCCTTTCAATCCCATACATTGTCATTCCATTCTTGACAACCTCCTTGGTCTAGTGGCTTTGTACACCGGTTTTCAAGGTGTCGCCATCTCTGAGGTCCCGGGTTCAATCCCCGGTTGGGTCAATTTAGAAAACGAACTTTTCTATATTGTCGCCGTTGTCTCCGATTTCCATAAAACAATGTATGTGATGTTGTCAAATATTTATTTATTCTACTAGTGTTAATTTTAGTAGAATGATCATTTGAGTAAGCCCTTTGACACTATTTAGAAAAGGTAGTTTCCTAAATTAACTTTATTATTATGAACAACAAATAAACTCCCAGGTACAGCCAGTCAATTCATAAGTTGACTAGTGGTGGCCCGACAACGATGCGCTTTCCATCGATACAGCAAAATAAACAATGTCGGACATAAAATTCCGATTCCGACTTATAAATACTTACAAACCTCCTACGTACCAGAATAGAGCGGCGGCGATCATTTTATCATAGTGCAAGTACTGTACTCATTAGTAAAACATAAAATAATTACTACATATAACAAAGCAACAAAAAGAGTTAAGTAGGAAATTAAAAACAAACATTAAAGTAGGGAATAACTTATGGGCGTGGGAAAAATGAAAAAAAGTTCTTTTTTACCCAAAACCAACTGTGTTTATTTCACTTCGATACGATAAGTATTTTTAAAGTTATTGTAAATAATTAATCTGCTGATTGCAGGTAGGTACCTGAGTAGGAGAACCAATAATAATTGGTTCTTAGGGTTCCGTACCAAAATGGTAAAAAGGAACCCTTATGGTGCGACTCGGTCTGTCTGTCACAGCTGGATATCATAAGAACTACTAATGCTATCAACTTATTTTTTTTTTTCAACCGTGACTGAAAGGGGTCTATAAAAATTCGAAGTAGGGCAACTAGGATTTATGGGTATCATATGAAAAAGCGCTGTTTGCACATTCCCAATCAATTTTTTTTTTAAGCCGCATAGTTTTGGACTTTTAACGAAAAATAAAAAATAAATCTGTATTTATTCTGTAATAGAAATATACGTAAAGATTACAGGAAAAATAAAACGATGTCTCTTTAGAGCACACTTTTTTAACTATCATTAATAAAAAATATATTAGTTCCACTATCAGTCAAAAGATGGCGCTGACCTAAAACTACAATATTCTAATTTGCAGAAAAAATACATCAGTTCCACTATCGGTCAAGAGATGTCGCTGATCTAAACTGCAATATTTATTCTACACTGGATTTATATTATGATGATACGGAACCCTCGGTGCGCAAGTCCGACTGGCTCTTGATTGGGTTTTTTTTTAATTCGGTGTTTGAAAAAATTATTTCCCTGCACTACTTCTCTCAGTAGCTCAGCTCGATCAATGTTACTAGAATTGAAAAATAAACCATCGATTTGTTGATTCGATTTATGTGTTTAAATAATTGTGCTCTATGGTCTAGCTAGCAGTTTCCCGGTCTTGCTTTTCACCGAAGGTGATCAATTTGGTCTGCGCCGCACTGCGTGATGTTAACTGTTTAGTGTTTATTAAATACTTTATTGATAGAAATACTTTATACGGGTTATATCTAACATTAGGACATTTTAAAGTTATACAATACTAAATAATATACTAGAAAAAATACGACAACAATTGTACGTGTAAGCATCAACTTTTACAATGCATGCATTAATTTTATGACACTAAAATAGTTTCGTTTCATGCGCAATTTTTTGGTAAAACTAATGTCATGAAACTAATTTTAGGTACCGTGTAATGTAAACGCGACGCGAAACTAGTGTCATGAAAACTTTCCGCTACTAAATAAAGCTTCGATGCTATCGGAGCCATAATTCAAGCTATACTGTTCAATCACGATACTTTTATTTTAACGAAACAAGTTACACAAGTACTGCAACAAGTTTCATGAAATTAGTTTCATTATGCATGACACTAATTTTGTAATGTAAATTCGGCTTTACATCTATTTAGAACTCTTACTTAAAAGTCAAAAGGATCCCATTATTCACTTCATGTCTGTCTGTCGATCTATCTGTCAATAAACTTTTTCTAAAAAAGCTTGGAGATACATTGTTATAAATCTACTGAGTAATCAACACTAAACTTGTCCAGATTTTTTAACCAATGATCATGTAGATATCCTTTCTGTATCTAATATATAAAATTCTCGTGTCACAGTGTTTGTAACAAAACTCCTCCAAAACGGCTTGACCGATTCTTATGAAATCAGTAGGTCTGAGAATAGGACGTAAATTATTTTTCACACCCCTAAGTAATAAGGGTGGTCCACCCCAAAAAAAATATTTTTATTTTTTTTAACAATTTTTTTTTATGATTTGGCATTAAAACATAAAAAATTGCTAAATTTTCACCCTTTTACCACCAACCCCTATTTTTTAATAGCGATATAAGTACTTTAATACCATTATTACCTTTGTATTAAATTTTGAGATTTTAGCATTCACAATGCTATTTTATATAATACCAAATAATATACCATTATTACCATTAATTTGACTACCAAAATATTCACTAGAAATAATTTATAACGTTTGCCGGGTCATCTAGTAACAATAAAAGTTTAAATTGTGGGTACACTATAGAAGGATCCACCCAAATGTCCTAATTTCTAAAAGTCTACAAGTAAGTACGACCGGAAGAGCAATATATGCGTCTTCTCAAACACCAATTTGTAAGCGATTATCACCCTTATCCCGTTGCTATAAATATCTAGCTTCCAGGAGATCGGCTAAACCGTGGCCCATTTCCGATACATTGTAAACGTGTGTACTAATTACTTTATAAACAGTATTTGGCACGAAAAATGTTTACTTACAATAGCTGCGGTAGGAGCGAAAAACGTAACGTGGATGCAACGATAGACGATACGGCTAAAGTTTATAAGCCGGATAACAACATGTTACAAAAATACGCCTAATGTCGAATATGGTATATAGGGACCAACAAACTGAACAAGTTTTATTATGGGACTAACTCTGAAATCGCAAAAAAAAATCTGCTGTTTCATACAAAAATTAAAATAGAAAATATCAAAATGTATGTTTTTTTCGCGATTTGAGAGTTGGTCCCATAATAAAACTTGTTCAGTTTGATGGTCCCTATATACCATATTCGGCATTAGGGGTATTTTTGTAACATGTTGTATATCCGGCTTATAAACTTAAGCCTACATAGTAAAAGTAGTTTAGTTTGATGTCCCTATATACCATATTCGGCATTAGGGGTATTTTTGTAACATGTTGTATATCCGGCTTATAAACTTAAGCCTACATAGTAAAAGTTGTTTAGTTTGATGTCCCTATATACCATATTCGGCATTAGGGGTATTTTTGTAACATGTTGTATATCCGGCTTATAAACTTAAGCCTACATAGTAAAAGTTGTTTAGTTTGATGTCCCTATATACCATATTCGGCATTAGGGGTATTTTTGTAACATGTTGTATATCCAGCTTATAAACTTAAGCCTACATAGTAAAAGTTGTTCAGTTTGATGTCCCTATATACCATATTCGGCATTATAGGTATTTTTGTAACATGTTGTATAGTTACTATTAAGTACGATTGTTTAAATATCTTTTATATTTACTGCTTTTTAGGGTTCCGTAGTCAAGGAACCCTTATAGTTTCGCCATGTCCGTCTGTCCGTCCCCAGCCTAGCTCATGGACTCTTAGTACTAGAAAACTGTAATTTGTCATGGATAAGGTGAAGTAAAATTATGAAAAAAAAAATTTTGTAGGCCACATGTGAAGTGAGGATGTCATTTTTTTTCTTGTCTACCCAATAGTGTCGTTGGACAGCAATTTCAAAATATTGCGGGTTTATGTAAACAGTTTCTTGATTGAGGCAACCGTTTGTGAATTATTAAGTTTTAAAGTTATTTTGTCAGTGTTGCCAGAACACTCTAAGCCAAGTTATAAGAATAATTTTCTAACTGACTGCCTTTCAATGGCTGTAGACAAAAGATTATTTTAACCACATTGAAAACAAATTTAAAAAGAGAAGCAAGTTCAGTGACTTTACTGCAGAGTGCAGACTATTATAAAAAAATATATTATAAAAGAAAAATATTAAAAAGAAAAATATTAGAAAATATTTCTCGACTTGCAGTTGTTTTACGTCAAGCGCGACGTCATGACGGCATATTTGTCATCGGTTCATAAATTTCTTCTCGTTTGATCCTGCTATCCATTTAAAAGACACTTGTACGCATAATTAACTAAATGATAAACATCAGAAATATTTATTAGCGCAGACTCTGAAAGACATTTATATTTAAAAGACAAGACTTTAATGATCGGATCGAAAAATCCTTTTGATGTAACTCTAGCATCAAATGTTGTGATTGAAAGATTTTATTAATAATAAAGATATTTTTAAACTTTGCAGTTTTAAGATTATTGTACTCTTTCATAATCATAAGATACAACTTATAAATGAAAATTAAACTCTGTCGGCCTTACCACAAAAGATTTTAAAACACTGTTCAACAAGAGTTTAACTTAGACACTGTTTAAATGTGATGCTGGCAGTTTTTTGACAATATGCTTTGAAAGAGACGGCATCACATTTAAACAGTGTCTTAAAATCTTTTGTGGTAAGGCTGTGTCCATTTTAATTTATACGGCATAACAGGTAAAACTGGTCTTGATGAAAAAAAATGAATATTGATACCGCTCAATTCGATGCAAAATAGCAAATCTGTTAATTATTGATACTAAAAGCATTGTCTGTGCGGTGGCCAGGTGATCTGTGGTAAGGTGTTCTCACAAGACAACGTCACGGTTTATTAAAGGACATGTCTCGATATTATTTTAGCCAAGGTCAGTCGGCCGAGTGCTCGATAGCCATCGCCGCTTATCTGCCGACGCTCGAGTGCCACCCGAATCGCCTTTGAAACTTCAAGCGGATCGATTTTTTAAACCCTTGGCTGAGTTTTTGGCGGGAAATAATTAGGACACTGCAAAAGGTCAAAGAAAATGTCTGTCTTGGGATAAAACATCAGACTTTTCTTTTGGGAATTATTCGCTTTGAACAATCACGTTATTTCTCTTCTATCGTCAACAATATGTTTTTTGTCGTTAAGTCGTCGATCTACGCTGTCACTGTGTCTTTAACCCTTTATTACACGCCATTGTATCACAAAGTATTAAGTCAGTGTGTCAATATTATAGTAGACAAAAATCGAAATCCATATCATAATTTTTGAATGTTTTTGTATTATGTAGAAGTAAATTACTTATGCGTAATTTCTGTGAAATCGCCGAATTACGAAGTGATCGATGCCAATAACTCCAAAAAATACAAATTTATCGTTCATTGTACTCAATATTAGCATAAACATGAAATCAAAGCGGCGATATAAAAATGTCATTATCTGCTCTTTCGTCCTTTCTCCTTTCCGGGGTAATAGAGATGGTAAATAACAGTCCAGAGAGTTTTCTAATTGCGGATGATTCGTGGGACGAAGCCAAGCCTGAATCATTCTGCATTACGTTCATTTTGATTTTATATTATGGGATTTGATTGTCACTGTCTTTTTCATTTGCAGAAATTATTGGTTTTATTAAACAAGCTCTAAATCCGGCCCAATGCACTGACCATTCATTGGGCCGGAACCCCAAGGTTCGAGTCCCGACTAAGGTGCTACGGGTGAGTCGATTTTTTCGAGTATTTATTCATCTTAATATAAAAATAGCATTGTAAAATGCAAAAAATCTAAAATTTATTAAGCTCTAAACAGATGAGAGACGCACCTATATCTAAACATACTTTAATTAATCATATTTAGATATAGAAGTAGAAATTTTATTCGTTCACAATTCTTACACAAAAAATGTGTGCGTTTATTTAATGGAAAAGATTTTTCCTAGTACCTACTCGATGTTATATTTGAAGTATATTTTTTTAAGTTTTTCTGCTTTTTGGTTTTCAATTTGATCAGTTTGCTTTAACTTTCGTTGATAGTATATAAAAATATAGCTAATTGTTAATCAAATACTGATGACATTTGCTCTATTTGAGTTAGGGTTAAAGAAAAAAATCAATCGATGACTTTACTACACTACATAATGCGTTTCAGATTATAGTTAAATGTACGGCACACATCATATATCAAAGTGACAAAACTTCTTGTTTAAAATATGGTATGCGAGGGAATTCCTGTCACACAGCCATGTGCAGGAAGTTATGGTTTTTAGATGTTCCATGCTAGTTGCTAGATTTTAAACAAAGGAAAATTTTAACTAAACAAAGTAAAAATATTTTATCAACAACTTTTCAAATAAACTTTGTTCCTTTGAAGTTTATGTAAACTTGGTTGTATAAATTAAAATTATATGATAAGGACAAGATTTGGAGCACATTTAGCAAGCGATAAAATATATTTCTTTAACCCATATCCTTGAATAAATGTATCAGTATAATTTTGGCGGGAACCTCTACACATAGATAATGAGCACTCTCTCGCTCGCTGCCCCAACTTATGCTAATTTTCAAAATGGCAGCGAATTTGCATAAATACTTATTTGATTTACTCGCCGCGGTTTGCATAGCTTTTACTGCACTACTGAGAAACGGTCTTGACAGTGACTGAGATACTGTTTAAATGTCTTAATGACAAGATTTACGTGTGCGGATTTATCAAATAAAGACACTGTCTCTGTCTCTTTAGAAACAGCTATTGTAGCAAGCCTAGAAGGGCAACTTATTTGCAACGCGCATAGAAGGGTGTTATCACAGAAAAAACTGATGTACATAGTTGTGGTGTTACCACTCCGCCCGGTGGTGTTACGCTACAGGTAAATGCGACCGTCAGTCTGTGTGTCAGACGTCTGTCATAGCAAGATACTCTACCGTGAGTGACAATTTCACGTGACATGAAACAGCGAATAAAAACTTGATTTACATTTCTGCAACCCACTGACGTTTACTTGCATAATGTTGTTTGTGTTTTATATGTAACACACTCATTGAATATCTTAAAATATTGCACAAAAAAGAACATAAAATACTTCTGCGTACGACGATTTCGGACAGTAAAAAGATTCTGTTTTTAACCCCCGACGCAGTGCAAAGAGGGGTGTTATAAGTTTGAAGCCTATGTTTGTGTGTCTGTACGTATATACGTAGTGCTTAAATGGATCAAGCGATTTCAATGCATTTTTTTTAATTGAAAGCTAATCTAATCTAGATGGTTCTTAACCAAGTTTGATGGAAACCGATTTAGCCATTATGGAGATGGTCAACTGCCTGCCGAAACGGTAAAAAATACAGATATGGTGCTTTGACTAAAATAATGTACACCTTGGGCAAATTTAGGTGCAAGAAAAAAAAACAAAATGGCAGCAAAAAATATTGCTGCCACTAAAAATTTTTTTTTTCTTTTTTTTAGTAGGACTTTTTGGTTTTTTTTTATAATTTGACAAGATAATTTATCTTCATAACATGTTTAGATACAGGCGAATATACGCCGAGTAGTGAATCAGTATTAGATACAATCCTGGATGAGGAAGTAGAATAGACAGAAGATATCCCTTTATATCGGAGAGACACATAAAAGGCAAGAGTTATACTATAGAGTAGTGAGGGGACACTCACGTGTGGGCAATTTATTACGTACTACTCTATAAGCATTACAATATTAGCACGATAGAATGCAACTCGTACTTGAAAGAGAACGAGAAATCAAAATCCACGATCGTAACTTATCAAAATACCGATATAAAACAGTATAAGACAAATTGATTAAAACTAAAAATACTTGCTCTACAAACACAATAAACAGATCAGCACATCAACAAGCAAATCTAAAAAGCTGGTATAAAAGATTATCGTATCAAGTATTATGATTTATTTAAATATTCGTAGAAATAAATCCTTTACAGCAATTTCGTGTATTTTTTTCATAAAAATAATGCGGTTTACAGTTTTGTATGAAAAATTGCCAAATAATTGGCATTTATTTTGAATTGGGTTAGTATTTTTGAATTTTTATTTAATAGAAATCTATACAAATACTGTCTTAATCCGAATAACATCACAAGAAGAGTTAATTATGCTCAAATTCCAAATCATTTTGGTATTACGTTTGTATAAGAAGCTTACTGTTCACTGGACTCTTAATGATAATTTGTAGATTTTTTTAAGCTTTGAATGATAAGAGAGAGTTTTATTTTTAAATAGATAAATCTATAAACTTTACTTTTACCACTGTTGCTTGTTTTGATACTTCAGTTGTGCAGCTCAGTGTCCCATCCCTAGGGGTTTAGGGTGTCGTTTACATGAAAAATCATGTGTTCAGAACCGCCTCTTCAAGAAATAAGAATTTCATGTTTATTAACTACAGAGGGTAGTTGTGTATTTAAACACATTTCAATATAAATAAGATCGAAATAATAACATTTTGTATCGCGAAATATCTTCAAAAAGTTTTGAATATTTTTTCATAGCTTGGCGACCTTGGTGTTATACTTATATCATATTTATTTAAACTGTCGCACATTTTATCTAATAGAACTCCAATTATGAAATAAAAACCGGTTAACAGCGAGTCGGACTCGCGCACCGAGGGTTCCGTACCATCATAATATATAAATACACTGCGGTGTAGAATACTGCAGTTCGAACAATTGAAATGACATATAATTTATTGTAAACGAAAAACAAAACGACGGCCTTTTTTTGCTTTTTTCGCCACCAAAACTGCAAACAATTATTTGTCACTGAGTTAGTGTGTTTATAAATAGCAATAGACATTTTGCGACGGGACCATCAGCTTGGATTTTAAATAAATTGCGTATTTACAAGCCCCTTACTAATAAAGATTGTATAGCAGATGCATAGTTACACAGTGTTTTGTCCCTTTCTTTTTAATGTCAAACTTAAATAGTTTGACAGAGAGTAACCATTGTGTAACTACATCTGTTATACAATTTTTTAGTAAGGGGGACGGTAATTATATTTTTGCGGGAGTGGCGCTAGTTTTACATATAATGTCGCCCTAATGTCCTTTTGACAATGATTTGCTTGTCTTTTGTTCCGAGTAGAATTGATCAGTCTCAACAACAATACGAACCAGTGACAAACTACAGCTCAACCTCGTTTCAATTGATCCAACTTAAAATAAGATCTGGCTAAATTTACAACCGATTCAGTCAGCTTACTGCACAGTGCAGCTAGGAAGCGGTATATCTTGTTCATTGCTCATTTGCAGACACATTTGACAAAATACTGCCGTTAGCGAGTCGTCGACCCGGGGTTAGCTAAGCAGTGAGTGTACAAAGGGTACTCTCGATAAAATATATGTGAGTACCTTCCATTGATAGTACACTACCATTGATATAACCAATGTAACTGATCTACTCTTGCCTCCTAATTTACAAAAAGTGATTGTACATAACAATGTATCATGTATGAGCATGTGGTTTTATACGTCAGAAAACACAAAAAAATGGTAAGGCATCATAGATGAACATGAGGGAATAGATCCAAGAAAGAAGCCTATTACGAGGTGTAGAGTTTTGATATCACCATAATAGTATATAAAAAAATATATAGAATGAATAGGTATATCTATTAATATTATTATAATAAACGTTTGAGGAATATAGCTACGCTATGTTTTACTTATACAGAAAAAATATATATAGTAAATTATCTGAACAATAAGTTCAAATACTGATTATTTCTAAGAAGATGAGTTGCAAAACAGTACTTGTTCTACTGACTATAGTTGTAACGCGGTCGCTAGGCTCTATTATTAGAACCTTTATGGCAAGATTAGCGTTGCAACTAATTGATTTGAAAACGATCGTTTTGGGGATACAGAGCATTAGGGGATTAACTTCATACCTTTCGGTAAAGTGAATGCCAATTTAAAAGCATCCAAAGTACAGTGAGAACTGCTAAGATAGAGTTTTTAATTTATTTTGAGCATAGAATTGTAAAATAAACAAAAACAAATTTATATCCATTGTGTGTGATGGATTTCAATTAATTATTTAACAACAAATGAACAACGAAAAAATGAATGCATAGTTCCTTAGCTACAACGCTTTTATGAGATATAAAAAAGCAAATTAATGAATGAATTCAATAGTGTAGCAAATCTAGCTACCAAAACAAATAAAAATTTAATGTTGAGACACAACGTTAATTTTGATTTTAAAACATACCTATCGACTCATAACCATAATATTATCAAAGAATTGTGGGGCACTGCCTAATGCCTACCACATAAAATAATTCGGGGATCAAACCCGAACGAATAATTATAATAACGGTACAGCACGGCACAGTAGACGGGAACAAAACAATCACAACACACGGAGAACGTTGAAAACTGATTATAATAAATAATAACAAATTACCACAGCACATACAAATTAGCAATGACATTAATTAATTAAAGAAAAAGCAAAACATCCAAGCGCAAGCGTCGTATAAGCAAGAGTGCAAAATGCAAATCATTCTGTCGTCGGCTGTTGCATTTCCAAGCGAGCGAGAAGGATGCGGCGGTCATAAAGCGAGCGGCGTGTGCGATAGGGAGGTGCATATGATCACGCGCACGGGGCATGATAGTCGCTGCTGCGGTAGTATGGCCCAAGTTGCATAAGCGGAGCGGATTGCACATAAATGTAAGGTGGTTGCCCAAGTGTAGTTGTGGGAGCGGATGCTCGCCACAGTACTCCCCCGGCAGACCGTGACTACGGTCGATAAAAATCTGGAAATCGCACTGTTCTGCCGCTGGACGTCTTTTTGACTGGATCCTGGGTTTTCTCTGGGACTTGGGCCTCCCGGGTGATGTACGCCGGTTTGAGCCTGTCAACTGTGACATTTACGTTCTTGGCCTTGACCTTGATGGTGAAGTACTTCGGTTGCCTAGCAACGACCTTGTAGGGGCCGGCGTAGGGTGGCTCAAGGGATCCTCTAACACGATCTTGGCGCAGAAAGACGTGAGAAGCGGTGTGAAGGTCTCGTGGCACGTAGAAAGAAGATGTTGAGTGCCAAGAAGTTGGATGTGGTGACAGCTTCGCCATGCACGCGCGCAGTCGTGTCGCGTACTGGGTGACGTCAGCGGTCAGGTAGTCATCTTTCGGAGACAGGAACTGGCCAGGCAGGCGAAGAGGCTCGCCGTATACTAGCTCGGCAGGAGAAGATTGGAGGTCGTCCTTCCAGGCACTACGCATGCCCAGAAGCACCAGTGGAAGAGCTTCGGTCCACTGTGAAGTAGAATGGCACATTATGGCCGCCTTAAGCTGGCGGTGAAGTCGCTCGACGATGCCGTTGGCCGCTGGGTGGTAGGCGGTGGTGCGGAAGTGGCGCGCACCGACCAAGGCAGTGAGGGCCTTAAAGAGGTGGCTCTCGAACTGGCGACCACGGTCAGTCGTCACTCGCTCTGGACAGCCGAATCTGGCAATCCAGCCAGACACGAGGGCAGCAGCACAGGTCTCGGCGGTGATGTCCTTGAGAGGGTAGGCCTCGGGCCACCGAGTAAACCTGTCGATGACTGTAAGGCAGTACCTGTAATCATAAGACTGGGGTAAAGGCCCTATGATGTCGAGGTGTATGTGAGAGAACCTCGAGGATGGAGGAAGGAAGGGGGAAAGTGGAGCGAAGGTGTGTCGTGGTGTCAGTGCGTCAGAGCTTTTGCAAGTGCCAGAGTAGTGTTGCAGGAGATGCCCCAGTCTGCGGTGTGTCGAGACGTTATGGGGTGAAGGAGGGCGCGTCCGCCAGTGCTGCAAGTAGATCCGTGTTCACGGTGAGTCGGGACCTGTCCACGGTGAGTCGGGACAGTGGAAAGTGACGGTGGGTCCGAGCTGCTGGTGAGGTGCGCAGAGCTGCCACGCCGGAGTGAGGAAAGGGCCCAGTGATGCTCCAGGTGTGGGCTGCGAAGACCAGGTCGGGATGATGCCGTCGAGAGATGCCGAAGGTCCAGGAAGCGTCGTTAATGATGCTGCGATGGAACCAGAAGGCTGTGGTGCTGGCTTGCTGTGCTTCTGCTTGCGGTGTGACTGCTGCGGATGCTGGATAAGGTATGGGGTGATGGTCGGGAAACTTTGCATTGCTGACATTGCAAGCATTGTCTAGACCACTCTCTACAATCCTTACGAATCCCTGGCCAAACAAATCTTTGTGTTACCAGTCGTACAGTAGCTGAACTTCCTGGATGGTGTAAGTTGTGTAACATGTCAAAGACTTGTTTGCGGAACTCTGGCGTGACGAACGGGCGAAGTGTGGAACTGGTTGTGTCGCAGTATACTGGAATGTCGCTGGACTCTGTAGGTACTTTCGTCAGTCTCAGCGCGGATTTGTTTTTAAGCAGCTCCTGCAGCTCTGGATCGCTCTCCTGAGATCGTGCAAGAGTCTGGTAATCTAGGGTCGGTGTAGTTACCTGTTCCACCCGTGATAGCGCATCAGCCACTACGTTGTCTCGTCCCGGTATGTACCGTATGTCGGTAGTAAATTGTGCGATGAAATCGAGATGCCGGAACTGTCGTGGCGAACACTTTTCCCTGTTAAGAGTGAACGCAAACGTTAGTGGTTTGTGATCCGTAAACACTGAAAACGTTCTGGCCTCAACCATGTGGCGGAAGTACTTGATGGCCTCGTACACTGCTAGCAGCTCTCGGTCGTACGGACTGTACTTCTTCTGTGAAGAGCTAAGTTTATGAGAGAAGAACGCCAATGGTTGCCAGTCTTTGTCCTTACGTTGCTGTAGCACGGCTCCTATAGCCATATCTGAGGCGTCCGTGACTATGGCAAGTTCGGCAGTGGGGTCTGGATGTGACAGCAGCGTCGCCTGAGTAAGTGATGTCTTACACTCCTCGAAAGACTTCATCAACTCCGGTGTCATTTCAACCGGTTGCGAGCCTTTAGTCCGTGGGCCGGCGAGGATGTTAGTTAGTGGCGCCTGGATTTGAGCTGCATTAGGTATGAAGCGACGGTAGAAGTTAAGCATACCTAGAAATCGCTGTAGTTCCTTGACCGTTCGTGGTGGCGTGAAACTCTGGATAGCCTCAACCTTTGTCTCCAAAGGTTTTGTACCAGCTGCCGAAACCTGATAGCCAAGGAAAGTAAGCTCCTGCTGTCCTAATATGCACTTGGAAGTGTTGACCAATATCCCGTACCGCTTCAGTCGCTCAAATAGCTGCCGTAGATGTTCCTTGTGCTGACTAGGGGAGGAAGAAAAGACCAGAATATCATCGATGTACCCGTAGCAGAAATCGAGCCCCAAAAGGACTTCATCGACGAACCTTTGGAAGGTCTGTGCAGCATTCCTCTGCCCAAAAGTCATGTACGGGAATTCGTACAACCCGAAGGGAGTCGTGATGGCAGTTTTGGGTATATCGGCAGGGTTGACTGGTAGCTGATTGTACGCCTTCACCAAGTCAATAGTGGAGAAGATGGAACATCCTGAGAGCTGGTAGGAGAAGTCCTGAATATGACGAATGGGGTAGCGATCCGGAATAGTTCTGGCGTTGAGCGCGCGGTAGTCACCGCATGGCCTCCATCCATCATCCTTCTTCCTTACCAGGTGTAGAGCTGAAGACCAAGGACTCTCTGAGCGTCTTGCAGTACCACAAGCAAGCATGTCCTCGAACTCCTTCTGCGCAGCTTGGGCGCGAACTGGATCCAGCCGTCGAGGTCTACAGGAAACGGGTGGTCCTGGAGTAGTCCTGATGAAGTGGACAGTATTGTGCTTGGGTGGAGCATGCACACCTGCGGGTTTCGTAATGTCTGGGTACTCACGCAGTATGGCATGGAACTCGGTCTCACCTGTAACAACCTTGACAGACGCGATGTCATCAGAAGTGCGAGAAGTAACTGCTGCTACGGACAGGGTCGTGGTGCCATCCACCAAGCGCTGGTTCCTGCAATCTACGAGCAGATTAAAATGGCTCAAAAAATCGACGCCAATAATAGGTCTCGAAACGTCCGCTATAGTGAAGTTCCAAGTAAAATCTCGCCTGAGTCCTAAGTCAAGGTGAAGAAGTACAGGTCCATAAGTATGTATGATGGAGTTATTAGCAGCGACGAGATCATACTTGGACTTGATGCAGGGCGTCTTGACGACAGATCGCGGAAAAACACACAAGTCTGAGCCAGTGTCCACTAGGAACTGCATTTTCGACGCACGATCTGTGACAAATAAACGGCCTGTAGCTGAGGGGCAGTCATTGGCCGCTACTTCCGACTGCCCTGAGAGTTTTCCGAATGGAACGTACACGGCTTCCTGCACTTGCTCGCTTTTGCTCCGTATGTGTAATGGTAGAAGCAGTGAGGGTGGTCGGCTGGTGGTTGCTCAGGTCTGGAACGGCTGCGGGGGCGGTCATACCTCCTCGATCGAGATCTCGAACGTGACCGTTCTGCTCTCTCCAATCTTGACGTTAGCATTGCTACTTGCCTGGTCAGCTCGGATATTTGCTTCATCATCTCGTTCGTGGGGGTAGGTGGTGTGGCTGTAGAAGTACTTGCTACCTGAGGTGTCGAAGGTGCTATCTCGTGTACCTTGTCCGCCAGTTCACCCAGTTTATCTAATTGGAGGTCCATCTGTGATGCGATCACGGTCTGGATGTTCTGCGGGAGCCTGCTCGACCACAACGTCACTATAAAATCAGACGGTACTGATGGACCGGCCAGACCAGCTAGGTGGCGCAGGAACTGTGAGGGCTTCCTATCTCCGAGCTCCTCATGCATCAGCAGCTGCTTGACGCGTTTTTCCTGTGAAGCTGATAGGCGTTTGATTAATTCCAGCTTAAGTTTTTCGTATTTCCCAGCTGCGGGAGGGTTTGTAATAATATCCTTCACCTCGACCGCGTATTGGTGATCTAACTGTGCCACAAGATAATAAAATTTTGTTTCATCACTCGTTATCTTCGATAGTGCAAACTGAGATTCGACCTGAGCGAACCATAAGGCGGGCTCTTCTGGCCAAAACGGTGGTACTCGTATGCCTACTCGTAAAACCTCATCTTTGGTTTCTATCGGACGGGCGTCGTTATGACTCATCTTGAAAAAATTCAAATTAGCTCACCGTTATTTTTCCAACTGACCAGTTTTGTTTTCGTGCGAAGAACGCTCCAACTCCACCAAACAGGATCTTCGGTGCTCTTTCGGGGTCACCAGATGTGGGGCACTGCCTAATGCCTACCACATAAAATAATTCGGGGATCAAACCCGAACGAATAATTATAATAACGGTACAGCACGGCACAGTAGACGGGAACAAAACAATCACAACACACGGAGAACGTTGAAAACTGATTATAATAAATAATAACAAATTACCACAGCACATACAAATTAGCAATGACATTAATTAATTAAAGAAAAAGCAAAACATCCAAGCGCAAGCGTCGTATAAGCAAGAGTGCAAAATGCAAATCATTCTGTCGTCGGCTGTTGCATTTCCAAGCGAGCGAGAAGGATGCGGCGGTCATAAAGCGAGCGGCGTGTGCGATAGGGAGGTGCATATGATCACGCGCACGGGGCATGATAGTCGCTGCTGCGGTAGTATGGCCCAAGTTGCATAAGCGGAGCGGATTGCACATAAATGTAAGGTGGTTGCCCAAGTGTAGTTGTGGGAGCGGATGCTCGCCACAGAATACATAATATGTATTTAATACAGCTTCTCTGCATATAATATTAAAATTACTTTATTCACCTTCACCATTCGATAGCTTAAGATCTTGCTTCTGCCAAGTAAAATTTTACTTTATCTGAGCTTAAACCATTCGTCGGTGAAGGTGATAGCGAGATATCGCACGCTACTAATATTACTGTAGCGCAAATGAACGGAGCCGAACGCTTGCACTTCTTACACGGCTTTGATTTACGAGCGCTATCTTAATTCTGTTCCAACAGCTAGAACATTTAATTTGCGATATTTAATCCTGCTTTAGAAGAATTAAATGTATGATATCATTTTAGTTCGAGGTTTCTTTTTGCTTCCCAAATTGGCAGTAGCAGTATGGTCCAAGAATAAGTTCTGACATTCCGGGACTGACACAGGCTTACGTCACTATCCAGTCGCGCGACTTTAAAGAATGAAGATTTTTTTTCTGTCACACTCATTACAAAATTATTATGGTGTATTTTAATTGTAAATTGTTTCTCTTAGCAAACTAAACAGTTCAATGAACGTAATTACCGACTTCAAATGGAAGGAGGTACTTAAGTCGACCCGTTTTTTTTTACTATAGGGCGGGAGGACAACTTCTTTTTTAAATTCTAAAAGCCCCACCCAAATTCAATACACGTGTTTTATTAATTTGATATGCGTAACTACCATTAGATTCTGTGGAGATTCCATCACAGTACATACTTATAGGAGTTTTGCCAATATGCCACTAATTGGGCCCGTCCCAGAAAAAAAATCTGGATCCGCCCCTGGTGGAAATCTTGTATTACTGTGGAAATGGGAAGGAATTAATTTTATGGGTAAACCGAGTAAACATTAAAATCAGATATTTATAAAATATTTTAATCGCTGAAAATGTTAAAATTTATTTTATATTTTATTGGAATATTTTCATTTATTTATACTATAAAAAGTACATTATGATACAGTAACTACAGTATCAGATCTTAAACAAAGTGTAATGGCCTGATAAAACACCCTGCTATGTGCTGCTGGGGTGTCGCTGCTGCTACGGTGTTTTATGAGGTTTGAAGATTGACCAACGAGTTTTTGCTTGTTCCAAAGAATCTGACCTCTTTAATCTACAGCAAACGATTGTTCCAATCAGTGATCGCACCATCGATCGCTAACGACGTCTCAGAAGGCGGGAAACAGAAAGGACACCGATAACCGCCATTTTGTCGTCGTCCACCGCGAAATGGTGGCGTAATGGCGACTCTAAATAACCTTCACGATTTAATGACGGGTTCCGAGAAAGTTTTTATATTCGCGTGAATACACTGGGAATTCATTTTGCGTGATAATGAGGATGCTGCAAATTAATACGGATGTTTAGATGGGTTTCTGCGAGATATTTTGATTAGGCAAGGGCAAAGTTGAGAGTATATTTTGTCATAGTTTCGAGGACCTGTGTAGGCATTAATTAATATGCTTTATAGTAGAAGTAACGATGCCTAAAATTTGTGAAGCTAATGAAGTTATAATTCGGGGAACGCGTAAATACCGATATCGTAAACTGCGGTTATTAAAGCCCACCACTTCCGAATTTCGCGCAAGCTAGTATGCTAGGACGTTGTATGTGATATGAAACGATTATTTTTACCTTTAAATGAATACACTATGCTTTTGCTCTACGGATGTGATACACACAAAAGGCATCTTGACAATATTGAACCAAGTTGTTTAACCCTTCAACGCCCGGAAAATGAGACACAATAGATATTCCATTGTTATCCGGCCGCCTGCGTCCACTCGGGCGTTGATGAATTAAAAATAACATAACAAAATTTACAAAATAATTAGTTTTGTTAGAAGTCTAATACTAGAATTAGATTAATTGAAGATAAGAATAAACTTAATGCATATTAGAAACATACATTTATTAGTAGTGCCTAGTAAAACTCTCTTGCATTGAGAACTACCATCAGAACAACTATATTATGCATAATATACCTTAATGAGATTTAATTTACGTTTTAATAAAGCTGGCTAATATAACCCAAACGGTGGTTTTCAAATACATATACAAAAGTCATCCATTAATCATTATATCTATTAGGTAGGAGGTACGTATATTTTCAATTTCCAATAACAATTACGTAAAAAAGTAACCTAACCATAGGCAGGGTCTCAAGACAAATAATAAATACCGGGTTAAATCGTCCGGATAAGGTTTTTTAAGCACTAACAGTAACATAACATTGTTAAACAACTGCTATAAACGCCCAGTTTCCACATGGTTGAACAAAAACAATGGCAGCGGTACAGCTTACTACAGATTTTGCGGCATTTGGTAGTTAAGAGGGCTTGGCGTATGTGATACGTGTATCTGATAAAGTATTCTTGAATCAGTTCTTATACTCCGCATGCACTATTTATGAATTTACGGAAAAATAACACATTTTAAATACCTACAGCAAAATTCTATCTCCTTATTCATCATTGTTTTTTAAGTTTTTAACATAAATATTTTAACAAATCAAATTTTTTACCGGTTTTTACATTATTATTTTACTACTCAATGGATTTTAATATAAATAAGTACCCCTATTGTTTTAGTATAGAAATAAAAGTATTATTTCTTTTTCTATAATTCAAGCGAAACCGTTTTTAATTTTAATTTCATATTTATGCCGCCTTCTCCGGAATTGGTGACCACAGAAAATCAGCGACATGGTGCTCCTCTAGGGTGCCGTGGCATGATGCTGAGTGGGAGCCATTTTAGCACATGTACCTATACTAAGTACTTATATTAAGTTAGTTTTAAAAAGCATGTAATGTTTAATTGTGTGCTAAATAAAATTATTTTCTTCTTCATTGTCAGCCATTTTTATGATTTAGAAGATGATTTGTCGAATACAACTGCAAAAAAATGGTTCAGCAGATTCAAGTCTTGTAATTTTGATGATAAAGATGTTCCTCGCTGTGGTATCTTTTTTATTTTCAGTACAAAAAGGCCGCGATCTTTTCCGACTACTTAATATTTCGCTCATGTCATTTTGTTTGTATTGAACTGAATGTGACAAGACATTATACACTGCTTAAAACTATTTATCAAAAAATCTGAGACAATAGAAAAACCCCTATATTGTCAAAACTGTCTATTGTAAGAAGATAAATAATATTAGAAAAAATACTAGAAAAAATCGACTCACCCGTAGCACCTCAGACGGGACTACGGCTACGGGCTACGGCTGAGTCGATTTTTTCTAATATTATTTATCTTAATATATAAATAGCATTGTGAATGCGAAAAATCTAAATTTAATGTCTATTGTAATGCCAGGAAAGGCTAAAAAACCACTAAATTGAAATATGAACTAAAATGAAATAAAGAACAACATTTTGTGTGAACTATTGAACTATTACAATGCCTTTTATACTGCCTAATAATCGTAAAATGCAGATACAAAAAATGTAAATAATAACATATAAAAATGAGATAGCTCATGTACTGTCGTGTAATCATACGATCGTAAACGCTTATCGTACGTAAATCACAAATAGAACAATGCAGTGAACATCTTGCGAACACACATTTGTTTCACAGTAGTAAATAGGTACATAAAAATATCTGAAATTAAGTTTTTTTTCATAAAATGCTCTCACTATGTAATACCCTTTATGAATGATACAAACCATGTGAAATAGATAGGCTCGATAAGTCAATATGTAATAAATAAAATAAATAAATGCTTGGACAATTTCACACAGCGCCATCTAGCCCCAAACTAAGCAAAGCTTGTAATATGGGTGCTACACAACTGATATACTACTTAGGTATATTCTTTTTAAATATATATTTATTATACATACTAACACCCAGACCCGTCACAGAAATTAAAATTCATCATTTCAATTTCTGCCCGGCCGGGAATCGAACCCGGCACCTCTTGCGTGGTAGACCGGCATGTTGACCACTGCACCACTTAGGTCGTCTGAATGAATGTCGCATTCAGATTTATTGTTATTGTTGAGGTAATCAACTTCTGATAGGCCTGTCATGAGAGTTACCAAAATGTCGTAAAAAAAACTTCTCTGTGCATCATAATGCATGTTAATCTTAGCTACGATTTCGATGATTATTAGCATTTTGTTAATATCACATACCCAGACCTAACAGAGTTTCTTCCAGGTTGCAGCTCCTC
Organism: Catoptria pinella; assembly: GCA_963556745.1. Classification (NCBI taxonomy): domain Eukaryota; kingdom Metazoa; phylum Arthropoda; class Insecta; order Lepidoptera; family Crambidae; genus Catoptria; species Catoptria pinella. Next base: position 15,068,249 of record OY750760.1, read on the forward strand.
ATGCAAGGTTTCGATGCAGAGTTTCTGAAGTTTCTGCGTAGATTCTGACATTATGACAGTGATTATGCCTTATTCTCCCTATGGAGTTTTCTTTCAGGTTCGTGCTTCAAAAATTAGGAAATATTTATTAATATTTGTTTGTTGTAACTTCCTTCAATGCCTGAAATGCCAATAGATAAAACAAAAGCGTTCTGAATTTCAAATTTAGAATTTGCTGTAAACTGCCTATACAGCTCAAGATAACGTCGGACACCGACATGCATTTGTTTTTTACGCTGACAGACGTGGAAAAACGCGCCAAAACGCAACGGCCATTTTAAATAACGGTTTCCGATTTGTCCATAAATTGTGGCAGGACTTTTGTATTTTATTAATTGTTTTTTTATTTGATGGTGAAATAAATTAATCATGCATTTGTAATAATAGCCCTTATTTACTACGACTGAAATATGCCCGACTAGTAGGTAGTTTTTTCATTCAATTTTGTCATTGTTTAGACGCGTAATAAAAATATCGTCCTTGTGTATGCGAACTAACGCGAATATTTTTCAGTTTACAATACTATGAAGTTCGTTGAAGTGAAAAATGTAGAAGGACTGTAAAACGCGTTGTAAGTAATAAATAATATTTTGGCTTTTGTAGTTGTCGGTTTGTTTACATGTCATTTTCTGGAAAAAACATGAGAGCATTTTCGTTTATTCCAAGAAGTATCTCAAATATAATTGGGAGTAAAGAAATCGAGTTTCTCTGTTTTTTGGGTTATGCAAATATTGTATATATTAGAGATGTTACACTGATACTCATACAATGTGTTGCTTAGGAACACATAAAAGCAGCGTACAAAAATGCGATTAAGAGATTCCTGCGATTGATTCAGGGAGCCAATTTTTTTCAATTTGTTTGTTTGTTGTCACGTAAATGTAACGTTTTTACCAGTTATTATGCATTGTCTCACCAACATCATCGCTATCGCATTGGAATTGAAAAAATAAAATCATAAATTCGTGGATTAATGGGGGAGACCCCATTCTGAGAAGAACCAGCCACTTTTTACCGCTCTTAAAAATCGGTTTTAAAAAAAAAAGTACTTTTATAAATTAAAAAGAAGGACGTTCAAAAGCGGGTACTCGACACAATTGGCGTGGTCGTGATCCCGTTAGCGCTTACGCATTGTAATGGACCGGCCGCTTTTACCCGCGATATGGGTCAACATTGTCCAAACGCCTGGACCGACCGCCGTGTACGCATCAGTTTCGCAACGTGCCTGCTCTGATGTGTGTACGTCACACAATATTTAAATATGGAACCTGTCAAAACCAAAAACAGAAGGTTGCGCTCCTTTTAGAGTTTGAGTTTTGTTCTGTTTCTTTGACAGAATGACGTCTTTGGTCTTAGGGGGTAATGAGCATCGCTTATTTATGGGTCCCCTAGCAAGACCACCAACACCGAAACATGTTATTTGTCGCTTGATATAGGTTGCAATTTATCGCAATATCGTATAGGTAGACCTTTTGTGTGTGGAAGTGGAATTTTTTTTCCAAACGAAAAAAGGCATTTCTTACAAGATAGTTAGAAACAAAAATAATATTTATTATTTTATTAATAATATTTAGAATTAGTTCTTGGTTTCCCTCCCTATCGCATTCAACATATTGCGGTGTACCGTTACAGAGCTTTAATCTACCATCAATTTAATTTGGCGTTTTTAAATTTTGAGATTTTAGCATTCACAATGCTATTTTTATATAATACCAAATAATATACTAGAAAAAATACGACTCGCGCCAGATCATGTTCTCGGACGGGAATCGAACCCGCGACCTTTGGATATCCGGTCCAATGCTCTGACCGCTGAGCTAACGAGTCACTCGGTGACGAGAACATGATCTGGTGCGAGTCGTATTTTTTCTAGTATATTATTTGGTTTTAATTTGGCGTTTCAATGAGTTTGCATCACTGCAATACCAAACTTCGCTTCAACATTTCAGATTGTGACTTAAAAAGTTGATACGACCGTGTTTCTATATCTCAAACCTTAGAAATTTTATGAAAAGTCATTATTGTGGATATATTCTAAAAAACATCGAAACAGCATACTGCGGAAACTTCTGCGACGAACAGTTTTCGAGATATAGAAAATCCCAAAACGTTATCCCAGCAAAATCTTGAATATCTCAAAAACTATAAGATGAACAAATTTTGCTATTAGTATTCATTTATAACTCATCTAATCTATCTTTTCATGTATTTGGTTCCAGGCTAAACGCCTTTTTAAAAAAACATTTTGCTGGGGTAACTTTACTTCAGCAAAATCCGTTTTTCTCGAATAACTGTGTACATACAAGTGATATAATAATAGGTAGTAAACTTTCGTTATTCTTTTCAACGAAGGCACAATATGCAAGTTTGCAGAAATGGATTGTGATAGTCAAGCCCGATAGCTGCAATTTATTTAACCGGTAAAAGTTTTCAGGGCTGTCAAAACTTCAGGATAAAACGGAAGAAACGTTAATTTGCTTCACGTTATTGTGCAAAAAAGTTTTTACATTTAATTCAAACAAATGCGGGATCGAAGAAGTGTTAAGACTTTAAAGGGCTCGACTTTAGACTGACTTGAAAAAGTTCCGATTAAAAAATTACCTAATGATAAAGTTCATTTTTTATGTATATTAAAAGTCAATTGACTGTATTTTATAATTGGTGACACGTGTCACATTATCAGTAAATAGTTATTTATGCAATTGTTGTTTAATTAATAAACACGAATGTGGCTTTATCAGTTATAGTATGAAAGTATCATATGATTGTGGTAATACCTAATTATGTACAGTTCCATACAAGACTTTATCTATATCCATGATATGAATCCTCTCTATAAAAGATTCCGAAACAGTTAGCTTACTGCCAACATTTTAACAACCAATGTAACCATAATGTGTAATGTAACCATAATTTCGAAGGAATTGCATTATGAAATTTAGTACGACATTATAACACTCGTTTGGATGATATTATGGTTACTATGACACTGGTTGTTTTAATGTTGGCTATAAGCTAACTGTTTTAGAAACTTTTATAGAGGATTTAAAGCATGGGTGTAGATAAAAGATTATTTTTTAATTACGAAATACAACAAAATTTAATAAGGTACATTAGTAGCTATTGAATATTTTCTGTGACTAAGTGGAAGTATATTTAATCAAGGTTGTTTTTGTACAATAATAATATTTGGCCTACTGATGAGTATCACATACATTGTTATGTCATACGTCAATCAGCTAGCCAATGTCGTTTTTTGATGACCAAAACATTTTTTAACCTTACAAAAAAAAATACATATATGGAAGAATACTCAAAGGCTTCTTAGCTAAAATCTTTAGTAAGGGTCACCTTAACATTAAGGAAGCTGTCAGTTTCATAGAGTTTCTGTCAAATCTGACAAAAATTTAAATGTGGCCTTAACTTCTTCTATGACATAAAATTGTTTATTATACAGATACTTACGCAAGCTTACAACTGTCTGATGAGAGAAAAGATGTCTGCAAACCTAACTACAAATTAAGACTTCCATCAAGATGAAAGTTTCACACTGTGCAAGTTCATTAGAGGTTACGAAATCAGAATTAACAGTAACACGCTAAGAACTAAAAGTATGTTCGAAAATTGAAAGATATTGTATAGATAGATGTTGATCAATGTTACTGAAGATGGCTAGAACTTAAAATGTGGATCGCTTAAATTACCTTTGAATGAACATGTAAGTTGCAATGATATGAGAATGACGTTGAATGAGGATGTTAAAAGTTTTCGCGGCAGTAAACTCACGTGCCCTGTCAGAACAATTTGAAAGAATCCAGGTTGTGACCGTTTAGACACATAATTTAATGCACGCTTTTTATTTTGTCATTAACCTTCGAGGTGCTCCGGTTTCGAATCGGCAACGTTTTATTTTTGAAACACGGTTACGCGCGCGGTGATTAGCGGCAGAATCGTTTAACACGTTTTGAAATCAACGTTTGTCTGGAAGCACTCACTAGTGTTGTCGCGTGTCACACGGTGCAGCGCCGCCAGAACTCATCAATGGCACTGGCTGTGCGGCGCGAATTAAAAAGTTAATTCGAAAAAAAAGTCACGCACTCTTTAAAAAGTTGTGTTTTGGCGGGAGATGCGCGATACGGGCGCGGGCGGCGCGGCGGGACGAGCGCGTCGACTGGCCGGCCTCACTGAAAAAGCTCCTTACGTGAAATACATACACAGGGCCGGTGTGCATTCTATTTATAAAGTTAAGTTGGGCGTGCGGCGTGCACCGCGGGCACGCGCCGAAGAACATCATAATATTGAAATTATTAGGTCAGCCGATGAAACGCGAGCGATAGATAATTAGAATTATCGTAAGTCTCTCGTCGCGACGCGTAGCCCTTAAATAAGTAATAATTTACACCTTGTAGGTTTTGAAATACGGTGCTGTCGAGTAACGACTTACAACGTTGGAAGGGCTCCAAGAATAATATGTTCGTGGTGCATTTATGAAAGCCGTGCCTTCGTCTCGTCCCATCAATCTGCTATGAATTTTGTAAAACAACATATTAAATTTCTTTTTAGCCCTAATAAATATCGAGTTCGACGTGGAGCAAATTTATCATGGTAATTTAAGAGCGAGAGTAATATGGGAGATGATGTCTTTATGGTTTTAGAGTTTGAGTAAAATGGGAAGACCTGTCACAACTTGTCACGCTGGGGCAGTCGAGTGATGGAATGTGACGGAAAAGAATAACATGGGAGCGGAAGCCGTCAAAAATAATGGTATTTAGGCAGTTTGGAACTTGACGTTGTGTAAACTGAAAAATCCAAGTCGTGTTTCTTGTTTAGAGTTTTACAATGATGTGCATCAAAAATGTTTGAAATACTGTTTTCTTGTGAAAATATTGAGAAGAATTTTGGTTGCTATTAACGTTTTTCACTATTTTACAATAGAGTTATATTTACAAACCTTAAAACAAGAAATAAACTAACTAGTCAGTAATTTTACTTTTTAGGGTTCCGTACCAAAATGGTAAAAAGGAACCTTTATGGTGCGACTCAGTCGTCTGTCTGTCACAGCTGGATATCTCGAGAACTACTAATGCTATCAACTTGAAATTTAGAATAGTTTTAGATGACGTTTGCCCAACTATTTTGCAAATAAGAGAGAAATAAATAATATTTATATTTTTTTTGCAACAGGGACTGAAAGGTCTAAAAAATTCGAAGTGAGGCTACTAGGGCATATGAGGTATCATCATATGAAAGAGCGCTGCTTGCACATTCTCAATTTTATTTGATAGAAGTTTACGTAAAGGTTACAGGAAAAATAAAACTATGTCTCTAAATAGTAAACTTTTTCAGAATCATCGTACGGAATCCTTATTGCGCAAGTACGACTCGCTCTTGACCGTTTTTTTTACTTATACTTATCTACTTTCAGATTTCAACGAAAATAACGTTTGATATTTCACTCGCCTTTATTTTACTTTAATCTCTTAATCATTGAACTCACACCATGAAACCTCATAAAGAAGGAGGCCTCTATCTCTGCGCCGACGCAGACACGGTAATTTGCCAGCTGACTGACACATGCTACTCGGTTGACAGGTTTGACAGCCGTAACAGAACCATATTGAGTTTCAAACGATGTCACAGCTAACATATTTAGTATAATATAGCAACGAAACGGTAGAAAATAATGGCTCTGAAAGAATACGTTCTACAAAGGTGTGACTTCAAAATGTTGATGTAACAAAACTAATTTCACTTTTGGTGAGTAGGAACAAAAAACTAAAATTCAGCGAAAACACAGAGTAGATAATTACTACGAAAGTACTAATTTTTACGGAAGGCTAATTATTTAAAAAATATGTCAATTTATTAATTTTGACAACACAAGAAATCGCCATTTATATTGATGTTCGTACTAAGTATTGTCCTACATGAATCCTAAAGGCAGAGAATCTGTAGACATGAGAATCTGTTGAATTGGGAATCTGTAGACACGAGAATCTGTAGAATTGGGAATCTGTAGACATGAGAATCTGTAGTATTGGGGATAGGCCTAAGAAATATATCTGTCGCCTAAATATTTTTGTTATTTAACAAAAAAATCTAGGTCATTTATCGGTCTAGGTCCGTCTCTGACGGGAAAAAGTTAATCTAATAACAAAAGAAGACCCATCTTTTACCGAACATGGTTATTGATAGTTGTGAATAACACCTATTTTCTGGTTACATTTTAAAATAGAAACTAATTTCTGAAACCTGTGAAACTGCCCTAAACCTTTGATCCTTTAAGTAAACTGTCACATTTCAATCAATATTTGTTTGAAAGAATATGGTTACATTAGTTGTTTCATACAAGACACTGCACACATGTAGTGCATAACTGTGCAATAACATTATCCGCGACAGTGTAAGCACCACTCAAAAGCGTCCTAAAGCCGCACTTTCGTCAAAATCCGTCATATTGACATGTCGCGGCGACCCACTTGCGCCCGCGTCGTAAATACTGCCCATTGTAAAATGCAACTAGCTACGGTGAAGGTACAAGTCATAGGCTAACAACTGAATCTGCGTTGCAACTGATAAGTAGTAGACATCTTTTTTACGATAAAGAATAAAGTAAGAATTCAATGCTATTCTTAGACAAATAATTTTGTTTTAAATCATCTAAATATGTCGCAGGGAAATGATAAAAATGGAGATTTGATCAAATCCCTAAGTGATGTTACCAAATCCCTGTAGATGTTAAAATTACAGTTAGGACTTGCTTGAACAAATATAAATAAAAATCAGCTTTGTATAAAAGAAAAGAAAAAAATTCGTAACTCTTGAATTTATCTACTTTTCGTTTATAATCATAACCTATCTTACATAATACTAAATAATATACTCGAAAAAATTCGACTCGTCACCGATCATTTTCTCAGGCGGGAATTGAACCTTTGGAAGTCCAGTCCAATGCAGTCCAGTCAAGCATGGAGTTGCAAAGGACGTTATTTTTTTGAGGCACAGTCATCTATACAATTGTTTTGCAATGCACTTTGGATTTGTTACAGGATCTCTTTTTGAACCCTTGCCCCAAAATAACGTTATTTTAGCTGTGATTTCACGCAAGCTTAGCTAAAAATGTGGCTTAACTATCTAAAGGGCGTTTCTAGAAAGCCAAACAGTCAATCGTTATTTTAACATCTGCAGGGATCTGTTGATCATATATAGTTTTAGGTCTCCGCTTTTTCTTCTAACTTGGTACAACGCCGAACTCCTGAGATAGTATATTGAGATCAGCGTGACGGCACACATTAACATAGTTCTGATCTGGAGCCCAGGTGAGCCCGGACGCCTGATGTCACGTGTTTTTAACGCCGGACGCATAAAAACTGTCTGCGGAATAAATTTTGTATGAAGACCTCAATCCAATTTGTCAAGGCAACATTATATTAGTTGAGGGAATAAGGTTGTTTATTGGTAGGCGAAGAAACACTCATCCGTCCATCTATCAGCAATTAAATTTGTATTTACATTTTTATTTATATACCTTTCCAGTCCCGGCCTACTGGAAGATATTATGAAATAATGTACCTTGCATTTCTATTAATTTTCTGTGTGTACCATAAAGTTAATACTCCTTTATGTACAGGTGTAAAAACTTTGTGGTGTGTACAAAATTGAATAAATTAAAAACGATTACAATAGATAAAATTAATAGATAATATTGATTTAACCTCACGTCTCACGAACTCATGCACTCTCTATGATCTCAGTAAATGCGGCAAAAACCACTTTTTCATTAATTAGAAATAATAAAAGGTCCCGGATGCATTTGCAGTCATTATCACCCACCTATCCGCATTGGGCTTCAGCCCATCCTCCTTATCTACCCATAAGGAAGCCCTGTGTCCCAGTCAGTGGGGACTTTAAAAATGGCTGGTGTCGATAATAGAAAATCTGCAAACCAAGTGATCATTAATTGACTGTACGCTGAAAGTGACAGACGTGATACAGACAGTTGCAGTTGAAATCTGGCCGGCCACATACAGACGGAATCTGATTATCATTATCATCAATAACTTAATTTATGCCTTCCAGCAAATGTAATTGATTGTAAAAGCTTTGTATATTTTGATACATTATTTTACAATTTTCTGGCATGGTTTCGAAAGTTACGAAAACTACGTTTCCAAGAATATTGCATTTCTTCTACCGGTTTTGATACCGAGGTATATTTCAACGACCTGAGTCGTTGGTTATGTTATTTTCATTACAGGTGGTGGTATTTACAATATTCAGAATTGAATTGGTGGATTTAGGATGGTGGATTCAGAATTACAAAACGGAATATCGATAATATTGTATGAAAATTTTCAACGGAAAATTACTGCATGTATGTTGTAGGTCCATACTTGCTGTGTTCGGAATGATTCCGTTTCGGAATTTGGAATCAAAATTCCGCCTGTATGTGGCGGGCTTAATAGTCGGTAGCCGTACTTGTTAGGTCTTATTGTCGATGGTCAATAGAAACTTCAAAAGTAGGTATCTTAGTGGTTTTCCGCTCCCGACTTGGCAACTGGAGCGGGCGATGTGTTACTTCTCTCTCGAGCTAGTTTATCGGGAGTTTTATACTGAATTAAAAGCACATGCACAGATTGCGAGAAATCGTAGGAGATATAATACTCATTCAGCTAATCACTGAGTAATGAATTAGGAACAAGGCAGACTTATCTGAATCAGATTTGGTTTCTAGTGAATCGTATTCATCCTTACTGATATTATAAATGCGAAAGTCCGTTTGTTTGTTTGTTACGCCTTCACGTCCTAACTACTGAACCGATCATCATGAAATTTTGCATACACGTTGTCAGGAGTACAAAGAAGAACATAGGGTACCTTTCATCCCGAAAAATAATTGTTCCCGAGGGATAAAAAAAAACTTTCTACGCAGACGAAGTCGGGGGCGGTCGCTAGTTAGCTATAAACACCAATTGATCGAAAATAAAAGGTCAATACTATTAAATCGAGATAAAGGAACTTCCATTCAAAGTCTCAGAAAATTTTGTAGCATATATAAACTGCTATTAGCTGTCTAGGCTAAAGTTCACCAACAGCTGATTAAGTTTTAACCATCTGTTTTTGACGTTTTTATGTATGCAGAAAATGTCAATAACAGATGACCACAAATTATTCGGTTGGTTAGGTGGTTGGTGAACTCGGGTCTAAATATCGTTAAACATTATTTATTTATTTATTTCTACCCAAAAGATATTTAATTATGACATCACAATCACGTGTCAGTGAAACTAGCAATGACGTCAATGAAATCTTTTTAAAGAAATTCAAATCACTGACATACGTTTACACTGGTGAGGTATTTAATTAAAAATATCTTGGTGTATTTCGGGTGTCCGTATATACAAAGTGTTACAAAAATACCCCTAATGCCGAATATGGTATATAGGGACCATCAAACTGATCAACTTTTACTATGGGACCAACTCTGAAATCGCGAAATCAAATCAGCTGTTTCATACATTTTGATATTTTCGATTTTAATTTTTGTATGAAACAGCTAATTTTTTTTCGCGATTTCAGAGTTGGTCCCATAGTAAAAGTTGATCAGTTTGATGGTCCCTATATACCATATTCGGCATTAGGGGTATTTTTGTAACACCTTGTATATCTAATTACACATAACATTATTGGCATTTTTTTTTTGTAAGTACAGACTTCCTGGCTTTTTAATTACTAACAGTTCTCAAACTAAGTTTCATAGTCACGGCACACACTGACTATTTTGTGGTCACGGGTTAAACCTAAAGTTATCAAGTAATTTTGTTAATGATTAATATAGAACAATAGAATTTCCCCTAATATTTAACAAATAATACTTTGTTAATAAAATATTTTTTATTTATTTACTACACGAGAGAAGCCAGAAAGGCGCTAGTGTGCCGCAATCGCGCGGAAGCCGCTTTGCAATCCTTTGATGCCTTTGATGGGATAATGGCTTATTTATTGTGCCTGTATAGTGCAGTTTGTACGTATTGTCACAATAACTTTTTACTTAAACTTTCCGTTCCGTTCAGTAATTTGAAAATTTTCCGCTGAGCTACGTAGAACTTTTTTTGTTAAATTTAGTGCCTTTAATAATATTGGCACATAAAACACAAAAATATTTTATTAATTACCATCGTAAAAATGTAAATTAAATCTTGTAAAGTATATACATATAGTTACGATAAGTTTGTATTAACATGTCAGATCTTAACGTAGCAATTTTCGTAGTTTAACTTGCTACGGCGTAGCACGTCGTAGCGGTACAAGTGCACATCGGTCTGACCTCATTAATTATTTATACTGATTTAGCTAGTAACAGAAAGTAAGTCTTAAGACTTTAAACTCGTTCAACACTTATACAAATTAATCAAAGTTTAGAACTTTTTTATCCATTAACAAACAAAGAGAAAAGTCTTCTACTTTGTTTCATTCGTACTTAATCGTCATATAAATATCGTTATTTATTTATTTATTTATTTAAAGGAAGTTCAACTAAAGTAACAAAATAGTAAAAATAATAGCGACAGGAAGCCAATTACAGAACTCCACCAATAGAAAACAGAGTGATTTTTTAAAACTAAAGCGACATTTCGTAAAAACTAAAATACTTTTTGATCTGCCACTATTTTCTTTTGCTTCCACTTTTACTTAAAGTCTTATTATTCTATATCTATTTTCTTTTGCTTCCACTTTTACTTAAAAATAGTTTATGTATAAAAAATCTAAAAAGCACCAATCCAACCCATCAGCACTACATCAGTAGCGTGAGGGATAATCAAAGAGGCCAATCAAGTCGAAACATGCCAGTCCACGACGGCGGCACTACACTTAACTGCGGCCGGCTCTGTATTGTCATCCATCAACACTCGCCAGTTAGCCGCTAATCTGCTGAGTGGTGCTAGCTGATTGATATTAATACAAAGTTTTATACAGTAGCGAAACTTAACAAAGAAACTCATTTCTAAACGGATGTCAAAAATGGTACAGAGAGTCTAAAAAGGCAACATTTTATGAAACATTTACTGATTTGTTGCAATAATCCCTTGAAAATTCTAAAATGGTGGCATTAATCAAATAATCATTAATTGATGTATTTCCTCGTGGTCCTACTAATTTGTCCTAGTGGGACCACGAGGAAACACTATTCCTCGTAGTCCTACTGTGGAGTCAAATTATTAAATGATAAATATCTACTTCCTCGTAGTCCTACTGCGGTACAATCCACACAAGATTTTCCTAGATTATTTGCTCCGACTCAAATGATATGACGTAAGGAAATTATAATATACGAGCTTGTAAAATAGTTCAAGACGTGTAAATAAGAAATTACTTACTAAGTTTTTTATCTAGTACCAAAATCACATAAGCTTAATTTTAAACTTTTATTGAAAAAAATTGGTTTGAATCTAAGATCTAGACCTTTAATTTACTTTTGTCCTTTATTATCATAATATTTTTGAAAAGCTTTTCCATAATTCTGATCACATGTGCTACTGCTGTGGCATTATCTATCGAATTGTTGGTTTTATCATTAAAACATTAAGATGGAAGGTCAGAGTTGATGTGTGATTGATAAATTGATCTCCAGAAATAAATAATGAACCACAATGACAATCCTATAAATGTAACTTAGTGGATTTCCGAACTAAGTAGATTGCTTTCCAGATTCGAATTTCTGAAGGTAAAAGGATCACTTTATATTATTATTATTAGAAAGATGTATATTCGTCATTTTTTTGTCCTATTTTTGTATTTAACGTTTCGCATTACAAGAGCTTGCTCAATGAAATTCTATACACTCTTGTTTTGAATATTGTGGGTTAGTGGTTGCGGGAATACAGAATCAGGCGGGAGATTCCACACTTTGACTGTGCGTGTAAACGAAACTGAAACGGAATTTTGGTTTTATCGTTGAAAACTAGCTAGCTTGGGCCCAACGCAACCCACTAGTAGAAATTCCCGTAGCGTCTGGGCGATGTCCCCGCGCCCCGCACGCCCGCCTGCCGACGTGAACCTAAGTAGAACCTGCTAGGACCTTCATTTACCTGGAAGGAGAGCTTGAACGCTACCCACTGGTAGTACTTCCCGTATCGTCTGGGCGATGTCCCCGCGCCCCGCACGCCCGCCTGCCGACGTGAACCTAACTAGAACCTGCTTGGACCTTCACTTACCTGGAAAAAGAGCGTGAACGCTACCCACTGGTAGTACTTCCCGTATCGTCTGGGCGATGTCCCCGCGCCCCGCACGCCCGCCTGCCGACGTGAACCTAACTAGAACCTGCTTGGACCTTCACTTACCTGGAAAAAGAGCGTGAACGCTACCCACTGGTAGTACTTCCCGTATCGTCTGGGCGATGTCCCCGCGCCCCGCACGCCCGGGTACGCGCCCGCCTCGCCCGCCACCGTGAACGTCGAGTGGATCCAGCAGTACGTGTTCAGCACGTCTTCAGGAATGTCCCTACACATCAAAAAATAGTTAAAAACGTCTATTCATCTGTAATTCAGTTGTTCACATCTTAAGTTAGGGCCAATAGTGACAGCACTATATTATGATGACCGACCGACAGCGACACCAAACTGTTGATAGAGAGAAAAGTGAAGGATTAAAGATTAATAAGAAAACTATTAAAGAGCTAATTTTAGATTATTGTAACGTTCTATGTGTTCTGTTTAGTTAAGGGTAAGCTACGCCTGACGATATCCGGAAAATTAACATAATTTACACAAACAAAAATAAAAAGGCAAAGACGATATAAGTATAGTGTGTGTCTGTGCGGGCACACTTCGTTCGAGATCGCTGGATAGGAATACGTCTATAAACATCTATTATTTTTTGTTAACACATAAGGAATCCATATTTTGTAGAGTTGATAATTATGAACAGCTCTGAAATCGCGAAAAAGTTTAAGCTGTTTCATACATTTTACCAGAGTTCAAATAAAATGTTGTGTGTCACAGCTTTTTCGTGATTTCAAGGGAGTTTTCATATAAAAAGTCGATTGCAATGAACAACTCTTCTAATAGTTCAAATGGTTTTCAGATTTTGTGTTAACAAAAATAACATTGTAAAGCAAATCGCTTTCTTGAACATTGTGTTTTTGCCAGTGAATCCTACTCTACATATTTAAGTGTATTAGTAGCTGACATGATAATTTAAATTGATACAAGTTTTCCCTGCTTAGATTTGCGTATTTTCATAGTATTTCGGCGAACGCAAATTATATTCAGCCTTATATGACTGAAACTGAAATTGTGAACTAGGTATATATTTTTTAGGTTTAACCACAACTAATGTGCCATATTGGCACATTAATTGTGCCAATGACATACATGAGCAGAGCAGACTTTTATACATACAATGAGTTTGTTTTACCAATACTAAGAAAAAATAAGTATATGACATAAATAAATATAAAAACCCATTAAAGAAATCATCTTACGCCGGATTCGAACCTGCGTAGTAACCTAAATAACTAGTAAATAACAAAAAACAGCCAAGTACTGAATCAATGCAAACTCAAACCCATTTTATGAACTTCATAAGTTAATAATATTTTATAATAGTTGACCAAACTATACAAACAAATAACAGCCAAATAAATAACACATCGAAGCCAGTAAGTGTTTACACAAGCTTTAACTGCAATAATCCAAATATTATCACAGTAGAACCAGCTTTCCGCTCGCAATATCAACATAACTAAAGCAGTCACTGCCATCTATCAGCGATTATTGTAACTACGTGTCTCCGACAGCACGTCTAAGAGACGAACCTTGTATGTATGCAGTCTATAGGGTTCCCCACGAGGTGGCGCGTCGTCAGCGCCGCGCTCGCCGCCAGCAGCGCCGCAGTGGTTGCGCCGCAATGCAGACGAAACGCCACCGAGTCGATCTTCGGGTTTACCCCTTGCTATTTTTGGAATGATATCTATGTGAAAAACGTTGCGGATGTGTAAATAACGCCATCTATGGGTATTTATGGAAGAAAATATTAAAATGAAAACGTAGTAACATGTACATAATTTTTCCCTACATATAGGCAGGAAGAACCCTTCAAAGTTCTGAGTAAATAAAATACAACTAATAATGATGGTTTGTGTTGAAATTTTTGCATTTAAATGCTTGTAGTAAAAGGTACCTAAGTATTGTATAAATATTGTTAGGCAATTAAACATTAACTAATATACTTACCTACTATTTATAACTTCTGACACATTTGAATATTTTACTTTAATTCTAGATAAGAAGATATCAGAAGTTTTCCTGTTGGATATTTATAATTTTTAATAGCATTTGTATAAATGTTCATATATAGTATAAAAATGTGTTTCATATAGTAGTAGGTATTATATTATCTGTGATATAGTTATTTTGATAAATAGGGGTGACAGCGCATAGCTTATCGCAAACATTTAACTTTAACGAGTTTTTAATTACGGAAACTAGGCGAATTTACCACCCAACAGGACATTTAAGAGTCTCTGAAATACTTATTGCAAAACATCTAGAAACAAAATATTGTCGCCTTTATTACACATTGCAGTATTCTTAACTTTTTCCTATTTCCATACTCCATACTGTATCAACTCGAAGAAGATGTAACTCTATACTATATCGAACCGCGAAGTAATAAAAGATTTTCAGTACCGAATAAAATTATATTCCATTTTGTTTATATGTGTGTTTAAAAGAAAAGAAATGGAAATTGTTTAAATGAATCCAAAAATTGTGCTCTTTGTACATATATGTTTTTTCTTTTCGTAAAAAATAAAAATTATGTCTTTAATCTTAAATAAAAACTTGACACTGAAAGTATAATAGAAAAAATACGACTCGCACCGAATCATATTCTCGGACGGAAATCGAACCCGCAACCTTTAGATGCCCGGTCCAATGCTCTCACTGCTGAGCTACCGAGTCACTAGTGGCATCGTCGAATTTCATTTAGTTTATCCCACTCTTACGCTGCGAGTCAGCGTTATTTCATCAATGTAAGACATTACCTCGACATTCAATTGAAATATCTTTCAATATTTTGACACAGCTATATAATTTTTAAATTAAGGATTTTAGCACGCACAATGCTATTAAACAATTCGACTCGCACCAGATCAGAGCATTGGACCGGACATCCAAAAGTCGCGGGTTCGATTCCCGTCCGAGAATATGATCTGGTGCGGATCGTATTTTTTCTAGTATATTATTTAGTATTACCTATCTTGTGTTTATTTTCGTATGTTATTTACACGTACGTAACGATTATTGCAAAACATATAAATATGGTATTCAGTCAAAATGCTTAGAAACTGAGAATTGTCGGTGGAAATAGAACTACTTAACTTAATTATTGTAATGCGTTTTCTGTATTGAGGTTGTTTCTAAATTGAATTATGGCTATTGTTTTTCTTTAACTTCCTTTTGAAATTATACATTGTTTTACACGACAGCCCAAAAAACAGTACATGACTGCCCAAAAAAACAGAGCATGTAATGTGTTCAGGGTTCACGTATGTTTGTGAGTATATGAGTTTCTTTATTCCACCATAACTTCTAAATGCCTTAACAGATTTGGACATATGGGATATCGTTAGAATCCTTACATCATCCAAAGTGACACTGGCTATATATTTTTTAAATCAATATGACGACATTGTGACGCCACTTTCAAATGTGTTTTTTTTTTCATTTACAATATGGGCATCAAATGAAAGGCCTTGATGAGCACATTTCAAAACTATATAATTTGTCACTAAAATGTGTGAAATAAAAAAATAAATAAAAAAAAATGACTGCCCTGCCAAAAACGAATTATAAAATGAAATAATAATAGTGTCATTGCAGTCGGGGGACCATTCCGTGGATCAATTTTGAATCAAAGAGGTACCCCGACAGCAAAAAATTACACTTGCTATTTAACTTTTAGTTCCTTTTTGGAAGTATATATACACCGTTAATTTTTAAGTATATCTAAAAATGAAATGGGGATTTCAGACCACGTGAATGAACAAATTTTACTGTAGAGCCAACCACGGAATCGCGAAAAATAAACAGCTGTTCCATACATAATAGTCGAGTCGATGTTGTACAAAGTACAAAATATTGTAGACTTTCATCTGTCACTTGTTAAGTTAAGCTGTAAATGACACTGTTGGACTAACATTGATGACTATTCAGGACTCACCCCGCCAGAGAGCAGCGCGTATATGCTGGTGAGGATCTCCATGGGCCTGCGCGGCTGCGCGACGCGCTCGCGTCGCCGCCACGCGCCTGCGCCCGCGCCGGCGCCCGCGGCCACGCCCGCGCGCGAGCCGCCGCCGCCGAACCCGCCGCCGCCGCCCCCGCCCCCGCCGCCGCCGCCCGCGCCGCCCGATCGGTACCTCCGACCCCACGCGACACCAGACTCTCTGCAACAAACGATGTTTCAACACCACGGTCGCAGTCCCCCTAGCATGACCACCGAAACACGATATATATCGCGTTATCACGCGATATATATATATATATATATATAGCGTTTTATCGACACTCAACTGTCAAAATCTATTTTCTTTTAACAGTTAAACGTGATAAATCACCATATCATATCGCGTTTCGTTGGTCATGCTAGGGGGGCTGGAATGGAATAGTGCATTACTGCAGCGGCATGCAACACAGGCATATATTGATGCACGAACGTGAAAATCGCATACGTGAGTCTATTAAGTGTGTACCAATGTCTAATTGCAGCCAAGGCTTCTATGGTACTTTTGTCAAACAATACGCCGAAATTCATATTTTCATCTCTCATTTCCTCGCTTGCACCGATTTCGTCAAATAAATATAAGTATCAAAATATTAAATGACATTTTTCATTTGTATTATATGAAAATTAATATGTAGGCCGCATTTCATGCCGGTCATACTTAAATGATGCCACTTCAACTTACGTGAGCGTTGTAAATCTATCGAAGAAATCTCTCTATAATATCGGCTCTGAATGCGTACGATACGATTCGGAAAGCGGCCACAACTTTCATTTTTTTTACCTTCTTGGTGGACACGGCCACTTTGAAAAAGTTTGTTCCATTGTGAATCACATGACTGTTAAGAGTTTTTATACTTAAATTTCACCCTGCACTACACAAATGTGATGAGCATGAGCATCGCACCATATGTCATGAGAATCAAGAAGCAGAAAAATTAATATAGCATTATATGCGTATTTTGAGAGAGTTCAAATTTATTTCTCACATCCTTTTAATAATAAAGGATATTTGTTACTCAATCACGGAAAAACGGCTGAACGGATTTGGATGAAAGGCCCACAGATAGTTTCTAGCCTGGATTAAAACATATAATACTTTTTATCCCGGTCAAAGGTTCCTACTGATTTTCCAAATGTCCACACGGACGTAGTCGCGGGGGGATGCTAGTCTAAAATAATATAGACTTACAAAATCTTAACCCTTTTGAGTTATTTAAAAAAAAAACAAACAACAATTGTCCCTTCTCAACTCACAGTAGTGACGTCACTCTATTTAGAAAAAAGGCTAAGACCGCTGTTTAATCCCGAAGGAAGATAACATATTTATGCAAACGACCTGCGCGCGTTATTGCCTGGAGTGGCTCATTCGCTGTTTGCCACTTGTTATAACCACTACAATTTCTTTTACGAGTGTCTTTTAGCACTTAACTAACAAGAATAAAGTACAAATTAAAAAAATATACAAACAAAAATTAAATTCGTTTTCAGACTTTTGTTTCTTTACACGGGACCAAAATAACTAGTGGCTCTGTAGCTGTAAACCTCGCTTATGATATCTCTGCCACCATTTTGATTAATTTTAATTTCTGTGACGGGTCTGGGAGTTACATATATAATAAGTATACATTAAAAGCACCCATATTACAAGCTTTGCTTAGTTTGGGGTTAGATTGCGCTGTGTGAAATAATTGTCAAATCATAATTTTTTTATTTTGTAATATTTTGAAAACTGTCTCGACCAAAAATTTTATATAATTATCGAACCTGCTTACAAAATTTCACGAGAATTTAGGCTGCGTTCAGACGATAACACACGACCCGACCTTAACCCGAACTCAACTAAATTGCAGCCCACCTTGAAATACATCGCTTACAATTTCGACCTCACCTGCGGCTGTGGTTAGTTGAGTTTGATTTGAGTTCGGGTTAAGGTCGGGTCGTGTGCTATCGTCTGAACGCAGCCTAATTTATGCCATTAAAAAAACACAGAATGCGTTTTATTTAACCATATTTTTCGTGAATTTTTTAAAAGAACAAGAATTGTAAAAGAAACCTTTGCAATTTAGTTAACGTGCTGGATGAATCTAAAGTCAAACACTATTATTACTTATCGTTTGTTTCAGCTATTAAGTAATAAGCTTTATGTAAATATTGCCACTCAAATGTAAGCTTAAGTGAAGTTAGCATAAATATCTAACACTAGTGGCTCTGTAGAGCTGTAGACCTCGCGTTTTTGTGATATTTTTGAAAAAAAATTAAATGGCTGAAATAATATTTTATATATTTTTTTTAATTTCGAATAATGCGACCTGTAAAGGAGAACAAACGGACGACCAGGCAGCGGGACTGACATACGAAATCATTTTTGCCCAAGCTGAAGCAGAGACGCTAATATTGCATAACAATAGATCGTGAACAAGTAAGCGTTTATGCTAAGTAAGAACCTATATATTACACTTTGTACACATTCTGCTCCCAACAGATGCAAATAATAAATGAAACCACATAAAATATGTAAGTATTGCTTAGAAAAATGTTAAGACGGTAATGTTTCTGGTGGCATAAGCTCGTAATTCTGGCTTTGCCGGCGTAAGTCAAAGTAAAGAGCATTGGCAATCCCTCGGGGCTGCGGCCGGACACCACCGGAATCCGGACTTACTTTACTATCGGACGCTAGACCTGCCAGTTGACCGCAAGGGTTACTATAAATTTGTAAATAAATAGCTTGTACGTCTAGCTTTTTAATGGACTGATTATTATGGACAAACTCCGGTATGAATTGTGATTAGATATAATAAATAACCTTTTATTTTTTTGCTATTTACTATGTTATTTTTTTAATAGGCTTCGAATACCAAGCATTTCGTACTAGTCAACTATCAGTTAAAATAAACCTGATAACGCTTCTCCAACCAGATATCGAGTACTTAAACAATACGACCATTAGCAAAACCTATAGTTTGTGTTTCTTTCGAAAAATGATAATTATATAAATTAAAATTTTAATTGTCTTTTTTTCAGCATATCAGTCAAGATTAAAAGTAATGAGGTTTATTTATAAAGAAACAAAACACAGGAAGAAACTACGAATCTATTTATTTTCCGGGGCCCAGTCACGCTAATTCTGAACGGTTAAATTATTATTTAATTTTCTCATTTAAATTGTCCAAAATTGGCATCTTATTCGCATCCTATACGCATAAAAGTTTTAACAAAACTAAAGTTTTCTGTAAACGAAACTGAAACGATAACGATTTAGCTTTGGTTGTTTCGTTAAAAATTTGTGCTATTGGACCCCATTATTAGTTAATAATAATAAATTAATTTATTACTCAGATATTACAATCAATTTTTGTTAAAACAAAGAGTAGTAAGTAGAATGGTAAGCACGCTCGATTTGACAAGTTGAAGTCATTCCATGAATGGAATTGCTACAAAATCTTAATAAGAAACTACTGACGCACGTGAACAATGTAAACATAGACAAGCGCTAGAAGCAACCTGCCACTAAACGTTTAAGTATCGTAAAGACAATCACAAATAAATGGGTCACTGCACTCACGGTTTCTACGAAGCAGACACCAATCAATCTGACCCGGGGGAAACTAAAAGCGAACTATTTTTTAAGAAGCAGCAAACAGACGGCTTTCCCTACGCGTCGGCAGCACACGTGGTGGGATTGAGGACTAACTCGGGATTTTAGGGAATAACTACTCTTTTACGTTTATAGTAAAGACGAATTCACACTGGTCGGTTACGTTGCAACCTCGCCGGAGAGTTACAGTTTGTTAGATTTCTTAAACAAGTATCTTTAGCTGCATCAAGAATGTGTATGATATTGTAATACATAGAGAGAATTTGTATCGCAAAGCTTTTCTCATTAAATATTACATGTTCTAGCGCTGAAATTTTTGTCTCTCAAACACAAGAGATTATCAATGTGAATTTTATTATTATTTCAGTACCATTCACTTTGGATACTAATTACTAGACATCGCATATATTACACAGTAACTAAATAAACAGGATCATTGTTATAGTTGTCATCATATTAAACACAGTTTTACAGATACCTACTTGAAATTAAACAGGTTGGAAAATCTCCAAATTGCCCGGGCAGCAGTGATAAATGTATTGTCTGACGCCCCCACATTTGATCCGAGCTGATTTTAAATGCCTAATTAAATAAATCAAGTCGTATCATTAGAATAGACAAGTTCTTAATGAAAATATACTGAGCTATAAGTCAGCCTGTTTTATAATGATTTCTTAAATAACGATCTTAGGTAACAACCTTGGGGAGTTTGGTAAGCAAATACTCATTAACAAACCAATCATACAAAAACATATTAAAATAAGTCTATTGGAGTCAAAATAAAATAAAATATACTTTCAAAACTTAGTACCACACTTTTAAAATTGCAATTTCTCTTAAACAATAGAAGTTAGAGTTTTGAAATAAAAAAAGGTTTTTTAAATATTTTTTTAGTCCTTTTTATTTCGAAAATATATCTTGTGTAATTTAAAAATTATTACTATTTTAAAAATGTGGTAAGCATTAAGTTTTGAAGGCCAGTGTAGCATTATGTTCAAAAATAAGTACTTACAAAATTAATACTACCGGAAGCCAAATTCTAAATGATTTACTGACTGTATCGAATGAATGCTTCTACCCAAGTCGTGTCTAACCACTTCAAAAGATATTCAAAGAAACCCATTGTCTTTAGTTATAAAACGGTGAATCAAAAGTATTTTTGGAAAACACGGTCAATCGGACGCAGATCTCTTTGCCGTAATTTATTTTAATAAACACTCATACTCGTCGTCAATTAATAGTGATAACTTCAAAACATAAATCTAAGTCTAGTTAAAAGAAATCATTTGATGATACATCGTTTTAATCAATTAAAAAAAATAGTGTAACTAAACCGTCTGTTTTTCTTTCAGCAGACACTAACAAATGAGCATAAAATAATTGGCACAGAATGATGACAAAATATTGTAGTTTCTAATCTAAAACATCGCCAATGTTTCACATCTTTTCACGGTTCCCTTGTCATTCCATCTGATGTTCGTTTATTATTTTAAAATTATATATCGACAAATGCTGGATATTTATTTTTAAATGCCATATAGACACGGCGTATTGGGCTACAGCCCATTGTAGTTCGTGGTTTATAAATAGTAAGGCCAGTTCATCTCGGCTCTGAATTAGTTTCGAACGTAAACAAATCTACGATTTTATCTAAACCTTGGACTGTAATGCGTTTATTTTGTTAACGAATTGTAAAATGTGGACTAATATATCAGAAGCCGGTTAAAATATACACTCACTGTGTACTGTTACGTCATTAATGTTTCAGGAAACCATTATTCCTCGTTGGCCACCCACGACTTCCATGGTACGTCAAAACTTCCCTTTTCCTTAATTAGATCGAAATATCACTAACAATCATTCAAGACCGACTTATTTCACATCACACACAACTTTATTAATAGCTAAGCTAAGTTTTAAATATCCCCTTTATCTCACATTTAACCAAAATGTTTAATTGCTACGTCACTTGTACTGTTAATTTCAAGCTATATAGATTAATAATTAAATACGCTATCAAGGAAAATATCACATAGGTACGTACCTACTTCTTACTACACAAAATTAAAAACGACGAGTGAAACTTACGCGATCCACTGGAAAATGTTGTAAACCTCAGAAACGTGATTTCCCATTGATTGCCTTCCGAACTCCGAAGGCAACCAAAACGATATCTAGGTTTCTATAAAAAATGTGCACCCGAATGCGGAGAAAGTTTAAACTGAACCTACTTTCTACAAATTGAACTTATTGTTACTGCACCAACTAATTCAGAATACTTATGGCGGGCAATCACGGAATGTGACGCAGCAACGAATGCACAAAACTTGTAACGAGAACCAGCAAAATATATGCAGACGATTGGATTTTTTGGATACGAGAAGAAAAGGGAAATAAATTAAATTTCAACCGTCGTAGGTATACCCCATTCGGTTTGTTCGTTCATTACGATACGTTGTGATCAATCTATCATTGCGGTATGTCCGCCTCTTCATACATATGCATGCAATTTGTATGTGCGCAATTTTTCCTTAGCTTGAATTGAGCTCGTGAAGAGAGCTCCAATTTCGAACTCCTTTGTTATAGATCTTTTTACGTTATCCGTCTTTACATCAATCGGCGCACGGTTTAGATTTTGCATGTACTACGTGTATTTTTGGATATTCGAACTCTATATTGTTGCGAATGTTACTCGATTATTGTCTTTGATCAGTTGTTCAAGGCGTTCATTGTGTACATACTAGCTAGCAGCAACAATAAACAATGCAGATTATAAAACTTTACTTTGATTTAACATTCGATAAGACTTCATCCTTATCAATGAAAAAAATACATATAAACTTTTGAAATTTTGTGTTTGTAATATGAATGTATGATTTGTGCAAAAATCAACAAGTAAATTGTCTCCAGTTAGGTCATCATTTTTCTCGAATATTGCTGACATCTTCGTCGCCGATTCGTCAATGATGTGGCAACAAAGGATTCACCTTTTAGTATACCATATTCGGCATTAGGGGTATTTTTGTAACATGTTGTATATCGCTTCCGTACCATTGTGGGCCTACGCCGCATCTTCGTCAGTGGTCAATATTTGAGGTACATTCCCTCCAGGTGGCATAGCCATAGCACGCTCTGTATATTACCTTCTATTGCTGTACCGTTGAGTGCGCACGCCCGCGTCGGCCCGGCCGCCGGAGGTCTTGCCCATCGGGGACAACTCAGCGCGGCGCCTGCGACCGCATCGCCGCCGCGCCTACACCTGCAACAAAAGTTGCTTGTTATTGTGGGACAAGACAATGAATCAGTTTCCCTCCATCCACTAGGATCTCCTGTTAGATCATCTAGGGGATTCATGTGGATTTTGCGTCCACGTGGATTCCCTGGGGGATTCGTGGATTTTGTGTTCACGTGGATATCCTGAAGTTCTATTGGATTTTTTGATGACATAGTAGCGTCCGGAAAAGTAGAATAGCACCAAACCTTCACACGTAAAAATGTCGTAACATCAACTAAGACTTAAAGGAAGAATAACTAACTCCTCCGTGGATAAGCAAATGAGCAGCGGCATTTTCCGATAAGAATGGTCCAATGCTGCAATAATAATACAAGGCCCTATTTAATTAACGTGACAATTTGTCACCTGTCATGACAGTTTGTCACATTGCGTCAACCAATTTGAAAATAAAACAAGATACTCATAGCTACACGCAACATAAACCAAATAGTCATGACAACTGACAAAATGTCACGTTATTAAATAGGACCCAGGTAACAGTACTGTTATACCTACACCACCTGCTGTAATTATTAATGTATAAAATAGTTAAAACCAAAATCTACATTGATAAGAAATCAAATCTCATAAGTAGAGGTACATAACTACACAGTGTTATAAAACAATCTCACTATCGCATAATTACTGTAATATTTTTATCTGGCTTATAATTTAATTAAAGTTGAAATACGGACTTTAAGTTTAATCTCGTTTCAAGTTGGGATTAAGCACTTCGTCGCAAAAGTCGTGAACTTTTCAGGCCTTTTTTGAGGAGTTCATTTTCAACATACCAACGACAACACACTTTAAGACAATATAAGCTATAAACATTTTACGCTAATTTATTTATCATCAATTCTATAGAACCAATTTATTAAAATATGTATGTAAATAAAAATACTAACATCATTTTATTTCTCTAAGGGCTTGGTTTACAATGTAAACATAAGTCCTCGTAGCTTACTTGACAGATAATTTGACATATTTTTCATATCAGACCCGACGCCGCCGTACTTACTTTGTGTCAGAACTGTCAAATCATTTCTTAAGTAAGCTACTCAGAACTTACTTTAACATTGTGAAACAGGCCCTAAATATAATATTCAGCTTTGACTGTATCAGGGAAAAAGTTTATATACCATGTCATTTACATATACGTCAAACTTATTTTTTTTAATACGAATCAAAAACTAAAGCTCTATTTTTTTATGCTCAAACTAAGTGAATAGCAAAGAAGTGACTTACGGCACGTTCACATTAGGTCGGTCACCGAATCCGTCCACCGCAATCTGACAAAATAATCGCGCTCTTAGAAAAAGTGAAGCAAACAATAAAATTGTTCCCGTTCGGATCGGAAACTGTAATAACGGGTAGTCGGGCTGCGACCGAATAATGTAAATGCGCCATTAGAACCAAGCCGTCTCCAAGATTCATATTTTCTATTGACGTACATATTATTTGGAATGGCAACTCCAACGTTGATTGATAAAAAGAATAAGGTCCATTATAGCTTCGCCTTTTACGACGGTGTCCAGAAGTATTGGCGCGCGGAAATTGAATCGAGATGCGGGATACGGCGGGTATCGCGGGCCGCGATAAATATAATAATGACGTGGCGGTGTGAGCGCGGGATGAGGCGGACGAAAGATTTGAGCGAACTTTATTATGTAGCGACGCGACGGTTTTTTTTCTGTCGTTCATTACCTTTAAAGTTCTTTTTTTAAATTTTGAGATTTTAGCATTCACAATGCTATTTTATATAACACCAAATAATATACTAGAAAAAATACGACTCGCACCAGATCATGCTCTGCTCATCTCATATGCTCTGACCGCTGAGCTACCGAGTCACTGAGTGAGCTACCGAGTCACTGAGTCACTGAGTGACTCGGTAGCTCAGCGGTCAGAGCATTGGACCGGATATCCAAAGGTCGCGGGTTCGATTCCCGTCCGAGAACATGATCTGGTGCGAGTCGTATTTTTTCTAATATATTATTTGGTATTATTTAAAGTTCTTATTTTTATGTGGTGATTTTGATGAATCGATCGTTGAAGTGAGTTTGGTACCAAGTCCTACAACTTAATTATTTCTAATCTAATTACTTAGTTAATCTTCATAAGGACATGATAATATGAAATTGAAAACAATCGGTATTTCCAAGTTTTTGCAAAAAGTGCCTCATCAAGGGCCCAACATACCCATCAAAACTGCAAACAAGTTTAACAGATAGTTAATCTAACTGTTAATGAACTTGAAAAAAGAAGTCACGTATATCTGAAAATCCCGCAAGTACGAGTATAGTGGTCGTTTTACCCGCCATTCATCACTGGGTCTACCTACATGCAGCGATATGGTCCGTTTAGCGCAATTTTTCGTCTAGACTAGGGGTGTCCTGTTGCCAACATTGCGACGATTGAACTACCTACTTACAGTGAAATGAAAATACTCAACATATTATTTTTTTTCTTTAATAAAGTAGCTGTTGCTTTCAAAACGTAAAACCATGCAATAATTCAAATCAAACCTCACCGATACCATAGAATAGAGGGAGGACAGAAGTCAAGTTCCTGCGAAAATTATTACCACAGAGATGGTACTTTCTGAGATCTAAGCTATGCCTTTTATTGCGACTGTCTGGATTGAGGGCCCAACACATTCGGTTATAAAAGTTTCAATTCACGTTTTAGAAATTTTTGAACCTATGCTTTCAGAATTGAATTTTAGAATTTTTTACTAAATCCCCTATAAGTCTCAGTTTGATTCGCCACGATTTAAAAAATGGGCCCTCAGTTCAGATGCACCTCCTATTTGATTTTTCATACCTAAACTCGGGCGTAGCGCTAGGGTTGTAAACTCTGACTTACGCGCTCGAACTCTTTTGAGTCAGAGATTTCGATGTATTCCGTGTCGGTCAGATTTGTCTATGTGTGCGTTGTTTGAGCGCCTTAGTGCTAAACTTGACTTCTGTCCGCTCTTTGTTATGTGCCGATACGGATGTCGCAACAGTTTAACAGCAAGTGATTTGTCGCGAGCAGAGCCATTCCGCAAGTTTACGCGAAATGTCGGTGTTCGATTGCTTCGCGCTTGTTTGCGCGATTTGTCCGGATCCAGCAGGTGCTGGCGATAGTTGGACGCGCCAATTTCAAGTTTAAACTGAATGTGTGAATGGCGACGCGGTTTGTGCATTTCAATCGAAATGAGTTTTCAAGTCGAGTACTCTGTAGGAGCAAGAAATACCTTTTGATTGATGGATTAAATATTATTTATGAATTTCGTCAGTAACGGAACGTAGCGGAATAGTGCTATAATTAGAGCACTAGTTATATTATAATGTTTATAACTCATAACTGTTAGGTTTAGAATATTAATACTATTATTTTTTTCTAAAGTTAGTGATTTTATCGCATAGGTACCTAATGTTTGAAAAGAAACTTAGATACCTATACGTACGATCTATTTACAAGACACAAATGTTGGAATACCAATTTTAGCAGCTTGCGCACAAACATTAACGGACGCATAACGATTCCGTACATACAATGAAATCTTTCAACTCGGTTAAAGAGCACAGATTCCTTACACAAATAGTTCTTTCGATTCCACCGGATACAGGAAACTGCTTATACATTTCCCCGCTGTGCGGCTCCACAAACTACCCATTAATACTTATTTACGACACATCCTCGCAACTCTACATCGCTGGCCACGCACAGGTAAATCATGATAATTACTTGACATGAATAATTGCCCGTTTTATGTGCCTATTTCCAAATTAAACCGGTAATTTCTATCCACAGTAAATTACAGACGAGACAAAATCAACAAGGTTCCTTTTTTTAGAAAAAGGTTCAGCAGAGTCCGTTGCCAAATATATTCTCGTTCTTATTTATCACTAGGAACCCTTGCTGACTCGAGTTATGTCCCGGCTAATCAGCAAAATCTTTAGCAGTAAGTTTGTTTTCTATCAGTAAAAAAGTTTCAGTGAAAATGTTTTGAAATTTTACTTATATTTTAAACATAAAACATGAAGAGCAATAAAACGGGAAATTGAATTTATTACGATGCAGAAGGAATTTCGCTACTAAGGCATTTTGCATTATAGACGTCGTGCTCATAAAGGGAATAAGCCAACGCGTTGCATGCGATTTTATTAACTGTTCCAGTGAAAAAAAGTTGACACTTTTAAAATACATTTTTAAGAAGGTCCACATTTGGCAGGTTTTGCGTTCAAAGAGTTCCACTCGGATATTCTGTGTGTTAAAATAAGTTGGAATAAAATGGGAATAGGCAGTTAGAGCGAACGCTGGGGCTGAGAATGGCCACGTTTTTAGCATTCTGTTTGGTTTGTATGCTGGCAACTGCGTTGGGGAACGCGCAAGAGGTGATTGTAATTGTTTTGTTCAAGCCTTCTCTGTACATTTAAAATGTAAGCACAAGCTTGGTTATTTTGCAGTGGAAATATTACTTTGGTTTTCGTTTTACGGCCGCCGAAATGTTTTTACTGTGCTACTCTATTATCCCACAATGTTCCGTTGAAATTTTCGTGTGTCTGTTTTATCTTTTTACTCCTTCTATTGTGGCCTACAGTGTTGTTACATTATTGTTATATTTTATGAGTGAAATAATTTCGAGTTGAACTGAGTTTTGTTTTTTAAGGTTTATTAAAGGAGACGACTTTCTGTAAATCACGCGTAACCCTATTCACTCAAATCAAATTGAATGAAATGTTTTCTTTTAAAATTGTTTGAATGGTCTTTACTTATAAATCATTTGAACCAAAGCAGATGTCGATAGTTGTCTCTATGATTATCTATGACTGTGAAGAGTCTCCACTACTGTAACCATAAATACATTTTTTTATCCACAACGGGATAAAAAAATGTATTTATGGCTTGGCCTTCACCTCACCTGATATTAAGTGACGATAAGGCTGAAGGTGGAAACGCAGTACACCCGGAATCCTCACCACTGAGGAACTGGCTCTTACCTCTAACTGCCAGGACACAACAATTTTTAAATTATTGTTATGGCGTCAGACTTAAGTAAGATGGTGGTAGCTAGCCAGGTGGACTTGAAATTAGCTCTACCACCAACCAAACCGAGTACAAATGTTTCCCCTCCCCGTGGATCGAACCCGGGACCTCAGCGTCTTACACGGGTGAACGAACCACTAAACCACAGATGTGGTTAAAATTTTGAACTCTAAAATGTATAGAAGAAGCTAATTTTGCTCAGCAATATATCTAAATTAAACCTAGGTCTGTACTTGTATTTTACTAAGAGCCTCTTTCACAAGTTCCGGTTCAGTTTCAAATAACTTCGGCCGACTCATAGAAATTCTATTCCATCTGTACATTGCCCAATTTTAAACTGTGATAAGCACCTATTCTTCTTTTATTCCGTACAGAAAGTCTTCCAAGACAACAGGAAGCTGGCGAAAGCTATCGTGGAGGCACTACAAGACAACAAGTTTGATGACGAACTGCTCTTTGACCTGAAAAAGGAAAACCAGGTGTACCTCAATCGCACCATGTCGCTGGTCATCAAGTACATTGTTAAAAGGTTATTTTTATACTACCTGCTCGTCAATGGCATATTATGTGTCATGCAAACCTTTCCTAAAGTAAGTCATTTTTCCCATGGGGAATAATGTGATTTGAATTTGGAATGCAACCCTTGTAGTCGTGCTTGATCGATGTTGGTTTCAAAAAAGTTTAGGTGCAATGAGATCTTATTCTGAGTTAGGCTGTATGTTATCATGAAAACTTTTTACGAAATTCATTTTCACCCGCGCACCAAGAAGGATTTATTTGAATGTCGAACTGACCACTACAGAATAGACGACAAAAACATAAACTCTAACCCAACTATAAATGTACCAAAGAATGTAACTTTGTCGTTGCACAATTGGTGTAATGTTTCTAACATAACTTTTAATTTTCAATAAATATTCTTAAATTTTCATATTTTATTATTCTAATTTTAAATAATTACTTAAGTACTTTCTTTATAATAGTCATTGGTTTCAATTGCCTCGCAGAAAGTATAAAAAGTAGAGTATGCATCGCGGGCTTAAATGTGTATTTGTCATGGGCGATCTTGAACACCTCGTACTCAGGATTCAATAATAGCGCCCGGGACACAATACACTACTTTAAGCCCTTATTGCATAATCTACTATTAATATACTACTCAAAAGAAAAAAGGAGCCACTCTATGATTTTTCATACAAAAGAGCTAATTTATGAAAGATATTTTGAAGATAAATTTAATCTGATTTTACTAGAATTTTATATTGTTCGAAAGCTTGAAGGGTAAGTTTGGAAAGGGTGTTTTCATTTTACTTTATATATTACTTTACAAAAATCTCGTATTCGTCGTTCAGAATAGAAAAAAAATTGGAGTTTCGAACAAAAACACGCGAAATGTAACATTTTTTAATCCTAACACACGACGAATAGGATAAATTATACAAATAATTCGACAGTAGGTAAAGTTTGCAAGTTCAATTCAAATCAAATTCAAATAAAATAAGATTGAATTTACCAAAAATTCAGAAATTAGTTTTTTTGTAAGGAAAATCACAGAGTGGCCCCTGCTTTCTTTTGAGCAATACAAATACAAATAAATGCTATGAGGCTTTGTTTATTTAACACGTGTTCGCAGGGAGGTGGACAACTACAGATCCCGTCGGACCGACGCCATCAGTCGTCGGATATATTCATCGCTTATCATGAAACTCATTGATATTGCTAAGGTATTATTATTACTTTAGAAAATATGGAGAAGCGTCGTTTGATTTTTGTAAAAGCCCAACGGGATCTGAGTCCCAAATTCAAAATTAGTTGATACAAATTGAAAGTCATTACAAAACGATCTAGTAACATCTTTATAAGATCTTCATAAAACAAATTAAATCAACGTAAAGTACCTTTTACCTTTGTATAGAATTCCCGCATGCTGTATAACAACAACCACGATTTATTTTTATATAAATGTCCTGGAAATTGTGTTTGTGAATTAGCTTTAGCATTTACAATTTAAAAATTTTGAGATTTAGCATTCACAATGCTATTTTCATATAATACTAAATAATATACTAGAAAAATACGACTCGCAAGAGAACATGTTCTCGGACGGGAATCGAACCCGCGACCTTTGGATATCCGGTCCAATGCTCTTGACCGCTAAGCTACCGAGTCACTTTACAATAGCATTTACAATTGAAACGACTATATCTAGCAATTAATGTTTTGACTGGTTTTGCCTGAAATATTATTATTGTTACTAAGAAATGGACTTTGTAATATCTAGTTAATAAATTATGCCTAGTTAATAAATAATATCTCTATACCTAGTTAATAAATTATGTAAATTATATCTTAATTAATTAAGAAATTGAAGCAATTTAATAATTTTAAATATCGGACTATCACTTTTTTTAATTTAAAGTCAATTATAATTAAATAAGTGTTATTAATCATAAGGTCGACACAATGAACATTATTTAAGAAATAAATAAACTTGAAACTAGGTAATTATAGTTGCAGGTATGTAGCCTGAATATAACTATTCAAATACTCCTCCCAGGACCTTCCCCGCAACACGACGGCGAGCGGACGCATCGACACGGCCCACCGCTATTACACGTCGGTCGAGAGCCGCGACATGCACGACCAGATGGCTGACGTGCAGGTCTTCCACGCCTGCGCACGCCTATACGACATCATGTTTACGGTAACTACCGGACAATTGATAATGAACCAAGTAGGTAAAGAACCTTTACTACAACACGACGGTGGGCGGGCGCATCAAACAGGGCCCACCGTTACTACACGTCGGTCAAGAGCCGCGATATGCACGACCAGATGGCTGACGTGCACGCCTTGACGACATCATGTTTACGGTAACTACCGGACAACTGATAATGAACCAAGTAGGTACTCCTAGAACCTTCACGTACTTTTATATATTCTGTGCCTTCACTACAACACGACGGTGGGCGGGCGCATCAAAAGTGCCCACCGCTAATTCTTGACGTTCGAGAGCCGCAACATGCACGTCAAGATGGCCGACATGGTGTAGGTCTTCCACGCCTGCGAGCGCCTTTACGGCATCATGTTTACGGTAACTATACTGGACAACCTGATAATGCACCAAGAACTCCCAGCAGCCCGCAATCGCCAGTTATTAGACGCGGTAGTTTCATACTCTTAAGATAAAATAGACCAAAGGCCTGTTAGTGCTAGTAGACATGCAGGTATTTCACTATACGTGCCTAATAAAGTCTTATTAACACGTTTAATGCAATCAGTAAGGTAACATGTAAATACATATATTCCAGTGGAAGGTTCTGAAAGTATTGAAACATACTGACATAAAAAGAGCGAATCAAATTGTAAGTAGTAGTGCCGAGAACAAGAATTTAAATACACCATTTTTACAGTATACCTACTCGTACCAACATACAGATATTTTCCACGGTTTGCCAACCTCGTCATACGAATTGTAATCTTTAACAAGTTGGAAACGAGTACCTGGTAGTACCAAACTGTTCCGAATGAGTTGTCGATTTTGACCTGTCACCAATAAATGTAACTTCTATTTGTAAATTGTCTGAAAAGTTTATCCATCTTATCCCGGCATTCGAAGAAAACAGTTGATAAAAAACTACCTACAGAAAGCGAACACCCCTAAAAAGCGTATCTTTTACAGTTTATGTAAGACACTATAGACATTACGTGACGATCGACCGGTTTTAAATTACACCCCAATACTGATCCGGCCAAGGCCATCCATTTCGTTATACAACGAGACTACTAATTACACAATATCATAGTAAAGTGTATATTTGTTTTGAATCTGTATGCAAGTACCTCTTAGTTTATACAACGTGTTACAAAAATACCCCTAATGCCGAATATGGTATACTAGTGGCCCGCCCCGGCTTCGCACGGGTACAATGTAGTTATTAATGTGGTGAGTGTGAAGTTATTAGACTGTCTATACAGGCAAAGTAGTGGCCACAAAATTAAGGACGCCAGTCGATTTTCATACAAATGAAGTAAATTTTAAGCATTGCTTCTCCGCCAGGGATTGACCGAGCGGTGATCTGGTGATGGCCATCCAGGGAGTGAATGGAGGAGATCCAGATTTCTATACACACCCAAGTGATCTGACCAGCATTTTAAGAGATGTAAGGTTATGTTTAAAAAAAACCGCGAATATAGTATAGAAATGTATGAAAACTTGCAACTGTAAATTCTTATGCTTACATCTCTTAGAATGCTGACCAGATCAGTTGGGTGTGTATTGCTATCTGAATCTTCTCCATTCACTCCCTGGATGGCCATCATCAGATCACAGCTAGTTCAATCCCTAGCGGAAAACCAAGACTTCAAAATTACCTCGTTTGTATGAAAATCGACTTGTGTCCTTAATTATGTGGCCACCACTATATGTATATACGACGTACACAACATACATAAGGTGTTATAAGTTTGACCTGTGTGTGTCTGTCTGTCTGAGGCAACCTAGCTCCCAAACTTATGGACCGATTTTGATGCGGTTTTTTATGCATAGTTTAAAAGATCTAAGTGTACAGACGGCGGGACTCCTAAAACATTGATCCGATTATGATAAAACTTTGGCGAGTTGTTCTGCTTACGACCGAGAAAGTCTTGCAATATACGCATGCCGGGTGCAGCTAGTTCTAAATAAAAATATGTTGTGCATTAACAGGATTCTCAATCTCGATCATCCAACACTTCTCTATAATAAAAATCAGCTGTTTCATACAAAAATTCAAATCGAAAATATCAAAATGTGTTTCACACGTTTTGATATTTTCGATTAGAATTTTTGCTGATTATTTTTTCGTGATTTGAGAGTTGGTCCCAATAGTAAAAGTTGTTTAGTTTGATGGTCCCGATACACCATATTCGGCATTAGGGGTATTTTTGTAACATGTTCTATACCTACCACATTTCTTGTCATGTTGCAAATTTTAAGGCTATTCGGCGACTCTCGAGCAGGCCACATTAGAGCTGGCCACGGGAGAAACAATCACTGCAGATCTACACCAGCCGCTCTTAAACTTTGTCCCTGTGCTTTATTAATTGTCATAACATAGGCGACTTGACCGAATATTGTATTCTTTTAAAATTAAACTGATAATTAGATGAAATAATTTTGCACCTTATTACAACGCAAGGAAGGAAAAAATGACAGCACTGCCGACATAACGCCATAGGTACTATTCAATGAAATGCATTCTACCTACTCTCAGGGGAAATGACCAAAGAGAATGTAATACTACGTTGAGATGACAAATGATATTTATTTTTCTTAATTAATCAATCAAATGCACAAAAAAGTTTCAATTCCGACGTCGAAGTCAATCACAGCAAAATTAGCTTTATATCACTTTTTAATCCTGTTAGGTGATAAATATTTAAAAAATACGAAACACGTGTTCAATTAATTTTGTGAAAGAATGTCTATGCCAAATTTCAAGTCAATCGGGCCAAGGAATCGCGTCCTCCCATACAAACTTTGCCACCGTGTTTCACCCCTTTAGGGGTTGAATTTCGCAAAATCCCGTCTTAGTGAGCACCTACGCCCTAAAAGGAGCCCCCATGCAAAATTTGAGACTCCTAGCACTTGTAGTTTCTGAGATTTCGTGATCAGTGAGTGAGTGAGTGATTTTCCCTTTTATATATATAGATAGGGACCATCAAACTGAATAACTTTTACTATGGGACCAACATTTCATACATTTTTATATTTTCGTAATTAATTTTTGTATGGAACAGCTGATTTTTTCTTTTCGCGATTTCAAAGTTGGTCCCATAGTAAAAGTTGTTCAGTTTGATGGTCCCTATATACCATATTCGGCATTAGGGGTATTTTTGTAACACGTTGTATAAGAAAGGCTCAGCAATTAGTACTCGATCACTAAAAGCTCAAAATAATAAGCTTATAACATTATGTTATATTTGTCAATTTTATCAGGCTCCAAGAATTCTTGCTCAGCTGGGAAAGCTGGATGACCTGACACCAAGACTGCTTGTGAGGAAGTTGAGTGCGATGGAGATCAAACCTGTGCACCTCGGAGTAACCCTGCTCATTCAGGTAAGGACTTCGATCCAAAGCAACGTCACAAATACGTTAAATGTAAGAAAACTCGGGGAGACTTTTACCCGGGGCATCGTGCCGGCCCGGAGACAGGGGGGATGTGGCTATGGTCAAAAATATTGTTTACCGCAGATCGAATGCGTGCATTTGTTTTAAGCATTTCAAAAGTTTAATTTCCCCCAGAATACGTTTAGTTTCATATACGACTTTCATAGATTTCTTTAGACGACCTCCGTGGTCGAGTGGCTTTGTACACCGGTTTCAAGGGGTCGCCATCTCTGAGGTGCCGGGTTCGATCCCCGGTTGGGTCAATTTAGAAAACGATTTTTTCTATATTATCTCAGGTCTGGGTGTTTGTGATACCACCGTTGTCTCTGATTTCCATAACACAAGTGGCTTTAGCTACTTTGGAATCGGAGCAATGTATGTGATGTTGTCAAATATTTATTTATTTATATTTGATGTAACATGAGCGAATATACACTACCTACTGAAATAAAACAATAGTAAACCTAGTTACGGACATAGTTGAACAATGGTGCAATACGGCAGACACAATGTTTGTCTCATAATTCAATTCAGAGGGTATTAACAATAGCTGTTAAAGCATTATTCGATCATCTTTATGACTTTGTCCCTTCGTGCCAACGAGTTTTGAAATTTCTGCCGGTAGCACACCTCCGTCGCAAAAATAATAATGCGAAACCGCTACACGAGTTCTGATACTCAACAGTACTACTACAGCATTTCGGGTAGCGAAACATCAACAATACTAACGCCTGTACCTTTGCCGCGAAACAATACCAGCGAAACCGCAATAGTTCCGCCATGACATGTCTTCTATCGACGACAATATTAATGCTTACTACAAGTACCATATCATAACAGTTTGTTGAGAGTAAGATTTGATATTTCGATAGAGTTAAAAAGACTGTATCTGTTAGCGACGCGGCAAAACTTTGATGTTCAAGGCCAGTGAATTTTAGTTTTAAATTGTCAGTTCAGTAGAGACTACAGTGTGCTCTTTGTTGTTGATTTTAGCTGTATCAAGAAGTGCTCTATTTTTTAATTCTCTGTTATTAATTTTACTCCGTTGCCTTCGGTAGCATTCAAGAAACAAATAAATTATCATTCCAGTATCACCTACGCAACACAGTGAACTTCGTCGTAAACACAAAAGCCATAGAAGTGTTAGCCATCAAGCCACAGGAAGTGGGTCCGCAGGTGATAGACATGCTGAAGGCACTAGCGGCCAGGCTGCTGCCCGTGGCCGAGCTGCTGGATATCCACCTGGCGCACTCCAGCCCTGCGTTTAAGGACACCTGCCCGACAACCTGGCTCGGCATTGTAAACAATAAATAATTGCGAGATATTCGTTTTAATTTAGGTCATAAGAAAGATAGATCCAGTATTCTTACATGCAGTACTCCTTTTTAACTCTTGAGATAGCCGAGCCGAGCTTTTGGATATACACCTGGTGCACTGAAGCCCTGCGACTTTAGACATACATACTCGTTTCTCTTTTGGTCAAAAGAAACATAGGACCCAGTATGCTCCCTTGCGGTACACCTTGTGCCACTCGAGCTAGGTGTTTAAGGTCACTTTCCTGGCCTAGACATTATTAACATACTCGTTTTCATTTTGTTAATAAGAAAATTCGGATTCAGAATGCTCAAACAATTAAAACTCGGTACAGACTAGACAGTCAAACTAGATAAGTACTCGCACTAGATAATCATCAGTTTCCTCTGAAACGATTCCCAACGTTGCAACATAAAAACATACAAGCACACAAACCCAACCAAACAAGCAATTATTCCCAGGAGTCCCCTCTAACACTGTCCCCATAGATATACATATAGTACTCGTACAATACAAATCCGCTATCACAGAGATAGTTGTTAAAATTCCAGCGTTATAATAAGTAATCCCTTGGCATAGTGTCGGCTCGGTTTTATTGGGCAAGGTGGGTTTATCGTCTATAAAGTGCACACGCATATATCGCAATCGATCGTGGGCCATAAAGCGCACGGTTTCAATCCGGCCACGTGAACGTTCCAATATAAAAACGATTGTAAATATTGGGATCTGTTTCATTTTATAATAGTGTCGACTGTTGTGTAAGTATTGGTGCAGTAAGCCTTTTTTTATAGTTCGCACGAAAAGCATCGCACTGCATATCGTTCTAACTTTTGAAACAAAGTTGTTTGTTGCCAATTAATTCTAGTTTAAACAACATTATTATTTTACGATTAAAAATTATTTAGGCCATTACCTTTCGACTACAATATAAAGTTGCGTCATTTATACATTATCCACTGATTTAGACTTCTAAAAAATTCGAACCTTTACGTAATGCTTACCGTTATTTTTTCCAAAAACCTTGTCATAATTTGTTGCATAATAAAAAAAGTATTGTAACGCTCAACCAAAAGAAAGAACCTTCTACGTGATACCATCTTTTACTAGTAATTCTTATATCTATAACATCTTTGCTTTGTAAACATTAAAGTGCACTAAAGATTGAATTGAATTGAAGATAAAGTAATTTCTGCTTTAAAGTAACATCTTTATGTGACTGCCGTTGAATATGTTATAAGCTGTTGGCCGACAATTGAAATCTAGTTACTAGTGCTACACTCCACCTCGTAGTTATAGGCCGTAACACTACGCTACGAGCGCTACGAGCGTGCGCGGGAGCAAGCCATTATACTGAATTACGACTTCAATTCGTCTTTTACTGACGGTTATTTTTATTTATTTCATAATTTGTATTACGGAAGAGCTCGGTGGCGCAGTGGTTTAGCACCTGGCTCTGCGATTGCGGAGGTTAAGCAACTTTCGCTAGGATCGGTCATGGGATGGGTGACCGAAAGTTTACTATCTCGATTTATATCTTTGATTTATTATCGTTCCTCCGTGCTTCGGAAGGCACGTTAAGCCGTTGGTCTCGGCTGCATTTGCAGTCGTTAACCCCCACCAATTCGCATTGGGCCTGTGTGGTGGGTTATGGCTCATCCTCCTTATCCATCTCATAAGTAAGGCTTATGGGGACATTAAAAATGGCTGGTGTTGTCGATGGTATTATGAAGTTTTGTGCGGTAGGTAGAACTGAACTCATTTCTAGGTCGCAATTTTAAAATACTTGTAGGTTTTTTGCTACGGAGAAATCCATGCTCCAAATTTTATGTCTATAATGATATTGGTATCATTATAGACATAAAGTTTGAAAAGTAGTTAGTATTGTTCGGTTTGATCAAAATCGATCATTGAAATTACAGTAAAGGGTTGATGCTATCTGAAAAAAAAACAAAATAGCATTTTCCATTTCATCCCTACTATTGCCAATCTCAGGTAATTAGATACTTCGACTTACTAAAAACTGTTCCGTTCCTAAAGCCCTCCCGCGTCGTTCGGCAGATTCGCAATAGGGTCGTCTATCGGTAGATGGAACACCTGTTTCTGGTTTGCATAAACAAGTTGTTTAACAACTTGCACCGAAATCAGAGCAATGCAATGTTCTACAAAAAAGGGTGAAGTGACCTATGTTTTGTGCCTTCTTTAAGATACGTTTCTGCGTTATTTGGAGCGGGGGCCGGTAGGGGGCGCGCGGGGGGTCGGCCCTTCCGGCCGTTCCGGCTGATGTGTGTGGACGACGCCTTAGCTCTCGTGGAACGGACATTTGATGCGTTTATTTGGAAACAAATCTCCGTTCGGATGTGAAGTTTTATATTGTGTTGTTTATTGATATTTCTTCAGAAAAGACGATTTATTTTAGCAGCTGAATAATTATACTAGTGAAGTTCGACAATAAAAATAAAGATTTAACTATTAAATGGCTGAACCGCTCAGAATAGTACATTCAAATCACAACTTGGAAAATATGTTTTATAAAAATGAAATTAAAATGCAGGTGTATGGAGGACGGAATGTTTTATAACTATTACTTTTATGCTAATCCTGGGCCCTATTTAATGAACGTGACAATTTGTCACCTGTCATAACAATTTGATATCCATTTCCTCAACGAATTTGAAAATTAACAAACTTCTTATAGCTACACCGCAATGTATACCAAATTGTCATGAAAATTGACAAATTGTCACGTTATTGTCCTTAGTGCGTATAAATTTCTTTAACCACAATTGTAATAATTCAAAAATACAGGTAAGTTAAGTATATTTGAAAGTTTAAATATATGATTTGTTTTTAAATAATTAGAAACTATGGGGGAATAAAATCCACTCGACTGTCAGAAAATGGTTTTCTTGAGTGGAATGTTGTTTTTATATTCTACATTAGTTAATTATATTAAAACTCACATGTAAATAATTAAAGACTACTTAGGGTACATGTTAAAAAATGGCGGGCAAACATAATGAATGAGAGACGTAACGTATAAGAAATTCCCAAGTTTGAAGTACAAAATAAGGCTACTCCAAAAATCGTGAAGCGTAAAGAGTCTTCCAGCGCGGCTACATCGGTGCGTCCCATAACCGACCTTATCTCCCGCTATTAAGGGCTAAGTATCTGCAAATTGCCATTAAATAATAACCACGCTGATGAACAGAAATGATGACTTGCTGGGCCGAGCCGTTTGCGACGACAGCCAAATTAGGACGGTGCCTCATATCACGGAATATACCGACCTTTCGGAGTATCTGTATTATACTTTCTTAAGTAAGTACCTATATAGATATAAGGCCTCCTTCAAAAGTTCCAGACAGCACCTATTCTGGTTTAATTAAAAAGATCAGAATATTTATGATTCTACCTATATGTAAAATTAGATTTTTGTTATTTTCGTAGGTCGTGTTACTGGAATTTATAAAGTTCAATTTTTAAACGCGCTAACGGATAATAGACTATAGATATATTAGAAAGTACCCTTATAGAACCTCAGTATAGGTCTACATTTTTTCTACAAATTCTACCCTAGCAACATTTGTTTTAATGCAATCTGTTTGTCTGCCGGAAGACGAATCTATAAGAAAAACTAATAAATGTTGAACTACAAACAAGTTGATGATGGTTGAAATCTTTTTAGTATAAATATTATCACCTAATTTCACCCTGGGCACCGTAACTCGAAATTATAAAATTCAAAGACACAAAATTACACTTCCAAAGTAAACCTATCT
This sequence comes from Catoptria pinella, assembly GCA_963556745.1. NCBI lineage: Eukaryota > Metazoa > Arthropoda > Insecta > Lepidoptera > Crambidae > Catoptria > Catoptria pinella. The sequence continues at coordinate 15,107,722 of OY750760.1, forward strand.
CACAAATAATACGCACTTACATCATACATAGGACAAACTGGCTCACACATTCAAATTTCTTCTTCAATTATGCAAGAAGCGCGAAACCTTTTTCGTTCAAGTCTACTTTCATTATGGCAGTTTAAAATATGCAACCTCTATCTATAGACTATTGGTAGCGGTGTTCCAAATAAAAAAATCATAAACATTTGTTTTTAAATAAAGAACCCTACGCACTATTGAGAGTTTTTGGCGCCATTTTGTCGAGTTCGGTTTGGTGTCTATTTTAATTATTTTCAAATTGATTCATAGTGGATATTGTGTCTTAAAATTGGTGCAGTTATATGGTACAAGTGTCTACGCAACTGAACAATATGTGGGATAATTGAAATAGGCGCGATCTTGTTTATGTGAAGCTGAGACTTTTATTGAAGTGGTGGCTTCCTCGGCAGAACTAACCGAGTAAACTGTCTTGATATACTTGGTGCAAAATGCTCCAAGCAGCATTGGAATACGATGCACCCGCATTCTAATGAAAAATGAAACAACATCAACTTAAGAACTGGCAGTATGGCTTAGACCTTCGCCTGTCCTGAAAAGGACGAATATAACTACTACTACTACTACTACCTACGCACTATTCCTTAAGACTTACCATAAACTTATTATACTCGTATAAATAAGTCTATGAGTTTTACCTGTACCTTTTTAGATCTTATCTTGTAACATATTTCCTATTTCCAGCACCCAACTTTGTAATACTATTAACACCTCACTCGCTCTCAACCTTGGCTCCTATATAACTTTAAGGAAAATGCCCTACGGCTTTAGGAGAACATTATGGTAGAAAAATTGGTTCATTGAGCACTATTCTTTGTAATTTATGACTTACAATTTTCCGTACCCCAATAAATAAGTGCGGTTAGTAAAAAACAAATGCGTTTAGAGGTCTTCTAACGTATTCCGAACAAAATTAAGATTGTTTTACCAATTATAACCCATAAAACTGTAGTTCTGAAGAAAACTCCAATACCTTTTATTGGGAGGCGTTAATTTACAATTTGCTCTCAATCTCCATTACTTTATAAAAAGCGAATCTTAGTGGCACCGTGACTTGCCGCCATTTTTATCTGCGTCCATCCCAGCTCCGGCTAATAGGCGCGCAGGGACCAACGCAGCACGCATAAATCCGGTAGCTTATGCCGCGAGAAATGTGCGGATCTGCACACAATTGAGATATACGTCGCCCGCTGTCTGTGGTTAAGTGAAAACTCTTAGACAATTTTGAATCCGGAACTTGATTTGAAGTCGAATGAATAGCCCAAATGTTTTTTTTAAAATTCTGATTGTCTTCTTCTTCTTCTTTTTTTGTTATTGCAATCTACTTTCCTCTTGGAAGTAATTTTTGCCAGTGTCAAGTGTTAAATAGTTCAGTAGTAGATATTGTTTAACTTTTCATTAGAATGCGGCTGCATCGCATTCCAATGCTGCTTGGAGCATTTGGCACCAAGTATATCAAGACAGTTTACTCGGTTAGTTCTGCCGAGGAAGCCACATCTTCAATAAAAGTCTCAGCTTCACACAACCAAGGTCGCGCCTATTTCAATTATCCCACATATTGTTCAGTTGCGTAGACACTTGTACCATATAACTGCACCAATTTTAAGACACAATATCCACTACGAATAAATTTGAAAATAATTAAAATAGAGACCAAACCGAACTCGACAAAATGGCGCCAAAAACTCCATTCTGATTGTCAATTCTACAAGATTTCTACAAAATGAAAGAATGAGCTTGTTCTGCACTATTTGTGAAAACGTAGAGATTACAATTACATTATCTTTGATATTTGTTACATGGTTGTGTTTTTCTATTATCAAAGTTATTTTTTGCATCAAATCATTTTGCAGATTATAAATAATTCTACAAAATACAAAGCACTTCTTTGTGATATCATATTCTGTTAGACGGTCTTTTGGTTTCCTCGTAAATCTGCTTATAAGAAAGCTATAGAATTGCCAAAGAAACAAACATGTTAGTAATTTGCTTCTAAGATAAGAAAAATTGATCTTACTCATTCTCTTTTGGCATATTCACTATAAGTTTTTCAGCGTTATTTTTTCATGACCCGCAAAGACAATTAAATATCATTGTATGTTTTACCTCTAACCACTACGCTAGTGTGAACCGAATTAAGTACGTCTAGTAATCGACTAATTTATAAATTCGATTAATTATTGACGACCTGAGTGGTGCAGTGGTCAACATGCCGGTCTATCACGCCGGGCAGAAATTGAAATGATGAATTTTAATTTCTATGACGGGTCTGGGTGTTACTTTACTATGTATAATAAGTATATATTTAAAAAGTATATAAGTAGTATATCAGTTGTCTAGCACCCATATTACAAGCTTTGCTTAGTTTGGGGCTAGATGGCGCTGTGTGAAATTGTCCAAGCATTTATTATTATTAATATTAATATTATTCGATTCAAACATTTATTTTGCATGATTATGGTAGTTATCTATAGGCAGGACTCTAACTTTATAAAAAAACTCTAACTGATAATAAATGGGTTTAATCTTACCTTACTTTAGATTCCAAATTACTACACACGCGGCGTAAGGATGCCGTAAAATTCGTTAATTTCATCTTGAAATGATTATTACAGGAACACCAAAGAAAGAACACAAAATGGGAGAAAACCCTAAAAGTAAACTTTACATGTGATTCAAAGTGAAAAGAATTTGCATTAGTAACTTTGTTCACTTTTAATTTTTGTAGTTATTTCTTATTTTAATTCATCAACGCCCGGAAAATGAGACACAATAGATATTCCATTGTTATCTCGCCGCATTCGGCCGGTCGGGCGTTGATGAATTTAATACTTCTATTGAAATAAAACACTATTTCGGATACCATAATAAGTATTTTATTTAAGTTTTTTGATGTTTTGACTGTGTTTTATATTTTATACACTTGCCTTCAAAACTTGTACCACACTTTTAAAATTGCAATTTCTCTTAAACAATAGATGTTAGAGTTTTGAAATAAAAAAAGGTTTTTTTTTTCAAGAAGGTTATCGATTAAAGTTATTATTTAAAAATAATTATTCTTTTTTAGTTCTTACTATTTCGAAAATATATCTTGTGTATTTTAAAAGTTATTACAATTAAAAAAATGTGGTACTTACCAAGTTTTAAAGGCCAGTTTATTTGCATTTCCCAACGTTTTTGTTACGGACAGCTTCGATCAAGTGCAAATAGTGGAAAAAGTGATTAAAATGTGACTAGCAAAAAGACTGTTTAGTGGACACTAAGTGCGTTACTAGTGATAAAATCTGTGTTTGTGAATATCTCATGTAAGTACGCACTTTATAAGCAGTAGCTAGTTAAGACGATTAGTTTGTGTTTTTAATTTCTTTAAAGTTTATTAATATGTAATGTTCTATTTGGTTTTAAATTGAAGCTTATAAAAAGTGCTGTAAAATGAAGTATTTAACGTAGCTGTAAGTTTTATAGTTTATGAAATAATTAAGTTTTAGCTCAATTGGGTATTGTTTAGGTATTTAGGTATCCTAGAAAATAAATGATATTCAGGTGTGTCGTTTTTATTGACCTAAAAGGTAACGTTGCATGGTTTGAGGTAATGGGCTAGGTAATTTAGGTCTAGGAGGTGGTAGTCGCGACCAATGGATGAGTCTAGGTCAGACGCCAGCCTTTGTCCTAAAAGCCCTAAGGTTTTGACTTGGTATTTGGGTAAGATTTGTCAAAATAAAGGCCTCTTGTATAGGTCTCTGATAGTAAAATAAGGAACCTAATACCTAAACATCCTCGCGCGGCTGAGGCGGGGCTCTCTTTATGGTATTGCCGCTCATTCGACCCTACACCTTTATTATTACTGTTTGTGCGGGTAGGGTTGAATGAGTGAAAGAGAGGTAAGAAGTAAAATGTAAATACGATTTTTAGAATACCCAAGTTAAGTAAAGAATATTAGCTCACGCTATTAGTGCATAGTTGCCACCAGGCAAAATTACACTTAAGGACGTGCGGGCGTAGGAAAAGTTTCATCATCATCATCATCATCACTCCTGCTCCGGACTCGAGCGGACACGTTCTGTGTCGCTCGCATCCTTCTCGCATCGCACCACCATCCAGGTTCGTCTGCGTCGTGCTGCCGTAGCGACTTGCTGCTACCAGCACCGTCTACGAGTGTGGGTCCCGCCGTTTGTATCAAAACGAAAGGATCCTATCTCGTCCGCGTTTGAGTTGGTGGATACTTAACGGTGCCAACGAAGCCAACTGAGCGATCCCGGTACGCTCGCTAGCGCCCCTAAGGCTCTAGTAATACCGAAGTCCTGCCTCCCACTGCACTTGGGCTAGACGGCTAGTCCCAAGGGAGAAGGAATTAGGGTCGGTAATCCTGGTTTACGGATACCGAATAGGTCGTCACACCGCGCCCCCCCTTCCCCCCTCGCCTCGCGGCGGGGGTGGTGTCTCTTTGGTTAGTTAAATTTGCAACCGGTTGCAACTAGTGCCTAGTTGTGTCCGCAGCTAGTGCAGCGTCCTACTGTCTTGGCCATGGAGTCTTTTGACTCTGAGGCCCTATTAACCCTCACTCCCGCCGATCTACGGCCCCACCTCCCCGAAAGCAGTGTGGAGTCCATTCTCCAACTGCTTAAGGAGAAGTCGGCGTCGTACCGGCCCTCCCAACCATCCCAACCTTCCCAACCCAATCCTACGACTTCTAAGTCGTCTCCCGCCTCCCCTACTCCGTCCTTCGCCATGGACTGCGACTTCAGCGGTCCAAACGTCCCCCTACTTAAGAGGGCCGCTTCTCAGCGGTCCTCCTCCGACTCCTCGGAGTCATCTCTCACCACATTCACCTCCGAAGCCGACTCAGATTCGGCTTCATCCTCGTCGACATTAACCGACTTCACGCCGGTTAAGAACAGACGTAAGCGCCGCGCAAAGCAGCGCTCCCCCACTCCCCCCGCGACCTCCGAGTCGCCCGCCCCCCCGGCCCCTTTAATGTCGATCGTCATCGATCCGACATCCCTCCCCCAATCTTCAGCCGCTGCCGCGGCCCCAGCCCAAAAGGCTACAAAACCCTCCTCCCGCCCGCACACTAGGTGCGATCCCCAACCGGCCAAGGCCACCCTCCCTCCGCCTGTTTTCGTCCGTGACGTAAACAAGTGGATGGAGGTTTCAACCCTTTGCACCACCGAAAAGGTGAACTACACCCACGCCAAAAACGTGGGTGTAGCCATCAAGGTGCAAACCCCTACGCGTGATGATTTTAGGAATCTCACGCGCCTTCTCACCACTCGCAAGGTGGCTTACCACACTTACGCTCTCCCTGAAGAGCGTAAAGTCCGTGCGGTCCTCCGCAATATCCCACACGAAATTCCTAACGAGGATATCCTCAAGGACCTCGTTTCTCAAGGCTTTCCAGCGGAGTCTGTACACAAAATGTACAGTCGTACGGGGAAAGCCTTCCCCCTGGCACTAGTCGTCATGACTAATGCACCCTCTGCTCGCGATCTCTTCCGAGCCAAGGACCTCAAGGTCTGTGGTCTCTCTGAGATCAAAGTAGAGCCCCCCAATAGGCGCGGCACTCCGGGACAGTGCCACCGCTGCCAACTCTACGGGCATGCGGCTGCCAATTGCTCCGCCCCCCCTAGGTGCGTAAAGTGCCTAACTCCCCACCACACCAAAGAGTGTACCCGCACTCGCGACTCCCCAACTCCGCCCGCCTGCGTGCTGTGTGGCCAAGTCGGTCACACTGCAAACTACAAGGGCTGTCCGCGCGCCCCGCGCCCCCAACCTCCCTCTAAAAAGAAGGCCCAGGCGCCTTCAGGCAAGAAGGCGCCGAAAGGCCCTCCCCCTCCCTCTGAGGATCACTTCCCCCTCGCTCCCAAGTCGAGAGGAGTGCCCTCCGCCCCGGCTCCCATGCCGGCGTGGGGCCCTCCCCCTAAGACTTACGCGGCTAAGTTGGCTCCTGCCTCCGCCCCCGCCCCCGCCCCCGCATCCTTACCGCAAAACGGGACCCCCCTGCTCGATGACATGAATGTCGTCCTAGACGCGATTCGTAGCATCGATCTAAGGGAGATCTCCGCTTTAGCGGCAAAACTTCGTAGGGCTCGCACACCACAAGAGCGCCTTATGGCCCTCTGCGAGCACGAGTCCCTTCTTCGTACATTATGAGTACGCCCACAATTCCCACCTCACCTATAGGCCCCCATAATACGAACGTGGCTGTCCCCACTGGTCGTGTTAAGCCCACGGGTGTCTCGCTTGTCTCTTTCAATGCCCAATCGCTGCGCGACAAAGTACCCGAACTAAGGGACTTTACTCGTGACAGAGATATCGACCTCCTTCTCGTACAGGAAACGTGGCTCAAACCCGGTGACCGGAGAGGGCTCACGATCCCAAAGTACACAATGGTACGCAACGATCGTACCGCACTCCCAAACCACTCGCCTGTTAGGAGAGCTTCTGGCGGTACCGCCATTTATTTTAAGAAATCACTTCATTGCTCTCATATACCCACTCCTCCACTTAGTAATATGGAGGCCACTATATGTAGATTGTCTATGACGGGTCATCGCACCCTTATCATAGCCTCAGTCTACATAAAGCCAGGCACTCTCCCCTTAGAAAGCGACTTTGTAACGCTTCTCTCATTAGGTGACTCTGTCATTCTCTTTGGTGATTTCAATTCAAAGCACACCGATTGGACGTGTCTCAAAACCAATTTTGGTGGCAAAACCCTCCTTAAAATAGTCCAAGCCCTTGATATAGATGTAATATCTCCACACGCCCCCACTCACTACCCCGATATAGTCACTCACGACCCTGATGTACTAGACTTTGCCCTAGTTAAAGGTGTCTCGCTCCGACTGAAATCGATCGAAACTCTCGACGATCTCGGCTCAGACCACCGCCCGGTCTCCCTTATAATGGGCAACCCGAACCCATCTCGCCCCCTCACTAAAACCATTACCAACTGGGATGGTGTCAAATCTACCCTCTCGTCGGCTATGGATGCTGACAACTCACCGTTCGCTATTGGACCCGACTATTTCGATAGTACGGAGAAAATAGACAGTGCGGTGAGCTCCCTCACTCAATTGGTCCAATCAGCTGTTGCTGAGAACGTGAGAGAGGTACCTGTGAAAAACCACAGTGCCATCTCTCCGGCTCTGCGCAGCCTGAGACAGGCCAAAAACGCCGCTCTCCGGAGAGCGGCAAAGTATCCCACCCCCGAGTTTAGAGCCAAAGCCAACCGCCTTCAGCGAACCTATACCACTAAGCTCGCAGAGTTTAGGAACGATAGTTTCGCCGATCTCATGGCCGAGATCACTCCCTCCCACGTAGCATACTACAGAGTGGCGAAAGCCCTCCGTAGCGATGCTACTACTCACGTCCCCCCGCTTCTCCGTCCCGATGGCACTACAGCCTTCGAAGACGATGAGAAGGCGGAATGCTTCGCTGACAGTATTGCCGCCCAATGCTCAGTCAGCACCCAAGAGTGCGATCCCTCCCATATCAGTGCGGTCGAGGAGGAGCTCAACACTTTGAACTCCCTCCCTCTGCCCTCTGACACTGACCCCTTCACAGTCTCAACTGATGAAATCAAATCTCTCATTAAAGATTTGAAACCCAAAAAGGCGCCCGGTGCCGATGGTATTTCCAATATGGCCCTCAAGCACTTTCCCATCCAAGTGCTCGCCTATCTCACTCTCATTTTCAATGCTTGTTTCGATCACTGCTACTTTCCAGCCGCCTGGAAAGAAGCTATCGTAATAGGCATTCCCAAACCGGGAAAACCTCCGAACCTCCCAGCTAGCCACCGTCCCATAAGCCTCCTCAAGGCGTTAGGCAAGCTCCTCGAGAGATGCGTACTCGTTCGTATGCGGGAGCACCTCTTCGGGGAAGACTTGATTATCCCCCATCAATTCGGCTTTAGGCCTAAGCACTCGTGCCCCCAACAGGTTCACCGCATAGTAGAGCACATCTCTAGCGGTTTCTATCCCCGATATCTCAAGACTGTAGCAGTCTTCTTTGATGTAGCCAAAGCCTTTGACAAGGTTTGGCACACCGGTCTAATCGTCAAATTACACAGATTAAATCTGTCTTTGCGTTTAGTCCGCTTAGTAGCTTCCTTCCTACATCACCGTACCTTTCGGTTTAAACACGAAGGTACTCTCTCGTCCCCCCGTGCTATTACAGCGGGTGTGCCACAGGGCTCAGTCCTCGCTCCCTTGCTGTACATAGCCTACACTAATGACATCCCCATTCCGAAAGATGGCGTTCAGCTTGCCCTTTTCGCAGACGATACGGCTCTCTATTGTAAGGGCAGACACCTAGATACAATCCTTCCGAGGCTACAAACCTCTATCAACAAGTTAGGCGAGTGGTTCCGCAAATGGCGTATCGAAGTAAACCCGGAGAAGTCCTCCGCAGTTTACTTCAACGCTAAGCGACACCCTTTCCCACCCAATAATAGGCCCCCCACTATGCTAGGCAAATCCATCCCCTGGCAAAAGTCCGCCAAATACCTCGGTGTCACTCTAGACGGGAGACTCTCATTTGAGCCTCACGTCAAAAGGGTGACCCGAAACGCCCGTTTTTATCTAGGGCGACTCAACGCTATGTTGGGTCGTCATAGTAAAATGTCCCTTCGTAACAAGCGAACACTCTATAAAGTTTGCATACGACCAGTGATGACATACGCCTCTGTCGTATTTGCCCACTCCGCCCCTAGTACAATGTACAAATTGCAAATAGTGCAAAATCTTTTCTGCCGCAGAGCGGCCAACGCCCCCTGGTACGTTCGCAATGCGGACCTACACAGGGACCTAGACCTCCCCACCCTCCAGCAATGGAGCACTAAGGCCTCTGAGCGTTTTTTCAAAACGGCAGGAGACCATCCTAACCCCCTCATCCGTTCCGCAGCGGACTATGTCCCGCCTACCTCCTCCATCCCTCGTTCCCGCAGACCCAGATCGGTTCTAACGGACCCTCCTGACAAAATCTCGTCTGACCTGAACCTCCTTCTGGAGGCGACGGAGGACGATGACGCCCCATCAAACCCGACCCCTCAGGTCAACCCCACGCCCTCTTTGGCTGATCGATCCCCCTCAGGGAGTCAGCTCAATTGCTAACAGCACGATCGACGCCCCCTCTGGGTGAATCGGTCGTTTTTCTCGACGCACAATCGCCTAGGTGAAATGTGACGTCTGCGCCGTCCTCTCCCCTGAGGGAGGGCGGTCGCTTTGTTCGCGACGAAGGTTCGTTGCCTCTCCGGGCACGCAACCAAACTCAAGGCGGTTTTAGTCAGTAGGAGTCTGACATGCCCCCATAGCCGGCTATGGGAAGTCCAATGAGGATTTCCGCCTCCTTCCCCCGCGCAAAGGGGAGGGTGCTCCAAACCCTTCTGGTTGAGAGCGAAAAAAAAAAAAAAAAAAAAAAAAAAAAAAAGGAAAAGTTTCATTCCAGCTTCACCTGCGGTTCCGCGAGGTCGCCCCTGTGCTCCGAGTCTCCGCGCAGCGCCATCTACCGGATCATCCGTGTCAAGGTACGCTAACTAGTTGCAATTTTCATTGCGACTAGTTGCGTGTTTCCGATTTTTAGGACTCACGCTCGATTGTGAGTGCTTCGGGAACTCTTTGTTTGTATTAAAATAAAAAGTTCTCGTTCCTCATTCGCGTAGCGTCGGTTGATACTTACTGTGCCAACGAAGCCGACGAGAGCGATCCCGGTACGCTCGCTAAGGCCTCCTGGCCTTAGCAATACCGAAGACCCGATCCCACTGCACTTGGGCCTAGTCCCAAGGGTGAAGGTACGAGCGGCTATCCACTAGGGATACCTGCTCACTCGTCGTCCCCCCTCTCCCCTCTGCCTCTGGCAGAGGGAGTCTTTTTTCCGCGCGTTTGCTCGGCCATGGAGTCCCCTGGCTCCATGCTCGCCGAGCTTATCAAGCAGCTTAGTGCTGCCCCCGAGGAAGTTGTGGCCGCTCTGGCGCACTTTCTCAACTCCCAACTGGCGTCTCGCCAAACCACCACCCCCATCGTCCGTTCTGCTCCGGCGTCCCCTGACGCATCCCCCATCCCGTCCCAGATGGAGTTCGAGCCTCAGGCTCTGGCCTCCACAAAGAGGTCCGCTTCTCAGCGGTCCTCATCGTCGTCATCCGACGACACTTCGGACACCCTCACAGACGGGTTCACCGTCTACGAGGGAAGAAAGAAGTGTCGCCGCACTAAGCGCAAGCTGCGCGCTAGTGCCTCCCCACCCGCGACCCCTGAGACGGCTATCCCGCTGTCGCAGGTGACTCAAACTGCCCCCGTCCCCCTGATGTCTCTAGACATCTCATGCCCCCCTGCTCTGTCGCAGGTGTCTAACGCTCGCGCAGCGTCCCCGACACCGACCCCGACCCCCTCTCGCTCGCACACTAGGTGCGATCGCCCGCACACTAGGTGCGAGCCAACGCTCGCTAGAGCGAAAGCCCCGCCCCCCGTCTTCCTTCGAGAGAAGGAAAAATGGACAGAGGTCTCACGCCTCTGTACCACCAATAAGGTCCACTACACCCGTGCACACAACACGGGTGTGGCGGTCCGTATTGAAACCCCGACCAGTGACGACTTCCGTGCACTGGTCAAACTCCTGACTGCCCACAAAGTGGGCTATCACACCTATGCCCTCCCCGAGGAGCGCAAGGTTCGTGCCGTACTCCGTGGAGTACCGCACGAGATCCCCACCGACGAGATCCACAAGGATCTCGTCGCCCAAGGTTTCCCGGTGGAGGCCGTGCATCATATGCACAGCCGATCTGGGAAACAATTTCCCCTATTCTTAGTCGTAATGACTAATGCCCCGTCCTCTAGGGACATCTTCAAGGCCAAAGACCTCCTGGTCTGCGGCCTCTCTGGCTGCAAAGCCGAACAGCCCCACCGGCGTGGCACTCCCGGGCAGTGCCACCGCTGCCAACTGTACGGGCACGCGGCAGCTAATTGCTCCGCTACGCCCAGGTGCGTAAAGTGCCTCCTCCCTCACCCCACTAGTGAGTGTACTCGCACGCGAGACACTCCAACCCCTCCCGGTTGCGTGCTGTGCGGTCAGTTAGGCCATACGGCTAACTATAAAGGCTGCCCACGCGCCCCGCGTCCCCCCAAGCCCTCCAGGGCTAAAGCGACCCCCCAAAAGAAGGCGCCGTCTGCTGGCCCTTCCCCTCCCACCCCCGCTGACTTCCCCGCACTTCCTAAGTCGGGCGGAGTGGCCCCAGCTAAGGCCCCCGTGCCGGCCTGGGGTCCCCCCAAGGCAAAACCGCCGACGGTTCCTGCCTCGATCCCCGCCCCTTTCGCTCCACCCAAGGCGGCCTCCCTCGTCGACGACGTGAACCTCATCTTTGATGCGATTCGCGGCGTCAACGTGGCGGAGATATCCGCTTTGGCGGGGAAGCTGCGCAATGCGCGCAATGCTCAAGAGCGCCTTATTGCGCTCTGTGAGCACGAATCTCTCTTGCGTACTTTATAAGTATGCTTCCAGCTATATCCCAAACGCGTGTCGCCAACGGTCGCGACAGACCTGCTAGCGTCTCGCTTGTCTCTTTCAACTGTCGCTCTTTGCGCAACAATTTACCTGAAATAAGGGAATTTTTGCGCGAAAGAAGCGTCGACCTCCTTCTCCTTCAGGAGACGTGGCTAAAACCCACGATCAAAAAAGGGCTGTCTATTAGATCGTATGCGCTCGTGCGCAACGATAGGCCCCCCCCGCCCCCTCTGCGGACCATTCTGTTAGTAGTAGTACGAGAGGTGGTTGCGCTATCTATTTCAGAAAGGCGCTCCACTGCTCGCCCATCCCCACTCCTCCACTCTTAAGTATGGAAGCGACGGTGTGTAGATTGGCTATGACGGGTCATCGAACTCTAATCATAGCGTCAGTCTACATTCCGGCGCACGTACTTCCCGTTCAAAGCGATTTCGAAACGCTACTCTCTTTAGGCGATTCTATAATTCTTTTCGGAGATTTTAACTCCAAACACACCGATTGGACGTGTATCAACACTAATACCAACGGTCGTAAGTTATTAGAAATTGTCGAAGCTCTCGAGCTTGACGTAATTTCGCCTTACGCTCCCACCCATTACCCGGATAGGGTCGATCACACCCCCGATGTACTAGACTTTGCGCTAGTGAAGGGAGTGTCGCTCGATCTAAGATCGATCGAAACTCTCGACGATCTCGGTTCCGACCACCGACCGGTCTCCCTCATTTTAGGTGACCATAACCCACCCCCCCCTCTTCTAAAAACCGTCACCAACTGGGACGGTTTTAAATCCTCACTCTCGTCGGCCATGAGTGCCGACAACTCACCGTACGCTATTGGACCCGACTATTTCGATAGCTCGGCGAAAATAGACAGTGCGGTGGGCTCTCTAACCCAATTAGTCCAATCGACCCTAACGGCGAACGCGAAGGAGGTGCCTGTCAAGTCTGACAGACCACTTCCGGCGGACGTCCGTAATCTGGTCAGGGCTAAGCGGGCAGCCCATAGAAGGGCGGCCAAGTATCCGACCCCCGAGTATAGAGCCGCAGCGAATCGCCTCAGGCGACAAGTTAGCTCCCAACTCTCAGACCTGAGGAACGACCGTTTCGGCGACCTCATGGCTGAGATCTCTCCCTCCCACCAGGCCTACTATAGAGTGGCTAAAGCTCTTCGTAGCGATGCCACTACCCACCTCCCCCCCCTTCTCCGTCCCGATGGCTCTTTGGCCTTCGACGACGACGAGAAGGCGGAATGCTTCGCTGACAGCATTGCTTCTCAATGCTCAGTCAGCACACAGGAATGCGATCCTGTCCATTTGCGGGAAGTCGAGGAGGAGTTGGCCACTCTGGACTCCTCCCCCTTGACCCCCGACACTGACCCCGTTTCGATTTCTACCGATGAAATCAAAACCCTCATTAAAGAACTCGTCGTCAAAAAGGCGCCCGGCGCCGACGGCATTTCTAATATGGCCCTTAAGTACTTTCCCATACAAGTACTAACTTTCATCTCTCTCATTTTCAATGCCTGTTTCGATCTATGCTACTTTCCAGCCGCCTGGAAGGACGCAATCGTAATAGGCATCCCCAAACCGGGTAAGCCCATCAATATCCCCTCTAGTCACAGACCCATTAGCCTCCTCAAGGCGTTAGGCAAGCTCCTCGAAAAGTGCATACTCGCTCGTATGAAGGAGCATCTTTTCGGGGAAGACTTGATAATCCCCCACCAATACGGCTTCCGAGCCAAACACTCTTGTCCCCAACAAGTTCACCGCATAGTCGAGTACGTCTCGAGCGGCTTTTTCCCCCGCAAATACAAGACTGTAGCGGTCTTTTTCGATGTAGCCAAAGCCTTCGACAAGGTTTGGCACACCGGACTAATAGTCAAACTGTACAGGCTCAAACTGTCGGTTCGGCTGGTCCGGCTGATAGCATCGTTTCTCCACCATCGTACCTTTCGTTTCAAACACGAAGGTACGCTCTCCTCCCCCCGATCTATCACAGCGGGCGTGCCGCAAGGCTCAGTCCTCGCTCCGTTGCTATATCTCGTGTATACCAACGATATCCCAATCCCGACCAATGGTGTCGAACTGGCCCTATTCGCTGACGACACGGCTCTATACAGAAAGGGCAGGTCTCTTGACCGCCACATACTTCCGAAGCTACAGGCTTCTATCAATAAGTTAGGTGAATGGTTCCGCAAATGGCGCATCGAAGTAAACCCGGAAAAATCTTCCGCGGTTTGCTTCGATACAAAGCGCCGACCCCCCAAACATCGCCCCCCCACCTTGCTAGGAAAATCCATCCCCTGGCAAAGGTCCGCCAAATACCTCGGTGTCACCCTGGACCGGGGGCTCACTTTTAGGCCCCACGTCCAGAGAGTGACCCGCAATGCGCGGTTCTACATGGGTCGGCTCAGCGCTATGCTGGGCCGACACAGTAGAATGTCCCTCCGCAACAAGCGAACGCTATACAAGGTTTGCGTGCGGCCGGTGATGACATATGCGTCCCCGGCTTTCGCCCACGCCTCCCCCACTGTCTTGCACCAGTTGCAAGTAGTGCAAAACCTTTTCTGCCGCAGAGCGGTTAACGCCCCATACTACGTCCGCAACGCGGACTTGCATAGGGACCTCGAACTCCAGACCATCCAACAATTCCTCCTCCAGATCTCTGAGCGATTCTTCGAATCAGCTGCAGATCATACCAATCCACTAATCCGAAGCGCGGCGGGGTACGACCCCCCCGTTTCATCCTCCAACCTGTTATCCCGCAGACCCAAATCCGTCCTAACCGACCCCCCCAACCAACTCTCGGCCGACCTGGACCGCCTACTGGAGGCCCAGGAGGCTGCAAACGCCCCCACCCCACCGACCCCTCAGGTCACACCCGACCCCTCAGGTCACCCCCAACTCTCTACGGCTGGCCTCCCGTCTGGTAGTCAGTCGTCATAGTATAGTATTTTTTGTCATAACGGCCGGTGACCCCTCTGGTTGTCGGTCGTCCTCTAAGCGCATGCTCGCCTAGGTGAGTGACGCTCGCGCCACCCTCCCCTCGGGGGGCGGTCGCATTAGACGAAGGTTTCGAGGCTCTTCACAGCTGTCGGGTCGAAACCAACCTCAAAGGCGGTTTTAGTCAGTAGAAGTCTGACATGCCCCCCCATAGACCGTCTATGGGGGAAGTCCAATGAGGATTTCCGCCTCCTTCCCCTCGCGTGTCCGGGAAGGTTGCTCCGAGCCCTTCTGGTTGAGAGTGCAAAAAAAAAAAAAAAAAAAAATAGGAAAAGTTGTAAGCTCGCATCGTCCATTTCTTTGTTAGTAACCGACCACAATATATGGGCATTCAGTAAGCTGGTGTTTTTATTCTTCTCCGCTTGGCGAATACATACATCCTATGGTGACGTTGAGGTTGCATCGTCAACAGCGCTTAGTGGTCCTTCTAACCGGATCAAAAGAATCTGCGCGTCAAGCAGTGCTTCGTGATCCTTGAAGAGCGCGGATAAGAAGAAAAAATCTGCGTGTCAAGCGAGAAGATTGAAGAAAAGAAGCATCACAGTAACTTAGTCACTATTACGCGGGAAGAATCACAGTAACTAGTCACTATTACGCGGGTGGACCGCGGCTCATACTGCCACACCCTCACGGTGCCAAGTGTGGTTAGTGTGAGTAACGCCGTTCAAGGCGGTGCAGTCTAACGGACACGGCTGCCAGCCGCCTTTTTCAAGGCAGCTGAAATTGTCCGACTACGCCGGTACGGGTTGTGTCGCACTGAGGGCCGGACTGTAGGCACTGCCGACGCTGCCGGGTGTTCACCCCGGTGGCCGAGCACCTCGGAGTGGCGCAGCTTCTCTGCCGGGTAGTTCCTCCCTTCCACTCCTGCTACGACCTCCATCCTCACCCGGGCTCCCCTCGGTAGTTTGCCCGGGCGGGATTGTTAGGAGTAGGGCGTCCACATCAAGAAAGAAGAAGATGCCAATAACAAGAAGCCAATCTGGAGGGAAGAAGAGGGGGGCAATTACGTATGAAGAGCCACCGGCGTCACCATCGACGATCGCGCAACAACCACCGCCACCACCACCGTTATTGACGACAGTTACGACGCAAGAAGAGGCCACAGAAAGTGGTAAAGAGAGACCGTTACCGCCGCCGCCCACCAAGGAAGTTGACGATGGCAACGCCGCCGCCGCCGCCGCTACAGACACTGAGGCTTTGAGACATAACCCGCCGTCAGTGTGTTCGTCAAGTGTCGCGGCACGCGTCCGGCAGGCGCAACTTCGGGCCGCGGAACAATTGGCCGAAATAAAGAGACGAGAAATGGAACTAGAACGTGATTTAATTCAGCAAAGGTTACAAGTAGAAATGGACACTATTATGGACGCGAGCTTACCCGCCGAGAGCGTTCCAGAGAGGCTGAAAGAATGGTTGGATACCACAGCCGATCCTCGGTGTCGGGTAGACGAAAATTTAGAGCGAGACGGAGATATCGTTCCCGTCGTTTCGCAAGACAGAGACAGAGATATCGCCCCTGTTGTCGTGCAAGACAGAGAAAGGAATATGAAGCGCAATGAGGCGTGCGCCTTAGAAACAGATAGAAACCGAACGTTTTGGGTAAATCCAATGGAGGCTGACGCGAGGCCCGTAGTCGATACGAAAAAGGGCTACGGGGTGGAAAACCTCGCTGAAACATTGGACAGGGTTCTATCGAGACGACCAATGCCGCGGTACGCGCAAGAGTTGCCCGTGTTTAGTGGCTCACCAAATGAATGGTTGTTATTCAAGGCCGCAGTGCGTGATTCCACACGATTATACAAGTTCACTGCAGAGGAAAATCTAGCAAGATTACGCGTGAGCTTGAAAGGGGAGGCGAAAGAAAGTGTGTCGGCGCTATTATGGAGTGCGACCGACCCCGATCGTATTATGACCACACTAGAACAATGCTACGGCCGCCCTGAAGTGCTTATAGATAGAGCGCTCGAAGATATGAAAAGCTTACCGCGTTCGGGTACGAGTGCCACAGAATTGAATACCCTCGCTGTGAAATTGCAAAATATAGTTTGCGTGATTCAAGCGGTTGATGACCGAGGTTACTTACGAAATCCGCTATTGGTTCGGGAAGTAGTCAAGAAGCTCAGCCCGCATTTATTATCGAACTGGGTCGCCTACGCAGAGAAGAATGAATCGAGTGAACCTGAAATAATTATTTTATCTCGATTTCTAATGAAAGAGGCTGACTGCGCGCTGCGTTATGCATACGTACCGACCACGTCACAGCAAAGAGAAAACGTCGCTGTAAAAAACCGTATCGAGAAACGCACTGACAAAAAGAAAAATGTAGCAAGAATATACACTTTGGGCCAGAAAGAGACGCCGCCGGCGCCGTGTTTAGTATGTGGAAACGATCATGAGGTACCCCACTGTAACAAGTACAAAGCCATGACGGTAGATGAGAGATGGCAGTGGGCAAGAAATAATGGAGTGTGCTTTCGGTGTGTGAACAACAAGCACCGGAGGTTCCGCTGCACACACAAACTATGCGGGGTGAACAATTGTGTTGCGCGTCACCACGCTACGTTGCATAAGGACCGTGCCGCTAGTAATGAAGAGACGTTGGTGCGAGAGTCACAGACTGAGACGATCGCCACGGTTAATAGGGCCAACGTCGCGGCGAAAGTCATGTTAAAGGTGTGTCCAGTGACAGTTAAAGGACCCGGCGGTGCCGTACGGACATACGCGCTGCTGGACGAGGGTTCGACAGTGACGATCGTAGATCAAGACCTGGCGGACGAAATAGGTGCGAAAGGGCCTGTAAGCGACTTGCGTATATGTAGTATAAATGCGCAAGGGAGCGTAGCGAACAGTGAAAACGTAAACTTAGTGTTAGTAGCAAGAGACGAAAGCACCCATCATGTTCGCGCTAAAACGATGACAAGTTTGACGCTCAATCATCAAACAGTTAGTGAAGATTGCTTACAGTACGCACACTTGAGAAGATTATCGGCTAGTGACGTGTGTTATGACAGAGTGAAACCACGTTTACTGATCGGGGCCGATAATTGGCATTTGATTGTGTCACGAAAGTTGTTAATGGGCAATAAGAGACAACCGGTAGCGTCGCTCACAAAACTAGGGTGGGTCATACACGGAACGGCGCCCCGAATTATGGCGCTAGAGGGCGCGTCTAACATATACAAGACGGAGCTCATCGCACCCGAGGTTGAATTGCAAGACATGGTGAAACGTTACTTTGAAATAGACGCACTCGGTATCGCTAGGAGGGAACGCGAAAACCCGATGGAAATTAGAGCGGTGAAAGCGTTCAATGAGAATATTAAGCGAGTCGGCGGCCAGTGCGAAGTACGACTACCGTGGAAGAGAGATGACGTCACGCTACCGCCCAGCTATTATAACGCTGTAAAGCGCTTGAAGTCTATAGAACGCAAGATGGACCGGTCAAGCGACTTTGAAAGAGCTTATACAAAACAGATAGAAAATTTATTCACGAAAGGCTACGCGGAGCAGTGCAGTGAGAAAGAGACAGACGATCCACGATCATGGTACCTGCCTCACTTCGCGGTTACTAACGTGAACAAGCCGGGGAAGATAAGATTGGTTTTCGATGCGGCAGCAAAAGCCAATGATGTTTGCCTCAATGATGAGCTTTTAGAGGGGCCCGATTTATTACAAGATTTAAATGGGTTGCTTTTGCGGTTCCGTGAGAAAAGGATAGCAATAACAGCCGACATTCAAGAGATGTTTTTACAAGTGAAGATTGCACCTATTGATCAACCGGCACAGATGTTTCTATGGAGAGGCGGTGATAGAGAGGGACCGCCACGAAAATATAAAATGACTTCAATGATATTTGGGGCAAAGAGTTCGCCATTTTTAGCACATAGTGTGCGCGACTGGAACGCGAGAGAGAGCGCCGACGAGTACCCGCTAGCGTGTCAAGCGATAACAAACAACCATTATATGGATGACTGGGTGGACTGTTTCGATGATGAGAAACGGGCGATTACTACGATGAAACAAGTGATTGAAGTGCACAGGCGCGCAGGATTCAAGCTGACAGGCTTCAACTCAAACGAAGCTAAAGTCTTAGCTGAGCTGCCATTAGAGAGCCGTGCTGCGTCATCGTTCAAGCAACTGGGGTCCAACCTAGACGACTGTGGTCGCACGCTGGGGTTACTTTGGGATGCGGCGACCGACACACTTGGGTTCAACACGACGCTCGCAAGGGTACCGGCTGAAGTGAAGGCGCTAGCAAGACCGCCGACTAAAAGAGAAGCGCTAAGCGCGGTGATGTCGGTTTTCGATCCGTTGGGCTTATTAAGTCACTACACCATACGAGCGAAGATTGTATTGCAAAAAATATGGAAACTAAATGTAGAATGGGACGAGACTCTGCCAGGGCCGGAGGCCGAAGAGATGATCGAATGGCTAAGAGACATAGAGAAGCTACGAACACTGAGATTACCGCGCCTCTACGCTCGAACGGGGGGAGAGCCGAGCCGAGAACTGCATGTATTTTGTGATGCAAGTGAGGCTGCATACGCGACCGCGGCATACTGGCGCGTCAAGCATGAAGATGGTGAAGTAGAAGTAGCGCTAGCGGCCGCTAAAGCACGGGTAGCGCCAATGAAACCACTCACCGTACCGCGGTTAGAGCTACAAGCGGCGTTGATAGGAGCACGACTGGCAAGCTCTATTAAGAAACAGCAAGGCTGGGAACCCGAAAAAACTGTGTATTGGACAGATTCGCGTACCGTATGGCATTGGATACGTAATGATAGCGTGCGCTACGCGCCATACGTAGCGCACCGCTTAGGCGAGATAGCCGAGACCACGGACGCTAGCCAATGGAGATGGGTTCCGACAGCGCTGAACGTGGCGGACGACGCAACGCGCTCTAATGTTGAGATGAAAACGTGTGA
The DNA here is from genome assembly GCA_963556745.1 of Catoptria pinella. Lineage (NCBI taxonomy): Eukaryota > Metazoa > Arthropoda > Insecta > Lepidoptera > Crambidae > Catoptria > Catoptria pinella. The sequence goes on from OY750760.1 coordinate 15,127,180, forward strand.
CGACAGATGGTTTAAAGGACCCAAATATTTATATGAAGATGAGGCTTTATGGCCCACATGTGATATCGTAACGGAAGAAGACACGGTAGAGATAGTGCTCACGACAATGGCAGAAGCAAACGATAGTGTGCCTCGAGCCGAGCGTTTTTCCTCATATGAACGCTTGGTGAGAGCGATGGCAAGAGTGTTACTATTCGTACGCAAATGTCGTAACCGTGCCGCTACGATAAATGTACAGCTGTTAGAAGAGGCTGAGATGAGATTGCAACGAGAGTCGCAGCGCCAATGTTTCGCTGAAGATATAGAACGAATCACTTTCTATTGGGGGGTTCGCGCGGCCTGCCACTCACTGGGCCGTGCGAGCCAGCCTCGCGCAAGCTGTGGCGTGCTGCGCAGGCGCTGGCCGACGAGTACTGGCGCCGCTGGGTGCGCGAGTACCTGCCTGAGCTCATTCCGCGTGGGGACACGCGTGACGTCACGGGCCGCTCACTTAAGCCCGGTGACGTCGTCATCATCGTGGACTCCAGTCTGCCTCGCAATGTGTGGCCGCGAGGCGTCGTGACGGCGGTGCATCCAGGACCAGACGGCGAGATTCGCAACGCTGATGTCAAGACAAGAGGAGGTGTTTTTCGTCGCCCGACAGCGAGATTGGCTGTCCTCCCTACTGAAGAGGAAGGTGCCGCGAGTGCTGCACCGGGGGGAGACTGTTACGGACAGCTTCGATCAAGTGCAAATAGTGGAAAAAGTGATTAAAATGTGACTAGCAAAAAGACTGTTTAGTGGACACTAAGTGCGTTACTAGTGATAAAATCTGTGTTTGTGAATATCTCATGTAAGTACGCACTTTATAAGCAGTAGCTAGTTAAGACGATTAGTTTGTGTTTTTAATTTCTTTAAAGTTTATTAATATGTAATGTTCTATTTGGTTTTAAATTGAAGCTTATAAAAAGTGCTGTAAAATGAAGTATTTAACGTAGCTGTAAGTTTTATAGTTTATGAAATAATTAAGTTTTAGCTCAATTGGGTATTGTTTAGGTATTTAGGTATCCTAGAAAATAAATGATATTCAGGTGTGTCGTTTTTATTGACCTAAAAGGTAACGTTGCATGGTTTGAGGTAATGGGCTAGGTAATTTAGGTCTAGGAGGTGGTAGTCGCGACCAATGGATGAGTCTAGGTCAGACGCCAGCCTTTGTCCTAAAAGCCCTAAGGTTTTGACTTGGTATTTGGGTAAGATTTGTCAAAATAAAGGCCTCTTGTATAGGTCTCTGATAGTAAAATAAGGAACCTAATACCTAAACATCCTCGCGCGGCTGAGGCGGGGCTCTCTTTATGGTATTGCCGCTCATTCGACCCTACACCTTTATTATTACTGTTTGTGCGGGTAGGGTTGAATGAGTGAAAGAGAGGTAAGAAGTAAAATGTAAATACGATTTTTAGAATACCCAAGTTAAGTAAAGAATATTAGCTCACGCTATTAGTGCATAGTTGCCACCAGGCAAAATTACACTTAAGGACGTGCGGGCGTAGGAAAAGTTGTAAGCTCGCATCGTCCATTTCTTTGTTAGTAACCGACCACAATATATGGGCATTCAGTAAGCTGGTGTTTTTATTCTTCTCCGCTTGGCGAATACATACATCCTATGGTGACGTTGAGGTTGCATCGTCAACAGTTTTGGTGCCGTGGTCAGGGGTTACAGCTGGAGCCAACCATAAAATATTACCAAAATCTTGAAAGCCTCAAAAAATAAATAAAACCACCCCTTAAAAACAACAAAGTCTTTATTAACTGTCAAAAATCTGGTTTTATTATTAAGTATAACAATAAACAGACACTATAAAAGCCGTTATCTGTTAACTGTAGCAGTTATCTTTATGGAAGCAACAAAACGTAATCCCTTGAGAAATGCTTAAAATATAAAAGAAACTAGGAAGTCACTTTGGTTACAACGAAAACTTAAAAAGGAACACATTTTGTAATAAGTAAGTTTCGCAAACTCCTACATACTTGAGTAAGTTATGTAAAGTCAAGCTTTGAGATGTGTAATGGAATTTTAGATCTTTAAAGAACAATTATATTTAAGTTTTTGTTTAATGAAAAGAGGTAATTTTTCTTGCTTTTGATTTCTTGTTCCGCTTTGTGCCTAAAACGGATTTTTACATTTAATTTTATTACAAGCAAATGTTTTTATTAGAAATAAAACACTTTTTACGGATTACAGCGCGTATATTATTAATTCAGGTGTTGTTTTGGAATTATTTAGTTTGTATTTATTGGTTTTTTAGGGAGGACTGTCCTCCCGTGACCACGGCCCCTGGAAAGGTGTCGAAACGTCGGGAAATCTAAAAAACCAATAAATACAAACTAAATAATTCCAAAACAACACCTGAATTAATAATATACGCGCTGTAATCCGTAAAAAGTGTTTTATTTCTAATGAACTGTACGCGCGAAAGTCTTAAATGTTTTTATGTTTGGATTTAAAAGATAATCTCCAAAACTACTCGTCCGATTTTAAAATTTCTACCAAAAGACAGCTACACTATCTCTTTGCATTTCCGCATTTTATAAGCATTTGCTACGGAAATTACACACGTGGAATTGCGGGCCAAGTACCAGCTGAAGTTTAATGAAATCTACCTTATTCGCTTCAAAACCAACTAAAAATCAATTTAATATTGTTGGCCTACATTGCCCACTGTACACGTCGACAAGCAACAAGGCCGTGTCCACACACACAACGACACTCAGACATTGCTCAAAACTGCCCGTCGCAGATAGCGCAACTCTGTGGTGCATTGTGACAACTCGCCCGCACCATTTTGACAGCTAAATAAACACTGAAACTCGACATAACTGAGAGTTTCTGAGAAATGACCAAACGTGCTGACAGTGGCTGAGAAATGACCGACCACTTGACGGTTTGTTGGTGGTAATTGCTTTGCTCTGTGCTGAACATTAAATTGAGGCGTTTTAAAGATTTTCGCAATACAACGTGTGAAGATTTTGCTTGAATTTTTGTTCGTTCGTTGTATATCGTCAACACATTTGACAAAAACAAGTGACAACTCACTTTTAATTGCTTTATCATTTAATTTAGCTGTACAACCAAAGAGCCTTAAGTCTTTACGTATAACACCTTTTTTAAAAGCAGTATGTTCTAAAAGTAACCACTTTAGTTCGCGCCATAGCCATGCAATGTTTTCAGAGATCTTTTCGTTACGGAGTTCCTTAAGAACTCTCTAATTGGATCCGTCTCAATCGTCACCCCCCCTTACGTAATCTATAGAATTAGAAGTAATTCCTTACACCTGCGCCACGAGAACTCGATACTTTGTAAACAAAAAGGTCCACCTTAAAAACTACTTGGTGTAAAATATTCCAAAAGTATTTTTTTTTTGTAGGATGAAACTCTTGGAGAATTTTATATCGAAAGTACAAAAAGCATACTGCCTGGTCTTTGTAAGCGAAAGCGTTGTGCCTTTCTTATTATTGAAAAAAGTTAATGATGATGATTTAAACTGCTATATTGAAAATAAATCCTATTGTACTGCAAGTTTATACATTCACAGTGGTTTTGTGATCGAATTAAAGAGAGAGAAAACTAAATAACACTAACAAACACATAGAGTTAAAAGTTTTGCTGAGACTGCAGCGGGCATTGTTTGCTGATTGCATTGTGACTATGGAATGAACATAATTCCGTATTTTACTCAAAAATGCTTGTAAAATGGTCATTATTTTGATAACTTTCTTTGAGCAAAGTCAACTTTTCTGCGCTACTGCTGTTTTTCATTATTGTCGCGTTTTAGCCACAAGCATTCTTTTTTTTTAATAGTATGTTATGTACACATTGTACATCGAGGGGAGAAAATCACAGATGACATTTTTTTTTTACTTTGTAACTGTATGACATTACATGAATTCTTAAAGATTAGTATAGATATCAAGGAAAGAGGTTTACTACATTACCTCCATTCGTTTAGTTTATTATCATAAAAATATTGTCATAAAACGCTATGAATCAATTTGAATCTACGCAGAGTGAGTGAACTTTCAAATAGAATATCGATACAAACCACACCGGAGTACCAGGCAAACATAATCGGTAACAAGTTAGAGACTGCCTCACGCATCCGAAAATGTTTTTATAAGCGAATTCGGGGTACCAGGACATCAGGATTTGGAGGAGAGTTGTATTCATTTCCATCTATGAAAACAATGACCCCACCCTAGTGACTCACTGTTACGCGAACAGTGAATGTTTTATTCTTATTATTTTTGTAGGACCATATTAAATACCTCTACAAAGCTACATGCGTAATAAAGAAGGAACATTTTCAAGCGTCATTTATTAAATCCGACAAGTTTAACCGCGTCTTATACGGTAATTGCGGTGTTAACAAGCAATTAGGAAGAATTAAGTCTTTTATTCCGAGCCATGACTCGACTTCCTCAGAAAGAAATAATTAATATACCAACGCATCTTTATCGTTTTTATATTTATTAGAAAAAACTTCGTATTTTGATATTTTCTATCAGGCAAAAGTCATTATAAGGAAAATATTAAATTTATTTCATTATAAAAATATACAAGAAAATATTCGACTTGCTTTAAATGTAAGTTTCTTTTAAGTTATTGTGTTAAAGCTAAACTACTGCACAAATAACAATACACAATATTCAATTAAACCGTGGTTTTTCTCTAGTCCTAATATAAACTTTAGTTCAAAATGTATTTAGAATTTCTTTAATCACGGGGATGAGTTCGCTGCATAAAATCTCATCCACATAATTCCGATGATATGTTTTGTTTTAGCGTATCATTGTCATTCCAAATCAGTGACCTGTGCAAGCAAACGTAACAACTAGTATGAATGAGATTTCCTGTTTCAATATAAAAATACTAGAAAAAAAATATGTTGTAAGAGAGCTCAAGAAAGAGCTTCTGAATCAGTAGCAAACAACAATATCTGTACATTTACACAGTACCTTTCAGTGCCACTGACAAATTATTGCATTATTTTCGATGAGGTCTCATGATTTTTGGAAAAACTAGGTTTTAAAATAAATTCTTGGAAAAACTTAGCACGATATGATATTCGTGATTGTTAAAACGATATTCTTTTTACTGATCAACAATATGTTTTATTAAATTATTTCACTCGTATTAATTTTTAAACAAAATTAATTGTCAACGCAAAAATTAACCCATCATAAAAACTGCCATAACCGATTATCTCGGGTGTGATTCGGGCGCAACCCTCTCGGTACCAGGGCCGCATAACCCCATAGGGGTAGGCCCACGGGATATTTACGAGGAGGCAGGCAGTTTGTCAGCCCCTGATCGCACCGTTAGCGCTATCTAGATGACCCAAGGTTTTATGCAGCCGCGAACGCTTCAGAAAACGCGCCTGATTTTGAAGGGCATTCTCAAGTGGCTGTCAAATTGAAGAGTGATGATTTAGTTTATGGATTAACCAATTATGTACAGAGATTTTAATATCTATAAATTAGGCAATCAAAATCAAGTAAGAACTTATCAGCATTTTTAAAGGTCGCGTCGCAAGCAATTTTTTACTGAACTTTCTCCGCCCACATACAAATACAAACTTATGCTTTGCATTTAGTGATTCAAAATATTAGTTTATAATAATGATAATAAGATGTCAGATGACATATTATTGATTCTGTAATTTTCACATAGGCATGGCTTTAGTAAGTTTGGTAAATCTCTTGACTTGCTAAGTAATATAGCTCTACTGATATTTTTATTTGAATAGCATATTGGTTGATTGAGGTAGGTACTAAAACCTCAATGTTGAATAGAGTTTGATCAATGTCTACAGGGTCATTTGTAAAACACCAATAACCTCGCAGAAGTAGATTACTAACATCATAAACAAATAAACAACAACATTTGTTCTTCGACTTTTCTGAAAAATGGCAAAAAAATCGACCTTCCATACAAAATGTGTATAATGTGTAATGACGACCTCCTTGGTCGAGTGGCTTTGTACGCCGGTTTTCAAGGTCGCCATCTCTGAGGTCCCGGGTTCGATCCCCGGTTGGGTCAATTTAGAAAACGAACTTTTCTATATTGGTTCAGGTATGGGTGTTTGTGATACCACCGTTGTCTCCGATTTCCATAACACAAGTGCTTTAGCTACTTACTTTGGAATCGGAGCAATGTATGTGTTGTTGTCAAATATTTATTTATTTATTTAAAGTTATATTTAAAAGTCTATTTTCGGAAAAGTCGTAGAACAAACGTAGTTGTGTATGATGTTGATAATCTACTCCAGCGAGGTTGTTGGTGTTTTCATTATTAATTTTTGAAATAACCCAGTGTATTCATTATTGATTTTTGAAATAACCCAGTGTATTCATTATTGATTTTTAAGACATTTATTACTATGCAATAATAAAATGGAAGTATTAATTAATCTTTCCTCATGTGTCTGCTGGACGAATGCTCTGACCAGTGAGTTACAAGAACTTTAGACGACTCGTCTAATTCTTACTACTTTTTTCTTTCGCTGTAAGTCAGCGTTTCTTCGACAAAGTAAGGATTCCTTTATCTAGTATTAAGTGTAAAATACAAAAAAAAAGATTTTTAAGAGAAAATTCTAAAACTTGGCTAGAAAAGGGGTAACATTAAATCCGCCATTTTTTGGGTGTATTTTTTTTAAGTAAAAAAGATTAATAGTTAAAAAAAAGAAAATAAAAAGACAACATCGCTGAAGTGGAACAAACATTTATAAAATGGAAATTACCAAAATGAAATATTTTAAAAGCGATGTAGTGTGTGTGTTTAGTGTAGTGTAAGGTTTTCAGTAAATATCTCTGACGGGCAGTGCGACCACAGAGTTGCGGTTTCCTCAGAACTGGCTGTGCGGGTTTTATACCTTTTCTTTAAATACTTCGTTTTAATGCAGCTTAGAATCGTACGATCGTTGAAATTCGAAACAAGGGTATACCCATACCAATGAAACTATCGAGATCCAGTCCATCGTCAGATAAAAATGGTTTTGATTTCAAGAAGCTCTTTTGAACGTCGAACGGAGACGTTCGTTTGTTTTTTTTATCATAGTAAAAAGTTCAAAGCAGGTGAACAACGACCAGTCATTAAATCGTGAAAAGATAACATTTCATGTCTGAAATCCGAGAAATTTGCTTTTGACGGTTTTATAATACTATAGGTACATCCATAGCATCCTAAAGGTACGTAAGTCGGCCCATGAAAATGTTGAGCACTTTAGTACTATGTCAAGTTAAATAACATAGAAGGCAAAGAGTGACAGCGATATATTAGAGAAGTTTCAATATGACAAGGTTCTAAGTATGCTCAACATTTGGATGGGCCGATAAGTGTAACCACAGGACACATTGTGTAACTGAAACATTGGAAATCAGAAACATCGACGACACCACAACAATGCCCAAACATCACTTGGTTCTCCAATAGATTGAAATTAATAAACCTCTTTCTCTCTGTTCTGGTAACAAATTCGAACATCGATAAAAGCGGGCCCACACGCTAACGAGCAGCCTATTAGATCGAGCTACTGCTCGCCATAAAAACTTGCCGCTGGCCAACCTTCGGACGCCTCTCACTTGCCCGTTAGCTCAAAGTCAGAGAACTGAAATAAAATTACTTTTCAGACTACATAACACTCTAATATCTCTAACATACAACATGTTACAAAAATACCCCAAATTATAGTATGGGACCAACACACAAATAGCGAAAAAAAATCAGCTGTTTCATACATTTTGATATTTTCGATTTTATTTTTTGAATGAAACAGCTGATTTTTTTTAGCGATTTCAGAGTTGGTCCCATAGTAAAAGTCGATCAGTTTGATAGTCCCTATATACCATATTCGGCATTAGGGATATTTTTGTAACATGTTGTATATTACAAGAGGTAATTTCCACCGTCCCGACGAAGTATGTCTTTCGTCTTGCACACATTATGGTTTATTTATTAACAATGCCTTACATTTGCCTGTTCATTGTCATAACAGCACATTAAACTCTACTCCATGGATTAATGGCATTGATCCACGACAGTTTTCCTTAATCAGATACAAGAAGTTTCACTAATTCGGTATGCCTATGGTTTAAATAGCTTAAACGCCTAATTGAGGAGCTCGGTGGCGCAGTGGTTTAGCGCCTGGCCCAGCGATTGCGGAGGCTAAGCAACTTTCGCAAGGGTCGGTCATAAGAGAGGGTTACCAGAAATTTATTATATGGAGCTCCTCCGTGCTTCGTGGGCCCGCGTGGTGGGTTTCCTTATCCACCCATAAGGAAGGCCTGTGCCCCAGCAGTGGGGAGGGGACATTAAAAATGGCTGATGGTCATTGATTAAGTAGACAGAACAAGATTACTTTATAATTTTGTTAGTTACTTTAGTGTGATTTTCACAACACTATAGCAAAATAATATGTTAAAACCTCCTCCTATGCATTTCTCTCCAACTGTAGTTTCTCTCTGGCTTATGTGAATTATTAGCGGAAGAAAACCATAACAATAAATAAATTTCGTCGACTAAATGTGTATGCCAAGCGTTTAAACATTTGATTTAAAATTGTCTCATTGTGGTCACCCAAAAACAGCAGAGACGGACTTACGTTTACACCATAGACTTATTTATACTATGGTTTACACGCAAATTCCCGAAATAAGAAAAACAACACATTAAGCACGGAAGCAGGTAGGTATTTCATGCTCACACAAACAAAAGCAGATCAACAGCTGTCGATAATTAAATTAAAAATAGAATAAACATACACTATTAAACGAACCACGAAGTAGGTCGCGACCTTTTTGGAATCCCGTCATTATTTTTTAATACCTACTTTTCGTATTCAACCTCCGTGGTCGTTGTGGCACGGTTTTCCAAGATATATTAATGTGGCAAAATGTAAATATTAATGTGGAAACAAGCCATAAGAATGCCGGCATGCGGACTGTAATGAGGGGTCATTAACCCTGAGTGGCCGGAACCAGCGGAGTGCTGTAAAAACTTAGGAGGCGGTTGTCAGCTGCTTCGGAAGCAAACGCTCTTCTTGATTCACTAAGTTCTTTTGAGAATTTGTCATTATTTTTCTGTTGGAAGTCAACAGACTGTATGGAATTAACATCCACATGACATGTGGAGGTTACACATTGTGTATTTATATTTTTAATGTTGAGTGGATTTTGGTGTTTTCTTTAAATTAAAGAGGGACCTAGTTAGCAATTACGAGTGTGTATTTCTATTTTATTCAGACAAAACACACAAATCTACTCATCATAAAAAATATTATAACAATTTTTTAATCATAGTAGATGTTTGAAAGCTTCCAAAGGAGGATTCCGATTAGAAACCAGGTAGTATAGTTTTCCCAGCCCAGTGGCATTTTACGTAAAAGACTGAATCGAAATCGAAATATTGAAAAAATATTCTTTATCGCTATAAGAATATAACGCTTTTTAGCATAACAGTTTAATCAAGAGACATAAATTAGCTTCCCTAAATAAAAACACTTGTTCTAAATGTATTACGTAGGTTTACCAACACGTGTACCTATTGAAAAATTAACTGTACCAGAAGCTCGTTCGACAATCAAACAAAATTTATATCGGCATTCATCTAAAATTACTTGAAGTCGAAGAAACTCCACAGAGTTTGGACTCTTTGATGTTTTATGTTGGCACGCTTAATTTGCTATGTCATTTAAAGTGGGTCATGAAGTCTTTTAAAAATAACACCATTCTTAACGATTACAGCATTTAAGTACTGTTTAAAATATAGTATTTATCTTTTAACACCTTCTGGTTGTTGAAAGAAGATCGTCATTACCAAAACAAACTAAACTAATGGCGATCGATATCATTCATCACGTGTCATTCATTTCATTATCTACGTGGGTTACTTGAACGCACCTGAAGGAAAAGCGCGGGAAGAACATCCGTCAAATGAGCTGTCACCGGTGTTTGGCGCCAAAATCCGGTATCGTTCATGCGAAACCGTTCACTCACTCTCATTGTTCTTGACACAAATCTCACAGATTAATTTTTTTCTACACTAATTTTGTTCTTTTTTCACTTTTCACCATGTGGCCAAGTTTGTTTACTTTTTAATTTGCGGTTTCTGAGGACGGGACGCGCGTAGGTGTCGACCAACGCGCGAAAAGTTGTAGGGCGTACTGGTAAAGCGATGTGTCGCGGAGACGGCGTATTTTTCTATTCTACCGGTTATTCTTCAGTGAATTGTGTCATATTGTCAGGGCTGTAGGTCGGGCTATTTCTGATTGTCCCAAAAATTTGAACGGCATAAACAAATCGCTGTAAGAATCGTTTCGTTAGCGTAGTAACAAAGAGATTCGTGTTTTATAAAAAGTTTAATGCGTCCATAAACGTGTCGCCGTTGCAGATGAATGGGCAGGAAACAGCACAACTATAGTGTTCATAAACATTTCTTGTCATAATCTTTTTTTTATGATTGCATTTTGTATGTGAACTAGATTCGCTGTCTATAAAATCTTAATTTAAATATAATTTAGATCAGATCAAAACATAGCCATCTGACTACATGTATGTAAGTACTTACTAGTAATTTGATTCTTGATTGCTCAATAAGATGAGTTAATATAAAATTTCTAATAATTTTCATGAAATTTTAAAGTATTCAAATAATCGTTATTATTAGTTAGATGCTTACTGACTAAATCTAAATCTCTTTATAATAATTTGGTCATCTTCATTAAAACGCGTCCGATTTATCATATTATCATTGTCGATATACGTATCATTAACATCATTAATTATTTTTTCACCGTATACTTACTTATTATATTTTATACAGTAAGTATTTAAACTAAATTACATTTTATTTAAGTACCTATTAGAAATGTTATGCACAATTATCACTCCGAAAAAATAATCAGCAATAAAACCTACAAAACGAAATCAATTTTCTAGATACAAAAATTACATGATATATTTTTACAGTTTCTGAAACTGAATTTCGGTAGATTTTTTCCGTAATACGTGCTGCATTATCGTACTCCACGTAATATTAGTACATCGATAAACTCGTCGAACCGATTTTAGTTTCGGTCGAAAAAGTAAAAAGTGGGCGCAGCTATAAGTTTTCATATTAATTGGATCAAAGTATCGTAAATTACCTCCAGTAGCTAAGCTGCTTAACTTTTAATCTTAGCCCCCAAGAGTTACAGTTTATTTTGGCTTATCTCGCAAACGGTTTGGTGAGATGGTTCCTTGATTCAGTCAAGTGATATTTATTTATGAAGAATCATCCTCGGTAGTAGATGATAGGGTAGTAGATGCCGTTCTAGTGTCTCCCAATTGTTTCAAAATTCAAAATTCAAAACTCATTTATTCAGTCTAGGCTGTTACAAGCACTTGTGAATGTCAAAGAAGCTACGCCATCGGTTCGCAAACCCTAAGCGGGAGACCTTGTAACGAGAAGAACCGGCAAGAAACTCGTCAAGGGCTGCTTTTTTCTCCCTGTATATTTCATACAGAGTCGTCAAAGTTTGAAAGGTTCGATGCAATATCATCAGCTCCCTATTTTGATGTCTTCACTGCTGGGGCATAGGCCCCTATAGATGATATACGAAGGTCATAATCTACCAAAGGGCCAATGATGGACAGCATCAACTAAATTTAACACCGTTGTCCACAAATAGATTAATAAAAAGTAATGAATTATCAAAGAGAATGTAATAAAATAATACTACAACACATTTTTTAAAATACTTATAAGAGTTTGTCGATAACTAAACAGTTTATAGGACTTACCGAGCTAAGGGAAACCTCTTTCATTTCAAATTATTTAAAAGAATGGGCTCTTGGCGCTATCGTCAGTTGTTTTATTTCTCAGGTTTCCGAAAGTGCTGTAATAAAGTGTGATCTATTGATACTATATAGTCAGTTTATTGGAATAATGTGATTTAATTTCGTACAAAAGCAATAAAGGTCACTGACTGAAATGCTGTTGAGTCCATGCTCAATTTCAGTTTTAGCTGTACTGCGGCCTGGCTGGCTGAATAATAAATCAAAGCAGGCCCGCCGGATGGCTGGCTAGTGCAACTTCCTTCGGCCATACTTGGGTCGGTATTATTCGATACATTGTGCTCCTTCAGACAAATTTCAAAAAGGATTTACAATCTGCGCAGATAAAGAATGGGATTGAAGATGGCGTTTAGTGTGAGAGCGAGAAGTGAATATGAACGGCGACATTTTTAATCCCACTCTTTATTTGCGCGGGTTGTACACTAATAAAATTCGCGCAAATTAGTAGTTAGTCGAGGTGAGCATAGGTGATTTAAGTAAAAAATCCGCGCGCGATGAGAATGGGATACTACCTTTTAGAACTGAGACACGCGCGCACGGTCCGTGACGGCCAGCCGTAGCGTCGGCAAACTCGCGTAGATGCTCGCATAATGCTAGTTGTGTAGAACTGTGGGCGTGGATTTCTGCTCGAGTTTTATTTTAAATGCGAGATTTATATATTATTATGTGATTAATTAATAATGAGTGGGAAAAGGGGTAAAACTTTTTTTTATTCATTTTTATCTAAATAGATTCTGAATTTATTTCTAACGCTAGTTGACTGCTTAGCTGTCATTTTCGATTCTCTTTAACAAGGTTCCATACCATTCTAATCGTGCGCGGATTATATACCTATGTAAGCACAAAAGTATTTGGCGTTGCGATGTTATAATAAAGAAAAATGTAAGTTATTATTATTTATATTACTTCCTTTTTTTCCTTTTAATAGAATCGTGAAAACAACTTAATTAATACGATAATTTTTATAAGTCAGCGTTACAGAAACAGTTTAATAATATGTAAAAAAAAATGTCCGTTTTCGTACGATTAAGTGGTATTTTTTATAAGTTCATAATTTTTTTTGACATATAGGAATTTCAGAAAATAACTGTTTTATCCTGAGATATACTTAGGTAAAGGTTTTATTGGAATTATGTGTTTCTACAAAAAATACTTGACCGTTTAATTTTGGAACAGAATGCGCTTAGTATAAAAGCAAAAAGTTTTTATGCCTTAAAAAAGAACGCCTAAAAAGAGTTGGTAACAGACAGGGCGAAGGAATTTCCCTCGGCGCATACAAAAGTAACAATTAGCAGTACTCACCCCAGATATAGTATCCAAACCTGGCGGAATGCCAGCTTGTATTTTTAAACAAATTGTTCTTAAAACGCTAAGCCTTAACTGAATTAAAAAATAAAATGTTCAAATAAGAATGCTCTCAGCTATCACTGTGTTATTAACATAAAACAAACAAATATTGGAAAATGCATTTTGCAGTAACATAAAAAAGAAAAATTAAAGCCTTTTTTTTCAGTAACTAGTATTGTTTCTATTATAAGGGCAATAACCTTATTTCAATAGCCTATAATACGTAGTTTTGTCGCTAAATCAGGTGATTAAGCTTTAACAGTCTGTTTTTTTAACAGAATGTCCAAAACAGGTGTGTTGCCAAGTCGGCCTCTTTTTTACTATGTAGTTTATGGTTTTTTAATTTTAATTTATATTTTTTGAATTCTGTTCTTTTTATTTTCCTTTGGTTTTGTACTCTGTGTTTTTATTGCTTATGTCAAGTTGTGTTCGCTATCACTTTACAATATTTAAACTACATTTAAACCCACTTTAGCTCAGTTTCAAGGTGGTTCAAAATTATTCGGCTGTTTAAGTAGGTGGTGAACTCTAGTCTTAGTAAAATTCTGCAGCAAATCGATGTTACAATTAAAACCCCCAAGTAGTTTACATATATCTCTCAGTCTAGGAAGAAACATCGTGCGAGAGAGGCATTACAATTTTATTATCAATAAAGACAGTGCTTGCCATGTTGAGTGCGCAACTTCTCATCTTCGCGTACTTTCGGCTCAGCTCACACAGAGACGCGACGCAAATCGCACTTTAAGAAAAGCAAAAAAAAATTAAAGCATAGGCATTCAAATAATAGACTTATTTGAATGCCTATGCTTTAATTTTTTTTAAAGCATAGACAACCACAGAACAAATCATTTTTATGTGGGATTTGCACAGGTCGATTTCCCAGACGACTTGCTGGTCAATTTTAGTCGACTAGCGCCTTTATCACAATCGTTTGTAAATTGAAATCGCCATCTCATTGACATTTAGGTTTGTGATTAGATTTTACAAGCGACTGACGATTGACGAAAATCAACTAGCAAGTCGCCTGAAAATTCGACCCGTGTAAATCCCACATTTTACTTAAAGACTACGGACGGTCCAAATCTGCTACCTACCTAAGTGTGTAACTGCAGTACCTATCGCGATCTCTTTCAGACATCAGCCCCCAGATTATGTAACTTTGTTGCAATCAACTCTGACAGAAATCGCAGTTACATTGCTGCTTTAGTAAGAACCAATGTGACAACTATCTTACTTAAAGCAGCAATGTAACTGCGGTTTCAATCGATTTCAATCGAGAATTGTTAGCAACAGAATTACGTAATCAGGGGGCTGGGGTCATACATATTTTTTACAGTAGTAGTAAGTAAGCAAATGACGAATGTACGCAGATTGCCCTAATAGAAGCGATCGTAATAAATATAAGTATATAGGATTTACATAAAACTAAGTAGCTGGCACAATAGACTAAAAAAAATTATCTCGCTCAAAATATTTAAAAAAAAATTGTCAGAGAATAAAAATCTCGCGAAATTGTCGGAGAATAAAAATCTCGCGGCGTGTCGCGTCTCGGTGAGAGCTGACGCTTATACGCGATAACAAAACTTGGCTATCAGTGATATTACTCTATTCAATAATCTTAACACGAAACTGCTACACAAAGCGACTCGAACAAAAGCTCCGCGGAAAAAGGGAACATACTACCAAGTAGTATGTTCCCCAAATCTTTTTGTAAATTAAATTTCGTAGCGAAACGGCTGTTGAATAATTCTGGCTACTTTAAATTGTAGTCTAGTGAAAAGGAACAATTTGACTGGTTAAAAATTCACTTCTAAATAGTACTGAGTATTTATTGATTACTAACATAAGATTTATGCATAAATAGTATTTCATTAACCTTTCTTTTTATTCACAACGGGTTAGCGCTTTGCCTTCACCTCACCCTACCACCAACCAAACCGAGTACAAATGTACCCCTCTCCTGGGAATCGAACCCGGGACCCCTGCGTCATACACGGGTGGGCGAACCACTAGATCACAAAGGCGGTTGAAACCGAAAGGGAGCCGAATGAATAACGTTTCACATTATATTCCTGCTAAATCAAATCGGATGACAAAAACTAACTGTTGTGTTTTATATTTAAGTCCCTTTTGAAATAGCTATTGATAATGTGGCGTTCTGACAAGTGTAAGAAATAATGCGAAGTTATTTAACGTACATTCAATCATATTAATTTGAATGTTAGTTCTTCTAGCACGCACAAAACAAAGCGGGACGGAGTGGGGATATAGGGGTGACGTCACGTGTTAAAGGGCATCAGATACCAGGACCTCAGAGTACATCAGGAGATAGTATCAACCCAGGCGCAGGCAAAATGCATCCTTACCCCTACGCGATAGAACATCCCGCTGCAACATCAAGAGTCAACCCCTAAACACGCTGAAATACCTCACTGCAAATTGCAACCTAAATGTAAATACACATATGGCATTGTTTTGTTTGTAGCCAATATTTGTTTTCTTTCTCTAAAGGCTATCTATTACTTGTTTTATTTAACACCATGTTTTGATGTTCAACAGTATACTTTGTCAGTGGAGCTTTAAGGTACGTATTGGAAGTGAAATAGAAAAACGTTTAAGCTTTTTACAAAATTACAAAAGTTGTTGCATACACAAGGATGCTTCCGTGTGAAAGGGAAAGCTCTTAGTAGGAATGAGATGGAAAATATTTTCTAGTTTTCTCTCTCTCTCTCTCCCTCATTGCCATTTGATTAACGAGCACACCGACACATGGCTGTGGCAAGTAATTATCGAATTCTTTTCAGTTTTTTACATCGCTTATTATTTTATTAAGAAAATTTTGAATTGTGCACGATAATTAGTACTAGAATTCCTTTCTTATAGAAAGTGCTCCCAACTAGCTATAGATAATTCAAAAAATAAGAACTACCACTTTAATTTAATTAAAACTTGTAGTTTTTTTTTATTCTTTAGAATGACTGATATCTCCCAATGGTGGACTAAAGTGGACAACGGGAATAGGCCGTTAGAATACTAGGCAAGTATTAGGAGAAAATTAGTTAAAAACTTTAATGGGATTTGGATTGGATAATAGGTGATCTAGAGCCAACAGCATGACAGCTAGCCAACACAACGTATTTGTTAAACTTTCACGTCTTAACTACTTAATTTATCATCATGACATTTTGCATACACTTTGTCAAAGGACATAGGGTAACTATCATCCAAAATAAAACTACAGTTCCCGAGGGATAGAAAAAGTCGCGGGCGGATGTTAGTTCTTAATAAACTGGCATAAACATACTCAGGGTGTGTATATTAATCGTTGATGAACTGATTGTTAGTCGATAACTTAAAAAAAGACTGATAAAATGAGAGGAGCGTAAGCTTTTACGCTGGCGGGTTCTTTAATGAGCTGATTGGCCCCCGGGACCGTGCCGCTCATCCTTCTCCGTCGCCGGTCATTATCGTTTTAGGAACGCTGCTGAAATAACAAGACGTTTGAGTTGACATCGCAATTCACCGAGAATGGAAAGTGCAGTCACCACAGACTTTAAAATAATATTATTTATATGATTTGTGGCAGGCATGAAATGGATTTACTAACGTAGTAATTGACCAAGCGAGTGCGAAGCGCGGGCAAAGCGTCTCTGCTTCAGCTTGGGCAAAAAATATTTTGTATGACTGTCTGTTCTTCTCTACAGGTCGCATTTCTCGAGCAGGTTCGTAATTCTCTTTAATAAGAGTTTATTTATGTCGAGCCAGTTTTTTCTAATTTTACGGAAAAAATAGTTCACAAATTCGCAAAATGTTCAAAATTAGAAGCGCCATTTAGCTTCGAATATTAAAACAATACCTAACCTACCAAACAGCACATAGTTCTTGCTACACAAATTATTAAAGATACATCATCTGTGAAAATTTCAACTGTGTAACTATCATGGTTCATGAGATACAGCCTGGTGACAGACGGACAGACAGACAGACGGACAGCGGAGACTTAGTAATAGGGTTCCCGTTTTACCCTTTAGGTTCCGAACCCTAAAAATCTAAGCTTATGGTCCCCTCGCAAAATATCGATTGTTATTTATAAACACACAAACTCGGTGACTAATGTTTTGGTGGTGAAAAAAGCTAAAAACGGCCGTCATTTTGTTTTTCGTCGAGAAAACTACAATAAATTATCTGTCATTAAGTTTAAGAGGATCATAAGCGAGGATTTCAAATAAAATTCAAAACTACACCGAGAGTCACACATGCATGAAACAATACTCCACAAATACAAAATGTAGTCGTAGGGGCTGCGGGGGCGAATGGGGCTGTGTTTAAGTCCCTGGCAACAAAAGCTCTTGCAAACTCATGTGTCCCTGGCACTATCCGGCACTAAACAACGTGACTTTGAAAGGTTTCCAAGCAACGGTTTGTTTTTTTTTTAACTCGCCTCGGTTCTGCATCGATGTAGCTGATTTTTTATGATAATGAAAGCTAGACGTCGATTATACATTTCTAAACGATAATGCCTAGTTAAACAATTACATATTTTGCGAAAAAAAAAAATTGTTTGTCAAAATATTTTTCCTAAGACCCTGCACCGCAAAATATGCAACTTGTCACAGTTGTCAACCAAGTTTTTATTATTTTTAACATTCAAACACTTTTGTATACCCATACCTTTAAACAAGAACTTTATATTCCTATTCGTCTTCAAAAATTCTTGCATTTTACTTACTATGCCATGTCATTACGCAGTATGCTGCTGTAAATGAAAACTGAAAGTTCACTTAGACAGAGCGCTCGGTGAGTGTATGGGGTCTTCATAGCGACGAAAACTTTAGCAAGCTCATGTGTGCCTAGTACATTCTCGCACCAAACAACGTGACATGAGCGGGCTTAAACCGGACATCCACAGCTAGAGTCTTAGCTCTTGCAGCTCATGCATCCTTGGTACTTTCTCGAACCAAACAACGTGACATGAGCGGGTTTCCAGGCGACGCATAGGGCACCGAACCACTCAAACCACGTTTTTCCCGTTTAAGAGTTTATTGACAACTCACGCCTATTTACAAATTGTTTTATAAAAAGATGTCACTGCTATATAGAATTTGGAAGGTAGACCAAAGAGAAACCCAAAAAGGCTGTAACCGTGTAACTTTGCTGGTCGGTAACATGGCCCCACACGACGTAACTGGCAGCATGTTGGATAACCAACATACATACTTTTTGCTATTACTACTTAATCCTTTTATTTTTAAATTATCTCTTGTTTTATTCTGTCAAATTGTCTCTTCTTCATCTTTGTTTCCCACGTTCAATACAATACATTAAAATAAAATTCAGCTCCAAAGTCTTCTTATTCCTCTGCAACCGACCCTATCCACCATACAGAATACAGTCCACGCTCTATAGCATCCAGAGCCAAGGAATTTTGGATGTTCCAAAGAATTTCCAGTGAACTAGTAAATGGATTTAATAAAACTTGAATCGTTTTACATGAGTGGTGAGGTGAATAAGGTAGTCTTGAGGTATCATATCGCCTCAAGGTAACTCGAGAACATTGTAGGAAGTATGCTATTTTTTCATATGATTTTGATTGCTATTTTAAGTACCTATATTATAATTAATTTTATAATATTTATCTTGTTGTGCAAGTTGTGTTATTAATTTATAAGGGTGCATTTTCAATTCAAATAATTAGTTAATTACAATTAAAGTACCTAGATACATACATATATTGAAGGAATAAAGTAATTGTTTTTATGTAAAAAAAACTGCCATTTTTACACTACCGCCCAAATGTGTTCAGGGTTCATGTACGTTTGTATTTATGTAAATTTCTTTATTCCACCATAAGTTCTAAATGCCTAAACAGATTTGGGTGTGTGAGGTATTATTAAAATCCTTACACCCATTTTTTATCATTTTTGGCAGGGCAGTCGTGTTTTTTGAATGTTGAAAGCAAATTTTCGTAAATTTAAATTTTCTTCCAACACATTGAAAGCGAGCGAATAACAAGGATATTTTGAGAGACTTAATACACCCGAGTTAGTAATCGCAGTTTCTTCCGAGTGCTTTATACTACACCTACAAGGATAATAAACTAAGGATAATTAAGTAAGTAAGTAGTTTTTTTTAATCTCTAGCACTTGCACCACTGCATCAAATCTAAGCAGTTTGGTATTTTATTACAAACCCGTGTGACTGTGTGTGCCTACATAATAATGTGTGCGTGTGGTGTGAAATGAGGTTATACTAGAATCCGACGATTCATGATTGAGAGACATCTAGCGGAATTTCCCAACAACAAAGTTAAAGCTTTCACAGATGCTTTTCTGAAGCATGCTATTAGTTTTTCCGGTTGAGGTTCTTGCTTTTCAGCCATCCAGAGGAAAAAGTACGTGGATGATGTGATGTACTCATGCAAATGATGCGGGAAAACTCCCCATCTGAACATCAAGACTTGCGGACTTTCCAAAACGAACATAGAATTAAAAATTACTTTCCTACATTATATTTTATTTTTTATACTATTACTTATTACAACTAAACTAACAACCACTAACCTGAAGTGATTTTTATTCTACACAGAAGTACCTATGTACTATAGGTACCGAATTTAATTTCATTGTAAAAGCCAAAATAATTTAATTACTTACCTACTTATTAATGTTTGGCTAAACTGTTTGGCTATTATTTATTAAATCACATAGCTTACTTTACTCTTTGGTTTACAGTAAGTAAGGTGTCGTAGATTTTTCCGCCAAATTATTTTTGTGACTAAGTTTTGGTGTCCCCGTATTGTAGTAACGTAAGGACATTTTAAAAGAAGTTTAAATTTCTATTTTCTTAATATATTTAAAAACCCTAACAACCAACGTAACCAAAGTAAGTGGTTTACTGCTTTGAATACTTTTGAAAATGGCCAAATTGTTACAAAATGTACCATAGATAATTGATGAGATAAGACCTGGAACAGCTGGAATCAGTCTCCATCATCAGACGGTATTTCCTGGTCAGTCGTCTCATTTGGAAAAAAACCTTTTGACTGCGGTCGACGGGGACGCATGCGTGCAGCGTTTGATGCCGGTGGGTGGACTCTAGTCTAGATGTCTAGACTACGGACCTCTTGCAATGTTATGCAAACCTAGTACTTTGCCGTAACTGACAACGCGACTGAGCTTGCACAAAATCGTCGTATCTTTTTGAGTCAGCTGTATCTACAGCATATTCTTATAGAAATCCGACCTTACAGACAAGAAACAAATTGTGTTTTCCGTACATGCAATAAAGATATTTTACAGGCAATCTCGTCAAACCGGGCTAGTCAGATGTATAGCAAGCGCAATAAACAAATGACGGACACGAACTATGGAAAATATCTTCTTAATTTTTAACATTATTTGATTAAACAGATACTTATTTTGACTTTGACTTTGATGCAGGCTTTAGAGTGGTTACATACTATTTGCACTGTGTTTCGAATGCAGTCAGTGCGAGCACATAGACTTTTACATTTTGTGCTACAGCTGTGTACGAACGGCATTATCTCAACTCGTGCTGCGGCCAGTGTAGCGTCACGACGTCACGTTACTACGTCTTGTGTGGCATCAGGAATGCAGAATGTTGCAGAAGTCACTGTAACTGAGGACGCCCCGGCGCTGTTGCTATACTGCCGGCGGCCTAGCTAAGGCTTTGCGCCTGCATGTGTCGACTTTTGAGTCACACTACGCTAAGTCACTTTATTGGAACCGGTGCAGCACCAGTAGTTCAGAATGTTGCAGGAGTCATAGTTGCTAGGACACTGGTAACGTTGCGATATTTGTAACATAATATAAAACTTCATTTCGCGCATGCGTTTATTTATGCCACAGATAGCCACGTGTGCAGAAAAACGCTTGGTCAGGAATACAGACGTGCAGGTGTTGATGTGCTGTGTTAGTATAAAAAAATGGAGGCGGGAAGAAATCGGGGCTACTGCCATCTACCACTAGCAAGAACGTTTAAGGAACTCATATGATTATCTGATTCCTCTGGATCGTCAAATTCCGTACACTAAATTTTTTGTCTAGCAATATTTTTCACACAAAAAAGCTTTTTAAAAAAGAAAAACCTTCTTCACAAAACCTGAAAACAAAAACAGCTTCAAAATTAAATACCTCTAAAAAGCAAGAAATAATATTCAATGAAGTCGGGTGGGGCTAATACCAATGAAATTAAAATGTGACCACTCTTGAGGTCATCATCAAAATCGGTTCATAAACATTTAATTTGTACCTGAAAATTCGTAAAAATTCGTGCTATGGTAAGCTAAATAATTGATATTTTTCCGGATTATGAAAAAACTACTAATCAGATCTCTGTAATTTTTTTATGGGACCACAAATAAACTATGTTCCTTCAAATAAAACAAGAACAATGGGGAAGATGAGTGTATTTTTTTTATAGTGTAGAAAAATCAAACATAAAATCTAAAAAATATTAGTGAAAGAATTTTTTCGATTTCTCAAAAACTGAATTTTCTATTAATTTTCAAAGTTGAATGTTTTTAAAATCAGCTCGAACTTGACCGCTCAACGCCCGACGTCACTTCGCCGGTTACGTCCTCCGGGATGTTCGCGCGCTAATGTACTCGTGGTGTAGCTGAATCTAATCTTTAGATTTATTTATAAATTTTTGGAATTATGGATTGGAATACCACACAGCTAATGTATAATGTACCTCAATGTACATTTAGCGTTGAAAATAGCGAATTTTTCGTGTAAGATACGTCTAACTTTCAATGAAAAAAACAATTATGGTTCGTCTGAAAAAGAGAATCATATATAAGGTCTGTTTATCCTTACTTGTCTTTTTTAACCCCCTATTTCAATGCATTTTTTTTTATTGAAAGATAATCTAATCGAGATTGTTCTTAGCCACGCTTGATGGAAATCCATTATGGAGATGGTCAACTCCCTGCCGAAACGGTAAAAAATATAGAGATGGTGCTTTGACTAAAATAATGTACACCCTGGGCAAATTTAAGTGCAATAAAAAACAAAATGGCGGCAAAAAAATGGCCACCAAAAATTAAGTTTAAAAAGCTTCGAATAAAACTTAAATTAAAAAACCCCGACACAAAAAGCTAACTCTTAATAAAAAAAAACCCATACAGCCAGCTATACCTAACAGTATACCAGTACAGACATGTGACGAGCTTAGATGTAAATCCATACTTAGCGGTCCCCCGACGTCTACGATTTTTTCATAAATCTATTTATGACTTGATGATATGATGATAATTATTTTTTACTTTTAAAAAGTAAGCTTTTTTTGTAAAGGGGTTTTTAGTAAACAGTTTTTGACAGTTGTCATACGTCTTTTATAATTAAATCGCAGTTTAAAAATATGTTAATCAAATTGTCATTAATAAATAATTATATCTTTCGTATTCTATGTGTGGAAAACCATTTGTTGTATTTTATAAATGATCAAAGAGTTGGGTGAAGATTGTTTACCAAATATAGGACAAGTAAGGACAATCACACTTATACAGGGTGTTAGTAGCACCCTAGCGAAAACTTTTAGAGCATAGTTATATTTCTGTGTTAAAAATTTAGTGTTTTTTCATTTCTTTTTATCACACAGAGTCTATCTTAGTTGCATAGAATAGAAAGTAAATTTACAGAAAAGTAATTAAAATATCAAATAATTAACCCGCAATGAATGTACAACAACAGCTATTTGCTCGCGGTTGAAAGTCGTGGCTTTGTTGTAAGGGCGTGGGCGCGGACTTGTTACGCGTACATTGCTGCTTAAGGAAAAAATAAAAATCTCAACTATGCATTTGTGACAAGTGCTTCCATAGAGAAAGTTGCTTAAATCTATGGGTAGAATCATCCTATAAAGTTTACGCTAGGGTGCTACTAACACCCTGTATAAATACTTGTTTTAAACAGTATATTTTTCATGACAATCAAAGACGATGATGGAGCCAGAAGGTGGCCATGGAAACTCTGTAATAAAACGACGAAACACCATCGAGTTTTGGCTAGTTTGATTCGTCTTGACAAGGACTCTTGTTCCAGCTAGATGATATCCAAGGTGTGATAATGGAGCTAGAAGGTGGCCATGGGAACTCTGTGAAAAAATTCTGGCTCAATCATCAGACCCTGGACACTGTTTCCCAACAGAGTACTCGTCAAGAGACGAATCAAACGAGCCCAAAGACGATGGGGTTGTATGGTGTTATTACAGAGTTACTGTGGCCTTCTTCAGTGGACAAACAAAAAACAAATAAACGAGATAACGACCTAATAAAAACTAGTTAAAATGTTATTACGCATTATTATGCGAAAAATACATCAAAAAATACCTACGTGTAAGAATCGTTAGCTTGCGAAAGATACATCTGAAGAACTCTTTCAATCTTTCTGTATTTTATTGAAAAATACAGAGGTCGTATACAACGGTATGTACCACTAATACAATGTTAGTTGGTTGGTATACTTACCACAAAGATTGACTATAGTCTTAAAATAAAATCACAAAACAAATGTATCGAAATAAACGATAGTAAATGTTTCAATCACATACTGTCGCTAAGCTACCATATACCCCGCTGCCGCCGCCCGTAGCACAACCGGCGATGTGACGTCACAGCCATTACTCGAAAGGCACAATCAGTTTTCGCGCGCTCCCAAATTGATTTGCTTATAAAATGTTCAATTTTCGTGATATCAACACAATTTTTTCACAGTTATTCTTATAATTGCTTAAAGTTTCTGTTAAGGCTAAAAAAAGGGAATAAATTTACATTTACATCTTCCCCATTGAAATCGGTTAACAACTGGTGAAGTTATGTTAAAACATACATAAAAAAACCGTCCACTTGATAAAATCTCCTTTTTTTGAAGTCAGTTAAAAATTCTATAAACTAAACTGAAACGGTAATGATTTAGTTTTGTTTTTTTACTGTTAACCCCTTAATCTGCAAGATATCGCGTTCCCGACAGAAAAAAGCTCTGAAATTATAAAAGCTTGTTTGGGTTGCGGTGCGCCACGTCACTTGCAAGAGCCCGGGTGCAGCACCAGGAATGCAGAATTTTGCAGGAGTCACTGTTGCTAGAGACGACGGTTGCATTAACTATTTATTAATACAATGGTCGAGTTGTTTGTACACCAGTTTTCAAGGTGTCACAATCTCCTAGGTCCCAGGTTCGATTCCTGGCTGGGTCAATTTAGAAAACATTTTTTTTCTATATTCCCAGGTCTGGGAGTTTGTAGTTCCACCGTTGTCTCTGATTTCCATAAGTGCTTTAGCTACTTACTTTGGAATGTTTGTAATGTTGTCTAATATTTTATTTATTAAATTATTTATTATATCCAATTTTACTACAGAGGTTTAACTAAAGTGCTGGACTTCTGGAATGTATGCTCGAAAATAATCAATTGGCCCTAGTCACGTATAAACACGGTGTACTAGGAACACAGAACGCTGCAGGAATTGCCTTAACTTGATGCCCGGCTACATACAGGTACAGGCTAGTTACACTCAACAGACAGCCACGTGTTTCGCTGAAATGCTAGACAAGGAATACAGCTTTTAATAGGAGTTGTTCGTGGAAATAAAAGAAAAACTATAGTAGACGACGTTAGTTAAATTCAATTACTTATGTACTACTTAATGGCTATAATAATCATTATTACAGTGCACCTTAGTGGGAAAAATCTTGCATTTTCAAGCTCAATGCAGATTTTAATCGAAGTCATTAACAATTTAAGTATAACTTAAGAAACTAACCGCGATATTGATAACTGTCGACCGAAAAACTGTATGTTTTGACAATACAACAAAAAACGTTTCAAAACCTTTGTCAAAACTAATGCCGTATAATAAAAAGGAAACAAAACAATAGTACGTCAGTACTGTGACAACCTTTTGTTTCTATTATAAGTATTTGAAGTTCATTCATGCTTAGTTATTCATCAAATCCAAAGCATTTACTATAGCAAAATATATAGATAAGGCAAAAAGGCAATGCTTTAGTTTTATTTAAACGGCTCTTGGTAGAAATATATTTTCGTCCATTAATCTTAATCAGCCTTAGCAATAACATTTGAACTAATTTAAAATTAGTTAATAAACATCGATGAATGAGTCTCTATTAAAACTATTGAAACTCGTCACTTTTGTCGTGATAGTTAGCAAAGTATTATCTTTGATGATCCATGCGCGCCTATCTTGAGGCACTTCTCGCGGACAATGACCGCAGTGGAGGATATCTCCTCTGGCTGTTGTCCGCGCATGTGGCCTCTGAGGTATTCGTAATTTATTAAATTCGTATTTGTACCTAAATTTACTAACCCTTAATTTTAAGTATCTTTTATTTACTAACCCATGGTTCCTTCTTGTCTGAATAAATGAATTTGAATTGAAAAAATTAAAACATTTGTAAATAAAAGTTAAGAAAATGTTAGTCGAAAATGTGTTCTTTCGACTTAGATCGAAGGCTTTCGATGACAGTACGAGTTGCGTGTTTTCACTTTTAGAAAAGTAAACTATTTTTTTCTCTCTTTTACTCATTCACTCATTCACATTGACTATGAGCAGTATATCCGAGAATATATATATCTTCTATGCGAGAAGTGAATACACCAACTCGTACTAGGCCCTCTGAGCGTGCAAAAAAAAATTATTTTGGCGCACGCCGTGCTTTTTTGTATATGGTATTTTTTTTATTTCTATTACAATATTATGTACAGTCAACGGCACGCTGGGCTTCCACAATACAATGGGATGGGTAATCGTATTTAATCAATTTTACACTCTAATGCAAAGGCATTACGATTCAAAATAAATTGCAGATTTTTGACAGTTTTGTATAACCTGACGTGCTGCTGACTGACTGCACATACTCTCTAATAAGATTACTACCAAAGATTTTAAGAAATAGAAGATGTCGAGTTTATACGTACAAAATTAGGGGAATAAATGAAATTCGACTCGTATATAAATGAAAAATAAAAATGAGTCGCTGAAATCTATGTAAGCGCATAACTTCAGAACGACTGTATCGGATTAGATAATTCTCTTTTTGTTGTGTTTCTTAATTATCAGGACAAGGTTAAAAAATCTTAGTACGGAAAGACGTAAAAACATTTTAAATCACAATGTATCCTGAATGAATCCGGGGCGAGCAGCTAGTTGTAAATAAATGTTAATTAGGTACTCTAATAAATTACAAAAGATTTGAAGTGTTTTTAGCATTTTCTTTTTTTAATCTAAGTAGTATAAGGCTGAATGGTTGAAAGGTCTTCGCCTTTCGCCTTTACACTGAAAACAATCTTTTTGCATGCGTACAATATAATATTTTCTCACAAATGTATTGAAAAACGTACACGAACTCGTGATGATTATAAAACGTCAACTCGTTTTAAAAACCTTACCAACCTTGTATAGTTAACTTGGTAACTACTTAGATAATATTAATCAGCTAAATCCTTGTAGTCGGGTGCGCTGTACTGCAGCTGGTCCTCGGCCTCACTCACCGCAGCAAATATCTTCCTTTTCACTCGAATCTGCATCCACGGTGGCATTTCTTTAATGGTTTTAGCCATACTTTCTAAAAACAAATCCATTGGATGCTTTGCTTTGTGGAAATTTCTTAATTCTTGCATCGTCTCCCTTTCTTCTTGCCGCATTCTTTGTCTGTCTTTAATCTCTCTCAACAACTCGTCTAACTCACCGTCTGGTTTTCTTTTCCTAGTCTCTAAATGATCTTCATCAATCCCATAATCATCTATTGTATAACTAGGAGTTTCATTCGTAGGAGTGGGTTCGTTTATTTCAATATAGTCTTCATTATAATACTCAACATTTTGCTCATCGTCATTTTGTGGTGATTGTGGGTCATTAGAACTTACACGCCGTCGTTTAATTCTACGCTTCATAAATGGCAGTAAAAACTCCATCAACGTAGCATACCTCCAAATATTTATGTTAGACTTCGATCTTTTCAAACTATCTCTGTGGTTGTCTCTTAATTTTTTCCACTCTGATTTTGCATCAGCAACTGTAAATAATAATAAAAAAATCTATCTAATAATATGTTCTTCGTTCCGATTCTGAAATAGAATAAATAAAAATAATGACATGGATGCTTACCATTTCTTACATCAGGAAATTTCATGTGCACAATTTCTCTCCACGCTAAGTCCTTCTGATCTTGATTTCTATAATCTTTATGAGACACATCCCAGAGGCAAGGACGCTGCCGCACAGCTGCAATAAACTCCGCCATTTCGAAGCGAGGACCGTCGAGCAATGATTATTTTAGCGGTCACGTCACACCACGCACGACAGGCGGCGGGGGGTATGCGGTGGGGAGGGCGGGAGCGCGCCGAGACGGCGACGCAAACTCCGTTACTGACTCGTTATCGGCACCGCTCCGCGCCAAAGCGAACTCGTTCCTATTTCAAACAGTAGTAAGCCGCTTTCTGCTGCAAACGAAGTGAGGAGCGTTTCACTCCGTTTCACTCGCAGATGGCAAACCTGTTTCTATGCGGGTGAAACTAAAAAAAAGAGGCAAGCGGAACGGAACGAGCTTGTCACATTTCACAAACAATTTTACTTATTCACAAGAAGTTTAAATACATGTGTCATCAAATATTTGTAACATAATTTATATGAATTGAAACTTCTTGTTTATTCATTAAGTAAGTATGTTAGTTATTATGCTGTCACAAAAAAAATAAGTGATTAATATACTGCTCAAAAGAAAATAGTATAAAGTAAATAAAAAAAGAGCTACCTACTTAACTTCTGAGAGGTATTTTTATGATAAATTCAATCTGATTTTGTTTGAATTTGATGTTGTTCGAAAGCTGTGTAATAGTCGACTTGCGGGCTTTACTGTCGAATTCAAAGTTGGTATATTTTTTCCTATTCGCCGTGTGTCAGTTAGAATAAAAAAAAATGAGATTCATACAAAAATACGCGTCACATTTTTAAATTCTAACTGACACATCGCATTTCTATGTTACAGATTCAAGACCGTACATTACAAAATAAGAACACTTCGCCCCTCACTCTCTTCGATGTCTTGTATGTGTCGAAATGATTATCGTCACGTAATCAAGATCACGTGACTGCTTGGAGCGTATAGTGGTATGGGTGGGAAAATTAAACATTAAATAGGTACTTTTTTCAATATATTTTTTGAAAATGTGTGCTTTCGATGACAGTACCTACAGCGTGCGGAAAGTTGATTTTTTATTTTTGTTTACGGTTTTTTATTATTTCTATTACAATATGTATAATAAGATCACTGTCTAATAAGATTTACTTCCAAAGAGTAATGAGAATTCAAAGGTGTCGAGTTTATACGTACAAAATTAGGGGAATAAATGAAATGAAGCAATGAATTGTTTTAATTGTCAATAAATGTTAATTATTGTAATCAATTGCAAAAGATTTAAAGTGTTTTGACCATTTTATTTATTGATCTAAGTAGTATGAGGTTGAATGATTTGAATGTATTCTTTAAACTGAAAACTAAATTTTTGCATATTACAAAAAGGCACCATTTTCATTAAATTTTGTGATTTATTATCACGGTGTAAAAATATTTTTATTTCAGTAACCTACCTATAATGTTTTCTTGCAAATGTATAGAAAAAAGTCTTATGGTAAACTGTTGTTAAGGTTTAAACCTCCTTACCAACCTTGTATCATAAACTATACATTGATTTTTTTACAGAAACTAAGTACTTAGGTAGATTTCTTAATTTTTTCGTATTATCTAAATAATAGACCAAAAATTAGTCACCATCCCTATTTCATTAATGTACCTACGGTACGGTATTTGTAAAAAACATTGTTATAAGAGAATAATGCCACACCACATCTAATCGAAATAACTAGCGAAAATTCAAAGTCTATAGAAATAACCGTACTACTAGCTCCATCTATCGGTATACAAGGGCAATACTTCAGTTTTCGGGGTTGCCAAGCACGAGCAGTCCCAAAGAGTACTGCTCTCGCTCGGCACTAGTACTAGTAGACGTAGTATATTTTTTCGAGAAGATGTGGCATTATTCTCCTATAAAAATGTTTTTGTCCCAAATACAGCACAATAAACCTTTCCCGGACATAATATTATTTTATTTTCATAAAATTGGCATAGGTATACCATATTTTAAACTTGAACGATACTCAATATACCTACCTACATTCCTATATTTTAATAAATAAGTACCTAAGTAGGTATACAATTTTATAAGATATAGCGGTATCGTCCGTTCACAATTATTTTGCCTCTGAATATGATATTTCTTCCTGTATTGTAAATACTATGAAGATATTGAAAAAAGAAATGACATTTACATCATACTGCTCGCGTACCTACTAGAATTTACTAGTATGGAAAAAGGGCTGTGTAAGTTGGCATGTGCAACACAGTGCATTGTTTAAGAGCTTATTAGACCTTCCTGAACTAAGGATCCGATATTCAGTCGCTCCTAAATTCAGAGAAGTTTAAGTGCATTCAGGAAGGTAGGATCCGATTTAGCATCCTTAATTCAGGATGAAATGGTCTCTGACATAACGGATGCTAAATTAAGGAGAGTCGACTGTCGTTTTAAGAGACTTAAGTATGAAAATTGTTTTTAATTTTCAAAGTCAAAGTCTAAATAACAATCAAAATCAAAATCAAAACCAAAATTCAAACCCATAACATAAACAGAAAAGAGAAAAACGTGTTAAAAACAACATTATCATACTTATTTGAATTTATTTGGCTGATTTTTTACTATGGTAGTATCATCTGTCTGTCTCTGTCTGTTAGATTACTTCCATATGTTGACCTTGAGAACGCCTCTATTGCCCTAACTAATAAAATATGTTTTTGTAGTACAACTGTTACATCTGACGTGCCGTGCCGTCGTATGTACAGTTAGACTCGATAAATTGTGTGGTGCTATTTAAACTACACAATTTATCGCACGTTCGAGCACGCTGTCATAGTAAACGGGAAGGATTACTTCCTTCTTTTCTCTAATGTCTTTTTCAATTCAACATAGTATTCGAGTTATTAACATTGTAGTTTTTGATTTTGTTTTATTTTTTGTTTTAGTATCTATTAACCATTGTTTGTATTAACTAGAGATTAATAATAAATATTTTTTATTTTGTATTTGCTGTCGTGTCAAATTAAATTGTACCTACCTTTTTACTTATTTATTATTAAATCACTTTTTACGAAACCGAAACCATAACCAAAAACCAAAACCAAAATTCAAAACATTAACAAAAACAAAAAAGATAAATACGTTTTATAAACAACATTATGATATTTGAACTTATTAAGCTATTCTTTTACTATAGCAGTATCATCTGTCTGTCTCTGTCTAACCAAAACAAAAAGTTCAAAACCTTAACAAAAACAAAAAATATAAAAACGTGTCATAAACAACATTCATTATGATATTTGAACTTATTTGGCTGCTCTTTTACTATGGCAGTATCATCTGTCTGTTTCTGTCTGTCAGATTACTTCCACTCTAAAACGCCTTTTTGCTCCAAGTAATAAAAGTTGTTTTTGTAGTACAACTGTTACATCTAACGTGCCGTCGTATGTACAGTTAGACTGTAGCTTTGTTTACACCACGCAATTAATCGGACACAATTTATCTAGTGGACTCGGCCGCGCGATTTCAAGACTCGAACAGACTAACTCTGTTTACACTACACTGATACTTGATATCGCACGCTAGAAATTGTGTAATGTAATTGTCCCTTAAAGAAGGTGTAATCAGGAGCTCTGGCTCTGGCTCTGGTGAATGAAAATTTTATTTTTTCTCTCTCTAAAAAAGACATCATTTCGTCATACCAATATAATGTTTTATTTACCTCGCATATTCATATAATGACATTTACAGAGGTAAAAGAACTAACTAGATTAGTTATATTATAATCGTCTGATCTTTAGTCAAAGGAGTAAGTACTAGAGCTAGCGATTTATAAATAAAATGCTATTTAATAATAATCGATGTAATGGATAGTCTACTAAAAGTAATCTGTTTGGTGCCTTGTGCAAAAGCAAACCATACCGAGAGCTAGAAAATGATCAGCGCCATCTCTGCAAGTATTGCAACACACACGAAAAAACATGTTCATCTACTCTCATGTCGTAAAATTTGAATTATGAATTTCAAAAGGAATTAACATTGACATACTTTATATGTATAATATATTTTTTGCGGTATTGCGTGTGCGAAAATCGAAAAAAATTAAAAAAAACCGGACAAGTGCGAGTCGGGCTCGCCCACCGAGGGTTCCGTACCTACATTATAAATAGTTCAGAAATCGAGTCTCGCAGTTTTTTCCGAGCTTCACCCAAAATTCAGTACCCAAAACGGACGACCGTCGTCGTGTCGTTATCTTCAAGATTTAAAAAAAAACTGTCATTGGGTGCATTCCAGCAGAACGATCGCTAAGTCATCGACCACCACAGAATACATTTTAACCATGGAAAGTAATTTGTTTTATTGTTAAATTTTATTATTTTCCACGGTTAAAATGTACTCTATGGCGATCGATGACTCAGCGATTAGACTGTTATAATACACCCATTTTCTTTTCTTTAATAACATTCAAATACTCTTGTAGTTTACTCAGTTTAATAAGCTAGGATTAGAAAGATTGGAATAGTTTAAAATTTAAATTATCTAGCATCATGGTCGCTATTTTGTGAAATGATTTAATTATTATGTATTATGTTCCTATCAGTAACACAATATTTTTTAGTAGGTACAAAGCTACGCCATCTGGCATTTGTGTCGAACTAATTTAAAAATATTTTAAGTAAGCAAGGGTTGGTTGTGCTTTTTTACGAGTTACTTATCTGTTATTTAGATTAAGTCTAGATGGCGCTGCGCGGTGTTGTATCGATATTTTGGGAAACATCGCGAGCACGCCACTGAATGTGACCTCTATATTTGTTTTATTTATTATTTTAATGTTTGTATAAATACTACTAAGTACAAGACATTTAAGTAGGTAGGTACCTATTTAGAATTGTGTTTAATTACATTACAAAATTATAAAAATAGGGCTAAGGGGCGGGGTTTATCTGTGCTACTCGTTTGACCGCAAAATTAAGCTGGTTTGTAATAGGAAAATGAGGGAATTTAAAAGAAAAAAATATAATTATCAATGTATTGGTATTTGTTGATAAAATACACGTAATAGTAAACATTATCACCAAATTTCAAGTTTATAGGTCAATTAGAAGTTAAATTATGACCGCGCATACCGTCGTTAACCTCGATGGTTGAGTACGTACTTTAATGACTATAGTTTTTATGGTATAATTACAAATGTATAGTTTTCAGATTTTTCCCTGTACTTGTAGTATAAGACTATTTTACTTGCCAAATTTCATAGTTCTAAGTCAACGGAAAGTACCCTCCCTTGAGGGTGTCGAAATATGCGTTTTTTGAGGCATTAATGGCCGTATCTATTTTTTACGTAAACTTAGAAGTTTGATTTTTTCACAGCTGCAAGTGCCCGTAGATTTAAGTATAATTCTAATACGCGCTGTAATCCGTAAAAAGTGTTTTATTTCTAATAACTTACTATATTTTTTTTATTGTATCTTACCTTCATGTTTGTACAAAGTACCTACCTATGTTTTTTTTATATTAAATACATATTTTCATTGTTTGGAGAGTGCTCTCTATGTAAGAGTTGCCGCACATTGGATGTGACCTGTGGCTTAAGCTGACACCAATTTCGCTATAGGAATTATTCTCGCTATTTTGCTTTTACCTGAATAAAATCTTTTTCATTATTTCTATAAGTATATTTAAATATAATAATCTACTCCAAGCTCCTCCACTCGACGAGGAGCTCGCACTGCACATCATAGTTCCTGATGTGCTCTTGCTCGATGATGACTTCGATGACATGCTCCGGGCACACGTGCCGGTCGAACTGCGGCACCTCGTCGTAGTACTCGATCGAGCTGAACTCGTACTCGCCCGGGTGCCGCCGCATGTCATTCTTCTCTGCTTTACCATCACTGTGTGTCGTCGCCGTATCCGCATTAACTGTTAAATTTTTTTCCGCTTTCATCTCTTCACCCTTATGAGACTTATTATGAAATTTGAATATTCTGTCTATAGCTTCGGGAATGTAACACAAGTCTCCCTCTTTTTCTTTCTCATTGACTACCAACTTATCGGCTGACACGAATCGTACTAGAGCTCCGTCGTTTTGAAGAGCTTTCCTGTATCTCTGTGCTTTCTCTTCGAAGGTTTCCTTCTTGCAGCCACTCCTCCGCGGTCCGAAGTCCATGTCGCGGAGGTGGGACACATGCCACTCGATGTCCTTTGCCTCGTCGTGCGACCGCCGCGCCTTGTCCACACTATACGTATTCCTATCCTTCCTCGGTTCCTTATCATCATTTCTTAGTTCGTCGCTTATAACCTTGTCGGCATCCGTTCCCAGTATTATAAATATACAACATAATATTATTTTGTACAAGGGAAAAAACATTTTAGCATAGCCGCTCACATTGGTTGGTGTTATCTTGAAGACTAGAAAATTTAATTAATTAAAACTTGTTGGTTTTCTTATAGTTCGTAGCGCGTAACGCAATACATACACGCCAAACAATATTTTGTTAAGTAGAAGTTATGATAATGTTTACTTACATATTATAATGAAAGTCGTTACGTTGTCCCAATTTAGTATTGTGGGCCTGTTTCACAGGCTCCGTGTACCCACGGACGAGTAAAAAAAGTACGTGTACCAATGAATTTACTTGACAAAAATGTAATAGATATTCTTTTTCTTTAAAGTTAAATGCTACCCAACCAGACTGGAAAATTCTTTAAAAAGTATCTTAACTGGAATTTATCCAGAACCTGTGAAACAAGTCTTTAATAAAATAAAAGGAATAAGTACATTCTATTTGAATCGCTTTAAGAGAACTCAAAAAACTAACAAATTTTGATTCAGCAAAAAATACTTACTATGCCTACGCTCATTCTTGGCTGACTTATGGAATACTGCTATGGGGAAATAGTACTGGGGTTAATAAACTTTTCCGCCTGCAAAAAAGATGTATGAGAATATTAGAAAATTTATATGTCATGGATAGTTGCAAACCATACTTCACCAAGCTTAACATATTGACCCTACCATCCCTTTACATATATTCCGCTTGTGAGTTTGTTAGAAGGCATCCCGACTTCTTTCCATGTTACCAACGACCACAAAATCTAAGACCAAAAAAAAATTAGCCCAACCAACCAGCAATTTAGAAATGTTTCGGAGTGGCCCCCTTTCTATGTGTGTGAAAATTTATAACAAATTACCTAGCGAAATCAAGGAAGAGATGAAAATAAATAAATTTAAAATAATAAATAATATACTAGAAAAAATACGACTCGCACCAGATCATGTTCTCGGACGGGAATCCGCTGGCTTGCAGCGTAAGAGTTGATATACTAGAAGAAATTCGACGTTCCCACCAGTGACTCGGTAGCTCAACGGTTAGAGCATTGGACCGGATATCCAAAGGTCGCGGGTTCGATTCCCGTCCGAGAACATGATCTGGTGCGAGTCGTATTTTTTCTAGTATATTATTTATTATTATATAAAATAGCATTGTGAATGCTTAAATCTCAAAATTTAAAAAAAAAAAAATATTATTAAAGGAATACCTTAACAAAAAATGTTTTTACTCGCTGCAAGAGTTTTTGGGGGAATAAAATAAAATAAATAAATGATAGAAATAAGATGTCATAGTAGTAGGTAATATAATAACACAAATTAATATGATTCTTATTTATTATTGATATTTTTTGTTTTGTTTTTATTTAGTTAATTAATGTAAGTAAATAAATAAAAATTAATATAGATTATAAGTAATTGCTATGCCCTTGCAGGGCCATGTTTGTATCTATTTTTAAGTATTGTAACATCTTTATAACAACATGATGCAATAAAGAACTTTGAACTTTTGAACTTTGGGTAATGTGGAATGTATGTACTTATAAATAATTAGTACCTAGTGAAAGTATCGTTAATACCCTAAGATAGCTTATACAAGTGTAGAGTTGGTGCAGTGATACCTACCCACTAGTGTCGGCTGGCAGAGCGTTAGCCGGCGCGCTAACTAATCCATTCAGCCTTCCACCGGAATAACTACCTCTCAAACGTTGGGAAAATACTTCAATTACAGCGCCCTCCCCGCCTTCCCTCCCCGCGGCGCCCCGCCGGCAGATCAAAACAGACCAATTACCTCCCAGCACGACTCCACCCTTTAATAAACCCTCGTTTGCTCAAATTTGAAATAAAGACGCAAATAAATAATCACAATTTCAAAATGAAAAGCCCTGAAATTAGCATCTCGTTTGAATAAATTGACAGATAATACGACTTCGAGACCCCGTCAAAGTTGCCAGTCTGTTTCAATTGGCACTCTTAAAGCTCAGTCAGCGCTTTAGAGCTGAGCGTTTCGTATCGTATACCATTCCTTGTTTGATGTACAGCGCTCTAGCGGCTGTTTGATCATCTGCAATGTTAACAAGTTGCTAAGAGATGCAAATTGACAGCGGTTGGCGGCAGTGATTCGAAATGGCGCCAAAATATTTGCATAATTTGTTTCAAATGGGAATGATTGTTCGCTTACAACGGTCAAAGTGGGATTATTGAAAAGCTGAGAATAATAATTTGAAATCATTATATTTCAACTTGCGACCTTTTTTCTCTATCTTCTATTTTTACAACTATTTTGTCAATAATCATGGTTAATTTTAATACTTAAATTAGAACAAAGGGAAACTTGTTATTCTCTAATGACTATTTTTTTTAAATTAAATAGACGGAAGTTCTATATCTCCAAGCTAAATCTTGGCTAAATCGTAAAAATCTTTTTTCATAAACGATCTAAAATATTTATTTACATTTATATGACAGACTCTTAATAAATAATAATAAAATATTTATTGCACAAAGAAGGCTATCGCAATTATACAAATTAATTATAATATAATTTAAAATCTTATTTTATTAAACAATTATGAAATTAGTTCAAAGTGAAATGCAGTAAAATGATAGATGTACTCTGATGTACATAGTGTACATACATACCAGTGGCGAAGGGTCCATACAAGCCGATTACCATCGGCTTACCTTTTAAAAATCCTACCCCATCGATCACTATGCAGGTCATAACATTTTTGTAGAACGGCTTACCTTCGCCATGATTTCACCCCTCGCCACTGGTACATACATACATATTGCAGACTGCAGTTAATAGAAAAAGCACTAAATTTTGAAATTATTCAAAAGGGAAAATACAGAGGTACACATTAAAATGCTACAACCCCACCCGTACCTATATAATATGGTGAACAATATCATTGACCAAGATTCTATCAACAGTGCAGGTTATGTCGAGTAGCGTCGCCGTCGCCGTCGGCATCGTGCGCTGTGTGACATATTCTATTATATTTACTAATACATCACAACTGTATCGCGCCAGCGTTACGTTCCTTTCGTCTAAGAAATTATTTGCACGGACTCTATAGCCTGTTATGTTTGAGCTTAATGTAGTTTAGCTCACATGTGGCAGTGCATGTAGGCGGGGTAGGGCGGCAGCAGCGCGCAGGCGAGCGGCAGCGCGTGCGCCGACAGCTCGCGGTCGCCGCTGGCCGCCTGCGCCCGCAGTTGCTCCAGCCGTAGTTGATTCTGTCGCTTCCATTTGGTCCTACAAGAGTGTTTAATTCAATTATATGTCAGGGTTTGAATATAAACATGTCAAAAACAATTAATAGTGGTCCTCGTACGAGCTCAAAATCGATGGAAAACCGCAAATTGATGTACAGGACAGCCGTTTGGCACACGTGTACTTAAGGTCAGAACAATTTCTTTGAGGCGCAGTTCTTAAAAAAATCCCATACATTTTTAAAATTACTTTCTTGAGGTTAGGTTGTTTCACATATTCACTTCCTGTTTATAAAGGATATAGTAAGCCTCACCTTCGATTTTGGTACCACGTCTTGACCTGCGTCTCGCTGAGGTTGAGCGCATCAGCCACGTCCCCGCGGTCGGCGACGCTGAGGTACTTCTGGCAGCGGAACTTGCGCTCGAGGTAGGCGAGCTGCGCGTGCGTGAAGGCCGTGCGCCGGCGCCGCGGCTTGCGCCCGGAGCTTGGTGCCGCGCGGGGACCGGACTGTCGATCTGCATTGTGAAATACATCCATAACAAGACTTTTTAATTTCCCTAATCATTATTTAATACACTTCAATCCGTAAATCATATCAGCTAAATAAAACGACACCCATAGCTGGGCATAGGCCTCTAGATGTTCCGCGGTATTTTTCATTTTCAAAAACGTGGGGCGCACTTTGTAAGATTTGACTTTTGTATTATGGCCACACGTTTTTAGATAGGTATAAAACTTCTGTAAAGGGTTATAAATCTTTACGAGATAAATTATTTTATACTTTTTAGTCCGTTACGTGTTTTTTATTAAAAAAAATATTAAATTATTATTTTCTGCTTTTTAGTGAACGAGCTAAAACTAAAAATACACCATCTCCTATTGGAGTTTGTCAATTGGTACCATTGGTTTTTTTAATTTCGCCTTTTTGCTTTAGTCCTCCTGTGACCACGGCCCCTGGAAAGGTGTCGAATCGTCAGGAATTGAAAAAACCAATTAATCTAAAAAAAATATTCTAAAATAACACCTGAATGAATTAATAATATACGCGCTGTAATCCGAAAAAGATATTTCATTTCTAACGAATGGTACGCGCGAAAGTCTTAGAAGTTTATAAGTATAGAGATGATCTGATTGTGAAGCACTATGTTTATTTACCTGTAGACTCTTGTGAATCTCTTTGTGTATTTCCAGCTATTACTGACGCAGCAAATCCAGCAAGAAGCTGTGACTGGAACGAATTCTTCGACAAGTCCATGGACCGACCATAAATACTGTCCGATAGTGATCCACCTATCCGACCAAATGCCGAGCTAGCCTCGCTCGCGCCATTTTTGTTGCCGTCTCTATCTGATCTATACAAGTGAAAGATACCGCTGTCATAAAATTTCATTTGTTCGTCTGTTTGATTTTCAAATTCATTATCATCTTCTTTGAACGGTGAATTAAAATTAGAATTCGATATTCGATTATTGGAATTATATTCAACTGGAGACAAACAGTCTCTTTCTCCGGATTCCAACTTCTTCTGATAGTTTTCGGACTCAATATCCAATGCGGACTGCCTTTTTGGAGTTGAAGTGTCACTGCGATTGTCTCCCACAGATATATCATCTTCGACATCAGAACCTTCCAAGTTTTGGCTAGCTGCCGTTGAATTACACCTGGCTATCTGCTCCTCATCATCATGTACCGCACCTTAAAAAAATAAAAACATGAAAACATAACGTCGATCATTAGTGTCAAATAAGAGGGCTTTTCTCATCCAAAGGCAACAAAGAATTTAAAACATCGCTTGACACTTAACTACCGCCGGGACAGAAGGCCTACAAAGGCGGGAACTCGTGTAAAGACTCAGTTTTAAAAAAGGAACGACCATAGACACGAGTTTCTGCTCTAATTAATGCCTCGGGGCGTTCCGTTTCGCTCTCGAGCAATTGAATACAACGTCTATGAATGGTGGTTTTAGCACGTGCAGGAAAATCTTGTTTATGGCTACATTTGTGTCTTTTAATTTGCGTGAAAATGGTGAAGAGTGGGCATACCGCATTGAGGGCGCGCTTTTCTTGTTACCGTTCGCTAAACTTTGTATAGGGCCGGTAACAGTACCGCGATTACTTGTTATACGGGGCCTATGGAGAAGCGGGGATCTCGAGTGTCCCTCGTTATAATCTCGCATAAACATGGTTTAGCTTACACCAAGAGGGATCTCGAAGTTTCCACATGAATATTTTCACGAAAATATTCGACGATAATGAGTTACTTGTTAAATATGTACAAAATATTTAACAAGTTAACTCATTATTATTATTCATTTTGAGTTTAGGCAAAAAGTAAAACTGCTTGGAATCAAAGTTTTTATGTTTGTTAGCTTGGAGAGTTGTATTATTTATACTTAGGTAGAATTTCACTTACGATTCATTATTAAATGCTATTTATTATTTGATCTTATCTTATTCGAAATATAAAGTCGAAACAACATAACAAATTTCATAACATTGCTCGTTAAGGGTCTCTTATTATACCAATTTCAATATCTTATTGTATCTCATCATTAACGAGCAAATATGTTATACATTTTTATAACTGCTTTAACAAGTGATAAATAATTTATTCGTTTAAGAAAGAGTTTTATTCATTTCCTCGCAAACATGTTATAAAACATCATATGACATACGTGCGCTTTGATAATTACAGCCTGTGCTTTCTTGTAGCAATATCGCCTCGGTTGTAATTTTCAACTTACCGCACTTATATCATAATGTACTATTATTTCATAGATTAGCTTCATTACTAGATTATGATTTTAACCGCCTCTGTGGTCTAGTGGTTCGCCCACCCGTGTAAGATGCAGGGGTCCCGGGTTCGATTCCCAGGAGGGGGGTACATTTGTACTCGATTTGGTTGGTGGTAGGGTTTATTTCAAGTCCGCTTGGCTAGCTACCACCATCTTACCTAAGTCTGAAGCCATAACAACAATTTAAAAAATTTTGTGTTCCGGCAGTTAGAAGTAAGATAGCCAGTTCCTCAGTGGTGAGGATTCCGGGTGTAGTGCGCTTCGAACTTCGGCCTTATCGTCACTTAACATCAGCATTGCGATTCTGTAAGACATCATTCGTGACCTCGCATCTGAATCCGCTGTGAGTTTCTTGATTGGTATTCTCAAAACTCGCTTGATAATTCGCATGTGCACTAGCGCTGCACTTGCGAGCGTGTCAGCGAGTTGAACTAAATTGACCGCGAGAATTTTGACGGGAACCGATAACTTGTCCGAAATTTACTTGTCCTAATTTCATTTAACGGAAACGGTTGACCAAAGTTTTTTTTGCTATATGTATTGTTTGCCATATTTTTAAACCATGGCATATGTCTCATTTTACCGAACTACGTTTCACCGATTTTCAAAATGATTTTTTAGTATTGGCACCACCAGAACAACATTTCACCGAATACTATTTGGCCGCAACCGCAACTATGGTATATTTATATTATGTAGGTAACATTTGACATAATCGATATTTGTTATAATAATACATGTTTTATTAAGCAAGCATGCACCATGCATGCAAGCATTATAGAGCTGCGAATGGTCAAAACACTAACCTAACCTAACCTACTTAATGTATTCAAAGTTTTTCATTTGGTGAACTGAAAATATGACAAATAAATCAGTGGTGTAATGAATGTTCGGGAATATAATACTTCGACGAAATGTTCTTTCGACCGCGCATAACTTCGGTAAAAAGTTTTTCGACCAAATAAGACATCGGAGTAACGAAAAAAACGTAATTTCGACGAAGTCAAAAAAGGCGAAACGAAAACAGTCGAAAAGATTTCAGTAAAATGAAATTCGATCAAAAAAATTTCGACCTTGGGATAGGTTACCGATTTTGACAGATAAAGTATGAGATGATGTAAAAAGTGGCATTCTGTAAGGTATAGACCGAGAGGTGACAGGATTTTTCGTAACGATCAAGGAAACGATTACATTTACTTTTATGGGGTGTAGAGTGGTTGTAGAATGTCCCCTAATGTGAATGATGAATTTCCATTCAATATAATGCTATTTTCGCGATTTTTTAGCATATCAAAACAGCTCTTAGAATCCTGATAGATCAGTTGTGTGTATTGCAATCTGGATCTCATCCATTCACTCCCTGGGTAGCTATCTTCAGATCGGCTTCAGATCGGCAGAGAACCAAGGCTTCAAAGTTATCTCGTTGGTATGAAAATTATCTGGTGCTTCTAATTATCTAAGGTGAAGGTGCAAGGTGTGTCGCTGTCATGCTAAATGCAGGTATTGTGCACTGATATTTTTGTGGTGTGCATGTGCATTTTTTTGCGGGCAGGCGGGCGGTGCATCCTGCATATATATTTTTTGCGGGAGTATTTCTCTTTTCACAATTCTAATTATCCGTCCACCTCTCGAATTAAACAACCTCTCGCATCAGATCTCACTTCGCTACTCCCTTCACTCTCACTTAAATTTGCATTCTGTAAGCATCACCTATTTACTTGCGAAGTGAAGTGAGTTCTGTATTGTAGTGACTGCCACACTCAAAAAAATGTTAGTCGAGATTTATTGATTGCAGTTTTTTGATACAATTGTTGAGTTTTTGGTACAGAACTTTATAGCAAATATGCGTTTTTTTAATTAAAATTTCTTATTTTAAGGAATTTGAGGCAGCTAATAGTCTGCGTGTTGAATTAAAATTGACCGTGAGATTTTGACAGATGAAATATGAGATGACATAAGAAGTGGCATTCTGTAAGGAAATTCCGCCCTCACTTCGATGCTCACCTCGCAAGTGAACCCGATTCAAAGTGTCAAATAAAAAGTATCTATTTTACGAGTGAAAATAGAAGAAGTCCTCTACAAACAATGTTAAAATAATATTTTTTTTAGAAATAAAACACTTTTTACGGATTACAGCGCGTATATTATTAATTCAGGTGTTGTTTTAGAATTATTTAGTTTGTATTTATTGGTTTTTAGAATTCCCGACGTTTCGACACCTTTCCAGGGACCGTGGTCACGGGAGGACTAAAAGTGTTTTATTTCTAATGAACTGTATACGAGCGAAAGTCTTAGAAGTGAATATTTTTTTATTTTTTAACACTGACAAGTAGTTTTTAACCACAAATTATATAG
This sequence comes from Catoptria pinella, assembly GCA_963556745.1. Classification (NCBI taxonomy): domain Eukaryota; kingdom Metazoa; phylum Arthropoda; class Insecta; order Lepidoptera; family Crambidae; genus Catoptria; species Catoptria pinella. Next base: position 15,169,261 of record OY750760.1, read on the forward strand.
CTATTTAATTTGTGAAAAACTATTTTTTTTTTATTATTTAACTTTACAAAAACAAAAATTTTTCATCGTAACAAACCAAAAACCACGGCGGTTTGTCCGGAATGCTAGACTTATACACTAACATTATTATATATTTATGGTAACAACAACATATTATAAAATAGGTCACTAGTAAACAATTTACCTGCGGTGATCGTCCAGTTTTAATATTACTTTCTGTAATGCTTTGTAAGAGATGTAAAGGATGGTGAGAAAAGCTTTGAGTTTATATATCCAGATGACTTGTATTTATTCTCAATAATCAGAACAACAGATAGGTGTGTCTGTCAACGGTTTGAATTTCTGGACAATTGCATTGCTATTATTGTTGTGCAAGCAAAGATGTTCATGAGCCACAAGCCTTCCACCACCACCACCTACAAGGATGTTATTTCAGAAAACATTTTTATTTTAATGTCAATTTTTTTTTTACATGTTATTGTATAAAATTTGATAAAAAAATTTTTTTATATTGTTAGGTAAAACTTATTATACTGGTTTGTAAGACTCCTGGGAATAGAGGGATTTAGGTGCTTGTTAGTACACAGAATGCTCAATTATCATCCAGACATAGTTGCAAAAATAGTTATTGCATGCTGTGTTTTGCACAACATGTGCAATCGCGCAGAAATACCGGCTTTCACAATTTCAGAAGAAGAGAGACTAGAAGAGCTACAAACAATTGCTGAAGTTCAAAGGAGGCAAACTAGGGATTTGCCATCTTACGCCGATTTAGCTCTAGGGCAATAACGTAGACGAAATATAGTAAATAGCCTATGGCGTTCACGTCATATTTAATTTATCGGTGGTCAAAAACCCTTTACAAGTTTTCTTTCGTCATTTCATTCTTGGATAGGCCTTCCAATTTGTGAAACGGTAGTAGATTCAGTAGATTTATACATTTTTAACATGATGTGCTAACAGAAAACCTAAAAAAACTGCTATAAAAACAGCTTATTTTTTTTAAAGCTTTATTTATTTAAAACCAAATAATATACTAGAAAAAATAAGACTTGCACCAGATCATGTTCTCGGACGGGAATCGAACCCGCGACCTTTGGATATCCGGTCCAATGCTCTGACCGCTGAGCTACCGAGCCACTCTTTTCTAGTATATGATTTGGTATTATATAAAAATAGCATTGTGAATGCTAAAATCTCAAAATTTAAAAAGCTTTATTTATTTTTAATATTTTTGGGGCTAGGCATATGTATATGTAATAAAAATGTAAGCGATGATATAAATATATTTTATTAATATTTAAACGACAGTTGATCCTTTCAATCGGTTCAGCCGTCTTCGAGTAGTTCTGGTAGCTCTTCCTTCAGGTGTTCCTTCTGGAGTTCCCTGGTAAGTTCAGACCAGATGTTCTTCAATTTGCTAATATGTAGTGACACTTCACCACTGGATTGCACTGTGTAGCTGAAGAACTTCATGCACAGGCTTTACTCTTTTGCAAGCCATCATACAGGCGGTGTAGTTCTAGCCATACTTCCCTCGCTGTAGAATATCGCAAAACTTTCTCACAGTTGTCTTGTGACAAATTCGTAGTAATAAGTTCGCCTCATGAAGCTCTCGTGTCTCCCACTTGGATTGTTGCTGATTCAACGATAGACTTTTCCATCAACTCTCGACGTAAATTCTATCTGAATTTTATTTCCGGTAACTTAACGCTCTGCTACCATATTAAAGTACATACTTTTTGATATTATAGGATCTTGGGAAAGAAAATAATAAAATTAAACTGTAAAAACTGTATTAAAAAACGCAAAGAAGAATATTGACAAACAAGACATTGACATTATATTCAATGAGCAATATATACAAAAAGAGTACTTAGGTCGATTTGCAGCAACATTTACTAAATCTCGATTTTGTTAAACCTAGACTTTACTCATACGAATATGTAAAATTTTTAAATCGATATTTAAAATTTTCACAGTTTCATAAGGGCTACATCTAAGTTTAACAAAGTCGAGATTTAGTAAATGTTACTGCAAGTGGGCCTTAATATAGGTAACTATACAAAGCAGGATTCTTAACAAAATATTATAGGTCTGTCCACGGTCCGGTTTTTTCTTGGATGACGGATCCGGGCGTTTCGACGGAGACGGATGACGGAGACGGATCACGTTTGTCCATTGCGTCCGGATCCGATCCAATCCCGAACCACATATCACTCTGCGGTGCAACTGAGATGTCATGTGCACGTGCCTTTTTTTACGTTAGAATGCCGACAACTTCTTGCAATATACGTACAAAGACGCAGAAGACAAAAAAGTTTTGGGTTTCACCCTCTCCTGCAAGAGAGATACCTCGATGGGGCATTTAATACACTATACGATAAATTACAACAACGTGAAGATATTATAATACCAAATAATAAACTAGAAAAAATACGACTCGCACCAGATTATGTTCTCGGACGGAAATCGAACGGGACGGGAGCATTGTAAATGCTAAAATCTCAAATTTAAAAATGATGTAGCTTTCTTATCTTAATCAATTGTTTAAAAATATCTGGAAAGGTATTCAGTTGATCTCGAGGTAATTCCTTGTAATTGGTGAGATGGCGCTGGCTTGCAGCGTAAGAGTTGATATACTAGGAGAAATTCGACATTCCCACTAGTGACTCAGTAGCGCAGCGGTCAGAGCATTGGACCGGATATCCAAAGGTCGCAGGTTCGATTCCCGTCCGAGAACATGATCAGGTGCGAGTCGTATTTTTTCTAGTTTATTATTTGGTATTATATAAAAATAGCATTGTGAATGCTAAAATCTCAAATTTAAAAACGTGAAGATATTTTTTTAACATTTGTTTTTATTAGTAACTCCTTTTTGGTTAGCAGAAATGACCTTTTATTTCGTTGTGACTTAGCCGATACTTATTTTTTTCGCATAACCTAAGTGGCATACGTTATATTAGTGTGTAAACATTAGTGCAAAATGTTTTAAAACGTTAGCGTTCATGGTTGTTAAATAAATTAAGAAAATGTTAGTATGGAAAATTCAAATTCTTTAAAATTCTCCATACAAAACGGCAATTTCATACTTTAACCCCTAATATTAACTTGCCCTAAAAACTTTATTGTGTGAACAAAATAAAGTCGCAGCGCAAGTGCTTGTCGCAATAAGCAAGTTCGGCAAGTCGCAAAAGATGACGGTTGACGAAGACGGACGTCGGGTGGCTGCGCCGTGGACAAGTCCATATGTATTTTATATTCTAATGGGGTACTTCGAATCGAGGCTCCGGTTTAGCGGTTCATCCGATCAAGCAAAATCTTCGGAGCCCGTCAAAAGAACGGATGACGGATTTCGGACGCCGGATGTCGAGTTGACAAAAGTTCATACAAATATAATATATAGGCCGCTATTCGGTCCGGTTTTTTCTCTCCGAGGAGACGGACGCCGTGGACATACAGTTTAAGGCATAGGGATTATATTCATGGCACGAATTAAGAGTTTTTTATTTTTTTTATTTTTGCTGCATCAAATTCCTTAAAATAAGAAATTTTAATTTAAAACTCACATATTAGCTAAACTGGAATCGATAAAACTCGACTAACATTTTGTTGAGTGTGGTTGTCACTAGGTACAACGCAAGTCAAGGTCAAGGTCAAGCGAGGTGAGATGCGAAGTGAGAGTGAATTGCGAAGGGAGTTGCGAGTTGTCGTCTGATTTTACAGAATCGCAGGGCAGGTGAGGTGAAGGCCAAGCGCTAACCCGTAGTGAATAAAAAAATAAAAAAACTGCTACTGCTTGATTGTCCTTCTACTTACCAGAATTATTTTTAACTCAAAACAATACCTCATCATAATAATGATGGCAGCTAAATCGTTTAGGACCCCTCAACAGTGTGCTCAGAATAATCAGAAGTCGCGATCTTTCTCGAGGCAACTCGAGGCACGCAAGAGACGAGTGACACCGTACTCTACGCGGCGCGTGACAAATTACCTGCTACCCGCTGTGACTTTAGCGTTGGCGCCCATCGACAATACTAAAAAACTAAACATCGCATTTTATTGATATATTCCAAAACACGGATTTGGCATCTTTGCCCGAAATATTCGTAGTGATTGAATCCCTAAAAAAATTGTGACGCATTATTTCGGTCTAAGAGGAACTTACTTTAATTAAAAAGAAAATTATTTTAGATCACAAGGAAGATTATTTTGTTTTGGAAATCCTCGATGGCAAATAGATATACACGGATCATTAGGACTTACATTTAATAAGTAGTACCTACCTAAATGAAGCAAATTCATTTTATGTTTGCATGGCGTCCAACGTGGGACTTCATTCCATTGTGATTGGGTATTTTTTCTTGGAAAGTAATATTTTAAGCATTCATAATACACAATCAAATTAGCATAATAACCGAACCGAAAATAAAATACAGGAATTACTTAATGCCATTACCAAAATTACGCAGCTGAAATTAAATATCAAAATAATTCGGTATGATGTACGCCCACGATATACCTAACCGCTTTCAATCAAACAAATTGTGACATTTGAGATAGCATTGATATGATAGCAATCATCAACCTTAATCGCAGTATTATCGTTAGGGCGTAATTGTTTAGATTTAGTGTTGTCCGTTGCATCCGCCCTCCAATCACGGTTGTTTGTTGTAATTACGCGCGCATTATTCAAACCCACAAACTGCATGTAACTTGGATTGAGGGGTCGCCGAGTGTACTCACTAACTTAGAATTATGCTCAAGGGTCGTGGTGAACATTAGATGTTGACAAATCATTATTTTGGTATAAATTTAACACACAAATTAATCATCAATCACAATTCAGTAAAATATACTTACACATAAAAAAACAAGAATTTAATAACATTTTAGTAATTACTGAAATCAAAAGATATTTTAGACAAAGAGCTTTTGATGACATCTTTTTATACAATACTAAATAATATATCTACTAGAAAAAATTCGACTCGTCATCAGAGTTGTATCGATTCCCGCCTGAGACAATTCACCAGAATCGTTAGTATTGTATAAAAATTTCAAATTTATAAGGACATCTTTTTGTCTACTTTTTTATGTAAGTATACGTAACTCGTAAGGTCGATTGGAATTGGAAATTTATCTAAATAATGCAGTGCTGAAATGCATTCGAATTCGAACCAACTGTACTTTACAATTTGGGCTAATTAATATCTACTATATCAATTTAAGTTTCCAGACACAATTATTTGAAACAATTTAAATGGTGCTGATTTCCCTACCTTCCCCCTTATTAGCTACCTCCCTTTGTAATACAAAGAAGAAAATAATATAGTCTAAAAGTTATCGTCCATTGACTGTACAGTACACAAATAAAATTGCACTCAGAATCATCATTGAAAAAACGAGGCATCACTTGGCTCTGTTATATTTCCGATATAGTCAAAGTGCAGGAATAATGGGATTATTTATTGAGTAATGGGCGCGACGCGTGGCCGGCGCGCGCGCACACGAGTGCTTCACGCTGTGTTCGAGAGCATATGCGCACGCTTGTGCAACTTAAGGATTATTTTACATCGGTTGACTTTACGACAACTAATTGGCAAAAAAATTTAAGCTTTAGACGAATCGATTGGCAATTAATTGTAAAGGTTACATGTAACGAACTCTTCACTTGTTTTCATATAACTTTACTCATTTCTATCGATTTAGTTGCAGTAGGTAGCATGTAGCATGATATTATATTGTATTGTCTCTTTACTTGAAAATGCAAAATAACTCTGCCTACATCAGCTAATCCTTTGGAGCGCCACAATATATCTTACTTACTTGGCAATGTATACGCAAACGAATACCCTAAACGTCAATGACTGCAATGATACTCGATTTAATTAATCATTATGTCTACGAAAATATCAAAAAAAGATATGATTTGCCTTTTTTAAAAATATAGGTACTTAATGAGAAAGTTACATAAAAATTCAGTGCTCGGAACACCATTCTATCACAGACTACCACACTATCCTTTAAGAAAGTTTAAAAAATACAGTTAACATTTATTAAGACTCTAGACTTTAGAGCGACCATACGCACTGGTCTTTCAACTGAATGCGAACAAACACCCTGACTCGTACAGACTACATACCTTCAAAAGCAAACGTTGAATATCTACTATTTTTATATATGTTGGGCTCAAAAATAGAAATCGCTTATTGAGCAAAAAAACCGCTTACACTGCCAAAAATCCACTACGCGAAATTCGTGTAGAGGCTCTTCTAAAAACGTCTATGACGCGTTGTGCAATCACAAAAACTTTTAATATAACTTCACCAGTTGTTAACCGATTTCAATTATTCTTTTTTTATTTGAAAGAACATAGTTCGTGTGTGGTCCCATAAAAAAATTACAGAGATCTATCTGGCTAGTAGTTTTTTCATAATCCTGAAAAATAACAATTATTTAGCTTACCATCCCACGAGTTTTTACGGATTTTCAGGTATAACTTCTTTAGAAATAAAACACTTTTTACGGATTACAGCGCGTATATTATTAATTCAGGTGTTATTTTGGAATTATTTAGTTTGTATTTATTGGTTTTTTAGAATTCCCGACGTTTCGACACCTTTCCAGATTCGATATCCCGTGACCACGGCCCCTGGAAAGGTGTCGAAATGTCGGGTGGGGCGGGAGGACCATCATTTCTTTTTCTGATTCTAAAAGTCCCACCCGACTTCATTAGACGTGTTATATTAATATTCATATGCGTAACTAATAATTTGAATATTATTTCTTGCTTTTTAAAGGTATTTAATTTTAAAGCTGTTTTTGTTTTTGATTTTTGGTTTTTTGAAGGAGGTTTTTGTAACATGTTGTATACATTTTACACAGAGATACGGTTGAACAAGCGCTCAAATAATAGCAATATATTAATGTAAAATGTCTTCTTTAAAATGTGCAGTGGTTTCTCCTAGGATGTATCTTTTAGAAGTTATAATAAACCGTAACCAAGCAAGCAATAGTCATTGTACTTTGGTTACGGTTTAATTTGGAGGTTTTCTCTAAAAAGACCTGTTAGCACAGGTCTTTCGGAGCTGCAAAAGTAAGTAGGTAAGTATATTTTTTGCGACCTCACGCGATACTTGTATGGTCAATAAGTACCTACTTCAAAAAATGAAGCCGATAGAACTTTATTTTCACTAAATTTTGTTTAACTCGGGGCGGTCATATGAAAAAAAGAACAAATGACTCGTACGTAGATTATTCCCTATATTTCAGTGAAAGTGAAAAACAACATGCGAATTCAATTTGAAACCCAAAGGACTTCGAATATGTTTGATTGGTTTTGATTTCGCGCAAGAACAAGTTGCAGTTTATAATTATAAGTTTCGAAATAGTTACCTACTTATTAAGAATGAATTAATATGTTTGCTGGTTGCATGTGTTTGCAAACATAACAAATCTTATAAAATTATAGCGAATTACGCAGGTAAGAAATGAGTGATTTGTGCTCCTGCTGGATCTGACCACATCAGTTTAATATACTCAGAGACTATCCCCAGCAAATACACAGGAACTACGGAATCTACTGGTTAAGGTCTAGTGGGCTATTGGGTTGGGAATGTTGAGATCTATGAACTAAGATTTGGGCTAAAAACAAGAGAAAAATTGGCAGGCGGTGACAAGGACTAAATAGGCCCCCCAAAATAGCCGAGATGGCATCAAGAGAGCAACATCAGTGTCCTCGGCTGCAGGGTGTAGAGAGGTGTGCACTCCTTTCTACCCACTGTACAAGGGACAGTGTGTCAACTCGCGTCTTACGCATGTTTCACTTCCACCCTGCGAGCGTATAGTGTCCACCCTGGACGGCCCACGAAAGCAAGCCAAGGGCGGAAGTCCGCAGGCCCCCTTGTCCGCAGGTCCGTGGAGGACAAGGACCTCGGGTCCGTGGTGTCACTACTCACCAACAGCTCGCTACAAGCTGCACTGCGGGCTTATTATTATTATTATTACTATTTGGTTCACTTATCTAATGCGAAAAAGGTGTAACGAAAAAAATGGACCAGAAACATAACAACCTCTTTCTTTCTAACTTAAAGTTATACCACAGGACAAACAAAAGCCTTTCAAGATATAAAAAACTATTTCTTTCCAAGTGTTGTAACGGTGGTCGCAGGGTGGGCGGCAGGCCAAGTGGTCGTTACGTGTGTCCGCGCGCCGCCGGCCGAATAAAAGACACGTTCCAACGAAGGAAACTTGAAGGACACTAAGGTTTAACAAAATTATAAGTTTTGTGCACTTGACGTCTTCACACTTGACACTGCCCACGGTTAAGCATTTTACAAGATTTTGAACGTAACGATTCCTTTAAGTGTGCAGGGAAAATTCATGGAAATCTAAAAGACAAATAAACGACATTAAAACTTTAAGTTTGAATTTTAACTGAATAGTGTTGCTTGTAATGGCTAATGTGGTATTTACACGGGTTGACTTGGTCGACATGCTGGTTGATTTTAGTCAATAAGCGCTTTTTATCGACAATCGCTTGTAAAATTGAATCGCTACCTCATTGAAATTAGGTTTGTAATTAGATTTTATAACATATTTGCTCGTAAAGGGTCTTTAGGGTCTTAGGTATTACACCAATTTCAATATCGTACTGTATCTCATTACGTACTTGTGCGTTATGGTAATGTAAAACGCACAGTTTATCAAGATGTTCCGTCTAAAACATACGGTACTTTTTAAATCTTAGCAAAGGGTTTTTATGTCAGAAAAGAGGTCTGCATTTTATGAATAAAATTATCTTTGGGATAAAATATAATAAATAAACATTTAATTCTTTAATTTTGACAATAAATTACAACCATTTATCTGTAACAAAAACACAAAAATATTAATTTACTTTATTAGTAATACTGGCTGTTTTTTATGCCTTTGCCTTAAAAAAAGCGCTGATGCGCGCGCATCGCTAATTTGTGAACAAGTAAAAATTATTCCGCGCGCTTTTTATTTTCGCTGTATTGTTTTTAATTGAAAATGTCGTCAAGTACTGATGAATTTAATAATTCGACACCGCCAGAAGTGTCAGAGGCAGCGAAAAAGGCTCTAAGCGTCTTGCCCGAAAAATCGACCGATAGATACTTACAAGCGTATCAAAATTTCATCATATGGAAAACAAGCAAAGGTGCAAATTAATTTTTCAGAAAGTGTGTGTTTAGTCTATTTCATGGAACTTTCTCAAAAATATAAGTCAAGCTCATTGTGGTGCTACTATTCAATGCTAAAAAGCACTGTGAAAACAAAACATGGTAATTTCTATAACTGCTTTAACAAAGTGATAAAAAATTTATTCGTTTAAGAAAGTCCGAGTTTTATTTATTTCCTCGCAAATATGTCATAAAATGTCGTATGACATACGTGCGCTTTCATAATTACCGCACTTATATCATAATGTACTATTACAAGCGGTTGTCGATAAAAAGCGCAAACTGACTAAAATCCAGCAAAGCAAGCGACACCTGCCAAGACGACCTGTGTAAATAAAATAAAATAAATGCTCGGACAATTTACCAAACAAAGCAAAGCTTGTAATATGGGTGCTAGACAACCGATATACTAATTATATACTTTTTAAATATATAATTATTATACATAGTAACACCCAGACCCGTCACAGAAATTAAAATTCATCATTTAAATTTTTGCCCGGCCGGGGATGGAACCCTGGACCTCTTGCGTGATAGACTGGCATGTTACCCACTGCACCACACAGATCGTCAAAATACCACACACATAAACATTATTTCATTAAAAACTCATCATATTTTTTGTTAATTTAATATCAAATTATATATTATGAATTATAATTTTTAACTCAAGCATTATGAATTATAATTTTTAACTCAAGCATGATTAACTCGAAATATCCGGAATGACCGATTATTTTTATAAACGTATCATATAATGTAAAAACATGTTAATCTTGAAAAGTTTCAGAGAAATCCCCTGAATTTTGGTAATCCGAACCATATGCTCTCTCATATAAATATAGGGGATGGAAGAACCAAAAGCTTTCATAAGAGCACACACCTGTTTAAAAATTCCCCACAAACTAACAAGTGCACTATCTAATGAAAATGCATGAAATCCAGGCAATTACAAAGTCGAGTGGTAAAATTAGGTCCTAATGTATGCGGCACGGAGCGGGGCGCGGCAGCGCAAAATTAGCAGCTTATTAGACCAGCGTGGGCCCTTAGACACGTATCGCATGATTCGCATGGGGCTATGAGGGATGTAACACGTTATTCATGGAGACTTGTTGACAGTTTCGATCATGTACCATAACTAATGTATGTGTACAATTTCATTTGTTATGTTAGTTTGTTGTGGGGATTTTTTAAGTTGTGCTCTTATGAAACCTTTCGATAGTTGAGGATATGAGATCTGTAAATTGTCTGTGGTGTAGTTGGCGCATCCATCACATTATTATAGCAGACACATTAAATGAAGACAACGCGGGAAGAATAAAGAATGTATACAATGTAAATATATAGAATTCTAAGAGATATAAGGATCAGAGTTTTCAAATTTTGAGACTTAAGCATTCACAATGCTATTTTAAATAATACCAAATAATATACCAGAAAAAATACGACTCGCACCAGATCATGTTCTCGGACGGGAATCGAACCCGCGACCTTTGGATATCCGGTCCAATGCTCTGACCGCTGAGCTACCAAATCACTAGACCACCGAGTTTTCAGTTTCAGGATTTCCATACACATACGACCTCCTTGGTCGAGTGGCTTTGTACACCGATTTTCAAGGTGTCGCCATCTCTGAGGTCCCGGGTTCGATCCCCAGTTGGGTCAATTTAGAAAACGAACTTTTCTATATTGGCTCAGGTCTGGGTGTTTGTGATACCACCGTTGTCTCCGATTTCCATAACACAATTGCTTTAGCTACCTACTTACTTTGGAATCGAAGCAATGTATGTGATGTTGTCAAATATTTATTTATTTATTTACTTTTATGCTAATTTCGCAGTTATTTAAAACATATCCGGATATCTCTTAGAATGTTGATCAGATCAGTTGGGTGTGAATGGCGATCTGAATCTTCTCCATGCACTCCCTGGATGGCCATCATCAGATCACAGCTAGATCAATCTTAGGAGCGAAACAAGGCTTCAAAGTTACCTCGTTTGTATGAAAATCGACTAGTGTCCTTAATTATCTGGCCACCACTATATGAAAGCGTTTTTGCCCAAGCTGAAACGGAGACGCCACATCTAAATAATTTATTATGTTGCGCGGCCATCGAAAAGCCCTTCTATTTACGTTCAGAGTAATAATGCATTATAATGCACAGTAATGTAAAAATCTTATTACGATTACACTAAATTAAGCCCAAGCCCAGCTCTTTATAATTTCAAAATGATACTGTTGTTTTTTCAATTAATCACAGCACTTGCACAGCACAGGTAATTTATGTTGTTATCAATTTCATTTTATTATATTTTCCGATTAACTTCTTCTGAATAGGACTACAGGGCTGGCAATTGTGGATATTAAAATAAAATAAGTAGTTCTTACACAAAAGGCGCATCCTACTATTTAAAGGAAAGAAAAATCGAAATATTTTATGAGTAGTATTTTTATCTTGATTACGTATATCGATACGAATCTATATATATAAAAATGATTTCTTGTTTCCCTTTGTCACGGCATCACGCGTGAACGGAGAAGGTTCTTATGAAAGAAAAAAAAAGAAAATTGCGCGGGAAAATTAGGAAATTTAAGAATACTCACCACCATATTAAATTATTTCTTAATGTTATGTAAGCGCTAAGAGACGCTAAGCGCTTTTGACAATTTCAACTTTTTTAATTTAACATTTTTTGACAATTTCAACTTTTTTAATGTAACCTTATGACGTTTGACATAACATTGACAGAATGCGTACTGCAAATATCGTCAACGAGGATGTAAGAAAAAGTTGTTTCTGAAATATTTTTTATTTATTATACCAATTCGAAATTAATATTCATAGTTAAGACAGGACAGCGTCTATCGGGTCCGCTAGTTAGCAATAAAAATGCTATTTTGCAGTATGAGGCAAAAATAAAGACAGCTAAACTTTTTCCAACCTATCCTTCTTTCTACATTTCTACTACAGGGTGTTAGGTAACAGCCTTATAAAACCGAATATGGTAGATAAGGTACCATGCATAAAACCCTGGAAAATCATTATAAACCCTGAAAACCGCCACATGGCTGAGTTTAGTTTTTTATTTGTATTGAAAAATGCAAAATGACAATCCTAGTCGCAAAATTAGACTAATATTGAATTCGATAATCGATCCCATTAATGAGCAAAAGCAATAAAAGAATTCCGATCTTGGATTGCCATTTTGCAGTTTATTATAAAAAGAAAAAAATACAGGGTGTTTTGTAATAGCCTCCGAATATGGTAGATAGGGTACCATGCATGCCATATTATTTGATTGTAGCTTAGATGCTTGATTTGCCAGATCTTAAATATAAGTAAAATCAACTTTATTTCACCACGCTCGCCCGAGTAAAAACACAACATTCCCCCTGCTAATGAAGACCCTTCTGTTCATAAGTACTTAACTCAAATGTCGGGTTCTAAGGCCCTTACAAAATCACCATAAACAAGATTTTCTTTCAGTTATATATGCAAGACTTATCCTACCAGCTATTTATAGATAGAAAGTAGTTTTGTTTGGCAAACATCAAGAAATATTTTTGTTTAATATGTTTTTACTATTTCTATCTCTTTTACAGTAAAGTAGATGAACGTACCTATTAGATGAGCCGCTCCGGGTCTCAAAACATCGCCGAGCAAATCTTTGATCAAAAACGATTTGTGACTGTCCTGCATCCTAGATTCCATAGCACTCGGTCGAAAATTTCTTTGCCAAATATCAGCTACATTTGTTAAAAAAGTAATAACTACTTAAGCAGTCTAAAAACTTTTGTAGCTTTCCTGGCAACTATGTTATCTTATCACTTTTCCTGGTCATTAAGTTACATTATTTTTCAAGATTAACCAAAAAAGATATCATAATCCATTACTGTTTGAAACAATTAACAACAATCAATCAAGTTTAGCGATGGGCGTGCTGCCTGCACTTTCCCGCGCATCCGAGATGACTGTCCGCCATATTCGAAAAACGTCGTTCATTCGAGAAAATCTTTTCATTTAGCTACGCCCTACCCTAACCGATGTTACATACATTTTCTTGCGGTTTTAGGCCAAAATACCGCTTAAACGGCTTTAAATCGCGTTTAGCATGCGCAGAGAGGAGCGAGGCGGAGCCACGAGCTCCACCCCCGGGTTTTCGACCAATGGAGGCAAAGGCGAAAAGTTTTACAGCCGAATGATTTGTAAAGTACGTATTGAAATGGGGGTTCAGACTTGTAGTTATTGAGTTGGTTTTTAAAAGACCGTTTTGAATGTAAATCGAAAAGTTAAGCGCGGTAAAGAGGATGCCCGCCGATCTCCAATTAAATTGATAGTTGCTTCTCGAGTGGCTGCCCTCGGGATCGCAGCTTTCAACTTATGCACGGAAGTTGGTTTTTTTTACATTACAAGAATCAAATGCGTGGATTTTCTTTGTTCCAATGTGTCTGTGTATCTTCTTTTCTTTATTGCATGTATTGTATTGTCTATTAGATATAATAACTTATTGTTTTACATCTAATTTCTACGACAATCACCAGATGAATTTTCTCGGAATCATTTCTTTTGCTTCTATGTTTATAAGGGAACAGAAATTTATAACCACCATGAAGGTTGAAGAAAATGAGACCTAATATACGAAAACATAAAGAAATTTTGTGAATGTATATCCAAATTAACTTTTTCTGATGTTATGGAGAGCAATGATACAAATGTAGCCTTCTCCCAACTACAAACTGAAGATGTTTTTTGACTTAGGTATGTTTCCCTAAATAATTGTTAAGGAAAACAATAGAAAAATTTTTTTTCGCGATTTTAGAGTTGGTCCCATAGTAAAAGTTGTTCAGTTTGATGGTCCCTATATACCATATTCTGCATTAGGGGTATTTTTGTAACACCTTGTATAATAATCAAATCAAATTATAATATCTCGACTGCAGTTTTGTTTACCTTGCTGATGTGCCGCCGCCGCCGCCGCGCCAGCCAGCCGCCAGCCGGCCGGCAGCCGGCCGCCCCGCCGGGCGACGCGACAACGGACAGTCGGGAAAATAACATTAAAGTGTAAACTTGCTTTTTTGGTTTGTTATTTAGACCCCTTAGGGGAGAGTGCAGCTACGTTTTGCAAGCAAAAAAAAAGTGTTGCTATCTATGTATAATACTATAATGTATTCTGTGGTAATAACTGTAAAATGTTCGGACTTTTTTTAGTTTTTGGAAATCAATTTGAAAACTATGGGCTTTTGACATTAAGTGCTACTGTAATTTTGAAAGTATATTGAAACAATTGAAGCAAACTCACCGCTTATATTTTGATAATGATGCTTGAAAAAGTTGCAATTGAGTTTTGCTTGTTTTCAGCCCGAATACCCTTATCGGCATAACCACTCATGCTGACAAAAAATGTGAGAAATTAAGTTTTAGCACATTTAATTACCTTTCATTAAAGGGGGCATTCCCGGTTTAACAAAGCCAAAAGATGATTTGAATGAAACGATCATTAATACTCTATTAGTTCTTGAGAAAAATATTCATAACAAGTTTATAGAATCCATAATTTTAAAGGAGATCATGCATTCTGGCGTGACTTTATCTGAAAGTGCCGGCCAGCGAAAAAAAAATGGTACGTATCGTTTAGAACTAGCCATTTGAAGCAATAGTTAATTAATATGGCATAAAAGTTGTTAGTTATACCTACATGTTCGAAGATTCGCTATTTTCATACAATAATAATTTTATTGATTTCTGAAAGTGCTGGGGAACTTGGCTCAGAGTAATCCTACAACTTTTGTGCTATATTAACTATTGCTCCAAATGGCCTATTGCTAGAACTAGCAATAGGTAAATTTTTTTTAAAGACTTTTAGAAAAGGTTTAAAATGTATGGCGCCCAAGTCCAATTAGCTTTTTCATGTAAACGCCTGTTACTTTATTTTGAGCAACAAACAATGAGAAACAATATTGTGAGTCTGTTAAAAACATCAGACGCTTCTAAAAACCGGAGAAGGTATTTGGTGCATCTCCAGTTTCAATTCCTGGCACACGTACAAACTTTGGTTAAAAGCGTTATTATTTAGGACTATTAATAATTAAATACGTCTTTGTTTTTTACCGTACTTACATTGTGCAAGCGAGGTCATTATAGCACTCGCAACTGGCACCTTCTAGTGCTTCTAGTTGAGGAGGTGGTATAAATAAACTCAATTACTGATATCAAATTGTACTCTAGCTGTATGTATGTTATGAACGAAATTATTTCAATCTACCTACATTTTTATTGTTATTCACGAAATAAAAACAATATTAAGCGACGACGAAGCGCCTCAAATTGTGATGAGATCGCTCATAATAAGCTAACTATTGCTTAGAATAAAGTAACAGGCGTTTACATGAAAAAAGTGATTAAATGTAAAATGATGGTTTCTATAAATGTGAATAATGTGAATGTTTTTCTCGAAACTAATACTGTTATTTATTTATGCATGTTATTGTTATGATTTACAATAGCCCATGTGTTACGGTACCCTAATGTATGAAGACCGCTGCGTCGGCATCGGCCCATCAACACTGCGCACGGCACCAAGCAGCACGAGGCGCAGCGTCAGCGGAACGTGCCCCGGTCATTTACATTTTTCGTCGCATTTTATTGTAGCTTGTAATTTCGTTATAATTGTTTCTAACATCGATCCGTTATCACGCATTGTAATTTTAATTTCTTTTATAATTAAATTTAGTCAAATAAAATTGCTTTTTTTTCGATCCTTCGACTGCAGAAAATAAAATTGGCGCAGTCGGTAGGATACTCGCGGGTCGGTTCGCGTTAATTAGGAGAAAATTTCCGAAATCGCTACCGCGCCCGAGTGGCTCTTAAGCCGCGCGCACACGGGTATCCGAACTCTACGGAAGCTGCAGTCACGAGGAGATCCAGACATTGATCAAGAAGAAGAAGCAATGCTGTAAGTCCTTGAATCTTTCAAGTCCTTACCTTCCTTTAATCCTTAAGCTATATAAAATACTATATGTACTTATACGTTATATAACTTCCTTTCCTTATAATTTTTCTAGTGCATGATATTTTATCATTCTCTGTATTTCGTTTTTCTTTTTATTGTGTGTGTTTAATTAGTCATCCAAAATTTTTCATCCACTAGAAGCGCGTAATAGTAGGTTAGTTAGGGATAGTAGGCGGAATACCAGGCTTTGTGTTATAGACGAGCATAGAGATTTAGAAGGTAAAATGGCAGAAGTTGATATTGACGTAATTGTTAAATCCTTACGGTTATTGCCTGACTTTGACGGTAACCCTCATGTGTTAACGAGATTTATTCACTTATGCGACCAGTTAGTACTTACTTATTTGAAACCTAATTCAGCTGCAAATGAACTTGCGAATTTAGCGCTCGTTAATGGCATACTAAATAAGATAACTGGCCCCGCCGCGAGATTTATAAACGCGAATGGCATCCCAGAAAACTGGGAAGGTATAAGAGCCGCTCTTATTAACAACTTTGCCGATCACAGAGATGAGACCGCTTTGTACAGTGATTTGTCGTTACAAACGCAAGGGTCTAGCACACCCCAGGAGTTTTACGAACGGTGCCAGAACTTGTTTAGTACGATCATGACGTACGTTTCACTTCACGAGACAGTACAAACTACTATAGAGGCTAAGCGTACTTTATATCAAAAATTAACCCTCCAATCATACTTACGAGGCCTGAAAGACCCCCTAGGATCCAGAATACGCTGTATGCGACCTGTTTCTATGGAAAAAGCCCTCGAGTTTGTGCAAGACGAGTTAAACACTATGTACTTGCAATCTCGTAACGTTAGCGAACACCCTAAGCATAATCCTAATTCACCAGCTACCAGTTATAATTTACCGCTTAACCACTTTAGTCAGAAACCTCCAAATTTTAACGTACCGGTTAGGCAGCCCGCTTTCAATATGCCAGGTCCTTCCCGTTTTCAGCCCATGCAACCTCCTGCCCAGGGTTGGAAACCTAATAATATGCAACCCCAGTTTAATCGTGGTATGACTCGTACCCAACAGATGTTCCGTGCACAGCCACCTAATTATAATGCTAATAGCAACGTATTTAGATTACCTAATAGGCCGCAGGGTGCACAGCCCCCGCAGCAGCATTCAGTTCCGCGTCCTATGAGTGGAGTAGCCCCTTTCGTGCCGAAGACGTTACCACCTTCCGGCCGGGATTGGCGAATTTACGGGAATCCACCCCCCAGTAACTATTTTAAAAGTCGCGAACTAAACATGAATGAGTATAATTGTGACTATGACTATTCTAATTATTATAACTACAACGACTATGAGAATGATTATAATTACGATTATTACTATCAGCCGGAACAGTATCCGAACGTTAACTGCGAGAGACACTTCAGATAACTCTGAAACTGCCACAGTACATACAGATAACGAACATCCCATCTTAGAAGTACCAATTTCAGATGATCCATTAAATAAGTTCACAAAACAGATTATTTTTAACGTAGTAGGCGATATTAAAGGGCGACCAGTCGTTTCCAAACCATTCGAAACGCATACTCGAATTACAGTACAGATATCAGAGTCCACTTTAGAGGAAGATGTTATCAGTGCTATAAAAGAGTACGTTCATCCTAAAATTAAAACCGGTTTGCTTATTAACCCACCATTGGCTATGTATTCCATTATACCTATCATACAAAACACATTCAAAAGCTCCGCTATGCAATTAGTTTTGACTAAAAAGGAACTTGAAAACGTTAGACAGTACTTAAAACAGCAAGAAATTATTAACCAATATCACTCTGGGAAAACTAACCACCGTGGTATAAACGAAACCTATTTAGCTCTGTCTCACAAATACTACTGGCCGAAAATGCGCGAGCATATAACAAAATTCATCAACGATTGTACAGTCTGTGGACAGGCGAAATATGATCGTAACCCTATCAAACCACAGTTCAGAGTAGTTTCGTCAGCCGGTAAACCTTTTGAACTCTTACATCTTGACTTGCTAACAATTCAAAGTGAAAAGTTCTTAACCATCGTAGACGCATTTTCTAAGTATGCTCAAGCGTACTATTTGAGAGACGGAACTGCGGTTAGCGTACTTCATGCTTTGCTCAGCTTTTGCACCCATCATGGTATGCCAATGACGATAGTGACAGATAATGGACCGGAGTTTACTAACCAATTAATAGCAGAATTTGTTAAACTACATAGAATACAGCATCATAGGGTAGCCCCTCACGCACCTAACGAAAATGGTATAGTAGAAAAATTTCACTCAACTATTCTAGAGCACCTTAGGATCCTAAAGATTAGTCACAAAAATGATTCTGTGATTAATCTCATGCCTTATGCAATTTTAGCTTACAATAGTAGTATTCATAGTTTTACTAAGTGTCGGCCCATTGAAGTTATAACAGGTCATTATGACCCACGAGATGCCTTTGATTTAGACCTTAGCGCTCACTTATTACAACAGTATATGACTAATCATAAAGATAAAATGACAAGTGCATACAGATTCATTCAGGAACTTAGTACAGATAGACGTAAGGAAATTATGGAAAATGTTAATAAAACTAGGGAACAGGAAATAGAATACTCTCCTGAACAACGGATATTTGTTAGGAATCCCACAGCATCCAGGCAGAAGCTAGCTCCGCGATTCATGCAGGACACAGTTATGGCCGATCTCCCTATACATGTGTACACAAAGAAAAGGCGCGGCCCTGTAGCTAAGAATAGACTTAAAAGAATACCTAAAAGCTCAAACTTGTTACAGAACGATCCTGGTACTTCATCTGATCCTGCATCCGGCGTTATCCCAGGAGATAAGACTTGAGAGTCTTGACAATGGTCCTGGAGTATTACCATTTAAATTAGGTCCTAGTAGAATCCTGTCGCACTATCATTCCTTTTTACAGCATATTAACTTACATATTTTACAAGACCAAATTAACTCTATAACTTATCAGCTAAATAACAGTACCTTAGAACTAAATAATAAAACTAATGACTTATTTAAACCTCATATTAACTACTTATATACTAAACTTAATACTATAAATGAACAGTTGCAAACCTTTGAAGTGAAACGTACCAAAAGAGGACTCATTGATGGCCTCGGTTCTGTAGTAAAAAGCATAACTGGAAATCTCGATTACACAGACGCATTACATTATAACCAAGCTATAAGAAACATTCAGAATAACGAAGATAAATTATTAGCAGAATTTAATTTTCATGTTAGTTTGACTAAAAACTTAACTACGCAGTATAGTAATATTATAACCACTATTGTAGAAAATCAGAAACATATGCAACTCTTAATAAATAAAATTATAGAGAGCGATGCTACTCGAGATAACGATCTCATAAAGTACGCTCATCTTGCTCAGATATTTCTCATACTTAGTGATAACGTAGATTCTGTATCACAGGAACTGGTTAGGTTACAGAATATTCTAGCATTTACTAGAATATCTACCATGCACCATTCCTTTCTTAGTATGAACGAAATCCATGACATAATCCGTAGATTAAACCAGGTTTACGGTAATGATAAAATTTTGGACATAGATTTAAGAGAATATTATGATATAATTAGGTTAGGATCCTATTACGTAGGAAACGAGATAGTTATAGTTTATAAATTCCCTATATATATTCCCGAAGTATATGATTTATATAAATTAGCCATTGTACCCAATCGACTCCATGAAATCCTGATTCCTCCTTCACCATTCCTAGCAATCCATGAGAAAGATTTCAAGCACATAGAGACAGAATGTCCGAAGACCAGTAAGTGGTTTCTATGCGAAGAGGAAAGGAGCCTGCGGCGCCAGTCATCTCAAGACTGCATTCATCAGCTCATCATCACGCAACGTCGTAGCCCTATCTGCAACCCTATTGTTATCTCTCTGGACCAGCCAGCTTATGAAGAACTTGATGACCGACATTATACCATTAGTTTCCCGACTCCCACCAGGATTCATCTCTCATGCGGTCAAGATCTATATGAAGAGTACCAAGGCAGTCATCTCGCTATCATCCCGCACAAATGTTTTATAGAGACGCCCCAGCTAACTATAACTAATACGAAAGATCGACTGAAGGGACACGTCTTGAAGATCATGGATCTACCACGAGAGGAAAACCACACAGCATCTTTAATCCCCGCGCTCAAACTCAGCTCAATCAACCTACAGCATCTACATGCAACTAATTTGAAGATATCACAGCATCCCGATCTGCACTTTGAGAAAAATGAAGATCACATCTTATATCATACTACTATTCCCTTATATGTAGTACTGATAAGCGCAATCATCTTAATTACTATCGTCGCTGGCCGCAGATATTTAAGAAGAGCTGTCCCGAACACCGTTCCTGATGCTGGAGATGAACCAGAGCAAATCTACACCGTTCCAGAAGCGAAATCAAGGATAAGGCATCCCCCACCTCAATTTACTACGAAAATCTTCGGTGGAGGCTGTTCTACGGGGGGAGGTGTTACGGTACCCTAATGTATGAAGACCGCTGCGTCGGCATCGGCCCATCAACACTGCGCACGGCACCAAGCAGCACGAGGCGCAGCGTCAGCGGAACGTGCCCCGGTCATTTACATTTTTCGTCGCATTTTATTGTAGCTTGTAATTTCGTTATAATTGTTTCTAACATCGATCCGTTATCACGCATTGTAATTTTAATTTCTTTTATAATTAAATTTAGTCAAATAAAATTGCTTTTTTTTCGATCCTTCGACTGCAGAAAATAAAATTCATGGATAAAGAATATAGTTCCGTTCCCTTTGCCATTGTTTTCAAAACAATCTACATTTTGATAAATGATGATCACACACACCCATTTTATACTCGTATAGCTGTTTTTTTAACTAATGGAGGAATGTCAGGGGTTTCCTAGAGGGATAAGAAAGATTTCCGGGGTAGGAAGGACATGGAAAAAAATGGGTCCTTAAGTATGGGATGGAGAAGTTCGACAGTCCGGCACCATTGGGCTCATCCCTTGGCGAGGCTTGTTGCCCTCCTGTGTCGGCCGACGCGGTAAGAAAAAGGAGGTAGAAATAAAGAAGATAGCAGGATAGGAAAGAAAGAGGATAGAAGGCGTATAGCTGGTAAGGGTTGTAATTGAAATTTATTTATTTGCCATAAAACAAAAAACTTACATTATGAAACTTTTAATAATAATTATAAAAATGTTGATGCTACTGTAGAATACTGGTGGGTTATATTTTAATTTACGGCATATAAAACATAATGGGGTATAATTTAAATACTACAAAAAATTTCGATCTTTGCTTCCATCTTTGTTATGTGGAAAACAAATAAGACATTGTTTAGGAAAAATATTTATTTAAATATTAAGAGGATTCATTAAACATAATTGAGTTGTTGGCAGTGGGTCAGAGCGGGGAGAACTGGATCATGCTCTTGATGTCCTTTAGGAGTACCTCGAGGAAGCCGCGGTGCGGGGGCGGCTGGTTCTGGAACAACGATTAGTTGATTCCAACGAACTAAAATCTATGGAAGTGTAATTGCAAACAAATATTGCTTAAGAGCGCATAGTCTGCTAGCGCCGCCATTGGAAAAAAATATAGTGCTTAAATAAAGACGAAAATCTTGTTTAAGCGATAAAACAAACACAAAGCTTATTCGGAGTGGACTTCAGAGGGATAATACACAATTTTGTCTTTATTTAAGCACTATGTTTTTTCCCAATGGCGGCGCTAGACTGCAGACTACACGCTCTTAAAAAATGTCACCACAGGGCTAAAAATGACAACTCACTCAGCATTTAGTCAGGCCAGCCACGCGCGCGGTCGAGTAAGAGAAAGTTTACAATCGTATTAAGATTGGTTTTCAAAGTAATCAGTACAGATTTTTTTTATCTAAATAGGTGGATCTCGTCAAAATAAGGGAAACTTGCTAGTACCTTGGCGGTGTCGAGCAGTTCGTCGGTGAACCGGTCGTTGAATATGGAGATGAGTCCTTTCCTGAGCTCGGGCAGGTCGTCGCCGCCCGCGCCGCGCCACGCGCTGCTGATCGACAAGCTCGCTGGGGACAAACATAATTATTACTATTACGTACACATTTATTACTTATTTTAAAACAAAAACACTAGAAAGCAAAGTTATAAAAACGTAATACCAAAATGATTTGCAATTTGAGCATAATTAACTCTTCTCGTGATGTTATTCGGATAAGGACAGTATTTGTCTAGGGCTCTATAAAATAAAAATCCAAAATACTAACCCAGTTTAAAAAAAAAGTCAATTTAATTTTTTCATTAAAAACTGTAAATCCCATAAATTTTTATTAAGTACTAATAGTTTTTATTAGTGGTATTTTGGTTTTTTTTTTATTTAATAGAACCCTAGACAAATACTGTCTTAATCCGGATAACATCACAAAAAGAGTTAATTATGTGCCTGTTCGAAAACACAGCATCGCATTATGAAGAAGCAGTGTGAACTCACCTTTAACAGGGTACTTACAGGTGTGTATTGACCTTAATCATTGCCCATAAATCAACCACAGATTTCCAATTTGAAGTTGACGTTGTTTGTCATCTGTCACCGCAAGGCGGGAACCGGCCTGTCAGTGTCATTGCGTGTGTTTCTCGCCGACGCGAAAGTTTTACTTCAAACTTTGTTTGTTGTTTTTTGATAAAGACTATTAGATACGAGTTTGATTCGGTGTATAAATATGAATAGTGACGCGGAGATCGCTCCAAACGATGGTAATAACCATCCTAACGTCGCCCAGCCTAGCGGCAATGTGTCGGACTCGGAGTCCTCATCATCGTCGTCTTCGTCGTCACGATCGGAGAGTGGCAGACCTCCTTTCAAGAGGAGGGCTCCTAAAGAGGATCCTCGCTTGGAAGCCTTAATAAATCAGGTAGGATTTCTATCTAACCTGTATTTGCAAAATCTTAGTGTTTCACAATCTAACAATAATTTGGGAATACGTTCGAACACTATGCCGCCGCCTGTAGACGAATCTTTTCTGTCCATTCCTAAACAGGTTAACCCTTCGGTACTTGATCTGGGCCAGGTGTCTATAGACATTGACAAAACTAAGTTAGTTAAGCCGTCCCTCCCTGACAGGGTCGAAAAGATAAAATCTCTCCAAAATTTTGGTTTGCCTACTTGGCAGAATGTAAGATACGCCAAGGTCTTACAATCCTTTGTCGCAACACCCGGCTTTACTGAATTAAAAATTAATGATGAGTTGGCTCACCTCAGTAAATCTAAAGATTATTTAGCAGGTACTGAAAACATTATGGCAGCATTATCAAATGCTACATTTGAAAGCAACGATTTACTCCGTACTGGGTTACAGTCAGTAGTGGACTGGGCTTTTAACTCTCCGGAGGAGTTGAAGCCATCAACCCTTGTAGAGAAGATTAGTTCAGCTGTTGGAACCGGTTCGGCATTTTATAAAAATACTGAGAATACTCTACAGATCCTATGTGGTAAGAGGGCTGAATGCATTGAAACTAGGAGAGAGAGGATTATCAAGGAAATCTCTAATAAGTGCATTCAGTTGGCTCTTAGGAATATTCCTCCTTCTGAAATATCCTTATTTGAACAGTCACGACTAAATGCGCTGATTCAAAACTTTGGTGGTCCTCAACAGTGGGTTAGTGCTTTAGGGGTTAAGGAATCCAAAAACTCAAATTCTTCTCTAAAGAGAAAGAGACCAGACTCCCTATCTTTTCCTTCTGATAGCTCGGCCCCAAAGAGGTCTCGAAATGATGTTCCTCGGAGGAACTTTTCTCAACCTAACAATAATTTTAAAACCAAAGGCAAAGGGAAAGGAGTGGGTAAGAAATCTTCCTTTCGCCCCTCTAACCAGTACAAGCAATGACTCTCAGCTGGGGTTCAAGGGGGGTCAATTAAAAGTATTTCGGAGACGGTGGGAGGAGCTCGGAGCAACTCCCTTTGTACTGAAAGCCATATGTGGGTCCCGGATACCCTTCAGTCAACGTCCTCTCTTGACTTACCCCTCTCCAAGCGTAATTCAAAACTTCCAAACGAAACCCTCAATACAGATGACGCAACAGATAGAGGAATTAAAGCAACTAGGAATTCTAGAAAGACCCACTTCTTTGACCCCCGGTTTCTTCTCCCGAATGTTTCTTGTAAGAAAGTCCGATGGTGGTGTCAGACCGATATTCGACCTTCGTCAATTAAACAGATTTGTGGTGACAAAGCACTTCCATCTCATAAGTCATGCCACAGTCCCAGATTTTCTCCAGCCGGCCGACTGGCTGGTAAAGTTAGACATATCACAAGCGTATTTCCATTTGCCAATAGCAAGATCACACAGACCCTTTCTCAGACTTTTCTACAAGCAAGAAATGCTTCAGATGACTGCACTCCCGTTTGGCCTGTCATCAGCCCCAAGACTTTTCTCTGCAGTAACTTGCTGGGTCGCGGAGACCCTACGCAAGAAAGGGATGAGAGTCCTGGTTTACCTGGACGATTTTCTTCTGGCAAACCAGGACTCTTCCAAGTTAGCTGCACAGGCTGCGGAGGCTGTGGAGACCTTGGAGTCCCTCGGGTGGCATGTCAATCGGAAAAAGTCAATTCTGACTCCAACAAGGTCATTAGAATTTCTGGGAATCGACTGGGACACAGAAAGAAACGTAATGTCTCTGCCTTACAAAAAACAGACCGCAATATCTGTCGCCCTGGAAAAGATTATAGCTACAGGAAGCTGCAATCTTCGACAGCTGCAAAGCCTACTAGGTCAATTGAATTTTGCATGTTTCGTGATACCACGAGGTCGACTCCACTGCCGCTACTTGCAAATCAGTTTAAAAAAGTATCCCTTGAATCACCCAAGAGTAAGGATGTCGGTCCCACGGAGGGCAGTGTCAGATTTAGAATGGTGGCGCGGAGCCCTTTCTCTGACAATTCCGATTCACCCAATAAGCATATCTCACTTTCTAACCACGGATGCATCGGATGTGGGATGGGGTGCTGTATTAGACAGGAAGAAAATGTCGGGGTCATGGGCTCTTCATCAGAGACATTGGCACTCCAACAAAAAGGAGATGTTTGCAGTGCTCTCTGCAATCAGAAAGCACGCAGAAAGTCTCAGAGACTCTCACATACTTTTACAAACGGACAACATGACTGTGATAGCGTACATCCGCAGAGAGGGGGGCACTCGCTCCATAGGACTCTTATCCCTGACTTTCCATCTCCTGAAACTTCTCGACAGACTGAACATCACAATGTCAGCTCAGTACCTCCCGGGGAGGTACAATTCAATAGCCGACCGACTGTCTCGGCGACACCCGGTACCAGAATGGCACCTGTTGCCAGAAGCAACTGCGGAAGTGTTCAAGCGTTGGGGCAAGCCCGACATAGATCTTTTCGCATCGAAAAGGTCCGCTATAGTTCCAGCCTACGCAACGCTAGACTCGCGAGACAATTCCGCAAGATTCGTAGACGCGTTCTCAAGAGATTGGAATTACCAGCTGGGGTGGATTTTCCCTCCTCCGAATTTAATTCCAAAAGTGCTCGCACACTTAAACCGAGCGAGGGGGACTTACCTGCTAGTAACCCCAGACTGGGAGCAACCATTCTGGAGATCAGATCTTCAGACGCGAACGCTAGACGACCCAATGATCATAGCCAATTTGCCGAAAGTTTTGGTGGATCTGACGACAGGACGTCCACCTCCACAGATAGACCGGCTAACCCTGAAGGTATGGAAAATTGGGGGTGGATGGACAGGTTAGCAGCTTGGTCGCAGCCTGAAAAAGATCTACTAAAACGTAGTTGGCGTCAGTCTACACTGAACACTTACGAACCAGCTTTGAAGAGATGGATAGCTTGGTGTGAACTTAAAAAAGTGAATCCTAAATCACCCAAGCCTGAAGAAGTAGCACAGTTTCTTGCAGACACTTTTCTTAGAGAGGGATTTGCATACAGCACCATGCTCGTTCACAAATCTGCAATTGCAACCTTCTGTGGCAAAAGCAATGAATTATCCTCTAATTTCATGGTAAAACAAGTTTTGAAAGCCATTCATAATTCTAAGCCACCAGAATTTAAAGCACCTATCTGGGATGCAAGACAAGTACTAGACTGGCTTAAAATAGAACCCAGGGAAAATTCATTATTTGAAACTGCTAGACGAACAGCCACGATTTTACTTTTAACATCAGGACGTAGATTACATGACTTGACCCTATTACGGATTTCTGACCAACATTTTAATGATAACGGGCAGGAGATAATTTTTTGGCCAGTATTCGGAGCCAAAACGGACAATGGATCTAGACGCCAATCTGGCTGGAAACTTTTACCCAATCAGAACAAGACCTTATGTCCAGTGAGATGGGTTAGACTCCTTATTCAAGCAACTAAGACCAGACGCTCTGGTGAAGTGCATAGTCACTTGTTTATTTCAATCAAGGGTGTCCCCAAGCCAGCTTCTAGAACTCTGATTGGAGGATGGGTACGTTCAGTACTTAGAGACGCCGGAATAAACGCCGCTCCTGGTTCATGTCGCTCAGCAGTAGCATCTTTAGCCTGGCTTGAAAACAGACCAGTTGATGAAATTTTACAACGTGGCAACTGGGCAGCGATTGAAACATTGAGAAAATATTATTGCCGAGAGATAAATAATACACAGGAACGCAATAATGATAATGATATATTTGATAATTTTCAATCAATTTGATTTCTGTTTTATGTGATTGTTGATCTTATGGATCTCTTACTAATTAGTTGTAACTTTGAATTTTAACACTTAGTGTTATCTATGTCATATAATATGTTGATCTCATTAATGATAATATTAATAATTATAGAATTCTATTAGAAGATTTTAAATTATTCTTTGTGTTTATTATGATTAAACTATGAAAGTTGATTAAATGTGGTTATTTGTATGTAAAGGAATCTTTTTATTTAGGGATCCTAAATTCTGATAAAATAATCCTGATCATAAATAATGCATGCAACTTATTTCAACATTGCGTGTGTTATGTTTTAGTCACCAGCAGATATCAAACACGTCTTCATAATGCGATGCTGTGTTTTCGAACAGGCACATAATATAAACGTTTTACATAACAATAAAACGGTTATTATGTGCCGAAAGAAAACACAGCATCGCAGGAAGGCTCTTCCTGGTGAAGACTGCAATGACACTGACAGGCCGGTTCCCGCCTTGCGGTGACAGATGACAAACAACGTCAACTTCAAATTGGAAATCTGTGGTTGATTTATGGGCAATGATTAAGGTCAATACACACCTGTAAGTACCCTGTTAAAGGTGAGTTCACACTGCTTCTTCATAATGCGATGCTGTGTTTTCTTTCGGCACATAATAACCGTTTTATTGTTATGTAAAACGTTTATATTATGCTTAAATTGCAAATCATTTTGATATTACGTTTGTATAGGAAGTTCACTGTTCGCCGGACTGTTCACTTCTTCTTCACTAGTTTCACTAACGAAATACAAAGAATCGACTCAAGAAAGGATGTGTGTGTCGCGCGCGCGCTTCACCTCGCGACTTCGTGGCCGGCATATCGCCCGCTCGCGACCTTTGTCAGCTATACGTGTATACGTCCTGTTCAATACTCACAGTCGTTGTCTGGCGGGGGCGCGGCGGCGAGCCGTAAGTGCACCCTCAGATTGGCCCACAACAAATGCAGCGCTGCGTCCAACGCTGCGCGCGCGCGCTCCATCTCGCGGCGTCGTGACTGAGCCCGCGCACGCAGCAGGCATATCGCCCGCGCGCGACCTTCGGCCGGCGACACGCCCTCGCTCTCGTCGCCAATCAACTTCTTTATGTCTGAATGGAGAGATTTCATATTTATTCAAATATTCTTAGATACAAATCGTGAATTTTTTCTCCTACTCATTCACTCAAAACACAATTTTTTAAACAGACTGATACTTGTCTAGAACTATGATGTATATTATGCGAATTGGAATATATAGGGTTTGCGAACCGTTGGCGTAGCTTCTTTGACATTCACAAGTGCTTGTAACAGCCTAGATTGAATAAATAAGTTTTGAATTTTGAATATGCCATTATGCGAAAAATCTTTATGGCGTACCTGTTATGCCAAACCATATTATGACTAAAAATTTTATGCATGCGTAACGGCACCCCATCACATTCAGCTCTTCTGAAAAGGTTTTATCGAATACAGTAGCTAGCTAGATAGTCAGTCCACCATCTATCTAGTAAATTGTTTAACCTAAATTCCGACTCACCTGCCAGCGTCATGCTCGGTACGCCGTGCAGCTGGTGCGCCTGCGTGGCCAGCAGCTTGTCCAGGTGCTGCGTGCGCAGCAGTAGTGTAGTACTACTGTAGTATGTGCTCACCTGCCAGCGTCATGCTCGGTACGCCGTGCAGCTGGTGCGCCTGCGTGGCCAGCAGCTTGTCCAGGTGCTGCGTGCGCAGCAGTAGTGTAGTACTACTGTAGTATGTGCTCACCTGCCAGCGTCATGCTCGGTACGCCGTGCAGCTGGTGCGCCTGCGTGGCCAGCAGCTTGTCCAGGTGCTGCGTGCGCAGCAGTAGTGTAGTACTACTGTAGTATGTGCTCACCTGCCAGCGTCATGCTCGGTACGCCGTGCAGCTGGTGCGCCTGCGTGGCCAGCAGCTTGTCCAGGTGCTGCGTGCGCAGCAGTAGTGTAGTACTACTGTAGTATGTGCTCACCTGCCAGCGTCATGCTCGGTACGCCGTGCAGCTGGTGCGCCTGCGTGGCCAGCAGCTTGTCCAGGTGCTGCGTGCGCAGCAGCATGTTCTGCAGCAGCTGCAGCAGCGCGCCCAGGTGCGGCCCGGCGTCGGCACCTCCACCGTGCAGCGAAGGCCGGAATAGCGCACGCGAGCCGTCGTGCTCGATCATGTTGCGCGCGAATGTTAGCAGGTTGCATACGATCTGTGTCATATTACAAGAAATGTTTTTTGAGTTACGATTAACTTTTCAGTGACAAATTGGTGGTAAATATTACACAATCAGCCGAATTGTTGTCCCCAGACTGACATAGACGGGAAACAAACTTTGATAACGTCGAAACTCGTGTGCATGGATTAATTTAATAATTGTCATCGTGTGACAAATACTTACGTCAAATAGTTCGATATCGTTATTTCAAAATAATTTACAAACACATCGACAAAATAAAATTAACTACAGCACACACACGCTCTACTGACCTTGTAGTACAGCGTTTGGTCATCATCCACGTGTTCATTGTTCGCCGCCAACTTATGTTGCGGCGGCGTGGCAAAGCGCGGCAGTAGCGCTAACATTAGCGAGTGAAGCCGCTGTAGCGCTGCGCCGCTGTGCTGCAGCGCTGTGTCGTTGCGGACGGCGCCGAACACTTCGGGGTCGGACGCGCGCCCGATCACTGACGTTAACGCTTCTGTCTCTATTAGTAGCTCTTGTGGGGAATTTGGATGCACTGCCCTATTTGTGAAAGATATAAACAGATTATTTAGAACTAGTACTTGAATGTTATACAGTCAGCAGCAGTCAAATTTTCTCAATCAATTTTGATCATAACGTCCAACGCATTGAGGTTTCAATTCAAATCAATTAGCGAAATTTGGTAGATTTGTATAACCTGAAGTGCTGTCTACTACAGTACAGTTTTATTACACTAAGCTAACAAATAGGTGTGAAATTCAAACCTATTTTGAGATAATGAAACAAATATGACAACATGTTGAGTCGCTAAAATAATCGCAGTACATACCTTAGCACCATATCGAGTACATCTGCGTGGCTGAGCAGAAGATGCGTCACGTGTAGGACACAGCTGTGGTTGCCGGTGCCCAGCGCGGTCATCAGGGCGTCGCACAGCGATAGCGCCGGCACTAGAATCTGACGGAACCTGTAGGGAATATCTACGATATTACACTCGTACTTGATTGCAATGACATCTGACGGGTTAACCCTTTGTTTTATAAACTTAAAAACAAATTGCTTTTAAAAAATGAGTGGAAGTCATAGACAAGACAATCCAGACTTATAGACACCGCACAGGAGGACAACCTCGTTACCTAAACATCAGTGCTACTATCATCGGTACTATTTCGAATGACGTCACATACACGTAACGTGCGAAGTACGTTCCCAAAACTGCCGAGTGAAATGAGGCAGCCAGTCAAATTATGCTTTATTGTCTGTGGTAGAAATGCACTGCATTCTGTTGTAGTGTGCATATGTGATTGTCACCTGTCAGTGACGGGCGGCAGGAACTGCGTGTCCCGCGCGGCGTCCGTGGCGGCGTGTATATCGGGATGGCACGACAGCGCACTCATGTTAGCCAGGCAGGACAACGCGCCTTGCGCGAGCAATGTCTCTGCGCCCGCCCGACTGCCCGCTAGCTTCACAAGCAGCGCCATCTTGGATTCGTACACGTACAACACGCGTAGCGACTTCGGATTCGGCTCTAGTGCCTGTTAGAAAATATTGAAGTGTTTTACACTTACGGATGAGTCACCATCGAATTTGATTAGCCTAGAAATGAGCGATTTAAAGTTCTAAGGAAATCATCAACTAAATTTAGGTGCTGTTATTTTTTATTCATTCAAGAAAATAAAGTTGAAAATGTTTTCAGACTCGGCAGTAGGCATGAATTAATTAAATAAAAATACTTAATTTTGCAATCTACGTAACTCTGCTTTTTAAGAAAAATAATGAAATAACAAAAACAATCACCGAAAAGTATGTGTTTAAAAAAGTTAATAACTCGCCTCTTTCAATCCGTCGTCGTCTTGCAATAGACTGTCGATTAGACTCCTCAGGTACCCTTGATTTGTGAGCGTATGCGTCCAGTCAGTGCGCGGATGTATCTCCAACAAAGAGTCCAAGCACGCCAGCGCCACCATGCGGCAGACATCGTGCCCGCCGCCGATACAGTCGCTACACACTATCGAACACAAGTTCTCACCAAAACCACTTATCACATCTATCACCATAGACTTCAAAGCGGACTCTTCCTTACTAGGCTTCGCTTTAGAACTATCTAACCGACTGACGTAAGTCGAGTTCGTCTCTTCTTCCGGGTCAGCGGGACTCGACTTCAAGTTGACGATATTCAAGTAATTCAACAACGCTCCATATAAGTTTACGCGCATCTTCTGCGTCGACGTTCCCGAAACTAATATCCAGCTAAGTATTTTATGAAGAATGAACTTTAGTGTTAGAGATTTCGTCTGCATTATTTGGCTCGAAGGACCGAAAAACGATGTTTCGAAGTCTGAAGCGTCTAGATACGCTTCCCTTTTCTGCATAATGTAACAATGGCGTAAATTGACTAGTAGCAGTAATACTGTTCCGGATGCTAGGTTTCCCAACTGTGGGAGGACTTCAGCTGGTGGTATCTTGTTCAATAAGTCCTGGAGGATGTTCAAGAGGAGATTCTTTCTGGATTCGAGACTGAGAATGTCGGGAGGCGCGACACAGAATACGATTTCGGTGAGTTGCCGCCACGAGTCGTAGTAGTGTGTGAGTGTCGCCGCTAGGTTGCGTTGTCTGTTCACTTCTGTTACATAATCTAGGACCTGCATAGGACAACGATTTTCATAATTTAATGCCCGTTCTGAGTAGCTTACTAAACAGACGATTTGACAGTTGTAATATGAAAAATATGTCAAATTATGTGTCTAGTAAGCTACTCAGAACTTACTTTTGATTGTGAAACAGGCCCTTAATAAAACATTTTGATTATGAGAATAATAATTATAGAAAAAAAAAGCTTTTTATTTCACTTCATATGATTTAAAGATAAAATAAGTCTGCGGGCATATATTTATCTGTAGTTGAAATGGATTTACCTTTTGTATTTCTTGTGCGACGAGATTCCGTTGCGGCGCGGTGGCGTGAAGTGCTGCCAGCTCACGGGACAGTAACGCGTGAACACGGGTTACGCTAATACGCTTCCCGCCCAAGCCTGTATGTTATGAGAAGAAAATGATTGTAAATTGGTAGGATGTAGTTTTTGAACATTTTTGTATGTGATTAAAACAGTTAAAGAATATTAACACTTAAGTGTAATATATACTATATGGAATTGTAATGAATTATAATAATATCGATGTTTCCTACGCCGCGCACCAATGCAAATATATCCAAGTTCTAATATTGAACAGAAAGAGGGCGTTCCCTAGCACCGATCTAACGTGCTGGGCATTGTCACCTGTCAGCATTAAATGTAATTATACTTCTGTTTAAAATAAAGAAACGTTTCCTTTGAAGAAAAACTCCAATCTCCTTTATTTAGAGTACTTTCCCTCCAGCTTCACTTAAAGAAACCCACCCTGTACAATGTGATTAAACTGATAATGTGACAGCAGAAGTGGCTAACTTTAGAGCGGCGCAGTAGGTGAGATCGTCTGTGTGTACATTGTGAGCGGTGACTGACCGGTGGGCAGGTCGCAGGCGGCGAGCGCCTGGCGCAGCTGGTGCGCGTGGAACAGCTCCCAGCGGGGCTCCGCCGCCGCCTCCACGCTCACCGGCAGCCCTTCCAGAGTGCGACGTAGGAGGCACCACTCCCACTCCTGCATATTTTTTATTCTATGTCAATCGATTACGTACAGTCGACGGCACGCCGGGTCACGACAGGGTAATCGAAATAAATAAATTTTATACCTTAATGCGAAGACATCAAGGTTCCAAATAAATAGCAGATATTTATAGTTAAAATTGACCCGACCGGAGATCGAACCCGGGACCTCAGAGATGGCGACGCCTCGAAAACCGGTGTACGAAGCCACTCGACCACGGAGGTCTGCATCTGCACGAAGAACCGCGACTGCGCACGCGTCGACGTAACACATATGATCGCGCCGATACTATTACAAACATCCATACCTATTTAGTAATTAACGAGTATAACGTTACCTGCGCGTGCACTTGCGCGTTGTGCGTGAGCGCGGCGAGCAACGCGGCTAGCGGCGCGTGGTGGCGCGCGGCCGCGGCGGCGCCCGCCTCGCACGCGCACGCGCGCACCACCCACGACCGCGCCGATATCGTCACTGCGCCCGCCGTCTGCGTGCACACGATCGAAACATATTCACCATTATCTATTCTAAAAGTAACCACCGGCACTTACACTGGTCGCGATACATATAGATTCTATACCGTTGCGAGACCGTCATAATAACACAAAGAGCGATCATGACAGGTTTTTTCTTCCCGATAGTCGTAAGTCGAACACATTGAACGTTCCACTATTTGTGATGTAACGTAAAATGCCAATTTAAAAAATAATAAAAATTAATATCTTTATTAATTGTTTTCACATATGTTGAAAAAAATCCTTACTTCCTTACTAATATTATAAATGCAAAATTCCGTTTGTTTGTTTGTTTGTTACGCCTTCACGTCTTAACTACTGAACCGATCATCATGAAATTTTGCATACACGTTGTCAGGGGTACAGAGAAGAACATAGGACCTTTCATCCCGAAAAAAATAACTGTTCCCGAGGGGATAGCAAAAAACATTCCACGCAGATAAAGTCGCGGACGGTCGCTAGTATTTCAATAAAAACAAAAGCTCACCTCTAGATTAACAGTGGCCTTGATATGCCTGCACAGGAAGTAGTCCCTGGTGCGTAGATACCTGAGCGCGGGCGCAGAAGTGTTGGGCCGCGCGCACAGCCAGTACACCAGCCGGTAGCAGCTCTCTATCAGGTTTGTCGCTTCTCTACACATCAACGACAAGATTCGTCGGCAATCATCACAGGTGAAACACGATCTCTAAAGTCATATAACGCAGACGACACTTTCTATGCGATTCAGTACGTGGCAATGACCTTCATTACTTTGAAAATTAGATGCAGACAAATTCAACTTTGTGCCCTTAGTAATAAAGATAAGCTAGATTGCATAATTAATAGTGTGCCGTCTGGCTAGGCCTCATATTTAGGCAGTCCAAGCACAAAGTTTTAGTACTTGTGACAGTGTCAAAACCATTTGTTTGTCTTAAACGTTCTAAACTAAGTTGGCTATTTAAACGCTTCAACATTTAAGCATTGTCTTGTGACGATAAATATATTAAGTCATAGAGTAAAACAGGTAGAATAGACTTACTTATCGGCGGTAGGCTGTGAGGTGATGAATTGGTCCAGTATGTCTAGTATAGAGTGTAGGCAGGTGCGCGGGTGCCCCGCCGCGCCCGCCTCGTTCAACGCACTCTTGCTCACCTGACAGACAGACATGTTACGTGGGTTTGATAACATAAATATATCACTCATGGTTGTATATTAAGCAGAGTGCATGCTGTATTAAACTAAAGTTCATGAATATGAAATTAATAAATAAACAAAAAAAAATTGAAAAAAATGCAATAAAGCAACAGTTTTTCTACAGTAATCAAATATAACAAACAGTACAAGCGCACGAATCGCATCAGTTAATTTTATCATTGAAGAATGTGATGTCATGTATACAACATGTTACAAAAATACCCCTAATACCGAATATAGTAAACATTTTGATATTTTCGATTTTAATTTTTGTATGAAACAGCTGATAATTTTTTCGCGATTTTAGGGTTGGTCCCAGAGTAAAAGTTGTTCAGTTTGATGGTCCCTATCCACCATATTTGGCATTAGGGGTATTTTTGCAACACGTTGCATATAATGTGCACATTATTGTTTTGGTCGGCAGGGTCGCCATATCGGGAGATGAACGAGTGTTATATCTGAAGAGTACTTTATTACTGACTGCTAAATACATAAGTGCACATCTATATATATAAAAGGGAAAATCACTCACTCGCCCACTCACTGATCACGAAATTTCAGAAACTACAAGTGCTAGGAGTCTCAAATTTTGCATGGAAGGAACCTTTTGCGAAATTCAACCCCTAAAGGGATGAAACAGGGTGGCAAAGTTTGTATGGGAGAACGCGATTCCTTGGCCCGATCGACTTGAATTTTATTACAATTTCGTATTTTGAGCGTATACTCACGTCTTCGTCCAGCTGGTATCCGAGCAGGAAGTGCGCGAGGTTGGGCGGCGCGGTGGGCAGCGCCTGGTGCAGCAGCAGCAGGATGCCCTCCTTCGTCTGCCGGACGGTACTCGCGTCCGGGCCCCACTCCTCGGCTTCCAGGCATTCCACGAACCCGTGTCTGTGATTATAATAACAAAAAAATTACAAACTTAAAGTTAATAACAGAACCCTTGTTTATTATTAACTATTTATATTTGTCTAGGTTTCTATTAAATCAAAAATCCAAAATACTGAACCAAATTAAAATTAATGCGATTTACAGTTTTGTATGAAAAAATGTAATCGGCATTTAGTTTGAATCGGTTTAATATCTTGGAATCTAGACAAATACTGTCCTAATCCGAATAACATCACAAGAAGAGTTAATTATGCTCAAATTGCAAATCATTTTGGTATTACGGTCGCATGGGAAGCTCCCTGTTCACCGGAGTCTTAGAAAATACAGAGTCGCCGTTGTCCGCTAGATACCTGACGTCAGCGGCGAGCGCGTGGCGGTGTGCCAGCGAAGCGACCAAGTGCGTCGCGGCGTGCGGCGCCTGCAGGGCGCGCGCCAGCACCTGCGTCGCGCGCGCCGCGGCCCTGCTGCCCCCGCCGCCCCCGCCCCCGCCCCCGCCCCCCAGCTGCAGCACGCGGCAGCAGCTCACCACCCGGTCCCCGCCAGAAGGACCATCGCCCGCTGTACAAACACGATACATTATTAAATTGGTCTTACAAAAAGGCACGTTCAGCGGCGGTAACCTAGAATCTAATAAAACATTAGGACGCTTTTAAGAGCTCGATGTCTCAGTGGTTTAGCGCCTAGCCCGGCGATTACGGAGGTTAAGCAACTTTCGCAAGTGTCGGTCATGGGATGGGTGACCAAAATTTATTATCTCGAGCTCCTCCTTGCTTCGGAAGGCACGTTAAGCCGTCGGTCCCGGCTACATTTGCAGTCGTTAACACCCACCGATCCGCATTGGGCCCGCGTGGTAGGTTATGGCCTATCTTCTTTACCACCCATAAGGAAGACCTGTGCCCCAGTAGTAGAGACATTAAAAATGGCTGATGGTGGTCTAAGGTGTTTGAACTGAAAACAATTTCAATTCAAATGCATTACAAATGTCAACGCAAAATAACACATAAAAAGCTTATCAATCATTCCTCGTTGGCAGCCGTCACCAGCGCGCGCTCTTGCACTAGCCGGGGTCCCAGTATCTGTAGTACGCTCTCTACGAACTCCTGACTTTTATAAATACCCACTTATTCACCGAGTAAAAGTTTAGACAACCCCACGATGAGCACGCCGCGGCCCGCCTCGTTGGCGGCCGCCACTAGCGCGCGTTCCAGAGCTAGTCCACGCTCCAGTATCTGCAGTACGCTCTCCAAACTCTCCTCTACGAACTCCTGAATAAAAGATGTTTACGCTATTGTTTATCTGAATGATATGAAGCGGCCAGAACACGAAATAGATTTATACTATAAAAAGTTTTACATTTATTACGTCGTTTCATGAAAATTGGCATGTTATTCAAGAGAGACGTGAGATGAGACTGTGAAAACTTGAAGAACTGCACTGTAAACAATTTTGTTTTTAAGAATCTGTGGCAGTTCTGTTTACTGAAAAAGTGTAATTTTGGTGGATTGCATTTTAATTTGAGCAGTCTTAATGTGTAATAAACTCTCAATAAAATTATACAAATACAATTTGAATTAACAACAGAATCGGAACTCACCTTTCCCTGACTGACTTGCTGCCTGTCCAGCAGTTCGAAAGCCTCATCCAGCGAGCTCAGCAGCAACCGCAGCAGTTCCGACTTCGAGTGTAGTTGTAGCAGCAGACGGAACCCGGGCGGGGGGTTCATATCCGGCTCGCGCCCCGTGGGGGGGAAGTCCGAGGGGGACGGCTCGTATTGCTCCAGCCAGAGGGCGAAAAGACGGAAGCAGAGGGACAGCATCTGAGGAAAACATAATTGATTGAAATAATGTAACTCATCGCATAGCTAATATAGCTATTACGACCAAATTGGTCTCTTTTCTGGCACAATTTCTTTTTTTTTTTTAAGTTTTTTAAAAGCTGTATACATATGAATTTTTTTTTTTAAATCTATGCCATACATTCTCGAGTGAAGTTGCAGCGGATCACTGTCTATTGTAAATTGAATCGCATAGTATAACATGATATTCACCTGCCACCTGCGTGCGGGCTGCGCGTGCGGGCGGTGCGGCGCGGGCAGCGCGAGCCGGTGCAGCACGTGGTGCAGGTACGGCTCCAGGCCCGGCGCCCGCGCGCCCGCGCCCAGCGCGCGCGGCACCGCGCCCGCGCCGGACAACGAGATCAGCAGCGACACGAACGCGCGCGACAGCGGGTACTCCTCCATGCGGCACTCCACCTGACCGAATACAATTCAAACATGATTCGCGTTTCAACTTCTCGTGCGCAAAGATACGCCATGTTGAGTGATGACACAGAAGCACATCTTTGCCGGAAATCCTAATAAAAATAAGAACTATTTACAAAAACTATACAAGGTGTTACAAAAATACCCCTAATGCCGAATATGGTATATAGGGACCATCAAACTGAACAACTTTTACTATGGGACCAACTCTGAAATCGCGAAAATAAAATCAGCTGGTTCATACAAACATTAAAATCGAAAATATCAAAATGTATGAAACAGCTGATATTTTTTTTCGCGATTTCAGAGTTGGTCCCATAATAAAAGTTATTCAGTTTGATGGTCCCTATATACCATATTCGGCATTAGGGGTATTTTTGTAACACCTTGTATACTGTATTTTAGGGCAGAAATAAAGATCCAAGCCCGCTTACACTACCGTGCGGGAGCCGGCAAAAAGATGAACATTCACCACCGCGGCTCACGGTACAAGCTGACCTGCCTACACTACACACGTACCTCGTTCAGGTCGGCGGTGAGCGCGCGCTTGTCGTCCGCCACACCCACGAGCTGCGCCCCCTCTAGCGCGGCCCACACGCGGCCCACGGTACACGCTCGGCTTCCCAGAGCCCCTAGCGTGGACAGCAACTCCGCTTTTAGCTGTAGTGGCACGTGGCAGCACACCAGCCCTACACAAAATAACAACATTTGTCAAAGAAAATTCATCCGACTCGAAGGACCAGAATCCAACTGAAAAGTTCCACCTCTATCAATATTACTTATTTTGCTTATTCAAAGGATTGAAAACAAACAATTGGTCGCATAATTATTTACAATATAAATATGTCAAAAAAATACCTAGGATTCGCAATAAAACAAACACAATAAACAGACACACGCACACATTAATGTATTGTTTATTCCTATGTACAGATATAACAAGTATTTAGTGATAGGTCCAAACATTACACTCACCAAACATTACGTTGACGGCATCCCACTGCAGGTTCTCGCAGATGCTGACGCAGGCGGCCTCGTCCTCCCGCGCGACAGCCGCTATCAGTTTCAGAGCGGCTATCATCGCCTCCACCTAACAGATATGCATATAACCTAAACTATTTATCAATAAGGGACTATTACCCCCTTACTAATAAAGATTGTATAGCAGATGTATTAGTTACACAATGGTTGCTCTCTAACAAACTATTTATATTTGACATTAAAAAGAAAGAGACAAAATACTGTGTAACTAATACATCTGTTAATAATCTTTATTAGTAAGGGGGTTACACAATAAAAAGTAAATTCTGAGTAGCTTACTTGACAGATGATTTGACAGTTGTGATATCATCTGTCAAGTAAGCTACTCAGAACTTACTTTTTTAAATGAAACAGGCCCTTAATCTTTGAATTGGGAGTGATTAGTCACAGAGTTAGATTTCTTCTAACGTAGATATTTTGACAAAGAGTCACCGGTGTTGAACTACACATCCGCCATTATTAATAAGGGCGTAAATAAATAAATGATGCATTTAATTCTGTAAGTAGTATCATTTGGAAATGGTAAGTAAAGTACAGCACGATTTGTGCTAGAATAAATCATATATTTTAATGGAGAGAAAAACCAGCAGAGGATTTAATATTTTCTTCGAAAACAGTTTTATAACAGTTAATCTATAACAAAAGCCATAGATATTTGGTATTATATAAAATAGCATTGTGAATGCTAAAATCTCAAAATTTAAACATTATATAGCTTTCTCATCTTAATCAATTGTTTAAAAATATCTGGAAAGGTATTCAGTTGATGTCGAGGTAATTCCTTGTACAATGGTGAGATGGCGCTGGCTTGCAGCGTAAGAGTTGATATACTAGGAGAAATTCGACGTTCCCACTAGTGACTCGGTAGCTCAGCGGTCAGAGCATTGGACCGGATATCCAAAGGTCGCGGGTTCGGTTCCCGTCCGAGAACATGATCTGGTGCGAGTCGTATTTTTTCTACTATATTATTTGGTATTATATAAAAGCCATAGAGTTCAAAATCGTAAATACCTCCTCCTGCCTGACGAGTAGTTTCCCCGGGCGCGCCGCCGGCGTGATTATGGCGGACGCCCCCATCGACGAGTGCTGGTGGTCCGAGAACGGCTGCGGGTCCGCGCGTAGATTACTGCGGGTAATGCACGACGTGAACAGAGGTTTTTTTGTAATTTAGTGTCATAAAGGTTGATGACATGGTGTTTATCGGAATTTGTGTGAATACAAGATAAAAGAATAGAGAAAGGTCGCCAATCATTTTACGCATCATCCCTCCCTAGCATAAACGAAACAAACTTACTTATTACTTTTAACCTTACTAATTACTAATGTTATAAAATGCGAAAGTCCGTTTGTTAGTTTGTTTGTTACGCCTTCACGTCTCAACTACTGAACCGATCAATCATAAAATTTTGCATACACGTTATCAGGGGTACAGAGAAGGATATAGGGTACGTTTCATCCCGAAAAAAATAACTGTTCCCGAGGGATAGCAAAAAAGCTCTACATCGATAAGTGTATTTAGTAGGTACATCAGCAGAACACTTAACAAACAATTACTTAAGTTATATACAAGGTGTTACAAAAATACCCCTAATGCCGAATATGGTATATAGGGACCATCAAACTGAACAACTTTTACTACGGGACCAACTCTGAAATTGCGAAAAAAAAATCAGCTGTTTCATACAAAAATTAAAATCGACAATATCAAAATGTATGAAACAGCTGAATTTTTTTTCGCGATTTCATTGTTGGTCCCATAGTAAAAGTTGTTCAGTTTGATGGTCCCTATATACCATATTCGGCATTAGGGGTATTTTTGTAACACCTTGTATATACCAAATCAATATTCAAATCCTTATTACTTTTATCCTTACTAATTACTGATATATTTTTTTTATTATAAATGCGAAAGTCCGTTTGTTTGTTTGTTTGTTCACATCTCAACTACTGAACCGATCATCATGATAAGTGCGTGACTCACGTATGGTACCGCTGCAGCGCGGTGAGCAGGTGGTGCGCGGAGAGCGCGTCGCGGCGCGCCAGCAGCGCCCACGTGTGGCGCGGCACGGCCAGGCTGGCCAGCGCGCGCAGGTACGGCGGCAGCAGCGCCGCGCACACCAGCTCGCCCGACAGCCGGACGAACTTGTACAGCGTGGCCGCGCGACCGCCAGATCTACACCAGATAAACGACACTACACCGGACAACTCGAATCTATCGAACCGACATTCCGCTCCACGCAAAATGACGACCGAGTGGGCAGGTCTAAAAAATGCGGGCATTTAGTTACAAAGCGACTGAACGCTGGTTGCATAATAGCGACCGTAATTTGTATACTCATAGATATTTTCTATACTTAAACGAAACGATATTATTTTGTCTTACGATACGTCACCTCTCCATCTTTATACTGCCTTATTTGCTTCTTTTAGACCATTTAACTAAACAGAACATCATTTCTAATAAACTCTCTCTTTTCTTTAAAATACAAACTGCAATTACTGTCAAGAACGCTAACGTCACCACAACTTGTCTGCACAAGCGTACTCACGCTGCCGTGTTATCCCGAGATCACCCTAATTTGACATTTGTTAAGCATAGACAAAAAATGCAATTCCTTCTAAGCAGGCCTTCAGTCTAACAGACACAAACTATTTTGTACCCCAGTAGCGCTATACCTGTACGAGTGGGAGTGGTGGGGCGCGGCGGGCGCGTGGCACGCGAGCCAGTAGTCGTGCCGCAGCTGGTGCGGGGCGCGCGTGTACAGCCGCAGTAGCGCTATACCTGTACGAGTGGGAGTGGTGGGGCGCGGCGGGCGCGTGGCACGCGAGCCAGTAGTCGTGCCGCAGCTGGTGCGGGGCGCGCGTGTACAGCCGCAGTAGCGCTATACCTGTACGAGTGGGAGTGGTGGGGCGCGGCGGGCGCGTGGCACGCGAGCCAGTAGTCGTGCCGCAGCTGGTGCGGGGCGCGCGTGTACAGCCGCAGTAGCGCTATACCTGTACGAGTGGGAGTGGTGGGGCGCGGCGGGCGCGTGGCACGCGAGCCAGTAGTCGTGCCGCAGCTGGTGCGGGGCGCGCGTGTACAGCCGCAGTAGCGCTATACCTGTACGAGTGGGAGTGGTGGGGCGCGGCGGGCGCGTGGCACGCGAGCCAGTAGTCGTGCCGCAGCTGGTGCGGGGCGCGCGTGTACAGCCGCAGTAGCGCTATACCTGTACGAGTGGGAGTGGTGGGGCGCGGCGGGCGCGTGGCACGCGAGCCAGTAGTCGTGCCGCAGCTGGTGCGGGGCGCGCGTGTACAGCCGCAGTAGCGCTATACCTGTACGAGTGGGAGTGGTGGGGCGCGGCGGGCGCGTGGCACGCGAGCCAGTAGTCGTGCCGCAGCTGGTGCGGGGCGCGCGTGTACAGCCGCAGTAGCGCTATACCTGTACGAGTGGGAGTGGTGGGGCGCGGCGGGCGCGTGGCACGCGAGCCAGTAGTCGTGCCGCAGCTGGTGCGGGGCGCGCGTGTACAGCCGCAGTAGCGCTATACCTGTACGAGTGGGAGTGGTGGGGCGCGGCGGGCGCGTGGCACGCGAGCCAGTAGTCGTGCCGCAGCTGGTGCGGGGCGCGCGTGTACAGCCGCAGTAGCGCTATACCTGTACGAGTGGGAGTGGTGGGGCGCGGCGGGCGCGTGGCACGCGAGCCAGTAGTCGTGCCGCAGCTGGTGCGGGTCGCGCCGGTACAGTCGCTCGACGCATCGCAGTAGCGCGTCGAGGCGCGTTCGACTCGCGCCGGCGCCCGCGGGCGGCGCAACGCCCTCCGCCGCGTACATTTGTAGCGTCCGCGCCGCTTCGTCCGCCCTGGTAAAGTACAAAATGCAATAAACTTAAGTCCCGAAATTATTAGCAGCCGGTGTTTATTCTATTGTTCTTTGATGTTTGTTTAGTTTGATATTCCCATTTAAAATATTTCAAATATTAAATTCCTTTGAAAATGGAAGACGAGAAGAAAGAGAAGAAGTTGGTTGTGCCGGTTTAGCACTTAAATGCTAAACCGGCGCAACCAACTCTTTTATTAAAAAAGTGTTTAATATTTATAATATTAGCTGGACTTACTTGACTCTCATTTCCATGAGCTTAGAGTGCATAAGCACAATGAAGTCTGTGATAAGCGTGTGTATGCGCCGCTGGTAGTATTCTTCTTTCCATACGTAATCAGTCGACAGGATCGCTTCGTCGAGATATTCAAACACCTGTTACAAAATTGTTTTCACTTCTCATACTCGTAAAGTGCGTCTTTATGTTGGGTATAGGCTGCGTAAAGTCGCTTTTCATGCTCTAGTGCATAAAGTAAAATCTCCATCTAAGTCGCAGACTCTAAGACAAAGGTTGTCAGGTAAACAGCCACACATGCAATTAAACTTCAATAAATAAACTTGTTATTTCATTCTGTTTCTTCATTTTTATACATCATCCATGTTATGATATTAAATTAATAAAACTAGGCAATATTAATGAGTTTTCTAAGAAATTTTTAATATATAATATTTATTTTACAATATTTATGTTTAATTTCCTCATAATCGAAGTAAAAAGCAGAGTGTATAACTTGTACATAAAACCCATTTTAAGCACTTGTTGTACAATCTACTATTTATTTTATCAACTAAGTATGGTTCTTCGAAACGGATAAGAAACATACTTTACGAATTTAAAGTGTAGAATCAAAAAAAAATGTGTTCTTAGGTTTAACACTAAATTATTGCATTGTTTCATCAAATGACGCCTAGAAGGATTTGACATGGTTGGAATATATAGCCACTACCATGAGCTGCAATGTACACCGACCTTGCCGTCGATGGCGGCGTCCACCAGCAGCTCGTCGTGCTCCAGCAGCTCCAGCTTGAGCTGATGGCGCGCGAGTGACTGCGGCCCGCGCTTGAGCGCCGCCAATGCCAGCCCCAGCGACAGCTGCAATGTACACCGACCTTGCCGTCGATGGCGGCGTCCACCAGCAGCTCGTCGTGCTCCAGCAGCTCCAGCTTGAGCTGATGGCGCGCGAGTGACTGCGGCCCGCGCTTGAGCGCCGCCAATGCCAGCCCCAGCGACAGCTGCAATGTACACCGACCTTGCCGTCGATGGCGGCGTCCACCAGCAGCTCGTCGTGCTCCAGCAGCTCCAGCTTGAGCTGATGGCGCGCGAGTGACTGCGGCCCGCGCTTGAGCGCCGCCAATGCCAGCCCCAGCGACAGCTGCAATGTACACCGACCTTGCCGTCGATGGCGGCGTCCACCAGCAGCTCGTCGTGCTCCAGCAGCTCCAGCTTGAGCTGATGGCGCGCGAGTGACTGCGGCCC
The DNA here is from genome assembly GCA_963556745.1 of Catoptria pinella. Classification (NCBI taxonomy): domain Eukaryota; kingdom Metazoa; phylum Arthropoda; class Insecta; order Lepidoptera; family Crambidae; genus Catoptria; species Catoptria pinella. The sequence goes on from OY750760.1 coordinate 15,213,258, forward strand.
GCGCTTGAGCGCCGCCAATGCCAGCCCCAGCGACAGCTGCAATGTACACCGACCTTGCCGTCGATGGCGGCGTCCACCAGCAGCTCGTCGTGCTCCAGCAGCTCCAGCTTGAGCTGATGGCGCGCGAGTGACTGCGGCCCGCGCTTGAGCGCCGCCAATGCCAGCCCCAGCGACAGCTGCAATGTACACCGACCTTGCCGTCGATGGCGGCGTCCACCAGCAGCTCGTCGTGCTCCAGCAGCTCCAGCTTGAGCTGATGGCGCGCGAGTGACTGCGGCCCGCGCTTGAGCGCCGCCAATGCCAGCCCCAGCGACAGCTGCAATGTACACCGACCTTGCCGTCGATGGCGGCGTCCACCAGCAGCTCGTCGTGCTCCAGCAGCTCCAGCTTGAGCTGATGGCGCGCGAGTGACTGCGGCCCGCGCTTGAGCGCCGCCAATGCCAGCCCCAGCGACAGCTGCAATGTACACCGACCTTGCCGTCGATGGCGGCGTCCACCAGCAGCTCGTCGTGCTCCAGCAGCTCCAGCTTGAGCTGATGGCGCGCGAGTGACTGCGGCCCGCGCTTGAGCGCCGCCAATGCCAGCCCCAGCGACAGCTGCAATGTACACCGACCTTGCCGTCGATGGCGGCGTCCACCAGCAGCTCGTCGTGCTCCAGCAGCTCCAGCTTGAGCTGATGGCGCGCGAGTGACTGCGGCCCGCGCTTGAGCGCCGCCAATGCCAGCCCCAGCGACAGCTGCAATGTACACCGACCTTGCCGTCGATGGCGGCGTCCACCAGCAGCTCGTCGTGCTCCAGCAGCTCCAGCTTGAGCTGATGGCGCGCGAGTGACTGCGGCCCGCGCTTGAGCGCCGCCAATGCCAGCCCCAGCGACAGCTGCAATGTACACCGACCTTGCCGTCGATGGCGGCGTCCACCAGCAGCTCGTCGTGCTCCAGCAGCTCCAGCTTGAGCTGATGGCGCGCGAGTGACTGCGGCCCGCGCTTGAGCGCCGCCAATGCCAGCCCCAGCGACAGCTGCAATGTACACCGACCTTGCCGTCGATGGCGGCGTCCACCAGCAGCTCGTCGTGCTCCAGCAGCTCCAGCTTGAGCTGATGGCGCGCGAGTGACTGCGGCCCGCGCTTGAGCGCCGCCAATGCCAGCCCCAGCGACAGCTGCAATGTACACCGACCTTGCCGTCGATGGCGGCGTCCACCAGCAGCTCGTCGTGCTCCAGCAGCTCCAGCTTGAGCTGATGGCGCGCGAGTGACTGCGGCCCGCGCTTGAGCGCCGCCAATGCCAGCCCCAGCGACAGCTGCAATGTACACCGACCTTGCCGTCGATGGCGGCGTCCACCAGCAGCTCGTCGTGCTCCAGCAGCTCCAGCTTGAGCTGATGGCGCGCGAGTGACTGCGGCCCGCGCTTGAGCGCCGCCAATGCCAGCCCCAGCGACAGCTGCAATGTACACCGACCTTGCCGTCGATGGCGGCGTCCACCAGCAGCTCGTCGTGCTCCAGCAGCTCCAGCTTGAGCTGATGGCGCGCGAGAGACTGCGGCCCGCGCTTGAGCGCCGCCAATGCCAGCCCCAGCGACAGCTGCAATGTACACCGACCTTGCCGTCGATGGCGGCGTCCACCAGCAGCTCGTCGTGCTCCAGCAGCTCCAGCTTGAGCTGATGGCGCGCGAGTGACTGCGGCCCGCGCTTGAGCGCCGCCAATGCCAGCCCCAGCGACAGCTGCAATGTACACCGACCTTGCCGTCGATGGCGGCGTCCACCAGCAGCTCGTCGTGCTCCAGCAGCTCCAGCTTGAGCTGATGGCGCGCGAGTGACTGCGGCCCGCGCTTGAGCGCCGCCAATGCCAGCCCCAGCGACAGCTGCAATGTACACCGACCTTGCCGTCGATGGCGGCGTCCACCAGCAGCTCGTCGTGCTCCAGCAGCTCCAGCTTGAGCTGATGGCGCGCGAGTGACTGCGGCCCGCGCTTGAGCGCCGCCAATGCCAGCCCCAGCGACAGCTGCAATGTACACCGACCTTGCCGTCGATGGCGGCGTCCACCAGCAGCTCGTCGTGCTCCAGCAGCTCCAGCTTGAGCTGATGGCGCGCGAGTGACTGCGGCCCGCGCTTGAGCGCCGCCAATGCCAGCCCCAGCGACAGCTGCAATGTACACCGACCTTGCCGTCGATGGCGGCGTCCACCAGCAGCTCGTCGTGCTCCAGCAGCTCCAGCTTGAGCTGATGGCGCGCGAGTGACTGCGGCCCGCGCTTGAGCGCCGCCAATGCCAGCCCCAGCGACAGTTGGCACAGCGCGCGGGCCCCCGCCCCCGCGCCCACGCCCCCTGTTACGCCCGTACCTGTTGCGTGTGATTAGTACTTGGATAAACTTTTACAATCTCTGGCGATCTCAACGAATCGATCTATAGACGAATCTAGGCGTAGAACGAAACATTTTTTGCTAAATTTTCACAACAAATCAATAATGCTCGTTCAAGTTATACTAAACTGTCAGAAATCTGCAATTTGTTTTGAACCCTAATATCCTCGCATTCAAGTATGAAATTCATTCAATTTTATCACCCTGTCGTGGTAGCCCTGCGTGCCGTTGACTGTACATGTACTGTCTGTACTGTCATATATTTCAACTAGATGGTCTATGCATAAAACTGCAGAACCAAAAAACAAAACATACTTATTTCAATAATTTGTTATCTACTCATCTAACTTACCCGGCGCAGAGTTGTCCCCGCCCCCCGCGCCCGGCGACAACTTATCTATTAGCACGGGGATCAGTTCTGGGTCTTCTATTAGAGGCAACATCTTCGCCAACTCTTCACCATCTTCACGTCTGAACAACGAAAATATGAGTCAGTACAATACGTTTCAGTGATACTGGCGGCTCGGAAGATCGTGTGAGAAGCTGCGCAGAACACAATTTCGATGTAAATGTGTGAGAGGCGAATGGTGGGGCACGGCTACGCGCATAGTGGCTAACTTCACAGCCGCCATTAAGGCAAAGCAGTGCACGAAATCATCTGCTCTTTCATTATTTCTTTAGAATATGGTTGAATATTGCATAACTTTAATTTACGCTTCTCCAGAAAGACGAAATTCACAAACATAACTATGAGGTCGTACAGTGCCCGTGGACGCACAGCGTCTCAACTACCAATCACACGTCACACGTAAAACAAACGAACCAATCATAGAGCTCTATTTCAACGTCGTAAGTTCCCATAGGCAAGGATCGTTTGAGTATTGTTCTTGAATACGGGTGTTAGTACATTTTTATAGATTTCTGAAATACTGGATTATTTTTTTAAAATGTACTCGGTTATTGTGTTAGATCAATAAAAAAGCTATCCTTTTTGCATAAAAAATCATATAACTGTCGTTGAAAATTACCAAATCTGACGATTGGAAGTTTAAAGTTTTTATGGTGTTACTAGCGGACCCGACAGACTTCGTCCTGTCAAAAAGATTTGTAATGCGACAGTTTTTTGTTCCTACATATTTTATAGTCGGGGCAAAAATTCTCCTGAAACAACCGTGAGTGCTTGTAATTTAATATGAACTTTATACAATAGTAATAAAGCTTAAATTGACTCTACGTTTTAGTTAGAAAACGTTTGTATGGAAAAGAGAAAATGGCTGTTTTAAAGGATTTTCCGGCAGTTATTTGAACTTGACCATCCTTGAACTTCAACGAACATTTTAAAAAAAGAATTGGCCAAATTGGTCCAGGCGTTGTTGAGTTATGCGCTTAGCAACACATTTTGCGATTCATTTTTATATTATAGATTTAGGATTTTTTTACAGTTACCTAGCCATTTTTCAATATTCTGTTCGGTTATTGTGTTTCTTTGTTTCTTTTTCAGTCACAGTAATTTTTGTGAAGTAGAATTCTACTGTCAGTTCTTCACATTGGAAGCTCAAAAATCAAACCTTACATCAGATCGTGAACCGACCTCGCCTTAAGGATTAAATGCATTTTTACTTTTTATGGAGATCGCCATTGTAATAATAGACAAAAAACATCAAAACTGTAATACCTACTAAAGAAAAATTAACAACAAGTTGACAAGGAATGGGCAATATCAATAAGCAATTTGCTGCTATAACTTGGGTAAATCACTTTTATTTTTTGACAAATATCATTAAAAAAAATTCGTAAAAAAAAAATCACCTGTGTAAAACAGATAAGTCCAAGGCATATAGCAACGCCATCTGCAGTGCCAGTGAGACCTCATCTAATGCACCAGTTGGCCCCAAGGACGGCGAAGTGGTTTGCTGTACCAATAAAATAAACAATTAATTTATGTACCAGTAAGTAATGACTTTTTAAATTTTGAGATTTAAGCATTCACAATGCTATTTTATATAATACTAAATAATATACTAGAAAAAATAGGACTCGCACCAGATCATGTTCTCGGACGGGAATCGAACCCGCGACCTTTGGATATCCGGTCCAATGCTCTGACCGCTGAGCTACCGAGTCACTGGTGAGAACGTCGAATTTCTTCTAGTATATCAACTCTTACGCTGCAAGCCAGCGCCATCTCACCAATGTAGAAGGAATTACCTTCGACATTCAACTGAACATCTTTCCAGATATTTTTAAACAGTTGATTAAGATGAGAAAGCTATATAACTTTTTAAATTTTGAGATTTAAGCATTCACAATGCTATTTTATATAATACTAAATAATATACTAGAAAAAATAGGACTCGCACCAGATCATGTTCTCGGACGGGAATCGAACCCGCGACCTTTGGATATCCGGTCCAATGCTCTGACCGCTGAGCTACCGAGTCACTGGTGAGAACGTCGAATTTCTTCTAGTATATCAACTCTTACGCTGCAAGCCAGCGCCATCTCACCAATGTAGAAGGAATTACCTTCGACATTCAACTGAACATCTTTCCAGATATTTTTAAACAGTTGATTAAGATGAGAAAGCTATATAACTTTTTAAATTTTGAGATTTAAGCATTCACAATGCTATTTTATATAATACTAAATAATATACTAGAAAAAATAGGACTCGCACCAGATCATGTTCTCGGACGGGAATATCTGGAAAGATGTTCAGTTGAATGTCGAAGGTAATTCCTTCTACATTGGTGAGATGGCGCTGGCTTGCAGCGTAAGAGTTGATATACTAGAAGAAATTCGACGTTCTCACCAGTGACTCGGTAGCTCAGCGGTCAGAGCATTGGACCGGATATCCAAAGGGTCGCGGGTTCGATTCCCGTCCGAGAACATGATCTGGTGCGAGTCCTATTTTTTCTAGTATATTATTTAGTATTATATAAAATAGCATTGTGAATGCTTAAATCTCAAAATTTAAAAAGTTATATAGCTTTCTCATCTTAATCAACTGTTTAAAAATATCTGGAAAGATGTTCAGTTGAATGTCGAAGGTAATTCCTTCTACATTGGTGAGATGGCGCTGGCTTGCAGCGTAAGAGTTGATATACTAGAAGAAATTCGACGTTCTCACCAGTGACTCGGTAGCTCAGCGGTCAGAGCATTGGACCGGATATCCAAAGGTCGCGGGTTCGATTCCCGTCCGAGAACATGATCTGGTGCGAGTCCTATTTTTTCTAGTATATTATTTAGTATTACAGTAAGTAATGAAATAAATATTAAATAAAACATTTGACAACATCACATACATTGCTCCGATTCCAAAGTAAGTAGCTAAAGCAGTTGTGTTATGGTAATCAGAGACAACGGTGATATCACAAACATCCAGACCTGAGCCAATATAGAGAAGTTCGTTTTCTAAATTGACCCAACCGGGGATCGAACCCGGGACCTCAGAGATGGCAACACCTTGAAAACCAAACAAAGCCACTAGACTACAGAGGTCGTCAAATGATAACAGAACGTTAGGTAAAGCATTACCTCATTTATCAATCTGATAAGACCTCTGTGTAGACCGCGCTGAGCTGACGCGGCAAATATAACGCCCGCTAGTAATTTTCTGTGGGAAAAAGTAAACATAAACAACTGTGCCTGTATTATGAGCTAGCACGATTAACACCTGTATTCACAAACATTACTACGAGGTCTCATAGTGTGCGCGGACGCACAGGGTACCAAAAACCTATACATGAACAACACTTGAGTCAGAAGCAATGCTATGCGATATATTAAGCAAAGCAACGCAGGCGAGGTATATTAAGCAAAGCAACGCAGTGTAGGTGTACGTCAAAAGATGACACTGACTTTCAAACCAACTTCAAACAATACTGAAGAGAGCAAAGAGAATGTTATATCCCTATGAAAGAGTGTTTGTTAGACTCGATTGCGATCGGTCCCGGGTTCGATTCCCTGCCGGGCAGAAATTGAAATGATGAATTTTAATTTCTGTGACGGGTCTGGGTGGGAGATACTATGTAGTAGGTATATATTTAAAAACTATATCAGTTGTCTAGCATACATATTACAAGCTTTGCTTAGTTTAGGGCTAGATGGCGCCGTGTGAAATTGTCCAAGCATTTTTATTATTATTAAACTCATAATATGCCTATACTGTACAGTCACGCTCGACACTAGCTCGATCTAATGGACAAAAAGAAAGAAAATATTTCAAATTAAAATCATTTTCCTCACCAAACGAATGAAATGATGACACGGTACAGTACCTGGTGTGCTCGATGGAGTCTACCAGCCTGGCGTGGTGCTTGGGCGGCGGGAGCGCGCGGTTCCGCTGCAGCAGGTCGAGCTCGGCCTCCAGCGTGAACTGCCGCAGCGCGTCCAGTACGCCCTCCACCAGCCCGTCGCCCACCAGCTGCTGCACGTATCGGGATACGTACGACACTATCTCCTCGCGCGCTGATATCGACCTGGGACCGAGATGAAAGATCTCGAGGATGAGATATTACATTGCCATTTGACTATTAGCATTTGGTGGCAATTTCAGATCAGACTGAGAAATCTTCAATTTACAAAAGTTTTAGATCAGACTTTGAGAAATCTTCAATATACAAAAGCAACTTGTTTAAAATATAGTTCAATAATGAGAAATAATAAGTTTATTATTAAATTTAGACTTTTCGCATTCACAATGCTATTTTTATATTAAGATAAAAAATATTAGAAAAAATACTAGAAAAAATCGACTCACCCGTAGCACCTCAGACGGGACTCGAACCCGCACCCTTGGGATTCCGGCCCAATGCACTGACCAATTATGCTACCGAGTCGCTAGTGGGAGCGGCGAAATTTCCTAGTACTTTTAACTTCTTCTAAACTGGACTGGAATCCCAAGGGTGCGGGTTCGAGTCCCGTCTGAGGTGCTACGGGTGAGTTGATTTTTTCTAGTATTTTTTCTAATATTATTTATCTTAATAAGTTTATGTATTTTACAGCGTTTAGTAGTCGGCACTAGTAGCCACTCACCAGCACACGCCATCCCTAGCCATGACGAGCTCCTTGAGCGCCTGCACGAGCGCGCGCCGCCCGTCGTAGTACAGCATGACGGCCACCAGCCCCCGCGGCAGGCCCGGGTTGCGCGGCGCCTGCCGTTGCGCTGTGTGCAGCAACTCCAGTGCCAAGTACTCATTCACATTGTACATTTCTGAAATTGTCTACACATGTTTCATTCTGATTTGGTTCCCACTAGGTATTCCACAAAGTATGCGCTAGCAGCTATTTGACTATTATAGCTATTTTTAAGATTTCTGCTCATGAATACTTTAGTAATAAATAAATAACAAATGTTTATGAAGCCACACTGAAAACTGTGGTAGTGTAAACTGTGTTACACTTTACACTGACTACTTCTAAGATTACTGTGCATATTGTACATTGACTTAAATCACTATTTTTGATGCAATGCAAACACATTATCTATTTTACAAAAATTACCATACCTAGCACAATAAAATTTTTCCTCCTTTAATTTTATGTGATATCTTTTAAGTCATGATTAGTAGGAACTGACCTATAAGACACTTTCCTGACAAAGAACATTGTATGTATTTTTTGTAATCACTCATGCAACTTCATTTATATTTTAGAGTAATATGTTTATTAGTTCTGCTGTTATACTTACAAGTAACTTTTTTATACCTAATGAATAGAAAAACAAAATAAATACAGGAGCTTTTATCTAAAAGACAGCTTGCTTGTGTACCTGATATTATAATAGCTTCATCGACAAGTTCCTTCGAAAGGAGGGTTTTACCAATACTGGGCAAAGTCACTCCTTCTGTGATACCTCTCTTAATCTCTTCTCTGCTAGCAGGGTTCTTGGCCTAGAATCATTTTTTCTTAAATTTAGAGCTCAAAGAGAATGAAAACAGATTGTTAAACATCAAACTCCGTTCTCCTTATCAGTTAAAAAAGTCTGGAATGGTAGGAAAATATAGATGATTCAAAAATACTTAATTTTTTAGTTTATTTGAATAAAGAAATTTGGACTCTTGACTCTCTTGACTCAAAAACTTACAGGATTCTTGAGCAAAGACAAAAATGTCTGTTTATGTCTTCTTAATACAGACTCAAATGTGTGAACAGCATATGGGGCTCCTCCGCCCTCGTGTGTGAGGTAGCCTTCCACCACAGCCACAAGCTCCTTGTATGGAGTCCACAAGTCATCTGTGGTAGTTCCTAAATAACAGAACAGAAATAAAAAATAGGGTTAACATCAAACTGTGTTATACAAAGCACATAAAATAAATACAGTGTTAATTCAAAAGATTGTTTTAACACTTTTTAACTTACGGCCAAATACTCAACCGAATCTTAAAGTTAAGGCCACCTTAAATTAAAAAAAGTTGACAGATTTGACAGAAACTCTATGAATTTGACAGCCTCCTTAAAGTTAAGGAGACCTTAACTAAAGATTTTAGCTAAGAAGCCTTTCAAGTATTCGGACGCTAGACACTTGTCTAAATATGATGCTGTTAGTTTTTGACAATATTGTTTGAAAGGGACAGCATCACATTTAAACAGGTGTCTAAGTTAAACAGTGTTTAAAAATCTTTTGTATATATTTCAAGTGCTTTGTACCTTATCAATAACTATTTCATTATCCCCTTACCCTAATCCCAATTTATTTGGGATTGGTGCAGTGCATCCTTCTCTTCCATTCCTTTCTATCACTCGTCATCTGCTCATCCACTCCCTTCACATTAATATCATTCCACACACAATCCATCCATCTGTTCTGTGGTCTACTTCCTCTGACTTTCCAGCCTTCAACATCCATATCCATTACTCTTCTAGTAACATGCCTTTCATCCCTTCTCATAAGCCCACACCCAGCCAGACCATTCCCTTTAAATTTTTCTATCACTGGTGCTGCTTTCAAACTTCCTCTCATACTTCTTGTCAAATAACTATGTATAATGTAATAATTGTATGCGAGATACTCGGTAAAAAACAATATATTATTTCGGAATATCATTAATTATGGTCAGTTTGATAATGCTGTTTCTTGTGTGTATTTTACTTGTCGGCTAAAAAATTAGACTACTTTACACTGTTAGATAAGTTAAGTAAAATATTATTTCGTTTCACAAAATGTAGGTACAGATTTACCAATACATAATAGCTCGAAGGTTTATATTGACCCAATATTGACCAAGGTAATGCAATATTGTGGTTTTCACTAAACTAACCTATAATACTAAAGTGGCTTAGTGTAATTTTATTAATTTACAACATAATATTTGAAGGCGTCTCGCATGAATTTATAATAAGTTAAGTTTTCTGCTAAGAGCACTTAGAACATGCAAAAATAACTGCAATCTATTTTACCGCCTAGTCTAGACTAGGTAGGTAGGTTATGTTTTGAATTATTGTTAGAATTACCTTCATTTATATCCATGGCGACTTTGTATGCACACGCAATCAAAAGTGATTATTTGAATCACACTTATTTATTTTCTGTGCCCTCGTTAATTTTCTAGTCTTTCGGTTTGGTTGGGAAGTCAAAACACAACCGCTTTTCAAGCACTAGCTTAGCTGCACTAGCACTTTGTTTTTGATGCACACACACAATACAGACACAACACATCACAGTACAGATTGATTGCATATTTTGTACAGATGAGAGCTTTTCAATGATACATTTAAGAATAAAAATCATTTTTCTTACTAGATGGCGTTATTTAAAAGTATCAAGCTCTGATTTAAGGCTGGCCACAAACCTACCGGATTCATTTCTTTACTTTGCTGTTCTAGTTGAACATAGGCTACCGGATAACTCATCGAATTTCGGAAAGTCTGCTGAGCTTCATATTAAAACACATAAATCGAGCCTCAATCGGGCCAAAATGGCGAACCCTAATTTAAGATGTCACACGAACATCGATATTTTCTAAATAACTTCGGCGAATAGTATGTACAATACGAAACTTCTAACTTCGATTCATCTGTTTTAGGCTGGCCCCAGACCTACCGGTTTCATTTCTTTTCTTTGCTATTCTAGTAGAACAGGGCCTAGCCAAAGTTACATTTGCAAATATTAGTTATCGCTTCGCTTTCGAAACATGTATGGGATTGACATCAGGTTTCGTTAACAATCGAATTTTAAACCGTCAAATTCATACATGTTTGGAAGCGAAGCGATAACGAAAATTTGTAAATGTGACATTGGCTACGTGCTCTGGGGGCCGTACCAGCTAACGCATCGAACTTCTGAAAGTCTGGTGAGCTTCAACTTAAAAACAGATAAATCGAAGTAAGAAGTTTCGTATTGTAATTATTTAAAAGATATCGATGTTCGTGTGACATCATAAATTAGTGTTCGCCATTTTGGCCCGACTGGGGCTCGATTTATCTGTTTTAATTAGAAGCCCGGCAGACTTTCCGAAGTTCGAAGCGTTAGCTGGTAGCCCCTGTTCAACTAAAACAGCAAAGCAAAGAAATGAAACCGGTAGGTCTGGGGCCAGCCTAATACATAGCGCCATCGAGTAAAAAAATGTTTTTTTTCTTAAATGATGTGTTATTGAAAATTAAAAAGCTCTCACAAACCCTCTAAGCATGAACCCTATTTTTAACCGACTTCAAAAAAAGGAGGAGGTTCCACGTTCGTCTGTTTTATTTTTATTTTATTTTTTATGTATGTCCACCGATTACTCAAAAACGGCTGAACCGATTGACATGATTCAAACGCCACTTTATCAGGTTTTGAAAATTTTAAATCGGTTCAGTAGTTTTCGAGTAATCCTAATTTAAATGTAATTTTTTAGGTAGCTTGCACGAGTTTTAACGGATCTTGAGACATAACTTCTATGTTTATAAACCGATTTAGATAATTCTTGTTTTGTTAGAAAGGGGATACTTTAAGAGTGTTTTCGTTTAAATTTATTTCACATTGGACCTTGGACTTCGAAGATACACAAGAGAAATTTTCAAAATCAAATAGGATAGTGTATTAGTGATTACTCTACGGTATTGAAAGGTTTCGCATCAGCCCTTTTTATTGTTACTGCTGGGGCTGGGATACAAGCCCTACTTATGGGCTGATGAGTAGGATGGACCATAACCCACCGCGCGGGCCCAATGCGGATTGGTGGGTGTTAATGAGTGCAAATAGGACTAACGGCTTAACGTGTCTTCTGAAGCACGGAGGAGCTCGAGATATACTACACACTTTGGTCACCCACCCCATGACTGACCCTTGCTAAAATTAACAGCGCGAAAAGTGGACATTGAGTTATTAAGAGTATTATACCCGACTTCAAAAGACGTTTTTTAATATCAGAAATGCGTAGGTACTTGAATAGTAATTATGCAGATTTGAATATTATTCTTGCTTTTTAGAGCTGTTGCTTTTTTATAGCATTTTTAAGGTTTTTTGAAGAAGGTTTTTCTTTTTAATATTTTTTTAAAAGCTTTCTTCTCTATGATTTAAACTTTGACATTGACATTTCGCCGTTTTAGTTAGCACAATTCTGCGATTTTAGCAGAATTTGACCCACCAATTTAGGGCTTAGCATATTATGTCGCAGATTAGAAAAAGTTGGTAGTTTTAGCAGAATCTAATAAAACCTTAATAGAAATTTAGCAGAATTCAATTTGTTTGAATTTTCTTGTTGTACTAGCAAGCCTCTAGTACCGCAGAATGCTGCAATAACTTTTCCATTTTAGCTCAACTTTGCCGACTTATATTTACGATGCTTACTTTGTTCATATTATATTGTTTTAAATATCCATGGTTATTGAAGTTATTAGATTAAGCAATTTCGGGATCTCAAAAATAAAAATGTACGCACAACAGCGTGACAACAGCACGGTAAGTTAAACAGTTGAAATACGAAAACAGCTTTTATTATGTACGGCATAAAGACGTTCTCAAGGTCAATGTGTATAGTCTGACGTGCCGCTGACTGTACATGGTGTAAACCCAGACATAGTTTATTCTAATTTGTTCATATATTTTTTACCATTTTGTACTAATTTTATATAATTAAATGAATATGAATATGAATATTATGACAACTTTTTTTTTTATGGTACCATTTATGTTCTGTCAGATGCACTGAGCAAGCAAGACATAATGTGCACCAAACTCATAATAATTAAGAGCTGCGGCGGTATCAGCTAAAAACATTGAAGTTCATGTTAACTGTGTTTTGACAGATGTATGTGATACATTGCTATTTTTCTTTGTTAAGTTGTTATTTGTGCCAAGACGAAGTAGCAATGTATCAGATACATCTGTCAAAACACAGTTAACATGAACTTCAATGTTTTTAGCTGATAGAGCCCCTGAATGCTCTAAGACCAAAGTTATCGGAGTGAGTGGCACTTTTTTTTGTCGTAACTTTTGAAGTTTAGACGGTTCTTATCGAAGGTGCAAACATTATTTTTGCATTTTAAAATAAAAGTTTAGCAGAATTTAGCAGATTTTAACGGAGCTGCTAGCATAATGTTAAATTTTAATCTGGTCACCCTGATACGGTGTAATTAAAATGCCTATGCTCATGATGCTCTAGGGTTGCTTAAATTAAAAACCAATTCAAAATAAATGCTAATCTTTTTTCATACAAAACTGTAATTCGTATTAAAAGTTAAAATGTATGGACTGGACTACGATCTATGCGTTCTTAATGCTCTAAGATCTATGCAAAGTCACTGTGCTGCCACTGCCACGTATAAAAAAAAAGTATAGGAGCGCGGGAAACTTTTAAAGTGGAAAAGTTATCTTTTAAAATAATTTTAAATAAATAAATTTTCCCGAGTTTATTAACTATAATTTATTGCAGAATTACTTATTTTGTATTGTAGTTTCGTATAGTTTTGTGAAAAATGGGGAGGAGTAAAGCAGCAAAAAAGCGGAAAAAACTTGACCCAGATAAAGATGATGACGGCGAAGGGCCTGTCGATTCTACCTCTTCAGATTCGGATGAAGAAGGGGAGGAGGCCTCGCGAAAACCTTATTTTGTTACGGATTACACCCGGTTATACCAGGAAGACTCTATGTATTCTGAATACATAGTCTTTGTGGAGTCTGCTGACGCTCAAAGACCTATTGGATCCAGGGATTTACTTTCAATTTCTAACTGTATTCGAAGATTTAACAAAGGAGTCAAATACTTAAAATCTATAAATAGATACAAGATTGGAGTATACTTTGAAAAGCCAAACTTGGCTAATGCTTTACTAAACAATAAAACTTTTTTATCAGAAAACAATTTCAAAGCTAGCATTCCAGCTTCTTCAACTGAAATAACAGGAATAATAAGAAATGTTCCCATTAAATATACCAACAAAAAAATTTTTACTATGCTTTCAAGTTTCAAGAAAATTATAAGTATTAGACGTTTTTTCAGAAAGCAGTTTAATGATGATGGTTCTGGTTTTTCTCTTCAGCCGACGCAGACCGTCGCTATCGTGTTTGCAGCTACCCAATTGCCTGATTTCGTGGACTTAGATGGATGGAGACACTCAGTCTCTCAGTATGTACCTCCGGTCAAACAATGCTACAGATGTCTAAGGTACGGCCATATTTCTAAATATTGCAAGAATCCAGAAAGATGCTCCATCTGTATCAAAAATCACAATTTTAAGGAATGTACAACACCAAAAGAAAAAGCTGTTTGTGCTCATTGCAATGGTAACCATATAAGTATTTCTGGCCAATGTCCAGTAAAACAACAAAAAATTATTGAAAACAAAAACAAACATCAACCTCCTCTTTTTTCTAGTCTATTTGACAAAAAACAATTTCCTGAAATGAAATCTACTACTAATACTACTGCTAAAAGAACTGAACCTCAAAATTTGCTTTCAATGTTAAATTCTGATTCATTGTCCATGGAAATACTTTTGGAAACTATTGTTAAACTTATCACTTTAAATAAGACACAGAATACTGCTATATCTTCAAAGAATATTATTGAAATTTTGACTGAAACTCTATGTAATAAAAATAAAAGACTTTAAAATTCACTCAGCAACTAAAATTATTACAATGGAATGCTCAAAGTTTGATGTGCAATCGACATACTTTAACTAGATTCATGTATGATCAATCTATAGATATTGCAGTTATTTCTGAAACGTGGCTGAAACCTCATATAAAGTTAAAAATAAAAGGTTATAATATAGAACGTAATGACTGTGGCAACAAACATAATGGAGTTGCTATAATTATAAATAATAAACTACAATATGAAAAAGTGCAAACAGTTTTTGATGATTCATTACAAAATGTAGCAGTGAGAGTAAAAGTTAATAATAAGCATTTAACTATAGTATCAGCTTATTGCCCAAGTCAAAGTTTTTCTAGATTTTCCATAAAGAAATTTACAGATTTAGTCAATAGCTTACCTAAGCCAGCTTATATAGCTGGAGACTTCAACGCTCATCATACTATTTGGGGGTGTCATTCTATAGATGCACGTGGTAGAGATTTATTAGATTGCTTAGTTGACTATGACTTAGTTTTATTAAATGATAAACAACCAACCACTGTAGGTACTGATAAATGGAGACCAAATGGTTTAGATCTAACAATGGTCAGTTCTAGCATAGCTTTAAATAGCAACTGGTATGTACATGATGATCCATTGGGAAGCTATCACTTGCCTACTTTAACAAGTTTACTTTTTGAAGGTTCGCAGACTCTGCTTACTTCACCTTCTGTACACGATCTACCGTATGGAAACAATTTACGTTTGGTAAATTGGGAATATTACTCTGACTTAGTTAATAACTTATTAAAAGAATTCTCTATAAATTCTAAAGATTCGCTTTCTGCTTATTATGATTTTTGTAAGATTATTTTATTTGCAATAGATAATTCTATTCCCTGTAAACATAATAAAAAAACACGTCAACGTCAACAACTACCACAGATTATACACCATCAACATGACAATAATAGTGACAATGACAACACTATCCATTCAAAACATAGACGCCGTCTTTCACTACCTTGGTGGAATGAAAAGTGTGCTAGGGCTGTACAAAACTGTAAAGAAGCTTATGTAATTTTTAAAAACAATCCTTCCACTGAAAATTTTATTAATTTTAAGAATTTACAAGCTCAAAAGAAATTGGTTATCAAAAAGGAAAGATGTGATAGTTGGAAAGAGTTTTGTTCAGATATAAATAGGTTATCTTCCATGTCAAAGATTTGGCAGACTATGCGAAAATTCAATAAATCTTTTGTCCCACCTTCTGATCAATATAATGATAATGTTTGGGTGAACGATTTTCTTCAAAAATTTACACCAGATTACGTAGATCAGCCTCCCAATTTCACTTATAATTCAGAATCTCACAATGATCAAAATGAATCGTATTTACTCTCACCTTTCAGTATAGCAGAATTAGACTCCGCAATCAAATCTAGAAGAGATTCATCCTGTGGTTTAGATGGTATATCGTATAAAATGTTAAAAAAGTTAAATCATAATAATTTAGAAAAACTTTTAAATATCTTAAACAATCTATGGCTTAATAATATGATACCTGAAGAATGGAAAACTGATTGTCTTATCCCTGTTTTGAAACCGGAAAAAAGTAAAGATTGTCCAGATTCTTATAGACCTATTGCTTTAACTTCTTGTCTTGGAAAAATTTTCGAGCAATTAATAAAACAACGCTTAGAATTTTATATTGAGAGTAATAATCTTTTACCAAACAACCAATTTGGTTTTAGGCGTGGTCGTTCTGCAAGAGAGAGTATTGGATATCTTTTTGTAGATATTCAAAAAGCTTTGAGTGAAAATAAATTCCTTGTTTGTGTATTTTTTGATATAGTGGGTGCTTTTAATAATGTAAATCTCTCTATTCTGGGAACAATCTTATCTTCTTTAGGTATTCCTCAAAAACTAGTGAGCTGGATTTATGAATTTTTAAATGGACGTAAAGTGTTTGTAAAGATGAACAACAAACTACATGGTCCACGCTTGTCTCATAAAGGTGTATGTCAAGGTGGTATATTAAGCCCTTTGTTGTATATTTTGTATATAAATAGATTAAACATTATTCTAGGTCCAGATCCTTCTATATGTAATCTTCAATTTGCAGACGATTTAGCTATTTATACTCAGGGTTCGTCACTTAACGAAATAAAAAATAAATTAAATAACACTCTTTCTCGTTTAAGTGATTATTTCAGGTATTTAAATTTAGATGTAAGTCCTAATAAAAGTAAAGTTATAGTCTTCAAGAAACGGTATATTAATTTATCAAAGTTCGAGCTATGTTATGAAAATGAAAAATTGCCTATTGTTGCATCTGCTAAATTTTTGGGAGTGATATTTCAACAGTACTTTAAATGGAAGGGTTATGTCGATTGCCTAATCGAACGAGCACTAAGAGCCTCCAATTTATTAAAATCACTTGTTGGTACACATTGGGGCGCAGACCCGAAAATCTTATTAATATTGTATAAAGCTTTAGTCAAAAGTCATTTTGAATATGCATCATTTTGTTTCGCTTCAGATAAACTTTTAGTTGATAAACTTGATAAAGTCCAAAATAAAAACCTTAGAATTATCTTGGGGGCCTTCAAAACGTCTCCTATAAATTCTTTGCAAGTAGAATGTAATGTGCCACCTCTTTGTATACGTTTTGAATTTCTTAAATACAAATTCATTCTCAAGTTATTGTCTGTAAACAATAATCCATTCTTATTGAAATTATTATCAACTGCTAACATTCGATCATACTTGCACGATGATTTGAACGAAATCTTAAAGCTGAAAGAAAACAATAATGTTCATAGTAGTAATAAGTTAAATTGCTATAGTGGTGTATATAGTAGTAAATTTCATGAAATTTTAATAGTCATTTCTAAAACATTATCTTGTAAATATGATGTTTATAATGATTTAAGTCTATGGGCGGATCATAAGCAAATATACACAGACGGAGCTAAAAATGATTTATCTGTTTCAATGGCCTTTTACGATGCACAGTCTAAAATCTGCCATGGTTTAAAGTTACCTAAAAGTGCGAGCATATATACAGCAGAGGCTGCTGCTATATTAGCAGCATTACAATATATTGAAAAGTCGAATTACAACAAATGGATTGTTATATCTGATAGTTTGAGCATACTGGAAGCTTTGAATAATCCGTCTTTAAACGCTAAAACCAATTATTTAGTTTATGACATACGAGAATGTATATACAAACTGAAAGAAGCGGGTATAGATATTATTCTATTTTGGACTCCTTCCCATATTGGAGTAGTCGGCAATGAAGAAGCTGATACTTTTGCTAAATTCATTACAAATACTACTGAAGTAGTTCCTGAAAAAGACATTAAAATTCCTGAATCTGATTGCATCAGCATAATCAAAGATCATTTTCACAAGAAGTGGCTCCAACATTGGCATGAAACTTTGCGGGAAAAAGGTACCTGGTACCATAGAGTAAATTCAGAAATTAAACGGCCGTGGTTTGTTAATAAGAATTACGCTAATAGATCATTTTACAGAATAATGTGTCGCTTGCGTATTGGACATGGACGCTTTAATGAACATTTACACAGGATGAACATGACCTCCTCCCCTACATGTTCGTACTGCAACTTCTCTAATCAAACTTTACATCATATCTTTTTCGACTGTCCGAACTTCTCCATCCAAAGGATTATTTTAATAAATAAATTACTTGAGCTGTATAATACCCCTGATAATATACCGCGCTCTCTTCCGGATTTACTTAAAAATTTCAAATGCTATCCTGCTCTATACAATTTTATAAGAAGCACAATGGAAGACATATGAGAAGAATGAAGACTGAAAACTTGTAAACATACGCTGTACAAATATCTTGTAAAATAACTCTGAAGTCATGGCTGTATGGCGCAAATGAGCCCTTGCCTTTTCTGCGTATAGCGGAAAAAATTGAACCAAAAAAAAAAAAAAAAAAAAGTATATTGGCGGGAAGTTCTTATTTTTTCTGTGTTGCAATTTGAAATTGTTTTATAATATTTAAGTACGTTAATTTCCTCACAATCCAAGTGAAAAGCAGAGTGTATATTTAACTCGTATATAAAACCCATTATACCCTCGACTTGACTATCCACCGTCCGGATATACAACGTGTTACAAAAGTACCCCTAATGCCGAATATGGTAGATAGAGACCATCAAACTGAACAACTTTTACTATGGGACCAACTCTGAAATCGCGAAAAAAATATCAGCTGTTTCATACAAAAATTAATTACGAAAATATCAAAATGTTTTTGTTAGGGGTACTTTTGTAACACCTTGTATACGTCTCGGGTAAATGGTACGTTTTATGCACTTGTTGTACATACAATCTACTATTATATGCCACCTAAAAATAAATATTATGCCGATTTTCAAATGGTTACGCTCAAGTGTGGCGCGATCGCTTTTTCGTATCCTTCGTTAGGGCTGAAATTTTCAGGCATGTTTTTTACTCACTCACTGTTCGCCGGATTCTTAAATCTATAGCTGGCATTTTTTTCAAACTTCTGCGACAAACAGTTTTCGAGATATGGAAAACCCCTAAACGGCTACCCCAGCAAAATCTTGAATATCTCATATTCTTTAGAACTCATCAAAGGCTGTATTTTCATGTAGGTACTTGTTTTCAGGCTAAACGCATTTTTCGAAAACATTTTGCTGGTGTAACGTTACGCCAGCAAAATCAGTTTTTCTTAAATCATTTCGAAAATGCAACTTGAACTGTGCTATACTTGAACAAATTGCATCTAACTATGAACTAATTAAATGTAATACTCTCATTTCTCTAAGGCACATTATTTTGCTGGGCTTACGCTTTCTGAATAGATCGTACGAGCAAACGATTCGTTTTTGCCCCACGACGAGATTGAATACACACATTTTAGAGCGCGACAGTCTATAGAAATGTGTCATGCGATGAAAAAACCCCATCATGATAAAACAGTATGGTGTTATAGAATTGTCTTTAATCTATCACAACATTTAAGATAAATACTTAAGTTACAGACACTGAGAATGTTTTAACAATAAAATTAGTAAAAATATATACTCTAACTAATCTAATTATATGTATGTATTAAATAAAATACTTACACACTTTAATTATTATATAAAATAGGTACAGCAAAGTGAATTTCCACAAGAACTAGAGTGCATTTCAAATTTAGTTTCCTTTTGACCAAATTTCTGCAAAGCAAAATATTGCTTATGTAATGGGAATAAAGTTCAAGACAGAGTTCAAGAAAATTTATGTTTATCAAAATTGGACTCTGTTCCTTTACGTCAATAAATGTTTTGTTTTGTTCTCATCATAGGAACTATAATTTGAAGAACACTGATCTTTTAAACAGTTTGTTCTATAGTAAAAAGATATTCTGTGCATTTGTTCCTATAAAAAGTATTATTGTAAAATACAATATTATTGAAAAAATCACCAACATTAGTAGTTTGAACAGGTAATGAGTTTAAAATGTCAATTTTATCATTATTCTGCAACTTATCACATTCTATTTGAATAGCATCTAAATATTTAAATGAAGATTTGTTCATTAAATTACACAAAACAATGCTTTCACTTGAAGTGAATCCAGTCTTCTCAAAACATTTCTTGGAAATTATGTACAAAATACTTACATTGAAGTGAGATAACAAGTTAAGATTCTGTACTACAAGAGTTTCACCCACAGACAACAGTTTCAACATGCTCATAAATGTGCGGAAACATCTCTTTTCAAATACACTATAGCTTTCCGAGTGATCAAATTCTGGAAGGCAAAGTGTTTTATAACATTTGATTTCCAAATTACGTAACTTTTCTCCTGATGATTTGATACCTTTGGTGAAGATGATTTCTTTGAATTCACTTTCTGTCATGATTTGCTGGTACAACCTGAATATTGGCACAAATATAAACTTTGAGCTATTAATTTTCTGCAGTGGAAGTCCATTTGTAAAAATAATATTTAATGTAATGTCTTCATCATAAAATGTTAGCCATTTTATTTGTTCACTGATCAATATCAAAGGGTTTGACAAAATTTCTGTCTGCAGGAAAGAGTACAAATTTTTTGACTTTTCTTTCAAAGATAACTTGGTATAAAGCTGTCGTTCTGTGTATGACCCACGATGATATCTGGGATTCATGTTCACCTTATTCTCTTGGTGTAGTGCGCCTTTCAATATCTCTTGCTCATTGTCCAATGGCTTTAAACTATACTGCCAAATGAACTGAGCTGCAACAAGTGCCCTTATTTGTTTGATGTCTCTATGAAGGGCTATATTTTTCTGCATGAGATAAGCTTGCAAGTTATTATTAATTACTTGACACTGTATTGAGCAGAAGTAATCTGCACATTCCTCTATTTGCTTCAGAAAATTTTCTGGTATAGATTCCAAAGGAAATAAAGAAAATTTTCCATACAATTCAGTTCCATAAGCTGATTTAAAGGTAGGTAGATAATTCTGCAACTCATTTATACCTCTGTAATCAAGGCAAACAGCATATACTTCAGAGTTGCCCTGGCGAGAAGTTACTGGCTTATAAATGTTGACTTCCTTAAACATGTGGTTGATCAAATACAAGAGGCCCACAGTGGAATGCTCAAATATTGTAAAGAGCTTGAAAATTAGTGTTCCACCTGTAAATAGACAGTTCAGATTAATAGGTTTTTACATATGAAATTGCCATTTTGTATGGATAATTTTACTATAATACAACTGTGAACGCCAATGTTACGAAACTGTTACATACAAATATTTAAAAACTTAGCTAACTTATGAATGACATTTAGGGCGTAAAAAACAAGTGTTGACTAAGTTACAAAAAATAAGGTAGTCATTTCTGTTAACAAAACAAACTAATATTTTTTTTAACCCCTCTTTGCGCTGCGTCAGGGGGTTAAAAAGGATTCACTTTACCTACTTTCAAGGCATTTTTGTTTCATGTTAAGAAAACTATAATATAGTAGATTGTACAACAAGTGCATAAAATGCATCATTTTACCCGAGGCGTATGGCGAGGGTGGATAGGCAAGTCTAGGGTAAAATGGGTTTTATGTATGAGTTATACACTCTGCTTTTCACTTTGATTGTGAGGAAATTAAACGTAAATATTGTAAAACAATTTCAAATAGCAACACAAAGAAAAAATAAGGACTTCCCGCCAATATACTTTGTTTCTTTTTTTTATACATGTGGCAGTGGCAGCACAGTGACTTACTTTGTACAACATAGATCATAGTCCATTAATATTGCCTAGTTTTATTAATTTAGTATTATAACATGGATAATGTATAAAAATTAAGAAACAAAATGAAATAACAAGTTTATTTAACAAAGTTTAATTGCGTGTGTGGCTGTTTACCTGATGACCTTTGTCAGAGTCTGAGACTTAGATGAAGATATTACTTTATGCACTAGAGCATGAAAAGCGATTTTAAGCAGCCTATACCCAACATAAAGACGAACTTTACGAGCATGAGAAGTGAAAAGGATAGTTGTCTATGATGGCTGTAATTCAATATAACATCCAGCAATTGATGAATATTTTAAATCATAGAATTCTGACAAAGACCTAATATTTAATTACCTTGACTGAGAGCTTGAAGAGCAGTTATTATTTCACAGTAGTGTAGAGGGGAAGTGACTTCTTCTTGGGCATCTGGTCTTTGCATGCAGTCAATAGAACCATCAGCAGTTACCAATAACACCTGGGGAGAGATATCATTATCACATACATGCTACAAAAATCTTAACAAAAAGTAATATGAAATGAACAATGCTTTACCTTCCCCAGTAATTTAGCTTTTCTCACTGTAGCCTGTGAGTTATCCCAGTCCATAAGATTTCCAGTGCTGTCAGCACCAAAATCCCAATTGTTCAGAGTGTGGAACATAAACCGGTCATCGCTAATCATATTAGATGGTGAGTTGCCTTCATAGTATGGGTTCAAAGTATTTGCAACCCATTTCCACTACAAAGGGAAAATAAACATGTTTTAAGTAGTTTCCAGCTGTAAGTACATTTTTATTTAACACAAGTGAGTAACTTACATTTAGATTTGGGTAGTTCAGCTTCAAAAAATGGTTCAGTGATGTTATAAATGCTCCAGGAGCCTCACATAAGTGAAGAGATACAATTTTTTGTTCTACAACTGCCTGTTTCGGAACTACTCCATAAGTAGATGCACATTCATAAAACTTTGTCCAGGCTTGAGTTAGAAACTCTGGATTTATGAGGCATTTAATCTTCCAGCCCACTTCACCGGCTGGATTTCTTCGCCTAGTATGACTGCTCCACTCTTCAATGTTGAAATCATTCAACTGACTCTTATGGAAGTTCAGTCGACTTTTTAAAATTTCCAATTCTTTTACCTTCCATGGTGGTGCAGAAAACCAAAAATTTCTATCAGGTAACTTCCAGCTACTATCAAATCTAAATTGAAACTTCTTATTAAAAAGATCATTTAATTCATCTTGAAATTCTTCGGGTCTGTAGAATCTTGATCTTGGTTGAAAAAAGTGATTATCAAAGCTCTGGTTCATATTTTTGCTGACTGATATCACATCACATCACACTAAAAATTAATTAAAGGCAACCTAAATAAAGTCCGGTTAGCACCCCAAAATTCAGTTGATTATTAACTGTTATTAGCAGGAAATTTAATTACTGGACTTTAATCACCTTTAATCATATTATCTGAAGAAATAGATAAAGAAGGATAAAAAATAAACAAACATTTCCCGACCATTGTAAACCACACAGATTAGGTAAATTGAACAATTTTACAGTTGATATTGATAATAGTTATCACAGACTACTTAAGTACAAAAGTTTGGTTATTATCGATAATCGGATATTTAGGTTTACAACTAGTAAATTTCCTTTTGATGTCTTTGGTTGGATATATAGGCTATCGATATAATAATATATCGATATTATCGTGATTATTCGCGATAACAGCCGGTCTACATGAACGTTAACGCGTTTACAATATCTAGCGTGACGTCGCTCATGATGTTATTACTAGCGCCATCTTGGGCTCACTCACAGCGACCATACCTCGGACTCCGAGGTATGGTCGCTGTGAGGGATGTCAGACGGCCACTCAGAAATCCTTGTACCGAGCTGGCTGAAAAGCTGGTATTGAGAACGCAAATCTTGGTACGCCTGTGCTCCGCTGCGGCGCTGCCAACACTGGTATATAAACTATGTCGGAAATCGCATCCTAGTGAAAAAAAAATTATATTTCAATTTCAGGTACCGTTAATAGAAGGCAGTAATTAATGAACGCATTGAAAAAATACCACTTTAAACCGTTTTTTTTGCATTTCAGACCTATAATGTGCCATTATATATATATATATATATATATATATATATGTGCTATAATGCCATTGTCGGTGTATGTTTGTCGGTTAACGGCCAATCTTGGTATTTTTGCGTACAAGGACCGAGTAGTCTTGGTACTTGGTACGTGACGCTAAAAACTGGTATGTTTACCAAGAAGTTGGTACGTCTGACATCCCTGCCTCGGAGTGTCACTGTGGGCGTCCTGTCAAAAGTGTTATATGACTGTCAAACGAGTCGTGTGTCAGAATTTTATTTCGTTATAAATACAAAAAGTAATAGCGTTCGTTATAGAAGGAGCTTTTTCCCTCTCCACGCATTATATTGGTTAGCATTTTGGTAATATTAATTTTGAGATTGAAAAACATATTATTTGTGCACGCACACGCTCAACACGACTCAGTAAGCAAACGCTCTTCTTCAATATCATTGCTCTCGAGAGTGAAAATAGTTTCTAGCCATTAATCCATCTTGTTTTTGAGATTAGAATGAAGTTTAAACGCGCTTACGAACGGTCCGCATCTCTAACTGTCATTTGCCGATTTTATCGAAATCAAATACGGAACGCGCGTGAACGCAGCTCTAGCTTACAACTTCGTGCTAGCCTCAGAAAAATAACAGTTATTCTTCTGAGGTGCTAGCTTAGAGCATTAAAGCTCTAAGGGTGCTAGCTTAGAGCATTAAAGCTTTAAGGGCGCTAGCCATAGGACTCTCAGAAAAATAACTTAGTTATTCTTCTGAGAATTAGTGCTAGCATCCCTGATTTTATGTCAAAATTACAGATGTCAAAATGGTTAGTAAGTATTCATTCTGTGGTAAGATATAGAGTTTTCCAAAGATAATATAATCACTTAAATCACTACCTAAGTTACGTACAGCACACGTAGTTCTCTATTACGTCTGTGATGGCTGACTGGCTGGCTGTGTTGTGTCTCGTAGACTCGAATCTCGATGTACCTACCTATATAATATTTTTTGGTTTATTTATTGGTTCATTTGCTAATATAATTTGTCATTAATATTGCGCAATTCTACCCTACTTTCGTTTTAAAAAAATATTCTCTAACTGTTACTGACTGAATCAATGTGAGTGATCGGATCCGAGGACTAAGTTTATGTGAAAGACTATGATGGGAACAGGTACGACAAAATTGACTTGACCTGACGGAGTTATCTATTCGATGCATTGAATAAAAAACATTGATAATATAAATTATGTATCACGGTACTCCAAATAACCGATATGAAGACCGTAAAGAAGACAAACCACCGTACTCAAGAGTCTTTGTTGTTTGCAGCAAACAAACTCAGGAAGCAGACTTGAGAATTCCATTTGAACAATATGGTGACATAGAGGACCTATATATGCCCAGAGACCGTAACACTAGAGATACCAAAGGGGTAGCATACATAAAATTTAGTAAAACATCATCAGCAGCTGCAGCCATTCATGATCTTCAAGCAAATCCTTTTAAGATAAATAACAAGCACATAAAAGTTATGGTAGCTTCAAGTAAACATGATTCAAATTTGAATTCAACTAACGAAGAAAGATATCGAAGACTCTTCATAAAAGTTAAGAAAGATGTGGCTGAAAGTGAGATATATGATCATTTCTCAAGATTTGGACATGTTGACTCTGTTTACTTACAAAAAGATAAAGCTACAGATAAATGCAAAGGTTTTGCTTATGTACACTATTGTAGCTTCTTGGATGCTGCAAAAGCTTTTGAGGGATGTGATAGACAATATAAAGCTGTGTTTGCTACCCCTAAAGATGAATTAAAACGTCCTAGAAATAGTCTTGAACAGACATATGGATCTCAAGGAGATAATTCTTATTCTGGAAATCATCCACTTGCATTCAAGGACAATTACATGACAGAACAGAGAAATGACAGTTTGAATCTGTTACCAAATGTACCCTCTCAGTATTATAATGCAGTTGTTGTGACTTGTAGTCCACACGTGCCTCAAAAGTATATTGAAAAATTATTCAACATTGTGCCTGGAATGGTTGAGTGCCAGTATACACTTGATAGATATAATGGCTATTGTAAAGCTCTAATAACATATGACAATGCAAAAGCAGCAGCATGTGCAGTTGAAAAAATTAACACTTTTGAATTTCCATCTGGGGAAATTGTTTCTGTTAAACCTGATGAAAATCCTATTAATAAAGCTGCTTTTAAGCTTACAAATATAGTTAATAATTTCAAAAACTCTTTAGATGCAGGCAATCCTGATTTACTGCAACTGGCTGATGCTATAGCACACGCATCAACATTGATAAAGGCAGCTACAACTGGCAAAATTGAACTAAATCCTCATGTCACAGAATCTCCAGACAATTATTGTAGTGTGCCTTTACCATCGCCTCAACCGATGGCTAGTCCGAATAGTAGAGTTGCACAAAGATGCTTTATAGTCTGTAAACCTCATCCTCCTGCTGGTTCAGCCTTGCGGGATGCTTTTTGCCGCTTTGGAGATCTGATTGATGTGTGCACCTTTCCCAATAAGACATTTGGTTTTGTCAAGTATGCTTCTGTGAAGGCTGCACAAGAAGCCATAAAAACTTTACATGGTGCAGTGTTATGTGGTATTCAGCTGAAAGTCCTAGAAGCCGATGAGAAGCCTTCAAAAGATGAAGATCATAATCTTGCAGACTCTCCTGAAAACTCCATAGAGCAAGATAAAGAATGCAAAAGAATGAAGCTGACTTGACTAGTAATAATAATTAAGACTTGAGGAAGAAACCAGTTAACCTGGAATGACAGACTGGTCTGACTTGACTAAAAGAAGTTGTCTTGCGAGAACATTTATTGAACATCAATTTTTTTTATCACATGAATTATTTTTAGTGTTTGCATGAAATATCAAACTAACAGTACATAGGTAATTATACATGACTATTTTTAATTAAGTATATGGGATTAATAATTTACATCAAAGACTGACTTTCATTAACAGCAACTCCTAACTGAAACTATTTTATTATTCAAGTTTGTGTACCCGGCTACAGTTGTAAAGAACTAATTTCAGGATTATATTGTTTTCATCAAGTACTTAACAACAACAAAAAACATCTCTTTATAGATATTCCAAAATAATAGAACTTTATTATTTTGTCAAAATCATGGGGCAAATGCGGCCACTTGATGGGTTAAACCATGATCTACTACTTTACTATGAAGATGGTTGGATTCTTCCATTACTTTAATAAATTGCTGTCTTTAGGTTAAATAAACTACTACATAAGTATTTATTTATGAAAGTAGTTCTATGCAGCGTCAGTCTGGGACTCAACTACCGGGATTTTTTTTTGTCCGGGCCCCTCTGTGGGCCTGTCTGGTCCATGTATTCCCAGAAGTTTCGTCCCATGACGGGGCTTCTGTGATTTTTCTTCCCAAAGGTTCTATTAATGAATAATTAATTCTAATAATAGTGGGGTTTTGATTCCCAGAAGTTTCTTGTACTGAACAAACACAATACATAATTATTGACATTATATGTGACATTTTTAGCATCTGTTAGTCCTCCGAAGTTTCCAATATTATATTAAGGGGTGCGGTTTCGCTCGCCTAAAATGTTCAGTCATAATATGGTTTATCATAACAGGTACGCTATTAAGTTTTTCGCATATTGGCAAAATGGTTTTATTGGCATAACGATTACTTGTACTGATTTCATTTGGTATAAATGTTAAACGCATAACTTTGATACGCATAATAGTAATTTAACATAATATACAAACGGCATAATTTTATTACTATAAGCTTCATAGTCATAATTTGATTGGCACTATAAGAAAAATATATGGACTAGGACCTTTGGTAAACAGACGTTTTTTAGGTGCGATGACGAGCGAGCATAGCGAACAAGGAGGAGGTTAGGTTTATTGCGACCAACAACGCACGAGCCGAGCGAGCTTGCCGCGGCAGCAGCCGGCGAAGTGCCAGAACTGACCTGCTGCCATGTATGCATTATGCCAAAACTTGTTATGCTAATAAACGTTATGATTAGTAGTCGTTATGTGACTACGGGTCGGTTGGGAAAAATTTATGCAATAAAGTTTTATTATTTTTGACCATTATTAGTACTTAATCTATTCTGTGCCATTACGATAACAGTATTTATGCGGAATGAAAGCATGCGTTAACATTTATTTGGTATTAATGTTATACGAATTGATCATTCTGCCAAAAAACCCTATGCTGACTTTAAATTTTATGCATTCACATAATATATGGACCCTATATTAAGACGTCTCCAAACATATAGTGACAAGCGGGGCAGAATTGTGTCCTGTGAATGCCGCGCACTTGGCGCTTTATTTTTGGACACACCTTTATGTTAATATTTTATTAAATTTTCTTTGTATTTATTTATTGTAATTTCTTGTTAATATGCCACACTCAAAAAACTAAATCCGTCAGAATCGTGTTAAATCATTTCAAGCAAACTTGGTTGTAGTAGTAGCTGTAAAAGTAATAGAACCTCTGGGAAAAAAAATCCCAAACGCCCCAACACGGAAGAACTTTAGCGGGACTCCTGGGAATACACAGTCCGGTCCTGCTGGCAGACTGGACCAGCCCACGGAGGGACTGGCCCATCAGGAAAAATCCCAGTTTTCCCTGAGGCCAGACTAACACTGGTTCTATTTCTATGTGCTATATATCATGGAATGAAATAAAACTGAGCTATCATAATAATTATGCATAAGCTTATAAGTTATAACATAATGCTATATAAATACTGACATTAAATAAAATAGTTCTAATCTCAATTTCTCTGTCACAAAACTGCAATAAAAGAGCCAAATACAATAAACCACTCTAGAAGACAGATTGCTTTTCTCCCTGAATGTAGTTCAATGTTTTTTCTGTAATAAGTATGTCACTTCATTTATTCCTGATAGTAGTTTATTAATAATATTATCATAATACAAAGAGTTGTTCTCATGCTGGGCTTCTGACCAATTTTGATTGCACTCACTTATTGTTGTTTTTGCCTGGACCATCTGAAAATAGAAAAACGTTACTGCTTACCAGGGCCTCCCTTAGGCTTAAACCCTGCCAATAGGGAACTTGACAACATTTTTTTTATTCCATAAATTAAATAAGTGCATAGTAAAAGAAATACCAGGGAAACATTTTATTTTTCTGGGATCAATATTTTATTGATGCTTTGATTGTTGACATCATGGCGACCGCATGAAAACTCCCCATACAAAAAGTATCAGAAAAGTAACATCACATTTCTAACTATGCGGTTCATAAGTATTAGTGTAATCAACATTATTTTGTCAATGGGGCATTTTGATATTTTACCAACTTTGGAGTCTTATGGCCAACTACTCAAACGTCACTCAACTTTAAGAGGCTCTCAAACATCTTCATGGCGCATTAAATGTCAAAGATACGACAAAGACAGCATGATGTTTGAGCCCCCCTCAAAGTTGAATATTCCGCCATTAGAAATCATAGTAAAAATCATCAAATCGAGACAAAATTTTGCTCAGGGATTTATTTAGCTCTTAGCTCTATTATACCTTAAAAGTAGAATCCATTTCCAAGTCAAATACCCAATTATGGTACTAATGTTTCTTTTAATACTTAATTATTTATCAGCACAAAATTAATGGTAATATTTTATGAAAAACTTCTTAAGCAAGCATATTTTTATAAAATGAATAATAAATAATATACCTGGGTGAACATATTCACATCTTGACATAGTTGAGTCAGTTTCACATCAAGATCTGGGTTTTTGTTGCTGTACTCTTCTGTCTTGCTGAGCTTGATGTTGGCAAGACGTTTGCTGAGTTGATCTAAGCTAGAAGCATATTGTTCAAGATCCAGGGTATTGATTAGTTTAGGTCTACTTTTAGGTGGAGGTTGTGTTGGGACAAAACTTTTCTTGAGATCTTCAGCATATGCTTTAATAGACGAAATAATGGCATCTAAATCGACATCAATATTATTTTCTGCCATATCTGGCAACAATAGTTTAGGTGGCTCAGCGTCGTAGAACTGCGTTATATCTTCATATTTGGTGCTATCGACTTGAGCTGGACCTTCTCGAGAGCAGTTGTCGCTAGTTGGAATTGAATCAAATATAGCTTTAATGTCGAGCATTACTTTTTGTGAATCAGCAAGTTCCGTGTCCAAGGTCTGCGTCATTCTTTCAAGTGCTTCCAACTGAACAATGGACTGCAAGTAGCCGGCGAAGTTGCCTGGGTCTGGTTTTCGATGGTAGTTATCCATCAGAGTAATAGTACCTATATTTATGAAAACTTTAAAGTTCTTTTGAGACAGTGGGAAGTAGTTAAGAATTTACATAATATTCCGAAAGCCCTCGAGGTAAAAATTATATTAAAACCACACTAATACTTTACCCTTTTCACAAAAAATCGATATCAATCAAGCTTAGAAATCAAGACAAGTCACAGTCACACACACATAGCACTGCACCACAGATTCCACAGAACACTATTACTCCTAGCCACCACAGAACGTAACCACACTGAACTGACTGACTCTCAGAAGAATATTTTTCTGAGGACTGACTGAATGGCACTGACTAAATAAGTTCTGCCTTAACTAAGTTTAGTTCATGATTTAGGGCCACATTTACGAAACACTAAACATGTTTAGGAAATATGTTTAAGCTATGTTAAATACATTTCAGAAATCAGAGTCTTTCACCACTTACTAAACGTGTTTACCGAACTGTCAAAGTTAAATGACCAATTTTAGTTGTTTAATCTGCTAAATACATTTAAGAGCTTCTCATGAGGTTATGTGATTTCTTAGTTTATTTTAACTTGATTTATGAGACTTTTTGTGGGATGGTGATGATGAAGAGATAATAGACTATTTAAATAGGCCGAGAGCATTGCGATATGTCGGAGACAGAACAAATTTTATTAAAACTATGTCAGACAAAAAATTAGTTAAGCGTGTTTAGGAGATATTTAAATAAGATTTGGTAAAAGTCACCCTTAATCTTTGTTGTCGTTGTTAGTGATAGACTGATCACTCTAGAACTGGCAGTATGGCTTAGACCTTCGCCTGTCCTGAAAAGGACGAATATAACGATAGACTGATCGATTTGTCAAACCTAAGAGTGAGTAGTGTCAAACTGTCATGTGGTTGAAATTTGAAGGAAGTGGAATTCCTTCAATTTTTCCGCACGTGTGTCGTGTTTTCATTCACAGTTCTTTCTGTTTGCTTTTATGAATCAATAATTCTTTTTTAAACCCTGCCTAATTACATAGCCCTATTGTATTTGCGAAATAACGAGAGTTTCTAAAAAAACTTTGCTAAGACAAAATGGTGCGGAAACTCAAATTTCATGAACAAAAACTTCTGAAAAAAGTAGACTTTATATCCTGGAAAGTCGATAATAATCTTCATGAAGTGAAAGTAATGAAAAAGTATTTTGTTCAGAAAAGAGAAGATTACACTAAGTGAGTAGGTAGTTGTTAGATCGGCCTGATGTGAGCAGTCTTTTGAAGATGTAAGTAGGTACATTATTAATAAAAACATTTGTTTCATTCAGGTACAATAAATTGTCCAGAGAAATAAGAGATCTGGCTAATAAAATCAAAGACTTAGATGCTAATAATGAGTTCAGAACAGATAGTAGTGCTCAGTTGTTGGAAAAATTATATCAAATGGGACTAATACCTACACGATGGGACTTGTCCCTTGCTGCTAATGTATCAGCCAGTGCATTTTGTAGGCGACGTTTACCCGTTGTTATGGTCAGAAGTAAGTTGTTCAACAAATATTATTGTCATCACTTTTTAGTTTGAATAACTATGTAAAGGAACTACACTCTAATCAAATTACATTTGTTCTTCACTTAACAGTCAGGCTTTTTTAGAATTCTGATATGTTTCCATTAACAGAATTCCCTTTTTTTAGATAAAATGTCAGAAAATTTGAAAGAGGCTACAAAATATATAGAACAGGGCCATGTGCGAGTAGGGCCAGAGGTGGTGAAAGATCCTGCTTTTATGGTCAATAGATCTCTAGAAGACTTTGTCACCTGGGTAGATGGTTCAGCAATCAGGAGACATGTCATGGAATACAATGATATGGTAAGCAGTAGTAAACTACAGTAGCTTTTTATTTTATTGAATTTAAAAAAACTTAAGCTCAATAATAACAATGTTTTTTTTATTTGTT
The DNA here is from genome assembly GCA_963556745.1 of Catoptria pinella. Lineage (NCBI taxonomy): Eukaryota > Metazoa > Arthropoda > Insecta > Lepidoptera > Crambidae > Catoptria > Catoptria pinella. The sequence goes on from OY750760.1 coordinate 15,245,202, forward strand.
TCAGAGAGATGACTTTGACATGATATAGATTGAACCTAATTAATGCATATGATATTTAAGTTATAATAATAAAACATTATTATAGATTATAATAATTCTTCATGTAAACTTGATTATCCCTAGAGATAATTGTTATTATTATAATAAAACATGGGAGATATCCTTAATGGTACTGTTTTTTAATTGTTTTCATTGGATTGCATGAGTTAGAATAATTGTTAAAATTAAATGTCTATATTAAAACTATGAAATATTATAAAAAACATTCATAATGAACCAATCATTTATTTTGTGGTTTCGAAATATTTGTTCCAAAACTAAATTCAAACTGAAATGATTAAAATATAACCACATCAATTCATAGTGTAGGGCCTGGCGATGGTGTGTTCTCTGACTTTGACTGACCCTGAGATGACACAGATGTGACATCATCTATGTGGCCATTTTCTAAAACTGCAGCTATCCTAGAGATAGCAGCAGACTGTGTAACAGCAGCGTCCGCAAGTTTCCCCATAGCTTCAGCTTGCAGCAGTGATGCCTCAGCACTCTTGGCTGCAGCACTAGCCCTTTTTTCCTCTGCTTTTGCACGTAAGAGATCTGCTTCAGAACGTTTCTTTTCAACCTCTATCAGCCACTTAGGATAGAGATCTAAAATTAAGAATGATAAAAGTATTAAAATCATCAGTTAAATTTTATTACCTGCAAACAAAAATATAGTAGATAAGTATAGGTACATACTTACTCTGAATGAGAGGATCATTTAAATTTAAATTACCATTATCTTCACAATCTTCATCACTGGATTCTACACTTTCATCACTGACACCTTCACCACCTGTGATGCAATTTTATCACCAGTGTCAGTCAACAATTATTATTATTTCTGAACTTGTTCTACTGTGAAACTCCCTGCAAAAGAGTTCATCAACTTACTTGATAATCTGTCATGATGATCTTCAATTTGTTTGCTGAAGAAATCATTGTTTTCTTGGTATGCTTCTAACTTAACTTCTGGAATAACATCCTAAAAATGCATAACTTCATAACTAACAATGCTATTCATGTATAATGTCTGACAAGCACCAGATTGTAAAGATGTGTCTGAGAACTTACTGATAGTGGATTATCACTTGTGTTTGGTCTTGATTTCTTTTCAAAATATGGACCTAAAATTATTAAAGCCCTTTTTTCTAGTTTTGTAAGGGGACAGCTGGTTTTTGTCATTGAAGTTCCATGCTTTTGCCTTTTTAATAACCTTGCTTTGTTTTTTAATTTATTTTTGAAATCACTCCAATACTAGAAAAAATATTTTATTGTTAAGTTAATAGGTTCTTAACATTATTATTCTGTTCTTAACCCACTCCTGTTTAAATGTGAAGCTGTCACTTTATTGAAATATTGTTTGTGAGACAGCATCACATTTAATTAACCTTTTGAGCGCCAAAGTCGTCTATACTTGACCAGCACGTGCGAGCCCGGTGCGCCAACGACATCTATAGTTGACAAAAAACCCGGCTTACAAAAATTATAATAATAATAATTTATCGAATCTTGGCAGCACTATATTTTTCGTAGGTATTTTTGTTTATTTTATGCTCTGGCGTGCAGGACACAGGAATGCGTTTATGGCGTGGCGCCCAAAAGGTTAAACAGGTATTTAAGTTAAACAGTGTTTAAAAATATTTTGTGTTACAACACAGTTTGCGTTTGTTGTTTGCAGTGAAAGGAATGATGGTTTGTTTAAAAATTATATACTAAATGCGATTAAAACCCAAAAACAGGTAGGTAATTATTTACATAGTTTGTTTTGGTGAATGGTTAATTAAAATTTACCTTACTCCATCCGTCCTGAGATTTTTTAGTGCCTCCCCTGTAGTCATTCAGAATGCTAGTCAGTTCACCCCACAGTTTCTTGGAGATGTGCCGAGTCTCCAGAGTACGAAGGCTGCCCGTAGCGAACTCAATGTGCTGGCCCATGAAGTCTATCATAGCTTTTACTTGCTCATAAGCAACGTGCCGCGAATTTTTCACACTTGTCATATCGTTTATGAACTCTTTTGAAGCAACTGACTCTCTGACCCAAATTTTATTATGCTCTAAAGTGCAAAAAGAATCGTACTATACTAAGCTTACATTAACTAAGTATCATTATGTTCACATAGGTAAGTAGATAAGTAGTAAATATTATTTCCTAAAGTTATGCATCCAGCTCTATGCTCTGTTAACTACACAAAGTAAAATTAGCGTTAATAACTAGAACAATTTTCTTAGCATAATAGAATCAATTATTTTCCTTCTTCTTCACAATTTCATATAATATTGTAACCTTAATAGCTTTCTTCTTCTAAAGTATTTATTATTTTTCCCCGCTTCATTTTTCGTTAAATAAAAGAAAATGAACCCTTTGTTTGACAGTTGGTTGACACTTTGACATTTGACATTTTTTTTTAAATTTGTTTGTTTGACAAAAGAATCTAGCACATCACGAGTTTTATGATACCCTACACGCTTAGAGCATTCTTAATGCCCTAAGCCTACACGTCACAATATTTTATTTGTTGATATTTATGAGATTAAGATTACGTACATACGTAGGATTTTTCTTGTTCTGTGGCGATATTGATCTCGAAAGGATCTCGATCTCTATTCTTCTGAGATCTCGATCTCGATACAGGGGGTCTAGCCAAAGTAACATTTACAAATTTTCGCTATCGCTTCGCTTTGAAAAATGTATGGATTTGCCGTTTTAAATTTCGATTGATAACGAAACCTTATGTCAATCCCATACATGTTTCATAAGCGAAGCTATAACGAAGATTTGCAAATGTTACTTTGGCTAGACCCCCAGATAAATCGCACACTAGATAATCAATAAATATCACGATCGGATCGTGTCATTTATATTGATGGCAAACATTGACGTGTAAGGTATCTACACCCTTAGAGCATCATTCAAAACGAACATTACACTGGATTTAGTGACAAGATAATTTTTGAGGTGGCAACTCTGATTGCCTGTCTGCGCGAGGTGTGCAGAGAGAAAATTAAAAAATAAATTGGGAAAAGAAATGGCAGTTACTAGAGAGAAAGAAAATTGTTCAAGAAAAATTAATGGAAATATACCAGCCTTATCTCTCAATAGCGATAATATGTCTACATCTACCGATAGTGACGACCTAGCAGATCCTACATATGAAATTAGGAACATTCAAAGTATTATTAACGTGACTCGTGAAAACATTGACGCTCTAAATGCAAAATTTGCTGGTATTCAGCATCCGCCGTCGTTATATTTATTGGAATATCAGGAGCTGACATCGAAGCTCCACGATTTAGAACTTAGGGAACGGACTTTGCGTGAATTATTACAGACTGAATCGCCGGATAGGAGTGAAGAGTGTTCTTTGCAAGATGATTCGAAGAAGTACGATACCCTTACGCGTCAGCCCAAGGTATTCCTCAGGGCACATCTGCCGAACCAGCAGCGCACCAGCGTGCAAGTTAAAGAAGGGGTGACTTTACGGGACGCTCTTTCGAAAGCTTTGAAGTTACGAAACTTGACTTGTGAAATGTGTGAAGTGGTTAGGACAGGCAATAATCAAGTGATACCGTGGGATGTGGATATAACTACAATCGACGCCGAAGAGGTCAGTTTCTGCATATTTACTATATTTCGAACTTATTTCAAAGTTTCTATCCAAATTGTTTTTGTTACTGCACAAAAAGCCAATATAAAAAGAACCTGACTTTCTGACCACTAACCTTATTGTTGATTTTGAGGTACCTTATGGTTTCATTAACAACCTACCTATATAGTGATTGATATTACTGAAAACTTCTGACTTGCAATATTTTGTCTTTCAATTTTATTCAAAGCTGATTTCATAGAACAATTTAAAAATGTGATTAAAATATTATGAATATGTATTTATGTTTGCCACTAAACAGTTTCATAAATTTGTGTTTTTGATATTTTCCTGATGTTTAATGAAGAAAATAACTATATGGCAAAATATTTACACTCAGTCATGTTTAGTTATTTCATTTATAAACCTTTTATCCCCTCTAGCGTGAAGGGTGTTGTGTTGGGTGTTGTTCAAACACCTTTCACGCTCACACAGAACAATATTTAACACGATCATAAAACTCACTCAGTTCAATATTAATCACGATTGTATCTAGTAATATGTCTGTCTTGTTTTTGCTTATCATATAAGCCAGGGGATCCCAATGTGTGCCGCGGTGCTCTGTGGGGCTACCGCGTAAGTGTCGTCGACTTCGCCGTCGGCTTCATTTGACAGATGGATGTAATACATTGCTACTTTTCTTTGGTTGGTTTTTTATTTGTGCCATAAAGAAGTAGCGATGTATCTCATCCATCTGTCGAATGAAGCCGACGCCGATGTCGACGACACTTGCGCGGTAGGGCCCCTGGTGCACCGTAGAAAGTAATGAGGGGCGCTGTGAGTTGATCCTCTATTTCTTTCGACTGATTTATTTCAAATAGCTAGGTTAGGGCGTCCTGACAAAATATGTAACTTGTAAGTGCGCCGCGGGCTGAAAAAGATTGGGAACCCCTATTATCAGAGTAACGCAGAACAGACTAGCGATATCAACAGTAGAATAGCACACATGCATACAAATTTTCTAAATGTAGACCTCTAGACTCGGCTCTAAACATTCGAATTCCTCGATCGTTTAGGACCTAAATAATAAATAAAAAATATTTGACAACATCACATACATTGCTCCGATTCCAAAGTAAGTAGCTAAAGCACTTGTGTTATGGAAATCGGAGACAACGGTGGCATCACAAACACCCAAACCTGAGCCAATGTAGAAAAGTTCGTTTTCTAAATTGACCAAACCGGGGATCGAACCCAGGACCTCAGAGATGGCGACACTTTGAAAACCAGTGTACAAAGCTACTTGACCTAGGAGGTCGTCGAATATAAGTATGTTAATGTATACATAAAATAAAAAAATGGCAAAAAACAGCACAAGGGAATTCTCAATTCGCAACGTAATTTCGCACTGCGCGCTTGACGGTAATCCAACACGTTACACTACGAGCGCTTGAAAGGCTAAACAAATTTTTAAAAATGTTTTTTACTTTATTTTATTATTTATTTAGGTTTACAAGTAATGATTGTGCAAGTGCAAGAACTTCTACAAGGGACATAAAGTTTTCAAGTTTTTTAGTATCTGGGTTACATCTCAGTTACCGGTAATTGAGACGTAACCCAGATGTGGCTTCAGCATACCAAAAACCGGTCAGTAGCAGCGCAGTTTCAAAAAGAAGCCATTTCTTCTAACTAAAGAAGCCCTGGCATAATTACCAGCAGTGTGTCCATTAACTACTGTAATCTCATCACCAGGTGACAGTGCGGACACTGGACAAGCTGCCTATAATGTCCCACATATCACACCAATTTACGCGCAAGACGTTCTTCACCCTGGCCTTCTGTGAATGCTGTCGCCGGCTACTGTTCAACGGCTTCTACTGCTCACAGTGCAATTTTAAATTCCACCAGCGATGTGCGGATAAGGTGCCGAGCATCTGCCATCAGGTGAGGCTAAATTATTATTATTATTAGTATTCAATCTGTTTACCGTGCGCAATGTCAGTGGCAGTGTGTGACTCGGCTTATGAAACTTCTCAGTGGAGGAAGAAGATTGCCATTGCACTTTCTAATAAAGTTTTGAACATAAAACACGTAATTGACGAATATGACGTGTTTCAGGTGCGGATGACGGATACATACTACGCGGCGCTGCTGGCCCAGAACCCGGAGACGCAGGCGGGCATCCTGCACTTCCCGCCGCACTTCGGCTACCACCACATGATGCACAGGGGCGACCAGAGCAAGTGAGTCACACCTTTCACTAGTTCAGCGCTATAGTAGCACTCAAGCTAATGTACATGGCGTTCTTTTAAACGAGAAGACTAGGTTCCGTCGCTTACTCAATTGCCTAACCATTTCGTAATTGAACACGCGACTGCAAGCGATTTTAATTTCAAGAGTGGTTGGTTAGGCGCTAGGTGTTTTGATAATACTTTTTGTGCGCATCGTCTACGCATAGAAGCGAATAATTTTTAACCCCCGACGGCAAGAGAGGGGTGTTATTATGAGTTTGACGTTTGTATGTGTTTGTGTATCTGTCTTAAGGCATCGTAATTCGTAGCTTCCAAATGAATAGACCGATTTTCATGAGGTATTTTTGCGTGCAATGTTCACAATGCGCGTTATCACGGCATCTCAGTTGCGTTTTTATCGAACGTAAACATATGTTGTCTGCTCGTTTAAGAATATGTTGTGTGCGTAGGTTTAATTAAATGTATTAATAACTAGTAGTAAAAGGTCCATAAATTCATCACTTATTATGTCATGCTTTTTTCATGCCTTTTAAAGTATGGCATTATTTATTCAAAACAATATATACATAGATTTGATTTAAAAGAGTCTATTCAGTTAATAGTCCCCTGTAGGCTATCGATTATCGATTTTAGCGCTAAAGCGAATGCTCACTAATACTATGTTAGTGCTATAATTGGTAAAAAAATGTTTCATTTTGAACCTATTACTTGGTTAACATACATCAAAATAACTGACTCTCTAAATAAGTATTATTAGAAAGTTGGTGAAGTTCAGTTCGATATCTGCAGGTCTGTCTCACCAGCCAAGAAGATCAAGGATTTTGATGTTAACTGGTGAATATTGACAGTTTTGTGATTGTGCGTGCAAATGCACTAGTAAGACATGTTGTTGTAATGTAAATATCACAAAAATGGCACAACTTAATAGGGTTAAACTTGCACCAAGGTAATATCAATATTTATTTAAATGATGTTAATTTTTTTTCTCACAAGTCACTACAAAATCACAAGAAATTGTGACCCCAGATTGCTGTTTCTCAGTTCTGTGTCGGTAACGGTAGAATTAGTCGGTGTCAGTTCCCAGTGCCATTTTAAATCAATATTTTTGCTTATTGTATTTAATTTTATGTCGGTAGTTTGCTTATGGCCAGAATTGATAATCAATCACAGATTGCAGTAGGCCTGATCCAGATTAGTTGCCATGCAACATTTGATATTAATAAATAATGTTCGACAGTCTCCTAGGTGTTGCTTAGCAGTTAATCTAGATCGGGTTTATCCCTATAAGTGGATTGATTAATATTTCTGTCCGTTAGCCACAATAGTTAGTGTTTACACGTCGTCACACACGCCTAAGCTCGAACGGTTCTATAACATGGGCAGCGAGCAGGCACGTATGTGTCTTTTCTATCCTCATCCACGCTTAAACCACCAGCCATATCCATCAAGTACATCTGTGCGTGTATGGCTAGCTAACATACAGGCTGTTCCAAAACTTTGTCACACAATTATTACAAAAACAATCTTTTATTTTTAAAATACCTATCCAAAGGGTTACTCATTCGGATTTTTTTATTTTGAATAACACACCATCTTCAATAAACAAAAGGAACACCATGAACATTTAAATTTTAATGATTACTTATTGTATCGTTTAGTCTGCGATTTTTTAAATCTTAGAATGCAGTTCCAATTATTTTTATAAACAAAATGAAGTCTTCTTTCAGCAAAATTTCCTATCTTCAATATTTAGGTACTTTCCTTCAGTGTGGCAAAGTTTTGGGACACCTGTAAAGTGGTGCTCTTGTTGTTCCTTCAAGGCGTAATGTCAAAAGCTTAGGTCACATTCGAAAAAGCTTTAATGAACTTTGCTTCGAAAGATTTATTGTCTAGACATACATTTTGGCGACCAAAATTTTTTTAAATGTCAAATCTATAAGTACATCTTTCGTAAGCTGGTTATCGTTTACGTGACTTCGTCTAGAGGAGCTGGACTAGTGTAGACCGGTCGTTGTTCGCAGGCAGCAGCACCCGCGCTCGCTGAACCAGCAGGACCGCTCCAACTCCGCGCCCAACGTCTGCATCAACATGGTGCAGCGGCCGATGACGCTCGCGGAACACCAACGAAAGAATAACCAGGTATGCTCATTTGTATTAGTGAGAGTCGGTTTAGAATATACACATTTAATCTAATTATGTTTTATTTTGATGAGGTTTCTTTAAAATAATAATAGATTGTGCCTAGATTGTTTAGTCAGATTCTTTCATCTTTTGATAGTTCAATTAAAAAGCAGTCTGTAATGAAATACTGTGATGACGTGAATAGAAAAGAGTTCCATTGTGTTCGTCGACATTCTATCATGAGATCAGCCTTGTAACAAGATCTCGTCGCCATCTGTAAGAGCAGTCTTAAGCGAGTGGTCAATTACAGACCACCAGTTCGCCGGTCTCGACGAACTACCTATGTATGCGTGCGGCTCGCGGTAGCCGCAGCGGCGAAGCACAAAGTCACAGCACGCAGGCCTCGCCCACGGGCACGCTCCGGCCGCGCCGCGCCCGCGCGCGCTCCGCCGACGAGTCCTGGAAGAACGCGCTCTCGCCGCGCGAGAGCTACGACGACTGGGTCATACACGCCGACGAGATACTCATCGGGCCCCGGATAGGTGAGTGACCCGCATAGATACGCACAGCACGCAAGCCTGTACTAGTAGTATGGGTGTTTAAGACTACGCAACGCAGCCGGCACCGACGACTTAACCTGCCTTCCGAAACACTGAAGAGCTTTTGATAATAATTTTTTGTTCACCTATTCGATGATCGACCTTAGCGAAATTTGCTTAACCGCCTCAGTCGCAGGCCGAATGGGCTAAGCCTCGACGCCATCGAGCTCCGAGTTCACGAGTTTATAATGTTGTGTTAAATTAAGGAGCAGCATACGACGATGCCGCGCAAGATATTGCTCACGCTATTTTTTCGCTTTAGGATGTGACGTTCCTAAGCAACAGAAACATAAAACATAAAAATATGCCTTCCGTGCTGACAGATGTAGGTCTCCCCTAAAGCCTTGGTCTCCTATTTTATGCTATACGCGACGTCTGGCGTCAGCGTAAACATAGGCTGTCGATCTTCCTAAGATAAATAAAATAAAATAAAAATAATTATTATTAGTAAATATTGTGCCGCTGACGCTGTAAGCAGCCGAGCGACGACGGCGTAAATAGGAGACCAAGGCCTAACTAATCAAGTAAAGCGTTGCGAATGCGTTTCGACGCACCTACGCACGTACTTGCGGGAGTGCAGATCTGCATCATCGTGCGGATTTTTTTACGCACACACGCGCGTAGTTGCATTTTGTGGATTCACGGCGGCTCTGCCTCATTTCATTCAAATATCGAGATCCATTTTCAAACACAGTCAAGCCCTTCTAAAATCACCCATGCGCGTGTGTGCATGTTTCTCCTTATGTAGGCGCGTGATCTGCATGAACGCGTGTGGATGCATTTTCAGTGTGTTGGACTGTACGTGTTTTCTATACAAACGGAGATACTTGCAAGCAACTTTAGAACGCATTCCCGCATGATGCAGCATCATGCGTGGCAGTGTGTGACGCCTAACCGGTGGTACGTGTGCGCAGGGTCGGGCAGTTTCGGGACGGTGTACAAGGCGCACTGGCACGGGCCGGTGGCGGTCAAGACGCTCAACGTGAAGACGCCCACGCCCGCGCAGCTGCAGGCCTTCAAGAATGAGGTACTCTACACCACACCACAATACACTAAACACCTAATAATAAGTGTTTCGTGAACAGCCCCTAAACAAAATCACATTTGTAATAAATAAATGACTCTAGATTGAACACTTTAAAAGCGTTGACGAAATACGGTATTTCATACAAAGAGCATCATGTGCTTTTGGCATACCTACCTGTCCGCCATTTTGAAAAAAGTCGGTTTTGGAGGCCTGTAATAAAAGTGGTGCCAATCGATAGAATAAATTATTACAAACAAAAAGTAATAAGTAAAAAAATCTCGTACGTGGTATACTTTCCGAGATATTTGAGTTCAAAGTTGAAAAATAAAATCTGTAATTTTCTAAATCAATCGATAGAATAAGTCAATACAAACAAAAAGTAATAAGTAAAAAAATCTGGTAAGTAATATACTTACTGAGATATTTGAGTTTGAAGTTGAAAAACAAAATAAGTATTTTTTTTTAGATCCATCGATAGAATAACTGGAGCACACTTCGTCAGCTGAGCCATGGACGCTTCCTACATACATAAAATAGCTTAAAAACAATCTGCATAGACATAACCACTAAATCCAGAATATGATTTTGTTTATCAAATTCAAACTCGAATATCTCAGTAAGTATATCACTTGCCAAATTTTTTTCTTATTACTTTTTGTTTGTAATGACTTATTCTATTGATTAATGCAGAAAATGACAGATTTTGTTTTTCAACTTCAAACTCAAATATCTCAGTAAGTATATCACTTACGAGATTTTTTTACTTATTACTTTTTGTTTGTAATTACTTATTCTATCGATTGACACCACTTTTAGCACAGGCCTCCAAAACCGACTTTTTTCAAAATGGCGGACAGGTAGGTATGCCAGTCTTCATACATAAATGACCGATGGCTTTTCAAGTCCTTATTTTTCAAAATGAATAACTGATTTTAATGAAACTGTGTCGAGTTCATGTTCTCGGACGGACGGACTCTCTCGGACATGATTTGGTGCGAGTCGTATTTTTTCTAGTATGTTATTTGGTATTATATAAAAATAGCATGGTGAAAGCTAAAATCTCAAAATTTAGAAACTGTGACGCTTCTGTCTCTAGAACTAAAATACTATGTTTTGTGTGTCGAGCGAGTTTAAATTTGTGAGTTATCTGTACCAAGGTGGCAGTCCTCCGCAAGACGCGGCACTGCAACATCCTGCTGTTCATGGGGTGCGTGTCGAAGCCGTCGCTGGCCATCGTGACGCAGTGGTGCGAGGGCTCCTCGCTCTACCAGCACCTGCACGTGCTCGAGACGCCCTTCCCCATGCTCTACCTCATAGACGTGGCCCGCCAGACCGCGCAGGGCATGGACTATCTGCACGCCAAGAACATCATACACAGGTGCAGTACAGTTTAATAATAATATCCGGTCTCCGAACAGAAAGAATTTCGAACAATATTAATAATCTTAAGTGAGTTTAATATTTTAAATATTGTTGCAGGGATCTAAAGTCAAATAATATATTCCTGAGAGACGACTGGTCCGTCAAAATAGGAGATTTCGGACTGGCGACTGCCAAAGTACGGTGGTCAGGTGAGTAAATAATTACAAACTTTTTGTATTTAAAAGCGATAATTTTTTTATGTATCTGAACGAGCAGAGCTATCAAAGTTTTAGGCCCGTATTTATAAACCGCTCTCGACGGTGAGAGCTATTTTGAGATCAAACTTGAGATGCTCTGCTTATACAGCATCTCGGGTATGATCTCAAGATAGCTCTATCTTAAAATTAGTTTGGTGCATACACATGAGCCCTGTAAGGACATAACAATATTGTTACTTAAATTAAAATTAAATTCAGGCTTATTTAAAATGTTCGATATCGTAAAACACCTAACGGCAAAACAAAAACATAACATTATTAAAAATAACATAACACTAGAAATTACTTTTTTTATATTAAATTAGCTACTTTATTGCATAGGCTTATAAAATTCGTTAAGTTTATAATAACATTTATCAATTCAATCAATAATTATTTAGACATTTTACAAAACTATTATAGTTCTCGATTTCCCTAATATAATTTGGTAGACTATTGTAAAGTTTTATTGCCATAGAATAAGGTCCTGAACCAAATAATGTCATTAGGCAAAACAAATTTATTTCTTTTTCTTAAAGTCATTGCTCCAGTGTAATTATCATCACTTTTTATAAACATGTTTAGGTTGTTTCTCACTAATTTAGATGTTTCTAGTATGGACAATGATGTAACTGTTAAAATTTTGAATTCTTTAAAAAATGTCTTGCAGCTTGTCATTGGTTCTTGGACGTGTATGCGTACAAAATCGTGCTGTTGACATAAGCATAATATAAGTTAACGTAATATTGGTACAGACACGTCAGGCGCGGGCGGCGTTCAGTGGCAACAGCCCACAGGCTCGATCCTCTGGATGGCGCCCGAGGTAGTTCGCATGGAGGAACCCGCGCCGTACACGTTCCGCTCGGACGTGTACGCGTACGGGATCGTGCTGTACGAGCTCATGGCCGGCGAGCTGCCCTACGTGCATCTCAATAACAAGGACCAGGTGAATTTATTAACTTATTTATTCTAATGTGTCAAAATTGCGCTACGTACGTGTTCCATGAGAACTGTCAAAAGAAAGCATTTTTAGTTTTAATTTGGCTTTCAGTTCCGGCACTTGCATTGTAAAAAATAGTCTTATATCCATTTTGAGTCAATGGGTCTTAATTGGTATGGTACCATATAATACCACACCACCATACCACAACGTCTACTGTCATAAGAACAAACGAACGCAGCGCCATCTCCAATAGTGGTTGCGTTGCCAACCTCATTACATCGGTAATCGGCATCACCGCTTAAAGTAACTATGGAGTTCATAAATATTATGAAAACGTCTCGGAGTACGACTGTACGACTGACGTTTTTGTTCGTATTTCGACAGTTTCTTGGCTTCTCCTAACAGTTAATTCTAGGGTCACACTAAAGGCCTAAAGACATTAATTATCGCGTCAGCTTCCCATATTCCCTTACGTATAAGGTTCATCAGTACAAAAAATTGTCGCCTGCGCAATCTACAATGCGATTAATCTGACAATGTGCACGGTCCTCGGCAATTTCACTCGAGAATTGTCAGAGATTAAAATACATCGCATTGTACCACAAGCGCTCTGAAGATCGACTTAGTGCATTTTGTCAGATGACATATGACAAAGTTACATTTTGTCAGATGACATATTACAAAGTTACATTTTGTCAGATGACATATGACAAAGTTACATTTTGTCAGATGACATATTACAAAGTTAAATTTTGTCAGATGACATATGACAAAGTTACATTTTGTCAAATGACATATGACATAGTGGTAGTTAACATTAGCCGTATCGACCCAGATCCTATGGATGGTGGGTCGCGGGCTGCTGCGCCCAGACGCGCGGCGCCTGCGCCAGGACGCGCCGCAAGCGCTCAAGCGACTATTCGACGACTGCATCAAGTTCGACCGCGAGCAGCGCCCTCTATTCCGGCAAATCCTCGCCTCACTAGAGTCCATGCTGAGAGCGATGCCCAAGATCACCCGGTCCGCCTCCGAACCGAATGTTAACAGACAATTGCACGCATCCGATGACTATCTGAGTTATAGCTGCGCTTCGCCCAAGACCCCCGTCAACTTCCAGTTCAATACCGACACTAGCTTCCCGGCGTTCTATGGGTGAGTTGTGTTGTTTATTACTTTTTGTTTGTAAGTGAGATTTGTCCTCGCGTCGCTAAAGTCTGTGCTGCGAGCTATGTCTGAGATTACGCTTCGCCGGCGCCTTGTGAGTCAAAATGGCCGATGTGATGTATCATGGCGAATTGAACTATCCCAATTACCAATATATAAACCGCCATATTAATTTCCCGGCGCGTTCTATGAGTGTTTTGTTGTAACTTTTTTAATGTAAAGATTACTTACGACCTCCTTGGTCGAGTGGCTTTGTACTCCGGTTTTCAAGGTGTCGCCATCTGAGGTCCCGGGTTCGATCCCCGATTGGGTCAATTTAAAAAACGAACTTTTCTATATTGGCTCAGGTCTGGGTGTTTGTGATACCACCGTTGTCTACGATTTTCATAACACAAATGCTTTAGCTACTTACTTTGGAATCGGAGCAATGTATGTGATGTTGTCAAATATTTATAATAAGTCAATTGTGAAAATACATCTATAAATCAAATAGGTTTTTACTTTGCGAATCTAGGTATATACAAAAGAAAATAAAGCTCTGTATTACTACTGTAATCAATAGGCCTCCGATTGTAGAGTAGACACGTTCGATATAACGGAAAATAACTTGTTTGTAAATATTTGTCGCAGAATCCCGGTACCGAACCAGAGGCATCCCTAGGGCTTGCTCCAGGGCTAGGGGGCGGCGCCTCGCCCCCGCCTCGTGCTCGCCTCGTCGCCGTCGCGTACACGTGCCGCGCTCGTTCCTACACCGCGTCCTAGCCTTTGTAACTGCTCCTCGAGATTGTGGAGTGCGTTATTGTTGGCATTAAGTCGCGTCTTCTGCGACTGTTTTTTCGAAACATTACATACATACACTTATAAAACTTATTTGGACCCGAGCGAGAATTGTTCCAGATTCGATCATTTCTGTTTCGGATTCGTTAAACTCTGTATTTATCAGATAGAAGATAGAAAAATCACAGCATTGACGTATGGCAACTGTTTGAGTTGAAAATCGCCGGGCATCGATACAGAGTAAAACGACCCTGAAATATGATTTTGAATTGTAATGAATACAGGACAAATCGGTGTGACGTCACGATTCCTCGCTTTACAAAAGTGCTGGAGCAACGTTTTTTCTATAAGAGAAATCATATTGTTTTATCTTACTATCTAAGGCTGTATATTTCTTGATTCATTGGTATTCTTCCTCCATAATAAGAATTTAACGAAGCTCCATATTTCTTAAGTGATGTTAAACTTAGTAAAGTGAGGAAGTCTGAATGCTTACTGCCGTACTCAGACACGTCAATTAGGTTTAATGCTTCATTAAGTATCGTGTCGTCTTATGGTGTGTCTCCTGCGCCTAAAAATAACAAAACACTATCAAAACATTGCAGTCTCCTGCGACTTTTAAACATTAACATCTAACAAACATCTACCTACTCGATAAAATGACTTTGGACGAAAGACGTACTCGAAATGAAATTACCCCTCCCCTGCAGGCAAACACGGGGATGTTTTCCGTCCGCCTCGGATAACATGTTTGCTTGTTTGAGCTAACAAAACAGTTAGGCCACGCCCATATTTGTTAGGCCACGCCCTAACCTAACCTAACATCAAAGGTGTTAGATAACACAAAATAGTGTCGCAGGAGACACAGCTTTATATTATCATCACTATGGAAAAGAAAGAGATAGCACCAATTTTAATGAAGCAATCTTAATTGACGTCTCTGAATTCGGCAGTTATTCACAAAAAGAACTAGGTATAATCTTAAGTTTCGCTGTTGTAAGCTGCATTGCATATCTTTTGCGTTCTTCGAATGAAGATGACTGAACTAGAAGTGATCCTAAACTGCTTATTATTTTAATAAATGTATTGAATAGTTGCTCGCCGCAGTGATACAACTTTTATTGTAAAAAAAAATCAATTTACGACTTTGTATTCTTAGAAGGTTCACAGCTTTATATTTCACATAAAAAAGTATACAAGGTGTTACAAAAATACCCGTAATGCCGAATATGGTATGTAGGGACCATCAAACTGAACAACTTTTACTATGGGGCCAACTCTGAAATCACGAAAAAAAATCAGCTGTTTCAGACAAAAATTAAAATCGAAAATATCAAAATGTATGAAACAGCAGATTTTTTTTCGTGATTTCAGAGTTGGTCCCATAGTAAAAGTTATTCAGTTTGATGGTCCTTATCTACCATATTCGGCATTAGGGGTATTTTTGTAACACCTTGTATAAAGTTTTAAACGAAGTTTCATAGAATGGCTATCCTTAATCAATGTTATGTTACTTTGTATAGTAAATTTTGCTAAAATGGCAGAAATTCAAGGTAGCGTGGTTGGTTGCGTTTATAATGCGTGCAATGTCTGACTGTCATAAAAATATTTCAGTCAAAGTCAAAATTTACCAACATAATACAAAGTCGTTGTTATTTAACGAAATGTTACATACGTTCCGTATGTGTACTAGTATTATTTATATGATTGTAACGAAAGCCGGTCGCACTGCGGCACCTTAAACATGGAATGTATTCATAATAATTATTGTAAATAATTAACTGTAATTAAATTAGTAATTTAATGTCTGACGGTAAGGATCTTGTGTATACAGTATAATTAATTTTAACGCATAAATATTGACTCTAAGGAACACAATAAATTATTGTTTCAATTTAGCTTTTTCTTTTCATTAAATAGATTTCACCTTCTATATTATTATCAAAAGATTTCGTTAAATCATAAAATAAGCTTATTGTTTATCATTTGTTTACTCGTATACAATTATAATTTCGATTTGACGTTTTGTTTTTGTTGTACTGGGCAGTTGTACTGTAGAATTAATGCGACTTTTTTCTCATTAGTGCTACGGGTTGGTACAAACCGTGCGTTGAAACAGTAGGCCCACATCTACAGGACTGTTTTATCGTATCCGTTGCTATGAATACAGTACTCATACGGTTCCGATATACATACTGTGTTGTGTGTGTGTGAACACGCTCGTACAACTACATACGCCATCGCCAAACAATAGCGTATCCGATAAAATGGATCGCTGCTGTGTGAACGGACACTTAAGGCAGGTTTACATTATCTTAGCTGTTAGTAGAGTGCTTTTGGAGAGTGCATTAGTAGAAACGTGTAAACGGTCGTATTAGTGACTAAAGCGAGTAATGTTCTAGTTGCCTTTCAACTTGAATCTAAATGTTTTTTGTTGCGAGTAGCACCCCCTGCGCGCTCGCTCATGCCCCGCGCGATACTCCTCGCTACTAGAAGCAAGTAAATCGACATTTTAGTAGCGTATTAGTAGAGTGCATTAATCAAATGACACTACTGGAAGAAATGTAAACGCTCACTGGAAAGGCACCAAAACTACTAATGCACTCGCATTCCAGTACGACTCGCACTCTACTAAAAACTAAGATACTGTAAACCCGCCCTTAGATACTTTGTGGTAGGTAGCACTAATGAGGAAAAAGTCTCATTAGTTCTACGGCAGTACTGCCCAGTAGAACAAATGGGAACAAAACGGTTCGACTTGATTCACAAATTTCAGCACCGACTCAGGTTTCCGTGGTGTAGCGGTTATCACATCATTAATTACATTATTTTTGTTTTGAGATATCCTTACCTATAAAAGGCTATAAAAACTATCTTAATGATTTCTTTGAATAATTGATCATATTCATACCTATTCACAGAGAAATAATTACTTGTTCATACTATATGTGACTATGGAGAAATTGATGCTTGGAAAATATTGTTTCTCACTCATGCTCTGAAATATGATCATTTGAAAAAGGAATGCCGGAGGTTCCACATTTATGTGGCAGTCTGGTGAATCACTTTGCACAAGTGCGGAAAGTTTCGCATTGTACAATGCGAAAGTGGTCTGGGTGGTCTTCGGACACTTCATTCTTTTTAACGGACTTCATTTATCTTCCTTTCCTTTTTCTTGTTCATAAAAACAGACAAAGCAAAGACAAATTTGCACCATATAGCCATAACTTCAGTCTTCTATATTCTTTTACGCGCTATATTCTATAATTATGAGATTTTATATATTTCCTTTTTTTTCTGGTACGCAAGCCAACAGGTACAGGAAAGCACTGGCAAACCAAAGAATTTTAATAAAGGAGAGGATCTTTAAGGAAAAATAATAAGATATGGACAGGATAATTAGTGAAATAGATAATTAATAATTATTATAATATACATGTTAAAATTTTTAAAAATATTATTCGTAGAGTATATTACATTGTATTGTACCACAAGCGCGCGGTACCCGTAGCACAAACATCTGTCGAGAAAAAAAACCTAACGCGTAAAAAAATCTATAAAATTTCAGTAAATTTTATATGGGAAATTTGTACAACGCCATCTAACGCCGAAAAGCGTAATGAGATTTCTTATAGACAATCTATTTTGTATGGAAAATTAGTACAGTGCCTTCTACCGCCGAAAAGCAAAATGACTGATGAATGATTTTACTCTGCTTTTCGGTAGTAGATATATCAAAAAGCTTTTTGTATAATGTATGCTTTTTTATCCTCGCATTTCTTGAGGAAAGCACTAAAGGAAGCAATTTACTTTACCAACCTCCTGTTCTTGGCTGTAATGTACTATTTATTTCTAACACAGGGTTTGAGCAAAGTTAAAGATTGAGTAAATTCAACAAGAGCTTTTATTAATCCCATAGTTACAGCATACAACAGCGTCACGTAAAATTAGAGATAAAATACACAAAGACATCTTTCACGATCTAAAATCATCTTAGCTACAACATTTCATTTATTTAAATAAAAACTATATAAAAACAAGTCGCTTCTTACGCTTCGTCTTCACACGTCGTTTACAATGACCTGTGTGGACACAATGGAATAAATGTCTGGTAACAATAATCTGGTATACTTTTACCTATATGGTATGCTTAACCCGGTAGGGGTGTCACTGGGCTAGCAATATTATGTAAAAATAATAGAATATTAAGTAATTATGGAAAATATACATATTATTCCACCCCACTTCGAGCTTCGAGCAATTGATGCGGCCGCAGTCGTTAATACCCGTTCAGGATCTGCTAACCCACACAATAATAACGAACTTAAATTGTAATTTTTAGCCCATTTTGTTTACCTACTAACCTAGTGACATCTTCTATAAAGGTTCCCTTTTTGAGTTGGATTTAAGTGAGCAATAGCAATAAATGCAACAATTCAAACGGCTCCTACACACTGAGCCGGCATGCCGAGCTATACCGGCGACCTATTTACGGTATACCGTCATTGATTTACTACTAGCCGTAGATACAACATTTGCGCTCAAAAAATGGGACGGAAAAGTAGTGCACAAATAGCAACGCGTGCACTCCTTTCCCCCAGTGTACGATAAGCCGCGACGCCGTGTTGTCGTCTTCAATATGGTGAAGTGTGCGATAAAAACGTGCAAAAACAATAGCTTAAAACAAAGGAAAAAGGACGGTGTGTCGTATTTCAAGTAAGTACATGCACTGTGCATCTTATCGTACTGAAAACTTTCTATATTTCGCAGTAAAAACCGCTAAAGTAATTGTTTTTATTATGAACATTATATTTTCTCTTAAACAATGGCACCCGCAGCCATCTTTCTCTAACGCATCAAACTGGCAATGCGTGCGACAGAGACTTGCGCTGATGCAATGAACACTTCCGTGTTGAAAGATATGGAGTCGCCATACTCATTTTATTTTTATTTTTTAATCTATTAATATTAACTACTGTAAGTAATTGAAATGAACTGCGGAATTGTTTTATGTAAATAATATGTGTTTTTTAAATAGTCACTGAATAATTTTAGGTTTCCACGTAATCCGATACAAAGGGAGAAATGGAGGAAACTTGTGGCAATCGAAAGAGGCGATGAATTTTTTAAGCCGAATGATTCAAATGTCATCTGTTCGGATCACTTTGTAGCTACCGATATATATTATTGTGCTAACGGGATGAAAATGAAGAAGAAAACAGCTGTTCCAGTATTAAACGTGAGTACCTACTAACAATAAATTTTATAACATTAAATAAATAAAAAAATAGTTTTATTTAATAAAAAAAAATGAGATAAAAATAAATAAACTCAATATTTTTCTCTTCAGTTTAGTTCATGCCCATCTACGAGTACAAATGAAGACATACAGATGCAACCAAGCACGAGTACAGATAACAATATATCGGATTCTATAAAACCTTCAGCACTTAAAGACGTATGTTTCAATTCTTTATATTTTCAGTGTAATGGAATAACGCAAATGTTACCGACATATAATCAAATGATTTTTTTTTCAGTTTGGTTCATGCCCATCTACATGTGAAGACGTACAGATGGAACCAAGCACGAGTAAAGATAACGATATATCGGATTTCATACAACCTTCAGCACTTATAGACGTATGTTTTAATTTCCTATGTATTTGGATTGTGTAAGGAAATAGAAAACGTTACCGACATATATCTTTGTTAATTTTTGAAGAATTATGCTTTAAATATGATGATTTGTTTAATGTAAGTTGTTGATTATAAAGGTCTCAATCACTGAGAGGTTTTGCGTTATTAGTTTCACTTCGTATATAGCTCAATTTTTATATTGGAATTCATGTTTTGTTATTAAGTAAAATTTCTTTCATTATAGACAATGGAGAGTCCCACTTCATCAGCAATGAGCTCCCTTTTCAACACACCGAAAACAACATTTCTTAAGAAAAAGTTGCGAGATACTCACAGAAAGCTACAGTTTAAGACGAAACTAGTAAAAAACTTAAAAAGGCAAAATAATAGATTGAAGGAAAAGTATGCGACTCTTAAGGAAGTAATACAAGACTTAAAGAAAAGACGATTTGTTGATGAAGCTTTAGATGACGAGTTATCTAAAGGTGTAGAAAGTGATGAAGATATAATGAAAGTACTATTTTCTAGAAGAAAAACTCCGTTTTCCAAATTTCCGCCAACCCTCCGAAAATTTGCTTTGACATTACATTTTTACTCTCCGTCAGCCTACAAATACTTACGTGGGAAATTTAAGAAAACTCTGCCACATCCTCATACACTGTACAGATGGTACGAAAGTATAGACGCTGAACCAGGATTTACATCAGAAGCGTTTTCAAGACTTGCAGATAAAGTGTCAAAATCACCTTCTTCACCGCTTTTGTGCTCTTTAACAGCTGATGAAATGGCCATCCGACAGCAAAAAATTTGGACAGGGACCAAATATGAAGGTCTAGTGGATATGGGCATTGGATTCAAGGAGTCTGATGATAAAGCAACCCAAGTTTACGTATTCCTGCTAGTTTCGTTAGATCAGTCTTGGACATTACCAATTGCATATTTTTTTGTTCAGAGTCTGACTGGGGAGATGAAAGCTAATCTGATTGAAATTGCTTTAAAAAAATGTCACGATGTTGGAGTCAAAGTAGCCTCTTTAACATTCGATGGTTGCAAAACTAATATAAACTGTATGAAAGTCCTTGGATGCAAACTCGATAATCATGCAGACATGAAGACTACCTTCAAGCATCCTTGCGCTGATTACGAAGTTGCTGTTTTGTTAGATGCTTGTCACATGGTCAAGTTAGTTAGAAACACATTGGAGTCAAAAAAGGAAATATATGATGACACGAATAACATCATCAAATGGAACCATATAGTAAGCCTGCATAATTTACAAGACGATAACAACCTGCACTTGGCCAACAAGCTAACTCCGCGTCATATCAACTTCAGAAACGAAATAATGAAGGTAAAACTAGCCTCACAGTTGCTTAGCAAAAGCGTTGCAAATGCCATCGAGTTCTGCTCCAAGGAATTGCAAATAGATACATTTTCAAAGTCCGATGCCACTGTTCGGTTCATAAAACTGATTAACTACTTGTTTGATATATTAAACTCAAGGAATTTTAATTCTTTTGGATTCAAAAAGCCCATGAATCAGGAAAATAATAAAGAAGTGATTTCATTTTGTAAAAGTGCTACAAGCTATCTCTTATCTTTAACAACAAAAGAAATGTTAAAAACTAAAAAAAGTTCTCGAGTTGAATACCGTAGTGAGCAGGTCCCGTTACACAAAGGCAGATTGAATACTGGAATAATTGGGCTAATCATTTGTATGAACAGTCTGCAGCATTTATATACCACTTTGATTGAAACCAACATAATGACTTATTTAACTATGTATAAATTTAGTCAAGACCACATTGAGATTTTTTTTGGTAAAATTAGAAGTCAAGGTGGTCATAATAATAATCCGAATGCCAGACAATTCAAATCGGCCTACAAAAAGATTTTATCGCACATGGAACTAAGTTCAAAATTTTCCGGAAACTGCTTACCACTAGAAAATATTCCGATTTTGAATGGCACCATCAAAACAACGCAAAGAATTAACAACAGCTCAATTAGTTACAGACATGAAGAAGAAGAAGAAAACGAAGAAAACATAGCTATGATATTTATTGAAAAGCGAGTACTTCAAGAAGAGATGGAAGAAAAATATATAAATAACTGTGACCATTTGTCGAAATCGTTGGAAGGAGTGAATGAAATTACTAAGCAAATAATTGGGTATATTTCGGGTTTTGTAGTTTATCATTTATTAAAAAAATTGCACTGTGATGATTGTAAAAACCATTTACTTGCCACTGAAAAGAAATGGTTTCATAAGTTAGTAGATATTAAGGATATGGGAGGATTATGTTTTGCTTCTGATGACGTATTCTTGATTTGTTGTGAAACGGAAAAGTGTGTTAGGGAATTAATAAACGCAAGTGGTGGCAAAACTATTTTAAGGCAGTACAACAAAGCATTTATTACCAACAAAGTCTTGAGATCGCTAGTTGACATTAATTTATTTACACGTACTGATGCTCACAATAAAGAACAGTTTAATCATATGTATGATTTAACAAAAGTAATTATAGAAAAATATGTAGATGTCCGTTTACATTATATTTGCAAAAAAGAAAACCAGGAAAAGAAAGATAATTCAAAGAGACAAAAATACAACAAATTGAACCTTTTTCACGGTACGTAACTAAGAATTTTTTAAATTAAACTGTCATACAACATAACCCAACTTTTATTTCATAACTGCTCTGAATGTTTTGTTTGATGTCCAAATGTGACCCTGACACCTGCATGTGGCCAGTAAGAATAAAATAACAAATTTTCCTTATAAAAATTGTAATATAGTTTACGTAGACTTCTTATTTACTTTTATAATTAATAATAAATACCTACCTCTAGAATCAATATTTTGATTTCGTTTTCCAACTTCCGCCCAACAATAAGCTGTCTGTCTACCCCGTTAGAGATAAAGACGTGATAATATGTATGTATGTATGTAGAATCAATAAATTTTTTGATTGAATCGGTCTTTTATTAACGAAATACAAAAAATTGTTGAATATAAATGTATATTTTAATAGGGTGACACAATTTTTTTTTCGTATCGATTTAGTACACCGACTGTAAAATGTTAGGTATCGTTCGAATACTTAAAATAATAAAAATATGTCAAAAACTCTTTAGGCTAACTTACGAGTTAATAATACGTTCCTTCCTTGATTAACAATAAAAATGTCTGAACAAACAAATCACAATAAAAAAAAAAATTATGAATCTTTTAGGAACAAACCTACTCCATTGTTTTCTTGTTCGTCAGCCTATTCCGAATGGAGCCGAAAAGGAGCCGATGGTCACCGAGTCCGAGCCGTATAATCCGGATGAATTACAAAGCACTACGCGCCGCTATAGATAGTATAACGGCCAGATGTCTAGCGTATTAGACGGGTTGTAATACATCGATATACAGTTATGTAGGATTGTATAGTTAAGATGGTGACAAATTCTCGGCTTGTTTTTGTATGACACGTTGTATCTACGGCTAGTAGTAAATCAATGTATACCGTAAACTGGAGTGGGATTAGCAACTGCGTGGTTAATAACAACAGCGACATTTTCGATAGTAAACATTGCAAAAAATCAAAATGACCTTATTATTTTATAGAGAAAGGTTCTTAAACAGACCCAAGTGGTTTATTTTAAATATTTGTATTTTTTTATATCGAAAATGTCGTTGATATTATCCACCATGCAGTTGCTAATCACTCCAGTTTACCGGTACTTACAAATTGCTCGCCGGCTCAGTGTGTAAGGGTCAAAACAACAGTTGGGTTAATTAGTTGAAGTAAATTCATATAGGTAATTCAAGTGTTTAAGTCTTGACTACTTACTAAATAAATCCTATCATGATTATGTAACTCATTTTTCGCCATACAATCAGACGACCCTAATTACTAAAATACCCTACTCCTTACATTTGAACAAACCTATGCATAAACTATTCAGTCATCATCAATACAGTTTGTACATTCAAAAATAATTGATTAATACAAAAGTAGCCTTAGCAAACATGTGTGTGTGCTTATGAAGTGTACAATCTCAAGATTAACACTTTAATTGATTTTGAATCTTAGCATATTGAATGTTAAGTGCAATGTCGATTGAGGAAATTTGACATTAGTTACTTGGTTACCCAGCAAGTTGCTGTGTGCAGCGTCGGTCTGGGACCCAAAACGACCGGGATTTTTCCAGCTCCAGGTCCCTCCGGGAAAAGTCCCGGTATTCCCTGACGCCAAGCCGACCCTGTCTGTGTGTAATGACTGGTACAGTGCACAAACTGTATGAACGACAGACCGAAAGTGTTAATCATTAGAGTTCTCACTGTCTCCTTCGTTCTCACTGTCTGCGTTGTTGGTCTTCTTCTTCTTCTTTCGAATTTCAAACCTGGACACATGCATTTTCTTGCCATTAATCTTAGATTCTTGTCCCAACTTCAATGCTTTCTCCAAAGCCTCTGGGCCGTCGAATTCAATGAATGCAGTTGCTGTAAAAAAAAAAAATTTATTGTTAAATATGTTTTATGTGTGTTAGCTAGGTTAGAGAACTTGATTGTGAAGCTGGCAGTCCCAGATTCGAATCCCCATCAGCAGCAAATGTAAATGGAACGAAATGTTTGGTATTAGTCTGTTTATCCTTGTCTTATTTGGTAAACAATCTTCACCCAACTACTCAACTCTTTGAAAAAATAAATTATAAAATACAAAAATGGTTTTCTACACATAGGTAACAAAATAAATCACTAATTTTATTACTTGTGACAAATTGATTTAATTTTTAAATAACGATTTAAATTTAAAAGATGTATGGTATACACGTACAAAGTTGTTTATTAAATAGGACAAGTAAGGATAAACAGACTATACTTATGATATTTTTTTGTAGATTTTTTTAACACAATGGAATTTATTAACATTGTAAATAATAGGAAATTGCAAAGTAGCCATACCAATAGCCTTCTTCCCTTTGACGAGGTGTCGGATGTTCCTGATCTTGCCAGCCGGCAGGAAGGTGGTGCTGAGGACCTGGTCCGAGAGCTCGGCGTAGCTGCGCGCCACCAGCGTCGTCCGCGTCGCGGGCAGCGGCGGCCGCACGCGGATGCGACTGCCTTCCAACATTGTGTTGTTCTCTTCCAAGGCCTATCGAAGAATTAAAAGGTTATTAAAATCTAAAAAAAATAATTAAATCTAAAATTAATCAAATGAATTATTTTACTTCTATTGAATTATATCAAACTCCTAGCAGAATATTTTTATTTGAAGTAGATGGCAAACTTTATAAACTTTAAATTGTGTGTTCTTTTTTTTTACATGAATTCAATTGTATTGTCTTCTTTAAACTGTTTGCTACAGTTTTTTATTACTACACACATTAGAGGCTGCACCATCAGAGTAGAAGTTGATTGTTGTGGTGAAAACTGGTTTAGATTCTTCTGTTGGATATACTTCTGCGATACTGAAAAAAAAATTACTTGCTATCACAAAGGAGAAATGTATAGGATCCATAGGTTCAGTAAAATGAATGAATACTCACCCTATTTTCTTTATAATGCCATGTTTTCCAAAGTGATCAGACAATACCTTTTTATAATCAAACATCATAGACAAAGGTAGGTTGTCTATAATGACGGAAGTGGGAAGAGAATCTTCATCAACTTCTCCTTTCTTATCTTTGTTCCATTTCCGCTTCTTCCATTTTACCTTTTCCTTTTCTTCATCCCTCTCTAGCTCTGCATTTTCACTGCTTGTGGTGCTACCAGCCTGTTTTTTATCTTTCTTAATTTTACGTTTGTTTTTCTTCCTTTTATCTTTTTCGGCTACAGTCATATCATCTAAGAGATTGGTTAATGTGTGCGCATTGTCACCAATGCTAAGGTTTTCAAGATTTTCAACAATGACATCCGGTTTTACATCTGTTTTACGTGATTTAGATTGTGGCTCACCATCTGCATCAGTTTCAATGGTTTGAGTAGGTTTTGCCAATTGTTTCTTTTTCTTTAGCTTCTTGAGTTTATGTTCAACTTGTTCTTCATTGTTGTTGTTTTCAGTGCCAGACTCCATGGTCTCCTCAGAATTCTGTTTTTTTAATTTTTTGAGCTTTCTCTTTTTATTAAGTTTTGCCTTTCGAAGATTGCTACTTACTGGAGCTTCTTTCTGAACATCATTTGTCATATCTTTACTAGAGTTATCTTCTTTTTCATTTGGATTCTTTGCAGATTTCTTAACATCTTCACTAACTTTATTTGTTTCACCAGTTTCCATATTAACATTACCATTGTCTTTGTTTTCTTTCTCTGATAAATCCCTTTTAAGTTTTTTAAACTTCTTAATTTTAGGTGAATCAGCCTTCTTTGGTGAGCTAGGTTTGTTGTCAATGGAGTCATTTGACTTAGTTTTCTTCACAGCAACTTGTTCAGACTCCTCCAACATGAAACTGACTGATTTATTTCGCTTTTTCGGTTTACCAGGCGTAGCAAAGTAATGGGAATCATCCATGTTATCTTCACCCTGAACCAATGAATTTTTCATGATGGATTTTACTTTAGATACCTGATTCTTGTGTGAACCTTGTGGTGTGGAAGTCACTTTGGACTCGTTCAACGGAGTTCCTTTGGCAACGCTCGAGTCTAAGCTCGGGCCTTCAATGTCGATTCGTGATACATCAAGGGTTTCTAATTTATTTCGCTTCTTTTTAGTAGGTCGTTCACGTTTAGAATCTTTACTATTAGACTCTACTTTATTCCCCACAACGGCATTCCCGATCCCTATACTATTTTCTAAGGCTTTATTAGTTTCGGCAGTTGATTTGTAATAACCAGTAAAATCAAAAGTTTTATTGAGTTTTCCATCAGACGTCTTTTGTTTCAAATTGAAAGATTTTGACTTCATTTTGTACTTCGTCTTGTAAAAGTCAATGCGGTATTGGGTTACAAAAACATGCTTTAATTAAAAACAAAATTACATTTGTAATCTTTTTAAAATGTGGTATTTTTTGAGGTTATGTCTTCGGCAGGCACCACACGACACGACAGTAAAGTGACACTGACTGACACTGACAATGACGGACAAACAAAAGTTAACGTCAAATCAAACTGTCACGTGAAAATTTTATCCGCGTTCCGAATCACGCTTACAGCACTTGAGCGCGTCCGTTGATCGATGACGTCATCACATGTGCTAACTACGCTCGGCGTATTCCACAACACTGTGACCGCGTTCCGATTCACGCCAACAGTGCCCACATCGTGTGACGTCATTCTATACCGGTCAGAATCATTAGCACGCTGTCAGCACGCTCACGATACTATTGATTCGGACCGCTTCTGGTGAATTAACGTTATTTTGTTATGTTTCTTACTTCCTGCGTCATTGTCTTTTACTCGAAAATCTTTAAAAATCCAATGCATCACAACTGAATTAGCCATCATTTACTTTAGAGTACGATAATATATTTATTGTGATGCATTACTTCTACAGAGTGCACTACAGAGAGATAATTCACAATTTTGTCTTTATTTAAGCACTATGATTTTTGTTCCAATGGCGGTGCTAGTGTGCAGACTATGCCCTCTTAAGTAGCCCTTTAGATTTTGTCGAAATGAAACGCTGATAAGCACGATACTAGCGTAGGAAAAAAACTAGTGACCATAGAATACTAATTCTATGCTAGTGACAACCTACACAAATTAGGACAAGACAAAACGTCATACATCTCTTTCTAAAGCATTGAATGAGTCGTAAGAAAATAAAGGATAAGTATATATATAAAACAGCTTGGTCGTAGATTTTCTTTTGTAAATGTAAATTGTGCTAGAAATTGTAATAAATGCATTTTTTTAATAGTTAATGTTAACTTGTATGTCAAGTAACTTCCAGTTATTGTTGCCCCGTCGTAGACTTAATTCACCTGGGCTAATTCTTCATATCATACAATGATTTCTTAGTTATCGAGTAGTAGACAGCGATTTCTCAACTAGTTGAAATTTATTTTACCTACCCATTGAATGTTAACTTTGTTAATTATTGTAATGGAAAATGACGTCACTTTAAATGCCGACCTCATTTTTCAAATTTTGACGACTCTGTATGAAATATACAGGGAGAAAAAAGCAGCCCTTGACGAGTTTCTTGCCGGTTCTTCTCGTTACAAGGTCTCCCGCTTAGGGTTTGCGAACCGATGGCGTAGCTTCTTTGACATTCACAAGTGCTTGTAACAGCCTAGACTGAATAAACGAGTTTTGAATTTTGAATTTTGAATATTGTCTTCACTTGCTATTTTAGCGCGGTTACTATGCTTTAGTCATTCTTCTCTGAGGTTTAATTAAACTACAAAACCCAAATCTTTTAGCAAGCTGGCAACACCATAACCTCACTTTTTAATTAAATGGCGGATGCGCTTGCGTGATGCCGGTTTCGTGTTATTGCGTTTAGTTTGGCGTCTACCTATTCGTTTTATCGTGAAACCATTGATTTCTAACTGTAAATAAAAATTTGGTAAGTTGAACACTAATTTTACACAGTAGACGTAACATAGTTGTGATTTTGTGTGTTCGTAGGGTGTAGAAATAGTGACGGTGGTTTCGGTATTTTCCACTCGTACAACGCCATGCTCCATGGCGCCCCATGCATGCCTCGATTTCTGATGCACTCCCTTAAGGCGTTCAATCTCTAAAAAGTGGTTAACTTCTTATCACTAAAACCTTGCGCAATTGACTATGATCACAGTAATTGCGATATAAGTGATCTTTCGCGCGTCGTAACTTCGTCCTTGAAATCCGTGAATAGGCGCCAAGCCGCCAAATATGTAGATAGGTACTTAAGTTTAACCATTTACTATGAAAAAATAGCATGGCGAGAAACAGATCAGGAGAGCGTGACCAATCTTAAATGTATCATTAATTTGATTAGTTTATAAAATATTTTATTTTTAGTGTGTAACGAAGATGGTCGCTCAGAAAAAAGGCCGGGGTGCTAAGAACCAGGCAGCAAAGGCAAAAGCAGCCGCGCAGGCAGCAGAAGAGCAGGTGGCAGAGGCCGAAGCGCAGGAGCCCATGGAAGCCGCTGACGAAAACAACGGTGACACTGAGCAGGCCGAGCAAGGAGAGGAGGCTGCTGGAGGAGACGCCGCAGCCGAACAGCAAGGCGCTCAGTCACAGGAAAACGCCGATGGGGAATCCAAACCAGAAGACAAAAAGGAAGAAAAGGTGGAAACTGGTAAACTGCTTGTGGAGAACCTTCCATCGAGCTATCTGTTCGACTACCAAGACAAACTCAAAGAACTGTTCTCGAAACATGGAGAAGTCCTCAATGTCAAGTAAGTACAAAAAATTGAAAGTCACTAACCTTATTATGAAACATTGTGCTTGCTAACATTCAAATATCAGTCCCTGAATGATCATGATTTGTTAAATTATCATATTATCTAGCATTTAAAAACTGTATAACAAATTTTAAATATACTCTGTTTATTTTTGCTGTTGGTGCTATGAGACGCAAATCACGTTCTCTATGCAACACCGATTGGAGCGGAGAATTAATGAGAGAAACTTTTCTTTCTTTTTAGACGTGGTCCAATCATTGTTACTGAACTGACCACAACTCCGACATTATCGGCAATAGTCGAATTCAAAAACAAAGAGTCTCTGGACAAGGTAAACAAAAGTTTATTAACATTTTTACTTCTTATTGAAAGTGATTTAGTAGATTTAGTGTAACTGTGCCTTGTTTTGGTGTACCAAACAGGCATATGTTTAATATAATAATATATTTTAAGGCTATGATTTTTC
Organism: Catoptria pinella; assembly: GCA_963556745.1. Taxonomy (NCBI): domain Eukaryota; kingdom Metazoa; phylum Arthropoda; class Insecta; order Lepidoptera; family Crambidae; genus Catoptria; species Catoptria pinella. Next base: position 15,274,762 of record OY750760.1, read on the forward strand.
CAAATTCAATGAAAATTAAGTACTGCTATACCCTTAAAGTCATGTGCAGAATGAGTGACTATTTGAATGTTTGAAAAGGCTGGTCTACTACCAATACAATGTTTTTGGTTTGATGTATTTGTACAAGTAACTTGTCAAAATTCACAATGATATCTAGTCAGGTAGTTGATCAGCTGATGGAGTAACTCCTTATCTATCCTGTGTATGTTTCCATTGTGAAGGGTGGTGGCCAGTAACATTTCCTATTTTTTGAGTAATCATTAAAATATTGCCAGTATTACAAAATACAAAAATTTTATTACACATTAATTAAATATTATCCTTTACTACTTCATAAGAAAATGTTTCTTGCTACCACCAAATTATGTGGTTTACTTTTGCTGTTTGTATAAATTTTCTCATTGATAAAGTTGTAATGTATAAAGTTTATTTGTATTCTTTTTTAAATTGTAACACTGTGTTGGTTAACTTTGTGATAAAAAATTACTTATATGTATTTATTTACTGTTAGGCATAATTTAACTTAAGCAATTGGGAATGATAATTATTATAATGTTAATTTTTTTCAATTAACCTATGGTACTTTGTAAAAGGTGAGTCAAAATTTCAAAAAGCTTGAACAATATTCAAGCACCTTTACTAATCTAGCCATCAAGAGGTCTTGTATTTGCCTCATTTTTATTCAACTCTATTCTAAACTTTTCAAAGTTCTTAAAAAGTAAAAGTATTGTTCATCATTGATAAATCATTGGTGCTGTATTTTTACAGTAATTATACTTCAATATTAATTCCGATTCTTCTTAAACATGAAATGGGAAACCACCTTACTTAGAGTTCTTAAATGTTTTTATGATTTCCTGAACTATTCAACAGCTATTAAAAAAAAAACTTGATTATTCTTAGTTTCTAGCACCCATTCTTCTTGGTAGCTTATGTCCTGAATATTGTAGGATAATAAAATTTGCATAATTCAAAAGTACACTGACTTGTTGGTATATTTGAAAGAAATTATTTCTATTTCTTTAAAAACTTATATCATTTATTTTTAATCAAGTTCACCTGCTGTTACGTGTTAATGAAATTCTGTAAATGAAATTAATATGATTCATTTAATCAAGTGCCAATCTTGAATTGATTGGACACAGCATTAATTAACAATTGTGTATGATAATATAAATCGCGGACGTAGAAAATGCTATTTCAAAATAGCAATTAAAGGTTTGATTAAAAATTGATATGTTTATATCTCAAACAAAATATCATTATATATTTGTGGGCACTCAAGGTCATCCTTTAGATTATTGTATGTACAATACAACAGATTTTGTAAATGACCATCTTTGTCAAAAAAAAAAAAACATTATTAATAAAACTAATTGACATGTTTATAGTTTACAAAATAATTGTTTAAGTTGGGTTAGGGTGTGTAAGGTGGTTTTTCATCAAAAAACCATGAGTGTTGGTTTGACACTGAGTTGTCTCCCCAGGCGCTGTCAGAAGATGGCACAGTGTTGGAAGGCAGCCCTATCGCAGTGGCCGTGGAGTCGCGCGCCGAGACCGCCGTACTAGTGGGCGTGCCGTATGAAGCCAGCACGGATTACGTGCGCTTGTTGTTCTCGCAGTGCGGAGATGTCGCGCATATACACGAGTTCAGCAAGACCAAGTATAAGATATGTGAGTATGTTTAGGTACTGGCTGTTGAAAAAAACCTTAATGAAAAGCTGTTAGATTCGATAGTTTGATGTCACAGTCTGAAAATATATAAGTTTGGTAGTGCCACTTTCCCTGTTAATCTGTTAAGAGCGTTAACGGCAATCGGCATTTCTTACAAACTTTCAAGTCCTAACTTTTCGAAATGAATGAACCGATTTTAATGAAACTTCATACACATTAGCAGAATACATTGGTCTAAAAAGTTAGTAGAAAACATTTTCGATAAATTAATTTGTAATAACTGTAATCTGTGTTGTGTAATAAACAAATAAATAAATAGACCGATTTTCAATTTTCCATAGAAACAGAAATTTTCAATTATCTTTTTTTTAACATACTTTTTAGACCAAAAGACGTACGTGCGGAAGGGAGAAAAGAGAGGCTGCTCTGTCCTCGCTCCCACTGCGCACTTACCTAAGGCGCGGCACTGTACTTACACTTAAGTTTTCCTTTCACGGCGGAGGGGGAGGGTATTAATGTGTTTCGTACTTATTGGGGGCTCGGAACATCGCGCGAGACAATGAGCACAGAGCTGCGGCCGTACCGGCTAACGCATCGAACTTCGAAAAGCCTGCTGAGCTTCAAATTAAAACAGATAAATCGAGCCCCAATCGGGCTAAAATGACGAACTCCAATTCATGATGTCACACGAACATCGATATCTTAATAACTTCGGCGAATAGTACACAATACGATTTATCTGTTTTAAGTTGAAGCTCGGCAGACCCGGCGAAGTTAGAAAAGTTAGCCGTTAGGGCCTCAGTACACGATTTCGTTTGATGTAAGTGGTTGGCAGTGGCGAGTGGTGGAGCACGACCGTCAATAAGTTTGTAACGCATTATAGTTTACACCGAAATTGAAATTGAAAAATTCTTTATTCAAATAAGCTCACATAACAAGCATTTTTAAATCGTCAATTCTTTTATCCTACCACCCATTATGACGTCTTTTAGCTGACAAGAAAAATGGGCGCAAAAAACTTATCAGCTTTATTAGAAGGAACGATATTTACAAATATGTATATCGTTTCCATACATTACATTCATAGTATTCATACATGTTACCATTAACATAGATTCATAAATAAATAACATTATTTAATTAGCTCATTTCGATAGTATCTAGTATCTAGCACTGAGTACACGGAGAGTTTTGGTTGTGCAGTGCGGGTGACGTTCCACGCGAAGGAGGCGGTGGAGCGCGCGCTGAAGCTGGACCGCGAGCTGCGCATCAACGGGTTCCTGCTCACCGTCTCCAAGTACCGCGACGACGACGAGCAGAAGGCGCACAACGCCAACGCCAACAAGGTATCGAACACGCCAAAGGTTTGGACCCCATTTTATCCTTTTGTATGGGTAATTTGTCATCTACTGCCGAAAAGTAAACTGAGATTTCTCATAGAAAAATACTTTATCTAGTTTTTTAACGCGCGTATATTTTATCGATAGATGTTCATGCTAAGAATGGTAGGTACTTATTTAGATAAGTAAAGTTGTCTTTTATGTGTATGATACAGTTAAAACATTGAAATTAATTCGTCACTTTAACTAGGGTTCTCTTTTTGGGTAGTTTACTTACATTATTTCTAAGTAAGTAAAAAATTGCTTTATTCAAATAAAATTAGTAATTAAGCGCTTTTGAATCGTTTATATTTTTCTACCACCCGTTTCAGACTTTTTAACTGACAAGAAGAACAGGCGCAAGTAACTTATCAGCTTTAACAGAAATAAGTAACGATATTTACAAACTCGAATATATCGTTACCAAATACTTCTTCTCTTTTTCTACATACGTTCTTTAGCTTATCCTACAAATAGTTGAACAGACTTTGTTGTTGTAGAACAAGCGACCACAGCAACAGAACCGCAACAACGCGAACGCCAACAACGCGAACAACAGCCCCAACAACCGCGCCAACAACTTCCGCCCGCGCGGCGCCGGCGCCTTCAACGCGCGCGGCAACTTCAGAGGTTAGCACATTCTCAATTTGCAGGATGACAACACTTATCCCGCTTGCTGGCGCTGCTGTAGATGGAAAACTTTTGTACGTGTGCATATGGGTTATGTACTCGGTTATTTTACACTTATGTCTAAAAATGGTAATAGTAAATAATGGAAGTTGAAAATGTGTCGGAAGAAAAATGGATAAGTACGAAGATTCGCTTCCAACATAACAAAAACTGATAGCAAACACATAGTAAACACCAAAATGACAGGTCTACATCTACACTAGCGCCTAGTTGTATATATGCTAAGTCGCCAAGTGAACTTCGTTAGCGAGATGTAGGTTTTCCATACTGCGAGGTGCTATTCCATACTTAATGTTCTTTTTTCTTGATACTAGCGCCATCTAGTAACACGGTGAAGAATCTTGTCGTCGTGCCGTGTGTCGTGGTATGTGCAGCGTAGGTAGGTGCCGCTACAGACACTTAACATTTTTCCCCTGTTTTCAAATACGAGTGACCCTAAAGCGTGAAGTACATAAGGCCCACCCGTCAGCCTCATGTATTCCTCCCTTAATATAGTGTTGTGTTGCAGGAGGTCGCGGCGGTCGCGGCGGCTTCGGCGGTCGCGGCGGCGCGTTCCCGCGCGGCGGGTTCGCGCCCGCGCCCGCCTACCTGCCGCCGCCCCAGGGGTTCATGGGCCGCCCGGTACTGTCGCATAACCACACACTACATGTACATTATGGCGCGTCTCCGGCTCGTGTTCTTTCGAAACATTACACAAAAACATGAAACATAAACATTTGTTTACAAACACAAGCCGTCTCCTGCAGGAAAATAAACATGAAACAAAAACATTTGTTTTCATACACAAACCGTCTCCTAAAAATAATAATACAAACCAAATAATGGGTATCTCCCGAATTAAGTTTAAAAAATAAAGCTCAATCTCTTTATTCCACTCCATCACAATAATTAATTATATTTTAGCAAGCTTGCACTAGCACTTTTAGGTTAGAAAAATTTGCTACGGATTATAGAAAGGTTGTGCGCGTTCGGTAGTTGTCAAGAAATGTAACATACCCTTCCCCTCTCCCCCGCGCGGGGAATGTTATCCGTGGGCCGCGGAAAATAAAAAATCATTGTGTATGCATTCAAAAATGTCTAGTATAGCCACGCCCCAATGTTTTGATGTTTTTGTGTAATGTTTCGAAAAAACAGTCGCAGGAGACGCGACTTTACATACACTAATAAAACATCATCAAACACCAACACGGCCATTACAGGCTGAAATATCTATTTCACATTCATTCATTCTTCTTCTTTTTTAACATGGTCATGGTCACACTATGGTCATGTTGTGAAACTCTATCGTAGCTAAGTTTTTCTAAATGAAGTATTTTTCTGTACAAGTTGTTGTAAAAAAGCGGTTGAGTTTCTAAATAAATAAATAAATAAACAAATGAACGTAAAAAGCGGCAACGCACTCACGCCGTACATGCAGGTGAAATCCCGCATGAAGGGATAAAAAAGAGGTCCGGCTAAATTAAATTAAACAATAATTTTATTTCATTACTTCACTGCTTGAAACGCCTTCGCCGCGCTTTCTAAGTTACTGCACCTGACTGCTTCCTATCTTTCATTTTGAAGTCATATACACTCAGCTTGACACCCCGTATTCAAACCTTTTTTATTTGAATCAAAACAAGTCCTCTGAATAGATTGGATAGTTAAATAAATTCCTATTTGTTTGGTGAAAAACGTGTTTTTTGCAATTAACAACATCACAATCTTCCACACAAATGTTTGATTTTTAATCACAACTTTGATTTTTAAAATCGATTGAGAATATTTTGTTACGGCAGATTGATAAGTTGGAGACTGTACAATCCTCTGCTAGCGCCATTTTCCATTTTATTTTAGTTGACTGTATTTTTTTGCAATGATTTCAACCATGCTTTTTTATTTTCATTTTGCATGCTCATAAATTATGAGAAACGAGTGCATAGAAGAATGTGCAAAGAAATGCAGTGCAATGTTGAAATTGTCAGTGTAAGCTAGGGCTGCACACCTCTTTGCCATTAACCTATTCTGTGCATTCTTTTCAGAGCTACCTGTTGTAGTAGAACATTAGACAACCAACACACAGGTAAAATGACCTCGGTCACGTTTTGCTTTTTGGGTCAGCACTACTATTGAAAAATTGTTAATCGTTTTTGTATTTAATTGTTTTTCTAAATCTATTGCTAACTGGAATGTGTGTGTGATTACCCCAGATTTTGTTTCCTGTTTATGTTTGTAAAAAAAGTATATTTTTCATTGCTAAGTAAATGGTTTCAATGGTTTAAATCGGGGATGTTAAGGAGCTCCGTAACCGTAACCATCGGTTATCTGAATTAAAACCATAACCAAATCCGATATAAAAGTTTCGTATATGGGCGGTGTCTAAACGAGACAGATTTTTTTGCCCGGCCCAGCCGCGCGCGTCACTTAAATGTCTAAATCTGAAATCCGTAACCGAAATTATCCGAAACTAACGGATAATCCGAAATAATTTCATATCCGTAACCGTATCCGAAAACCGGTATAATATTGTTTTAATATCCGTATCCAGATCCGAAATTTCATGTCCATAACATCCCTAGTCTAAATGCCGAAACGCTTTGTAAAATGTTCCAATAAATATTATTTTATCATCTAGCTTGAAAGTGGTAAAAGCTATAGCATCTATTTGGAATTTGGTTAGCTACTTATACAAGGTGTTACAAAAATACCCCTAATGCCGAATCTATATATATAAAAGGGTAAATCACTCACTCACTGATCACGAAATCTCAGAAACTACAAGTGCTAGGAGTCTCAAATTTTGCATGGGGGCTCCTTTTAGGTCGTAAGTGCTCACTAAGACGAGATTTCGCGAAATTCAATCCCTAAAGGGGTGAAACAGGGTGGCAAAGTTTGTATGGGAGAACGCGATTCCTTGGCCCGATTGACTCGAAATTTGACATAGACATTCTTTCACAAAATTAATTGAACACGTGTTTCGTATTTTTTTTATATTTATCCCCTAACAGGGTTAAAAAGTGATAGAAAGTTACTTTTGGGGTGATTGACTTCGACGTCGGAATTGAAACTTCTTTGTGCATTTGATTGATTAATTAATAAAAATAAATGTAATTTGTCATCTCAACGTAGTATTGCATTCTCTTTGATCATTTCCCCTGAGAGTATGTAGAATGCATTTCATTGAATAGTACCTTTGGCGTTATGTTGGCAAAGCTGTCATTTTTTCCTTATTGCGTTGTTATAAGGTGCAAAATTATTCTATCTGATTATCAGATTAATTTTAAAAGAATACAATATCCGGTCAAGTCGCCTATGCTATGACAATTAATAAAGCACAGGGACAATGTTTAAGAGCGGCTGGTGTAGATCTGCGCAGTGATTGTTTCTCCCATGGCCAGCTCTAATGTCGCCTGCTCGAGAGTCAGCTCGCCGAATAGCCTTTTTATTTTGCAACCGGATAACATGACAGCAAGAAATGTGGTAGGTATAGAACATGTTACAAAAATACCCCTAATGCCGAATATGCTATATAGGGACCATCATGTCTACCATATATATCATATTCGGCATTAAGGGTATTTTTGTGACACGTTTTATATTATAGAGAAGTGTTGGATGATCGAGATTGATAATCCTGATAATGCTCAACATATTTTTATTTAAAACTAGCTGCACCCAGCATGCGTATTGCAATGCTCCGTTTTTTTAGCCAGGGACCTTCTCGGTCGTAAGCAGAACAACTCACCAAAGTTTCATCATAATCGGATCAATGGTTTAGGAGTCCCGTCGTCTGTATACTTAAATCTTTTAAACTATGCAAAAAAACTGCATCAAAATCGGTCCATAAGTTTGGGAGCTAGGTTGCCTCAGACACACACAGGTCAATCTTATAACACCCCTTGCGTAAGTTGTGTACGTCGTATACACATATACATATAGTGCTGGCCACATAATTAAGGACACAAGTCGATTTTCATACAAACGAGGTAATTTTGAAGTCTTGGTTTTCCGCTAGGGATTGAACTAGCTGTGATCTGATGATGGCCATCCAGGGACTCAATAGAGAAGATTCAGATCGCAATACACACCCAACTGATCTGGTCAGCATTCTATGTAAGCATCAGAATTTTCAGTTGCAAGATTTTCATACATTTTTATGCTATATTCGCGGTTTTTTTAAACATATTCTTACATCTCTTAAAATGCTGGTCAGATCACTTGGGTGTATCTCACGTTCTCCATTCACTCCCTGGATGGCCATCACCAGATCACCGCTCGGTCAATCTAATGAAGAATGAGAAGCAATGCTTAAAAGTTACTTCGTTTGTATGAAAATTGACTGGCGTCCTTAATTATGTGGCCACCACTATATATAGATATCCTGTAGTATAGTCTAATAACTTCACACTCACCATATTAGTAACTACATTGTACCCGTGCGAAGCCGGGGCGGGCCGCTAGTATGGTATATAGGGACCATTAAACTGAACAACTTTTACTATGGGGCCAACACTGAAATCGCGAAAAAAAAATCAGCCGTTTCATACATTTTGATATTTTCGATTTTAATTTTTGTATGAAACAGCTGATTTTTTTTTCGCGATTTCAGAGTTGGCCCCATAGTAAAAGTTGATCAGTTTGATGGTCCCTATATACCATATTCGGCATTAGGGGTATTTTTGTAACACCTTGTATACATATACATATACCCGGGTATACGAATGAAACACAGATAAGAGTGGCCGACGGTTATTTCTACTGGCAAAGAAGATTTCGGGTTTAATTTAATAAAACCCTGTTTTATTTGTATCATCTCTAATTTACACTAGCCAACACTATGTGCAATCCGATCGAAATCGGGTAAATGACGTAGTGTAGTCACGTCATTTAGGCAGAATATTGTTTGCCTCCACTAATATTACACTTGTTTCAACAGGGTGGGTTCATGAATGACGGACAACGGCCAAACAAGCGGCTGCGGCAGATGTAACCGTATCGCAATACAATAAGATCAAATATCGTGCGTCGTCGTCTTATGTTCGTGTGTGTGCGTGTGAAGAGCGTCCCAGAGACAACAGTGACAGTTCAGTATCAGAATAAATCTAGCTAATTCTATTTACTAAGTACATGAAATAAAAATAATTGTAAGCTATTGTCTTTTGACAGGTAATAAATGTAATTACTAACATATTATTGTTTTAATTGTTTCCATATAGGTAGGTACACCTTTGTAATTTCGGAAATAAATATGAAAATGGTGGTAAAAGATCAATGTATATGCCTTGAAACTAGAATTAAATACTTATTTGAATGGGATAATACTTTATCCATAAGTAACCATATTTATTTACATTTCAGCTGGTCAATGTAAATAATTTGTCATGAATGAAAAAAATTAAAATTGTCTTGTCAATTTTTTTTCATGACGAACAAAACATTTTGTAATGATAACCAACTTAAATAAGGCACACAGGGTGAACAAATTATCTCCTATAGTGATTGAAACGAAAAGAAAGTTGAACAAAAAGTATTTAATTGCATAATTGCTGTAGAACGTTAACTAAAACAAGATAAACGAATGTTTTTTTTATTAAAAAGCCGTTGTAATAACATTTTTATGAGGCGTAATAACACGCCGGCTTACTTATTTATTAACGCCTACCGCACGTGCAATAACGTTCGTACCGTTGACTATGTGTGAGAGTTCGTAAGTTCAAACTCTGTGCGTTGTTTTGTACTAAGTGTTATAATGTGGTAAACTGTACCGTAAAATGACAGTAGGTCTTACATACTGAACCGACGCACGCAAAATAACAAGATCGAATCATTATCAAGATAGAGCTGATCACCCCTTTGATTTGACTATACTGCGCCGCACTGCCGTCATTATATGATTTTAAATCTTTAATCTTTTATGAAGTTATAGGGATTCAGAGCAATTTCTTGAATTAATTTGGATTCCTTTTCAAGAGCACGAGTTCACTATCACGACCAACGAAAAATTATAGTCGCTAGAAAAATACTTTCACTTTTCCAAAAGTTCATTCAAGAATTTAATTTCAGGGGCTTTGTATGAAATTAATACTGAAGTTCACTAGTCAGCGTTCTGTCAAGATAATTATACGCGATATTACTTGATTGAATTGTCAGTAGAAATGGGTGTGCTAAGTGCTAAGACGACCCTGTTCACTCGCCACTCGCGCGCAACGCAGCCGCGGCGATCGCACGCGCGCCAAGTTTATTAGCAGCGGTAATGATGTTGGCGAGAGTCTGTCTTTTGTTTTTGTTTGTTGTGGTTACTGGCTCATCACGGGTTACATTGAGACAGGATGCGTCTAGAAGCAGTTCTAGGGGTAGAAGCGTGAGGGTCCGTGGAGATGTGATGGAGCACTTGTTTAGCGTGTACGACCCCTCGTTCCTGGCGCTCGTGTGGCCGAAGATCTCGAACGGGGTACATCTGAGTGTGGGTCATTTCTGCTGGGAGGATGTGTCCACGCTGCTCAGAGACTTGGCTGACGGGAGAGCTTGGGCCTATAATGGTAAGTTATTTTTTACACCTACTTCTTAAGTTAACTGTATGGGTATGATCCGCGCGCGATGACAATGAGATGGAACCTTGTCAAACTCAGACGCGTTTGTTCGCCGGCCGGCCAGCCACAGGGATGTCCAAAAACACGCATCCGAGGTAAGAGAACTTTTGCTGCAGCAACTTTAAGTAAGATAAGAAGTAAACATTACTTGATTTGATTAATTAAATTATAATTAACTAATTAGTAAATTTCTTGATTTACTTTGACAAGGTTCCATCCCATTCTCATCGCGCGTGGGCTATACAAGTCGCTCGCAAGTGTAGGTTCGAATCGTCCGTGGTTAAAAAAATAACGATAGCAGATAGCTGTGGTTATACGGAGCACTCTGAAGGAATACGTTACAGTACAGAGTACCTAGACGAAAACTTTTTGAAGTTAAAACGTCCTACTTCGACACTTGATGGGCCGAAACGGTAGATTATTGATGATGGTATTGCTAAGGCACCGGCAGTATAGCCTTAAGTTCAGCACGCAGGAAGCACCATTGTTACCTACTAGAACTACTTATTGAAGTTACGGGAGAAATATGATCTACGAATATTAACCAAATATCTACTAATTTTTATCTCTCAAGTACAGGACGTCATGACCATGCTACTTTAACTGCGCCGGCTAAAAAAAAGTTTGACCTATGCCTGTGGGTCACGCATTCCTCTTGACGTAATTATCTTGGATCGGGTTATGGTGTTTAGGGGTCATTTAATACTTTTACAATGAAACCATAATGAACACTATAGATACTGTCAGTTAGCATTGATGAAAAGAAAATTGCATTGTAAGAGACGTCTCGTACTCAACAATAGAAATAAAAACATAATACGAAACTCGTACTGTTGTAGGTAGGTAGTTATTTTGATTTTGGCCTGGTCATCTCGACAATTTAGGTCGGTCAGGTAATGGTTCAATACTTTTAATTTTGACAAAGTCTCCTTTGAAAAGTAAGGGGTTTTTATTACAAAAACTCTAGCTTCGATTTGATTAAACAGTATAAAATTGATTACTTATTCATATTAAGTAAGTCTTACATACATAAGGAAAGATATTACAATATTTTTTAGCTGTTAGCGACAAGGCAATGCTTAGGTACCTAGTTCTAGTGTTAGGTATGCTAAGTTGCTCTATAAAGCCTGTTGAGACATTCGTTTCGCTACAATTATGAAATACTCCGGAAAAAAAATCTACAAGTCAGTGAATCTGTTGCTCCGAATGCATAATATATGAGTGATGATGTGTAAACTATAATGAAGCAACTTTCCTTCGGAGCGTCGCCCGTTCAAGTTCATCGGTCCGTACCTACTTGCGCACGCGCCTAACTTTACGGACACGCAACTCGTTGCGAGACACAGAATGTGCGAAAATTACCTATGCTTCAGTATCTTATTAATGTATCAATATCATTTTACGCTGCTGTCACGCTAGCGGCCTTTCGGACATCTAGCTAAGTGTGGATTAGGTGGTTACGAGACTGCAAAAAATCCTCATAAATGTTGAGATTTTTCATTTCCTCTTTGTGGTAAAGTTTCCTTGATGATAAGGTTACAATTACCTGATGTAATGATTAATTAATAGGTAGGTAGGTAATTAAGAAATTCCGAATACGAACTAGAAGGACTCTTGTAAGCTTTCGTAAGAAAAGCTCACACAAGAGTAAACAACGTAATTAACAATACACACACGACAACAACATACATAACGAATATACACACTTGTCTTATACTATTATGTATTCTGTGATCATACATAAACAGAGTACATTATTATAAACACCCATTCCTCTTTTTTAATACCTACACTATAATTACCCATGACTCGAGCGAAAACAATTTATTTTTCTCACCACAAAATCAGTTGCCCCTAGGCACATAAAACACCTTTTGGTTGGTGTTATACTTAATGCTCTAAGATGTAAAGTGAGTATTGAGAACGTCGTCGTCGTAATCGTATTATTATGCAATGCTGTAAATAAGTTATTATTTATGTCATTGAGGCTAACTGGTATTTGGAACTGGCGTAAAACGTTCTTTAATTATTTAATCATCATCGGAAGTTATTAACAAAAAATGTTTGTGCCAAAGTGTTATGTAAAAAATGTTAAAATGCTCTACAAAGATGGTATACTTAAGACAATAAAGAGATATTGGTATTGATTACAGGTACACTAATTTCGAGGGTTCTTATGTACTGTGAAATCGCAACCAAAAATTATTTTGTTTTGACGTTGATGTCCACAAATCAGTCATAGCGTTAAAGCCGAATAATTACATTAATTGCTTAGTCTTACTGTCACTAAGTAGGTTGGTACTTATTTCAGTATAACTTGATAATTTTTCAAAATTCGTTTGATTCGTCTCACAAGCTTCAATGGGAGAGCGGATACCGGTCGTATGGTTCAATGTGGTCCACAAGTTAATAAGATCAGACGATTTGTAAAGTAACGACAAGCATCTAACATCCAGCACTCTGGAGGCTGTCTTCACTTTCATCGGAGTGTCGTAGTTTTTTATTAATAGGTAGGTAGGTACATCAATTCTGTACCTTCCGTGAAAAGAGGTATAACTCTAAAAACATGATTTTCGGGAAATTGACTTTAAAGTTAAAAAAAATCTCACTCTTCAACTGAGAATGATAGAATAAAATAAGTGCTTGTAGACTGTAGATGGTTAAGCTAACTTTGTTTTCTTGTATTATTTAAAGATAAAAGTCTTACAGATTTTTCAGTATTCATGAAATTGTTTAGTTACATCACTAATCACATTTATTTATTTTGTGTATAGTGATGTAATAAGACTTATATCATTTTTCACCATGAAAATCTGCTTTCGTGTGAAATGTTAACTGACTTTATTTTTTTGTGTCTGCCTTTTCAATAGTATGTTTTTTTTTTAAGTTGTAGAACAAACATTGTTGAACACACTCTAAATGTTAGTAATTAGAGTTTAGTTTTGTAAAATCGTTTAAAAAAATCGAATTATCTCAATTTACACAACTTTTTTGAAAAAAATCGATGTGGATATTGTTATAACTTTTATCACAAACGATATAACTAGTACGTATGTTAAGTGAATAGTGATATAACTTATGATAAAATACTTAATAATATCATGAGGTAATGTTTGCTGTTATTAAATCCCAAAAATATTTCGGTAATTTGTTACTAACACTTTGGTAATCATATAAAATACTAAATCTTGCTTCATTAGCGCTTAAATCAACTTGAATAAGCAGAACAATGTGTTTTAAATTTAGAAAAATTAACATAACAATATTAAACTTAAAGGTTTACTTAAACAAAACATAACAGATGTTTAGACTTGTTAAAACTGTTGTTGTATCGAAATTCAACGTAACGTAGTATAGAAAACAGGCTGATATTTAAACACCTACTCAGAGAAAAGAAAATGAATATAAAAGTTTATTCCATTGAGCTGATCGGGAATTGATCCCATTGGCTTAATATTGACTTGACTACGGAGTGTTTCATGTAAAGACAACACAACCATCACTACTGTCATTCAGACTCAAACTTAGCCAACTTGTAAATGACAACTAGCAATAAACCGATCTTAAAAAAACCATTCATAAGTCCCATTTCCATTCAGTAGCAAATTAAAATAAATTAATTTACTCCCAAAATAGTACGTACATTTAATGATAGTAAATAAATTATTCTTTAAAAACCCCCGACACAAAAAGCTAACTCTTATTAAAAACCCCCCATACAAAAAAGCTAACTCTTAAAAAGTTAAATATAATATCATCATTATTATCAAGTCATAAATAAATCTTTTTAAAATTTTCTAAAATTTTAAAAAAGAGTTAGCTTTTTTGTATGGGGGTTTTTTATTAAGAGTTAGCTTTTTTGTATGGGGGTTTATTAAATTTTTAATTTCAGTTTTATTTGAAGCTTTTTAAACTTAATTTTTGGCGGCCATTATAATTGAAGTAACACGGTACCAAATTTTGAATTCAATTTCAAAAAGCTGATGAGTCCTGATTACCGTCTATCTATCAGATTGTAGATGATGCCTCATCATCACCACCTATTTATACTTTATTCGCAATCTACTCATTAAAGACCATTCTAGTGATCCCAAACACTATACCTCTGCTGTATGTTGGTGAGGAGTTGAGTATTCTGCAGATTCTAGTTGATGCTTAAGCTTCAGGTCAGGGTTACCTTACCATGTTCTTTTAATATCATTGAAGTATCACGGTACCAATTTCGAATTGACTGGACATATGGAACTAAGCCAGATCCCCTCATCAACTAGAAAAGAGCTGATGATCTTCTAACAGCTGATCAGGTCAAGGTTACCTTACCATGTTCTTTCAATGTCATTGAAGTAATACTGTACCAAATTCCGAATCGATCGGACATAAAGAAGTTAGCAGCTGAACAAATTTTCATGATACATGACTAAGAACAATCAGGATAAAATTATCTTTCAAACAAAAAAACTAAACCAAAATCAGTTCATCTGTTTGGGAGCTACGATACCACAGACAGATACACAGACACGTTAAACTTATAACACCTCTCTTTTTGCGTGGGGGGTCAAAAAGCAGGTAAAACACAACTCTTTTTCCACGTGTTAGTAAGACAGGCAATAATGAATAATAATGAACAAAAAATATGCCCGAATCAAAAAATACTATGTATTTAATTTCTTGTATACAATAACTTGCAATGATGTAAAAAGTTAGTGTATATTGATACAATTCACTATTATGCATCGAAGCAATCTCACACTTATTTTAAGGAACATAGGGCAGATTTTCATCCCATCAATGACTTCAGCCCATTATTGTAAAAATGGCACAATGTATAATGCTTTGTGTAAAGTGATACAACTTACATTTCAATCAACTTGTTTAGTATCGCGGAGTCTCTACTGATGTGACCGCAGCGCATGAACGTCAGCGCAATACTGAGACAACACACTGTCATATCCACACAGGCGCGGGGGAAGGGTACGAGGGAAGGGGAGGTCGCTATTTTGCAGTTATATCATTTTACACAATAAGTAATCAAACGTTTTACTTCGTTTAATTATAATATTTTTTGATATAAGTCAATTATATCATTTTACACCTATCCCAAACCTATATGTGATTATTGATTCAACTTGAATTATATCGATAAACACAAAATAAGACTTGATTATTACTTCATTTTTAATGCTATAAGTCGAGTTTAATCAATGTTCACAAACTAGCATACTGTGAAATTATATGGGTGTATTGATATAATTTTAGATAAATCACTATGCACAATTTAAGTCAGTTGTTATTGAATTGTGTGTAAAGCTTTAAAACGAGTTATATTTCTAGACACTAATTTAAAGAGAAATAAGTTTCGGTACACATTGTTTTAACTAGAGATATATTAATATACACATTTTATTTCAAAAAATCATAGAAAAGCAAGCACTTATATTACTATGCACAAAATTTATCTCTGTTGATATAAGTCGTAAAAATACACCAATTAGACACAAAAAAAGCTAATTTTTCGATGACTTGAATAGTGAGATAAATTCAAAATCGATATAACTCGAGTTAGATCAGTTTTCACTGAAGGTACAGAATTTCTCATCGCCATTTAAACGGAGCGTTTCCGTTATGTTTTCTGTTATTCATGGCAACCAAGAACACACAATTTTAATGATGACATTAAGTTAAGATGGATGATGATGGCTGTTTTTTTGGGTGGTTCTAAAGCCGAATGGTACATGCACAGATTCGAATGCTACCTGTGAAAGACGCAAATAATAGATATTGTAAGTAATGTCAGTAAAAAACTGAAATATTATTGCAAAATGGTTAAGACTAATACCCACTGTCCATATAGGTCCTTCAACTCTGTTCATTCAGATATTTTATCTGATGGAACATAATCGGTTCAGATGGAAAGTGAACGTTTCTTCATTTGGTTTACCTAATCGTTTCTCCGTATCTGCTTATGTTAAAGTCACGATATTATTTCTCGATGAAAAACCGCATGGAATGGTAATCTGCTGGAGTATCGGTGAATATTAGGTAGTCGGAAAAGTTCGTATGAATTTGTAATCACATTCACATAGAGAAATACTAAAAGCAATTTGTTGTTAACTTGTTGCAGTGGTGGACGCGTCGGGGCGGTACCAGGCAGGCTTGTTCTCCGGCAGCCGCTACTGGCTGGGCTCCAAGCAACAGTGTTTCAAACTGGTAGGTCTACCATCATTACATCAGCCGCCGACACTCATGCTGGAAGCCTCCCCCGAGGGGCTCCACAACGATCGGTCCTGCGCTACCCGCATCCATCGGCTTTCCCGTCTACTAACTCGAACGTATATCTATGGTAACGTAATTCTCGTGAAATTGAACAGGGCGATCTTAATTAGGAAGACTTGAAAGGTACTTTTAAATAGAGTTTAAGATTTTCCTATGGCTAGCAGAATTTGCGGGTACACACGAAAATCTTTGAAGCACCACACATATACTATACACATTAAAAGGTGTGCATAAGCTCTTTAGAGCTGTTGTAATGAGAGCTTGTTGAAATGTTCCTTCTTCACACAACGTGACTGAACCAAGTCTTTCTACGGACTATGTAGGAAGCGCTGGATATTATTCATTCATAAAGCTTGTTCGACCGAAACAATTGATTTGAACATTATCGGAAGTAAAGGTCTAACGCAGTTGGTGCCGACATGACGCGGGTAATTGGTTTCTTATGATAATTATTGTTTTTTGTTCCTTTCTACTCTACTTACTATAAGTATATTATTTACTTACTACTTACTAAGTTTCCTTAACAGCGGATACATTGTTTGCCTAAAACTTACATAAAGGCGGTACTTTGAATAATTAAATGTTGTGGGTAACAGTTAAAATAATCTAATTTGATCTAGATATCTAGAAACCTAACTTAGATACGGTACGTGTTAAAGAATGTGTGTAATATATCTTCGTAATACATTATCAGTCACTGAAAAAAAAATATTTAAAGGTATGATGAGATTATACAAAGTTAAATATAAAACAAACTACGTGACACTAAAAGTAAAAATAACTTTGAGATCTAAAACTCTACTATCGAAGAATCGCGCTGTGTCGTAGGTCACTGTATTTTGGGGTACTTGATTATCTCTATATCTATTCCCCATTGAACCTCGGCAGGACAACGACTTTTTGACGCGGGACACTAACAGCAGCCTGCACGAGTTCTACGACGGCGACTACCTCAAGGAGGTGCTGCAGCGGGAGAGGTATTACGGAGCCCGTGAGTACACTGCTTCGGTATTTATTTCCTTGTGTCTCTGCCGCAGTAGGTATTAGTGAGCGAAACAATAAGTCATAAGAAATGATATGCTGTCGTTACTTGGGGAGTAGAATATTATGGACAGGGAGAAAAAAGCAGCCTTCCATGATTTTCAAAAAAGAAGAGGTGATCAAGTCAATGGTTTTTTATGTACCTATGTTTTACCATAACTTCACCAGTTTTATCTGAAAAACATAGTTCATGTGTGGTCCCATAAAAAAATTACAGAGATCCTGAATTTCATTGTTATTGGACCTTGGACTTCGAAGATATACAAAGGGAACCTTTCAAAGTCAAAAAGGGCATTTATAGTGATTGAGATATTGGTAGGTTTATGACAATCCAAAACAAACCGAGACGTTTTGGACTAGACTTGGACTATGGAGTACGAAGGCACAACGGAACTCCTTAAAAACAAACAGCATAAATTTGGAAATTGAGTTATGGACATTGTACCATTAAAAATACTATATGAAGGATTTTCTTTTTTTTTAACAAAAGCTTTTTTATCTTACTTTTCTCCCGCTTAGGGGTTGCGATGCGAATCGATGGCGTAGCATCATTGATCAGCAGTGCTTGTATATTTATTAATTTTAAAGTCACGTGATTTATACATAGTTGGAACATTGTGACACCCTGTTAGGGCACTGCAAGTTTTGATTAGATCATTACAGCTTATCCTTAAATAGTTTTATATAATACATGACTTGGAATTTGAATTGATATTAGTTACATCTGGGTTGGATCCCCGGAAAACTGATTTCATTTCTTCGGTGTGGTTGATTGTTTGATCTTAGCTATTCTGAGATCAAAGGTGTGAATGTACCTATTCCAACACAAAGGAGAGGTTTCCAAGTTGGTTTGGTCCCAGGTGGTCAGGAGTGGCAGCAGCTGGCGCAGCGGGACGAGCTGATCCAGCGGGTGGTGGCGGCGGACAACCGGCCGCCGCACCGGCTCGCCTACCTCGCCGCGCGGCTCACCGTCAACGTCACCAAGGTCACCATGGCGAAGGTCAGTACGCACAAAATGACCTTAAGTTTACAGGGTAGGGATAAATGGATAAATTAAGAAAATTGGTCCTGTTGTATGGTCTCTGTTTTGTTCGAGCAAACGCCTACGCTGTTTTCAGCTAGGATATGATTCTACTGTGATTTATACTTTATTAGCATGATAACTATAAAACCTAATAGTAAATTACTGTTACTAAATGATTTTTTGTTTGCATTTTCAGTCTTACGACATAACATTGGGTTTATGTCTACCTCGTTCATGCACCGTTGAGGACGTTGAGTCCATACTTACGTTTTCCATCATGATCAATGATAACCTAAAGTCAAACAAGACAATCCCGAGAATGGCAAAGGTCACGTCTCTACGGAAAATTGATGAATACTACAATATAGAAACTGATACTGGAGCTGTGATACTTATATGTTTAACGATATTCCTTCTTCTGCTCTCCATCACTGCAACAATTGTAGAATTCAACCTAATCAAGTGCAAGTTGAAGCCCCATACTTCCCGATCAGTAAGTTTTGATTTGCAAAAATATAATGACACCGGTACTCACAACAGATACTTTGATAGCGCTGCGAGGAAGCATAATCCAGCGGCTTGGAAAGAACAACATTTGGGGAAACTTGCAGTAGTTCCCAAAGCTGAAGAGGTTAATGAAATGAGTTTTGTTAAGTGTGGGTCGAAACCTGCGATACCTCCAACGATTACGCTTGACGTAATGTCCATGGAGAGAGCGAGTGGGAGCTGCAATCGGTGTGGGAAATACAAGCGGCAGTGCACTAACCCCACCCAAATCAACAATCTGCCGGCGTGTCCTAGAGTCCAGTACAGCTCAGTCGAAAGCGTCAGCACTTATGAAAAGAAGCAGAGCTTCATAAAGAGACTGTTATTGTGCTTTTCATTAGCTTATAGTTGGAGACGGATTTTCAATACGAACATGGCTAATAAGGATCTCTCAGTTATGCATCTGCTGAGAATCGTAGCGACTTTGTGGGTGATATATGTGCACGTGGCTGTGATGGTGAATTACATTTCAGGTAAGTTGCAAACGATAGCAATTTGCAAACTTCTTAGTTGAACACAGTCAATGCAACTATAGTATTCCATTCGATCAGAAAATTGTCAAGTTTAACATTGGTTTGTTTTCAGAGGATGCAGGAGATATTAACGAACATAACAATGCGTATTATGTATTGGCAACAGGAACGTTAGCTTTCGACACACTGTTCTTTGTAAGGTACGTGTCTTTTATAGCTAAAAAATTTGTTTATTATCATTTACGTAGACCCCCATTTTAGTTACATAAAAATATCGTTTTTTGCAGTGGTCTGTTTAGTGCGCATCATTTCTTCTACCTGAAGAGCCACTACACTGTCGAAGAGCTGGTCAGTTTTGGTGGAACCTGCGGTCAGATACTGCAGTTTGTTTGTTTCGTCACCAACAGAATTATAAGGTACTTATAAAGAATCTTGTAACAAAATTCTTAAATCTTTTTGCATCTGCTGCTACAAAACATAATTTCAAGGTTCGCAAATGGTTTTCTTGCATTTTGGTCAGCAATTCGTATACCTACTTGATAATCAACTAACGCTTTTTGTCTTAACATTTGATTTTAATGAAATTTCGAGACTGGTAATTGTAATGTGGTCTAGGTTGCTGCCGTCGTACGCGTTCGCGGTGCTGGTGGCGGGCGTGGCGGCGCGCTCGTCGCGGGCCACCGCCGCGGCGACGCTGCCCGACGCCGACGCCGACGCCGACGCCTGCGACCGCTACTGGTGGCGCAATCTGCTCTACGTCACCAACGTCTACCCGCCGCAAGAGAGGGTCAGTTACAAGTTACATAAGGCGAACGATATTATCAGAAGTTAGTTTACTTATTGATAGGGATTCTAAGTTAACATTAACATCTGTACTAGTGGATCTGTGGACCTCGCGTTTGTGACATTTTTGAACATTTTTTGCTTGGCTTTAATATGTTTTTCCCCCATATCTCCGCCATTTATAAAAATTTCACAAAGCTGAATCGACAAAAAATTCCGTATAATTATAGAACCTATGCTCTCAAAGTTGCGAGTAGCACCTCTGCGCGCTCGCTCATGCCCCGCGTGACAGTCCTCGCTACTGGAAGCATGTAAATCGTAATTTTAGGAGCGTATTAGTAGAGTGCGGTCAAATGACACTATTGGAAGAAGTGTAAACGCTCACTGGAAAGGCACCAAAACTACTAAAGCACTTTCAACTTAGATAATGTAAACCGGCCCCAAAGCTTCGTGAACGTGTTGGGTATTTGCAGTGCATGCAGATATCATGGTACCTGTCGGCGGAGAGCCAGCTGCACGTGGCGGGCGCGCTGGCGTGCGCGGCGCGGGGCGCGCGGCCCCGCCTCGTGCTCGCCGCGGCCGCCGCCGGGCTCGTGGCCGCCGCCGCCGCGGACCTCGGCGCCGCCTACTACGACTACGCCCAATAGTGAGTCAACATGTTCTAGAGAAATTCCTCATGAATATGGTATGTTCCGTGGTAGTTGAATTGACAACGATCTTCGTTTGTTTTGTCCGACGAGACAGGGAGCTGTCTCGTCGGTCAGTAAGTGTTGGTTGGAATCCTGTCCGTGGTGGATATTAATCCCATATTTTTCTAAATAAATTTTCATCTTCATCCTTTATTCAATGTTAAAACAAAAATACGATCTTAAGATTACTTTTCTTTCAGTTTGTCAGGAGTTTATGAAGCATATTCGATCATTATTGAAAGAACGTGCGCCAGAGTTGTACCTTACTTCATCGGAGTTCTGACGGGATGGATGGTCCACAAATCGAATGGAAGAATCGACGTTTCCAAGGCAAGTCGTTACCTTCATCGTCAACAAGATTATAATAATTATCCTTCGTTTTAAGATAAATAACATTTAAAAACTAAGTGGGCCAAGTTAACTTCCCTGAGGGAGCCCAACGTTTAATTTAAGTAGCCAACTACTTTAAAATTGTAATTACTTTCAACGGGTATCCCATTTTTGACCGAAGGATCCCCTTGTTTTTATTAGGCATCATATTTATTTTTACTGAGTAGGTAAGAGTTACTTTATCAAAAGCCTCGCTAAGTTCCGAGTTGTTTGTAGACGGCCGCCTGTTGCCTGTGGGTGGCATCTTTGGTGACGTTCGTGACGTCATCGGCGGTGCCGTGGCTGGCGTCGGGCTGGCTGGCTGCGTGGCTGCACGTCACCTGGCCCATAGCGCTGCTCTGGCCCGCGCTCATCTCCGCTACCAATTTCGCTTGTGAGTTATCATCAATGTTGATACACCTACATGCATAGATCGAATGAGAGAATATAAACAACATAGAGATAACGTACTGTTTTTTTAGATTGATGCATGTTGCAGTCATTTGTCTTTAATTTCATATAGTTGATGTAAAAAATAAGAATGGTGATGGACAAAGACACACTCAGGGAGGTCATTTAACATCATAGCTGTTTGAATTAAAAACAACAAAAAGATCTACCCGACTAACCATGTTAGCTAAAACTTTTTTTTTGAAATATATAGTTCTTAGAATTTGACAATGATTTACTTTGATTCTGTATCTTGCGTGCTAGCTCGCGCTCGGCGGGTGCTAGACAGCGGATGGGTGGCGGCGCTGAGCCGGCTGTGCTACGGCGCGCTGCTGCTGCACGCGGCCGCCGCGCGGGTGCTCCTGCTGTCGCCGGGTGTCGCGCTATGTTCGCACGCGGCCTGCCTCGTGAGTACCTATAGTGTACAGCTCGCGCTCGGCGGGTGCTAGACAGCTGTGCTACGGCGCGCTGCTGCTGCACGCGGGTGCTCCTGCTGTCGCCGGGTGTCGCGCTATGTTCGCACGCGGCCTGCCTCGTGAGTACCTATAGTGTACAGCTCGCGCTCGGCGGGTGCTAGACAGCTGTGCTACGGCGCGCTGCTGCTGCACGCGGCCGCCGCGCGGGTGCTCCTGCTGTCGCCGGGTGTCGCGCTATGTTCGCACGCGGCCTGCCTCGTGAGTACCTATAGTGTACAGCTCGCGCTCGGCGGGTGCTAGACAGCTGTGCTACGGCGCGCTGCTGCTGCACGCGGGTGCTCCTGCTGTCGCCGGGTGTCGCGCTATGTTCGCACGCGGCCTGCCTCGTGAGTACCTATAGTGTACAGCTCGCGCTCGGCGGGTGCTAGACAGCTGTGCTACGGCGCGCTGCTGCTGCACGCGGCCGCCGCGCGCGATAGAAGTAATAAACGCACGCTTCTTTCGTAGTGGTCGTACTTCGCGGGCACGGCGCTGGTATCGCTGGCGGGTGCGCTCGCGCTGGCGCTGCTGGTGGAGATGCCGTGCTGCAGCCTGCTGCGGCGACTCTCCGACGGAGCTACACTCTGACCTGTACAGTGGTTACCCAACATTTTACTGGTTACTCATCATCAGCCATTTTGAATGTCTTTATTCACTGCTGAGATACAGGCAGTTCTTTATAGGTAGATAGAAAGAATGGCCCATAACTCACCAGGCGGGTCCACTACGGATCGGTGGATGCATATTTCATTAACCAACCTCAAAAGAAGGAGGATCCCAATTCGTCTGTACCTATATAAGTATTTTTTCATTGGCCGGATTTTTGTAAAGAATTTCACAGTTTAAAAATCAGTTATCTTGTGTTAAATAGAGTTTACTAATAAGAACTTGAAAAAAAGTAAGTGCTTATTAGAAAAAAGAAAATAAGCAAAAATGTAAATATGAAAAATAGAGCTGATTTTCTTCATCCCTGTGTTGTAAGTTTTTTAGCTTTAATTATTTAACATGAGTAATGGGGAATGTCTGAAAAAAATCCTTATTTATAATTAGATCGCTAGATAAGTTGTAGAATTGAATTCGAATTTATAAGAGAGATAAGAGATCGCCAACCGTTGTTCATAAGACTGAATTACCTGATTTTGTATCTATACTATTTGTTTGTTATCTAGATATAGTTAATAATAATTTGTTATTTTTAAATAATAAAGAAAATAATTTGATTGATTTATATTTTTAATAATCATTTTATTACAAAACTTTACAAATAAAGACTAATATACATTTAGTATAAACTTAAACAATATTTACAGCTTATTTACATAATTATAAAAGTAATTAAACACACGCCTATTTACAATTTGGTTTTCCAAAACAACTAATCTTTTGTCATGCAATTGTATTTATTTAACATAATATAGATATGAGTAAAAAGAGTCTTTCAAAATGTTGGTGCTCTTGTTAGAATCAATTTATATGTAATGTACATCATATCTTACAATAATATAATATCGTAGCAATATCAAAGTATATACCGTTATGAGACAATATCACACACAAACGAAACACTTTGGTCTGTCAGGACCTAGAATTAACCTAGAACACTTAGCTTTTAGCCCGTACTCACAATTTAACTAGCTTCATTTACACGGTAAATTACGTATACCAAACTATTAAGGTTCCGAGATCTATTCATAAATTCTCACACGCAAAATACTTTACATTTTGTTTAAAACTACAAAATTATTATTTTGAGTATGGTGGTGTAGCCCAATCTATGTATTAGGATGCGAGAGAGCGGGCGGAAAGCTTTATTTTCAGGTAACATGAGCAATACTTATTATTTTCAATGTTGTTATCAATTTCTGCAATTCTCATGTCCCCACCCCATCAGTCTATCCCTGTTTTATAAAAGTGACACAACGTTACACTTATTTCAGAGCTACCTTTCAGAGATTCGGTGGAGTGTCCACTGAGTTTGCACAAATCGATTTTACTGACAGGGATGACAAAACATTAAAAATATTTAATAAAGGCCTTAATCTAAAAGAAGAAATGGATAGAAATAAATTAAAAGATATTTGTGGATAAAAGTAAATAATCTTCAAGATTAGGAAGACAATGGATGTTTTGTGGAATTCGATATCAAAAAGTATAAATTAATTTTGATGATATGGAATAAGAAATGTGGACAATTAGGGTGCGTCCAGATCTGGCGAATGCGCTGACTGACGATGCCGAACGCTGGCATAATTCTATGTCGATTATTATATTATGGAGATTAGTGCAATTGAAATACAATCATAACAAAATGATGAGTCTTTTCAATTTATCATTGCTAGTGATGAAAACGCCACGCGGAAGTTCATGTGGCTTTGATGATTAAAGAACACCGCAAAATAGCGACACAATATACTTTTTTAACTCTAAAAATGGACTATTTGAATATATCAACACTGGAAAAGTTCAGTCTGCAACTTCCGTCCCCTTAATCTCAAAACCAATGGAATGCTTGTTTGTACGTGGTCGCGGGTCAGACCCGGTGCGGCTTCCTCTGCGGCGAGAGGATCTTCAGCATGGTGACGATGGGCGCCTCAAACGCCACTGATATGCAGAACGCCAGCGCGTACGACACCACCGTCAGCCCCAGGAACAACACGAACTGAAAACAGATGGAGACATTAGGCATCTATTAGTTTGTATCTGATATTGCTTTACGAGGATCCATATCAGTTAATTATTTCATAAACATTACAATTTCTAATTTACTACGGTAATTCGCATACATTGCGGTGTCTGAGTAGTTTATTTTCTAGTTTCAAATTGGCGACGCAATGAACACCAAACAATCGTTGTAATTTACTACGGTAATGTTTATGAAATAAGGCCCTGGTAATTCATTACAATGAATGCAAAAACCACAATCTAGCTATAATAAATATCAAAGATAAAAAATATTTATAAATGAGGCGTTTTATAATTCGCCCTGTAAATTAGCGGTCGGAGGGACTTAATCGAGTAAAGTTGATTCTTCTGATTTTTGTAATAAAAAACTATTTGTGGTGATCTCGGGCCGCAGCCAATTGGGTTCGAGTATTTTGGCCACACTTATTTGGCGGTTTTGGTAAGATTAAATGAGATAATCGACGGAACAAGCAGCCCTGCTCTGCCCTCTAGCATGACCACCGAAACGCAATATGATATAGCGATTTGTCACGCTGTGAAAACTAAATGGATTTTGACAGTTGAGTGTCGATAAAACGTTATATCACGCGATGTATGGTCATGCCAGAAAGGCAGTTTTCTAATTTCATGGGGTATAATAATTATTAAATGTGGTACTTACGACGAGCAGCTCGCCCAAGTGTATGGGGTGCGTGAGGTGCATGGCGACGTAGCGCAGCACCACCGGGTGCACCAGGTACGCGCAGTACGTCACGCGCGAGAACGGGTACAGCACCGGCGCCGACAGCAGCGGACGCACCCAGCCTGCGAACACACCACCCACGCGGATAAGCAAGGGTTCAACCCGGCCCTGCATTTTTCATAGCCTTATTTCTTTACGGAACAAGAATACCGCTCGGCGACTACTGGCTCACCGATGCAGAACCAGTAATTTACTCGCTCTAGTAAACGTTGTTTCTGTGTGACGGAAGAAGATAAGAGTTATAGGAATAAGCCAATGTAGATTGACCCTGATAGATGAATCTCGATTAGGTACCTACTCACGAAACTAGTTAATGTATCGACAGTACATAAGGACAGACTGCCTGCATTATGTAATATTTAAATGATAAATATTATGTATTAAAGTTGAAACTTTTAGATTAGGTAGATCAAGAGGTAGTATCTATTCTGTGTCAAAAATCTGAAGTTTCCGATGCCAAGGTAGAGGTTCAATTGAAAAGCAATTTGTTACATTAGTCTCCTCTCTGTTTAGTTATTAAGTACTGTGTTGCAGCACGAGCAGAGAGCTCGGTATTCATCGGCTGGGGTCTTTTATAGGAACCAAACCTGGAGCCGGACAGCGGACACACCTGGGACTTGACAGCCCTCGTGCTAGAACATTCATTACCTCCATAGCCCGTAGAACAGGCGATGATGATCCAACCGATACACGCGGCCCACAGCGAGTGTGAGAGCGCGCTGTAGACGGCGGCGGCCGCCACGCCTAGCTCAGTCTGGTAGAGACCGAAGATCAGGAACAGCAGCGTCCCCGTGCACACAGCCCAGCCCACACACGCCCATACCTGGGAACACATTAATCTGTTAAACGTAGGAACATAGCGAAGGAGGATATCCTGCAGGCGTAGCATGATAAACCCAACAAATAGAAATGTTATTTTTGGCAGATTTTGTTTGTTGGCGTCGGGATTTATAGTATAGATATATAATAAACAAACAATTTGCTATGTCAAAATGAATAAGGAAACGTTGGTCGAAAACTTGCTTTCCCCTCTAATCCTTTAGTGGTTAAGGGATGAAACTGACAATCCGAGTACAAAATACAACGAGCCAGAGCCAGAAGCAAGTAAATAATGGTTAAAAACTCACTATGCCCATTCTTATCTTCAAGTTTGTCTTGAAGAGTATCCAGCCAGTGGCCATGCCGACGAGGTAGGGCCCGAGCCGCGTCCAGGGCTTGTCGTAAATCTTGTCGAATTGTGTGAACGGGTCCTCGCTGTTGGGGATGTGCTCGTTGCTCCATGACACGTAGCCGGTCGTGAACAGCGACGACACAAAGAACACGCCCGTCAGGGACACGGACAGCTTAAAGTGGCTGTTGGTACAAAAATGGGTGAATTTTGAAAAGCAATAATTTTGAATGCAAGTAAATTTCAATGGATAAAATTAGGAGTCACGAATTTTCAATATGGAAATTAATCGTTTCAAAAATCATCAAACTATAAATATTGCTTAAATAGTAAATATAAAAAGGATGTTGGGAAAACAGTAAAAAATGAAATAAAATGGATATGAAAATTTACCTGGTAGCCAATATCAGAAGGATCGCGCTGACTGCATAGAATTGAGTGTCGTCAGAGAGGTACCAACTCCACAACATGCACTGTCAAAAAGAAATAATAAAATCGTTGATAATATATTTTAGAATTTGGATCATACCTAACCAATAAAGAATCTCGCATTCGTTTCAAAAGCACATGGTCGCCAACCAATTTCGAAGCCAAAGTGATTGCTAGTCGATACCCATATGCCGCTGTTGAAATTTGGTCGCAAACCGCTGTCCTTATGTCTAGCGATAGCGAGGTATCATCGGTCAGCTTGGAAGGCTGGTTGGCGACCTATTAGCCTACGCTAAATCGAGGGTGTGTCGTTTATACCATCTGCTCGACGGGGAATAGAGTATTGATGTAGAGCAGATTCCGCCACCAGTAGCGCGGGCAGGTCTCGTGGTCGAGCGCGGGCGGCTCGAACACCGCGTTGTGCGCGAACCACTTCATCGTCACCTCCACCACGCCCAGCATGAACAGGTACGGCGCGGTCAGTCTGGCCACAGAAACACACATTAAATAATTCCATCTTGATATAACCAGGATCAATTTCCTGCTTAGGAGCCGAGAATAGTTGCAAAAATTTGATTATAGTACCAAAAGAAAGCACCTAGCTTTGAAGTACGTACCTTTCATATGAGTTACTTCTTTATAAAGTACAGTGAGGTATGTTATTTCGGGGATTAGTTAGAGTCAGTGCTTTTGTACAATATGCGGAGGGGTCAAAGTTGGCAATGCAGTAGGTACCCTTGTCGCAAGTCTATCAGGTTACTATGGTCAATATCAAATCGATCGCAATCTGTTGCACCAAAAATGCTTTATTTTATTACGATAATCATTTAGTCCAAAACGAAGGTTAGGATACTTTTCATAAATGAACAGGGAAGTGACCTGGCAAATCTGTATCCGATAAGTCCGAAGAATTGCAGCACGCCAGCGGTGACCTTGTTCCGGCCCTTGGTCAGCAGCTCCAGCTTGCCGTTCGAGTTGGTGCGGAAGTACAGGAACGAGACCAGCATGCCCCTGAAAGAATGGAACACGATGAGATACTTCACACAGCTTAAAAGGCAGATGATACTCATGGGAATATTTTCTGAGGAGCGTCCATTGAAAATCTAGCTATCGAAACTAAAATAAAATTAAACCTAATAAGTTTGGAATGGTCATTTTAGGCAAGCACTTCATTAAGAAATAGCTAAGTCAATTCCCAAATCTTCAATGGGATATTTTGACTGAGAGTATATAGGTAACTTAATATTCTCAAATAATAATAATTTGCTACGTAATCCTTTTCCTGAAGTTTTTCCTTCTCAACATTAACTATTCAAGATCAGTAAAACTGTTGTACCAATCATACTATGTACATTATTACTAGGGGCTCTGTAGAGCTGTAGACCTCGCGTTTGTAGCATTTTTGAACATACATATTTCGAAATGGCTGAAACATGATTTTTCCCCATATCTCCGCCAGTTTGAAAAATTTAGAAAATCTGAATCGATCAAAAAATTCCACATTAATATAGAACCTGCTCACAAAAAAATAGGCTCTCAGTTCAGATGTACATTCGGTTGAGATATGCGACCTGTAGAGGAGAACAAACGGTCAGCTGGACGGATATCACGGATATACGAAAACATTTTTGCCCAAGTTGAAACTAAAACACTTCGCTAACGCTTCGCGCTCGCTCGGTTAATTACCCAAGACAGAAGAAGGTGTCCACGCTGTAGACGGCGCTGAGGATGAGCTGGAACCAGAAGCTTTTCTCTAAGATAGCTCGCAGGGCTGTGTTGTCCGCGTACTGCAATCAAATCAAATATTTATTTAAAGAATTTACGAATACTCTAATACAGTTTCAGACTTCAGTATTTAGAGGTAAGTGTTGTTGATACTGAACTTGATATTATTTTACTTGCCTTGTCATGAGAGTTTATTACAAACAATGATTAAGAGTGCAACTCATCTCTGAATAAGGTAAGTTTTTTTTACAACTCAGAATACACTGTACAGGACGAGACGTGCATTCCAAATGGAAGTACGTCCAGATTTAAGCTATGGGCATCGTTGACTACTTGAAAGGCAAAGGTTTGCCAGGAGTTCTCGTGGAATCAGTTGAACCGTCAACTATTTGTGAGATATAGTACCTTAAAGACGACGATACAGGTGTGTCCGAAGATGACCCAGACCATGGAGAGCGAGCGCAGGCCGTGCACCACGGGCACCGTGTCCGCGCCCACTGACTGGTCGAAGATCTGCAGGACGTTGGCCTTCATCGAGAACGACAGCAGCAGCTCCGACCATATGCCTGTAGTATAGTTCAGTCAGTCATTGCGGCATCAGTAATCAGCATGTTTTTTTGATAGATTTGGATATAATGACTTGTTATGTTATGTGAGGCTTCCGTTTGCCTTAAGTTATGTCTCCATTGCCGAATGTGCTATAATTTATAGCTTTCTTTGTTTTCATTAAAAACTGAACAAGTGCATGTCGGGCCACGCGCAGGTTGAGCCCTCCACGGGATTAAAACGATCAAAAAGTGACGGTGTATAGGGTTCCGCAGTTACCTTATACAATTACCATAATATGGCCATAAACTTATATTTATTTTCTGTTTTACGCAACTTACGCCTAAAACTAAATATACTTAATATCTAACTATTCAATGAAGTTATTGTTCTACGATAACTTTTTCAACATAAATAAACTTTGTAAGTTGGTCGACTATTACTCGTTAAATTGTAAAGCCTATCTAGCAGTGATAGTTTTCCTTAACTTCAATACATGTACTTCTGTCCTGAATTTTTTCACGTTTCCAAAAGCAACCATAGGGGCGGTACACTATTTTTCAAGATTTTATTCTACCACTTTTTTTGGCGTAATTATACCTACACATTCATGCTAAATTACAGCTTTCTAGTACTTAGGGCCTCTGAGCTAAGCCGCGGACGGTTGGACAGACGGACATGGTGAAACTATAAGGGTTCCTTGTTGAATTGACTACGGAACCCTAAAAAGGTCAATATGGAGAGACGACTTTGTTATGTTAAAATTCAGCAAACACAGACATCGTTTAGTTATATCTCTTGAGAATTTAAGGGCTTTGGAATGAAACTATTAATTTCTTCAAGGATTAGTGACGTAACATGTAACGTCTGATTTTGAAGAAGTTTTCTTATTAAATTTAGATTTTTCGAATTCAGAATGCTATTTTTATATTAAGATAAATAATATTAGAAAAAATACTAGAAAAAATCGACTCACCCATAGCACCTCAGACGGGACTCGAACCCGCACCCTTGGGAATCCGGCCCAATGCACTGACCAATTATGCTACCGAGTCGCTAGTGGGAGCGGCGAAATTTTCTAGTACTTTTTACTTCTTCGCTGCAAGCCAGCGCAATTGATGAAATTGCGTTGGCTTGCAGCGAAGAAGTAAGAAGTTTTCTTACTTAGTTTGAGGTCCTCGTCAGTGGAAGCGGTTTCGGCGGTGAGTCGTTCCTCTGACGTATTACTGTTAATTGCGAGGTTGTTGTTCACGTTATACATCTTCTTGCCTGTAAAAAAATAGTTTCATTATTGTTTCTGCGTTAAAATAATGTTAATAGTGACAAGAGAAATGACTCGAGGAGTTGTGATATGAATCAAGAATCGTACGAGTATAAAAATGTTCTCAAATTAGTGGGATGAAGAATTCAATTCGATTTTATATGATTTGCAGTGTCACTGCAGCGCTTTTCCTGACACATTTTTTTATCCACAACGAGTTAGTGCTTGACCTTGATCTCACCTGATGATAAGGCTGAAGGTGGAAGCGCCATACACTGAGGAACTGGCTATCTTAACTCTAACTGTCTATCTTAACACAAAAATGTATCATTGTTGTTATGGCGTCAGACTTAGGTGAGATGGTGCTAGGAGGGCTTGAAAATGCCCTACCAACCGAGTAGGTACAAATATACCCCTTACAGAAAATAGAACCCGGTGTCTCACACGGGTGTGAACCACTAGACTACAGAGGCGGTTGAAAAGTCTTTTGGGGTGTCACTGCCTTCATCAATGGTGCTATGCTAATGTTAGTATTTGCTATGGGGCGTATCTTACCGTTGGCAACAGTGATATCATCGAGTCCGTTGAGGTCCAGCTTGAGGTCAGCGCGGGGGCTGCTGTCGGCGGAGGTCAAGTTGACCACGCGGCGGCGCCTGCGTCGGACTTCGCGCGCCAGCTTCATGTCGTATGCCGTCGCCGCTACTAGCAACACTGCTAGGCAACAGCATACGCCACTGAAAACAATATGATGACAATGATTTAAGCATCAAATGAGAAAAAGGCGTAAGTGAGGCCGCGGTTTCGACGACCGAATACAGCTACCTAAAGCCACAGTGTTTTTTTTTCTTTATGAGACATGACTATAATTTCGGTGCCAGCGATAATCGGACGATATTTTAATCGTTCTAGTTATTTAATTTTGGTCACTTGAAATTTCCAACACACGGAAAAACGCTTGAGCAATTTTTAGGGATATTGATGAAAGTAAATTGTAATTAATTAATTGTATTTAAGTATGATTAACGCAGACTCACAATCATGCATGCGGCATGCGAAAGTAAAAAATGACTGAAAACGTTCGTTTTAAATTTCCAAACGATTTCGTAAATAATAATAATTTCCTCCGATTTCAAATGATATCGTGTGACAACAATTGCGTTGGGCCACTGTCAATTATTGTAACTGTACGCACGGCATATTTTGATGTTTAGTAATGATTGCTTTTGATACTGAATAATGACAGTTATTCGTGTGTTGAAATCATTAATTACATACGCAATAAGTAAGTTTAAATGTTGGCCCACTTTAGAGCAATGAGTAAGTAGTATTAATAACAATGCAGAATAATAAGTATTTTCTTTTTTAATTTTCTTCCTCTTGGAATAATAAGAATCGTCGATTTTCATTCAGATAAAGATTTCTAGACAAACGCTTTTGCAGTATTGATAATGGCTGAAAATTTTATAGTTAGAGCTGGCAGAAGATTATACGGCGACATGACGCACTTATTTTATTATTAAACTAAAGAAGTTAGCTGGGTCATCTTGCAGTAGAATTTGAAAGGATCTATATCCATCAGAGCCTGGTGCAGAAGATACACTTGGGTTATACTCACAGTAGCACTTGAAAGGTGGGATCCTGCAGGTAGGCGTACCCGCCGTGTTGCGGTGAACGTACCGCTACCACGGTCTGGCGCAGCAGCGGCGCGTGCGCTGCGCCAACTAAGGCTCCGACGCTTTCGCGGGAACAGCTTCGCGGCAAACATAAGCCCAAATGTAGGGTTCGTCGCTGCAGAAGAAACGAATAGTAGAATCAGTGATTTTTGACTTGGAGTAAAAACCTTTATCGATGAAAGCAAAATTGTGTTAGATAAATTGTCAAATTCAAATCATTTACACTATTTGCCACAACGGGTAAGTGCTTAGCTTGGCTTTCATTTCACACATCTGATACCTACTTATAATTGATATAGTAAACGATAAGGATGAGGCAGTGCACTCATCTCTCTGAATACTCAACGACTAAGGAATTGACTGTTTTAACCTCTACCCACAGAATAAATGCAGAAGAAGTTTTTAATTGCCGTAACATACGAGTTACAATGTTGTTATGGCGTCAGACTTTGGTAAGATGATGGTAGGTAGCCAAGTGAGCTTAAAAGAATGCTCACTATGGAAAGAGAAACGTACAGTTTTAACGATGTCCTGAACGCCGCTGGTGACGGAGACGCGCACGGTGTAAAAGGCGGTGTCGAAGGGCGGGCCCAGCCCCGACATCGACACGTCCTGCCGCCACTCGCTGAAGATCTGGGAGCCGCTGCTCTCTGAGAAACAATAAGTTTCAATTAGACAAGCATTGTGTTTTGGACAGTTAGTCAATTTCGGGTTCTACTCTAACAATTGTACAGCGATTATATTCGTCATTGAATAATTTTGACACTTTTTTGTATAAGAATATAGTACGGAACTTGTTTTCATTATTTTAACTTTTGATTACTGTTATAAAAGGTTCTTTATAGCATACGGCGAAAACCCTGAAATAAGTTTCTATTTAAATGTATCATATACCTAGTTCAATCCGATAATAATTAGGTACACACGACGGCACCTCAGACTATACATGTTGACCTTCAAAGCGCCTTTATGCCCTACGTAATAAAAAGCTGTTTTCGCAGTTTAACCGTATAACCTGACGTGCTGTTGTGTGTACATATTTCATGTCATATTACTTTATTTTAACTTAAATAGAGTCTGGTTTGTGCTTTTATTTAGGGCAAAATTATAATGTTGTTTGTCATACTTTTTATTGGTTTGTAAGACAAATCAGCACTACAATCCACACTAAACCTGATTTACTTTATTATATAAACGCATGATAATACATTACACACGACCGCTGCAATAATCACACGATTACGACAAAATTAGTGTTTTGGCTGAAGGCTGCCAAGGCCGCGGTGAGGCTGCGCGGAGAAAGTGGCGCAGACGCAATGTTTACATCAGACTTTTATAGACCCTTTAACTGGATTAGGTAAGTAGTTACCCATTATTTAATTTACATAACGTTCTTTGTACTTGATATTAATATTTAATTTATATTATTAATGGCGACCTCCGTGGTCGAGTGGCTTTGTACACCGGTTTTTAAGGTGTTGCCATCTCTGAGGTCCCGGGTTCGATCCCCGGTTGGGTCAATTTAGAAAACGAAGTTTTCTATATTGGCTCAGGTCTGGGTGTTTGTGATACCACCGTTGTCTCTGATTTCCATAACACATGTGCTTTTGCTACTTAATTTGGAATCGAAGCAATGTATGTGATGTTGTCAAATATTTATTTATTTATTTATTATTACCACTCAACTAAACAATTTAGCTGTGTTTGCACAAGATAGATAAATCGATGGCCGATTTTTGTCGGAAACCTTATAATACTTAAAACATAATGGATTCCCTGTCGATTCTGTAGCCAAACTCGCATTTCACTTCGAACCTCAGTTCACTTTGCGTGAATTTGTTATTATAATTAGCTAAATATATAAGCTACTTTACCGATTGCAAAAGGTTATAGGTACCTTAGCTATCTAAAGTCTTTTGTGATTAATTTTCCCATTTATGATTTAAAATACCCGCGCAGTGAAGTGAGATTCGAAGTGAGGTTTGAGTTTGGTAACAGAATCGGAAGGTAGAAAAGTCTTTGGTTCTATAAAAAATAGGTTGTGTCATGACGTGAGCGAGCGAGCGTGCTAAATCGAATAAATAAATGTTTAGCGCTCGTTGATGTCTTTTGTATGAAGCTTCGTTTGACGACCAGAAAAGTTAAAAATATTAAAGCAAACTAATAGAGTATCAATAAAAAGGGGAATTTATGTAAATATAAACAAATCGGTCACAAATTAAGCAGACATCATTAACAGCGTATTTATTTTTAACGACGAAACAGCATGTCCGCATCAAATTTTAGTGTGATGAACAATTTGTTATTGACATATTTAGCTTATCAATTGTTCTCTTATATGTAGTGTAGTATCTTTAGTGTTCAAAAAGTGTTGAAGCTTTCTATGGAATAAGGTAAAGTGTTAGTTATTGGTCAAAAAATTACACAATTTAAATTGGTATAATGCTTAGAAGGACGAAGTAGAAAATAACATTGCTACCGCTACCACCAGCTTGCTCAGTGCCACACGCTGTTTGCAAGTATTAATACTGCTGATTCACCACGCATCTCCGGTCAGCGCCTCCCCTTGACCCGACGCGACGTCGCGCGTCGTCGTCGCGGAAGGGGCCGCAGCGCTGACGTTGCACTTACGTAACGCGCAGCTTTATGCGTGCCACCAAATATTATAATTATTGGCTAATTTTTACCATCGTTACGTCTATTAATATATTTCGGTTATGCGGGGCAGCTAAGTGGGTATATTCCATGGTAAATTAACTTACGAAAGTTGTTTGTATTTTAAAACACTAATAATATAATACTTATTTAGGTTTTACTTAAAAACTGTTTAACCACTTTCTATACCTTTGACATTTCTGACATAAAGAGAGGTCGTTTTAACTACCTAATAAAAAAATCATGAAATGTATTTACCTAAGTTTTACACAGCTGAAAAATAAATATTTTTTTATATAATTATAGTTAAAAATATTGGACGCGTCGGAAGTGATTCATTTGATTGTCTATTTGTATATATTGAATAAAAATTAAGAAATAAGTGAAAAAAAATATGAATAATACGACTGCCCTGCCAAAAACCTGAAACTGAAAAGTTAAATAACAAGTGCCATTACAGTCGGGGACCTCTTTGATTAAAAAATATTCCACAAAATGGTCCCCGACTGCAATAACACTGCACTGCGCAAGTGTAATTACCGCATATTGTTTCTTATGATACAAATAGGCCCTTTGTTATATAAGGAACAATATGTGTTAGCGGCCCTGGCCTCGGCGTCTCAGCACTGCTTAATTGAATTGTATGTACCTGCCCCAGAGAATGCTCCAAACTAAATCTTAACATCTTTATCCCAGACATGTATTTGAAGCGTATAGATACGGTTAACATTTGTTTTGTGCCACTTGTCTTGGTCCTCACGACTGACGCAGCAGAATGTGAGACAGTAACTGTACACAAAAATAGTTCAAGTACAATTATTAATGGGACTTCGATTAACCCTTCAACGCCCGGAAAATGAGATACAATAGATATTCCATTGTTATCCGGCGCCTGCTTCCGGTGGGGCGTTGATAAATTAATTCATAAGGTTATTTATTTTTAATTTACCACTATTTTAAGCAAAATTTTGTTAAAACCAAGTTTTCACGTTCGAAAACCCTAACGCGAATCAATATTTTTAGTTGTCTTACATACATAACCAACAATTTAAAGCAAAAGAAGAGTTCTCTTTGTCTCATGTAAGTGCTGTGTAATCGCATGGAAAAGTCCAGAGTCACGAGACTTCCTATAATTTCACGGTTGGTTACGTTACGTTGAGGCAGGCTCCGAGGTGCGCAAGAGCAGGTCAGTGGGTTGAGAGCTGGATGTCTGTCATATATGCGTTTAGACGCTTGCATCACGCATGAACTGTAAATAGTACGCACCATATGGTGTTATGCAATGTTATCGTATATTATTATAGATATAGTACATTAGACACTCACTGTTATGGCGGGGCGCTGGTGTGTGCTGCTCGTTGAGCACCTGGCACAGCTCCGCGGAGCCGGTCCAGTAGTTGTTGCCCCAGTAGAACATCGATGTGTACCGCCCGCTAGCGTCCTCCACTGGAACAAACAAAGATAACGTTATAACATATTAGGTACAAGTGGGTGAAACACTTATCACGCTTATGAAATAATAATAATAAATAAAATAATTACGAGCTTTCGATTTCAACCCTTTTTACATAGAAAAGATATACTCGTAGTTAGTTATCTCGCATCCTATGGACCTAGAGTAGATGTAGAGATTGTTCACAGAAAAGTAGAGTCAAATTAACATGAAGCATCATGTGCGTTGTGGTTAAATTTTATTAAAGTAAATTAAATAAATAGCTAACATGGCAACTTTCAAACCGAGTTTGTTGTTAAAAGGGTCTGTCTAGATTGTGCTCACCTTGATATGTATTTGTACCTTACATTACAATATATTTTATCAAGGTGAAGGGCCAGTCGGCTTAAGTGAATTAATTTTAGAGTGACAGTCACCAAATGTGTAGCGCATGAAGCAGATTTTCTGGTGTTAAATAATATAAGAAAAACAAGTGCAGCAACCAATGATTAAAAATATTTTATTTGATTGATTGAACATTGTTACCACAGCGTTTATAGAGCATTTACACAGGTATAATTTATTAAAGCACATAAGCCAATTACGGAAACAACAGTTAGTAAACAATTTTGGAACAACTTTGAATGCAGTAAATGTACGTTCCGTCACTAATATTTTTTCGTAAGTGCCTACTATGGTACGTACATGAAATTGACAAGGTCATTATCCTTGAACTTCTTAAAACGGTCACGAGGAAGGGCATCCACTTTTTTAAATTAATTTCCGAACCGTGTCACCGGATGCATTTTATAGGGTCCACTATCCACATCATACCTTGTAGATAGTCGTCGTTGGGTTGACAGGGTTGATTTATTTATACCTTTGTTGACCCTGTGAACTTCGTATCACCTACAATTTAATGATTATCAATTTTACCTTGAGAACCAGCGCTATCTTTTTAATTAGTAAAATAATAACAAAGCAGCTGAATACTAAAACGAAAGCAACACTACGGTCCTTTTATCCAACATTACTAAGATCATTATTTAGATTAAAACCTCTTTATCAAATATTAGCTGTCAAAAGTAAACTGAAATGGCGATTCTGAGATTGAAAAAATAGATCCCGACGAACAGAGAACCTCCTCCTTTTTTTGAAGTTGGTTAAAAAGGAAGCGAGCCGTCGCAGCCACAATGTGGTATGATGGAACTGTTTTCGGAAACGGCAAATGAAATGACACACCGCAAAATCATTTTGACTGGATTTAATTTTGCTAAAGTTGTTTGGATAAGACTTGTCACTTTCTTCCCTTGAATTTTGATTTAATATGGATGTTTATGTTATATTTTTTTGTATTTGCACAATAAATGCTCTAAATACCTCGTTGTTACCGTTGGGCTCGTCTGTAGCTTAACCGGTCGCAGGGTTGCTGCAATACCTAATGATATATATTGTAAAGACACCAGGAACCGTTTGGCAAGCGGCCATTGCATGCTACTTACCAACCTCGGTTAAGCAACCATTCTGACGGTTCAAAATACTGTCACAATGATAATATGAAGCATCATAATTTAAGAACAAATAAATATAAATATTATAAATATTTGACAGCATCATATACATTGCTCCGATTCCAAAGTAAGTAGCTAAAGCACTTGTGTTACGAAAATCAGAGACAACGGTGGTATTACAAACACCCAGACCTGAGCCAATATAGAAAAGTTCGTTTTCTAAATTGACCCAACCGGGGATCGAACCCGGGACCTCAGAGATGGCGACACCTTGAAAACCAAAATAGGTACTCATAGGCCAGTCACTGTTAGACAAACACTAATATAATGTAAAGTCGTAAAAAAATTGTCCTGGACTTATATTTAGGAACTTTTGAGAAATGCACGAAAAAGCGCGAGTTTTTGTTTTAATAGATTTCTCTGCTGATTTTTTTAAAATAAGGCTATTTTTACAAACAATAAAATATAGACAAATTTTTTAAAATCAGAATTCAATTTCATAATCGTAAACATTCCAAACATTAATGACAGTAGGTAAGATAGCTTATTATAGATATTATGACTGCTCATTCATATCCACTTTATATAACCTTGCCGACATAAGTAGCTCTCAAAAAAGTAAAAACAGAATAAAATTGATTTAAGACATAATGACCAGCTTAAGGCATAATGACCAGTTTTAGGCATTTCCTTCTCGGAGAGCGGATTGCCTCGCCAATTTAGAGGTTGAGCTCGGATAGACGGATACTGACCTACTTAATTCCTAATAATACATGTGATGAAGTAAATTATTTGATGAATTAAAAGGTTCACATTATTAATAATAATAATAATAATAATTAGGAGAACAATAATAATAGTTAATTATTGCACATGACAAAAACATGAACTAACAGAAACAAAAGACAAAAAGAAAACATACAATAGGCGGCCTTATTGCTACATAGCAATCTCTTCCAGGCAACTTCGGGTGAAAAAGAAAAAAAATAGAAGAAAGGGGAATGGATGCATGGTAGAGGAAAGATATAGATAATGAATTTATATTAAGAGTTAGGTTTTAAATTTTATGAGTGTAAAATTAATCAGTTTTCCACACACGAATTAAAAATATTTAAGTATTTTAAATTATGCGATTATCTCGATTATTCCCAAATTATCCAAATCACAAAATATTAAAGTGCTGACATTTCAAGAACTGCTGTTTTTGGATCTCATTAATTATTAGATAATTATTTTGTCATCAATAAGAATAAATATTTACTAATGTGGTAATTATTTTGACAACCTTCTTTGAGCAAAGTTAACCTTTCCGCGCTACTCGAATATGGGCGCAAAGCAAAGATTGTGTTTCATATTATTTGAGTTTCAAACATAGGTGAAAAATAGTTTTAAAAATAACTTCATTTTAGCATCCTGTTCTTGTCTTTTCGATACAGAAAGAAAAGGATGGAGAACTAATTTTAGTTTAGTCCTGTCCATCGTTGTCAATAGAATCGACACCATTTACATCGAGGGGAGAAAGCCCTATTAATGACACAGATGACGTTTTTGTACATTACTACTTTGTACGTACTTTTATAAACTTTTGACCGTTTTTTGACATTTCATTAAATACCTCGTATCTACCTCTGGGGTACCACAGAATTGGATAGGGTTTGCCCTTTTTCAAAGTTTCATTTGCTCGAAACGTCTTCATTGCCCGATTCTAAAGGGTGGAGATTTAGTAACAAAATATTCTGTAATTAATCAGTATGGACTCATTTTTATTCGGTCCGATCACCTATCGACACGCGCTTACAGCAACTTCCGCCGAATTACTACAAACTTATACGCTCCAGTTAAATATTCGCGAAACCTTTCTCGAATGTTACTCCAATGGTACTGGCCATTGCAAATAAAAAGAAACACAATGAAGTTAGGAAGGACCTAGCAAAGCATTAACTTTACGCAGTAATATCCGTTAACATTACAATACAACTGACACAAATTCTGATTGAATATACCAATATTGAATATACAAATTCTGATTAAATATGTTGTTTTTAAATTTTGAGATTTCAGCATTGACAATGATATTTTTATATAAAACTGAATAATATACTAGAAAAAATACGACTCGCACCAGATCATGTTCTCGGGGAGTCGATTCCCGTCATGATCTGGTGCGAGTCGTATTTTTTTAGTATATTATTATGTATTAAATATATTGTGTATATGTACGAGTATATCAAGCAGAATTCGAACTCGATATTATAGTTCCGCGTACGGTCCCGCCGCTCGACGGAGCGTCCATGAATGTGTTTACCGATTCTAGGGATTTAAAGGTACCTTCCTGTTTTTTTTGCTCTAACTACTTTTCTGAGTGCAATGGTCACATCTAACACACTCACACACACAAACACACTCTCACAAATTTACACCACTCACTGTTACTAGTTGGAATGCTATATACTTGCATCGCAACCTAAGTTAACTTACCTATATATTTCTTGGTTCTGTGACTAAGTTAAAGGTAATTATTTAAGTGAATTTTCTTTTCATACCAATAAATATTGTCATCTCATAAAGCTAAGGTTATCTGCGGGCAGGACCCATTAACCCGTAGTTCAGGTTCCCTTGGAACCTGGGCTACCGGGTTTCGGGGACTAGTCTCTTCCATTAAGTTATAAAAGTTTGTCCTTAGCTGTTTAATGTGAAGAGATAAATAAATGCTTTTTATTATTATCTATTTTATCGTAAGTTCGTGGAACCGAACTAACTGGTACACATTAAGGGAACGTAACGTTCGTAGGCTAAGGTAGACCTTCTATCATGAGACGGGGTATGCGTGCATGTCGTTTAAAAAGGTACTTTCGTACCAAATATAAAGAGGACCGAAGGGCGACTAGCCGTGCCTCGTCTAGACTGCTTCCTTATACGCATACCGGAATTTCTGATAAATTCTTTATAATTTCGGAAGCGTTGCGGATCCCGCTTCCCGGCGACATTGACCTGGTGCCGGCGTCTCTGCCCACCACGGTCGCCGCATAATTCCTCGATTTCAACAATAATTAGCAATTTACGGCGAACCATCAAGCTTCATTATCTTTATCACTTGAAGATTTTATGATTTTCACTTTTGATTGTGTCTCGTGGGTGTGTCATGGACGTCGGGGTATTTTTATATTAAGTAACTTCTGACATATTGTTTAAATCTTAACATTTTATGTCAAAGGTTCATTATGTTACAACTGAAACAAAAGATTGTTCATTTCAGCAGATATTCTTTGAACGTTGAAATCTTGAAATTAAAAGCTATACTTATGAAGATGTTGCCTAATTAATAACTAATGGATTATTCGTTTCCGGACACAGACACGTCCGGTGGACAGAGTGAAACGCGCGGGATCTTAATACGGGCGAGATCGGGTCAAGGCAAACCCAACGCAAGGTCTCTTTCTATAGTTACCACTGTTTATTATGTTATTTAGTATAGCTGCGCTGCGGTCGATCGACCAGCCCAATATATTCAATTAAATTGTTTGTGGGTTGGTTTTGGTACTAGGTAGGTAATTTTTGAAAAATGTTTTGGTCTAACGTTAAAGCTTCGTCCAGCCATTACATATCTTTAACACAAAGCAATCATTTGGGCAGCTGGAGTATAAGTTAGTACCTGCGTTTGATCATAGATTCAAATGAAGTTAAACTCACATGTTTGATCTTATCATTGTTAAATGAAAGCCACAACAGAGGTTTAATAAAACTTAAAATATTTCCTAAAAAAATGGCATTAATATAGAATAAATGACCCTTTCTCAGATTTGCTCTCCCATTTTCCTTAACAAATCATAACCACCAGCTAAGTCGACATTGAACAATATTTTTTGCTATCAAGACGTGACAAGAGCTCTTCAGGTCAATGGCAAAGTCTATCTCACTCTTTTTATTACGACTGCAATTCAGTTCTTATTTTCTGAACAACTCTCAAACCCGAGATTCGAGAGCGCAAGTTTTTCTGAAAGACTTTAAATAGTTTCCATCAAAAAAGCTGAACATCAGTTTGGCAATCGTAACTTTTTATGGATTCGATAGTTTTGTAACAGTCGACCTTGCGGATCGCAGCGAAACTACTAAATACGTCATTAGCGGTCGTTTGATCGCGTGCGCGCGCGCTGCAAATCTAATCTTCGCAGGGAACCCTGTGCTAATCATTTTGCAATGCAACACTGCTGCATTCTAATGTATGACAATTTATTGAGTGAATTGACTGGTGACAACATGGGCAAAACATGCGTTCACAAAACAAACAATGTCATCAGAGACTCCGACAAATATTGTCAACACTATAGGTAGTCATAATGTTTGGTATAATTACTGTCTGACATAGATTCCATCGTAGAGTAATGGAAATCTATTTCTCTTCAGAAATGAAAATGGTTAAACAAGGCATTTAAAGTTTATCCAAACCGTTAAATATGTAGCATCCTCGTTACCAAAGCGAATCTGAAGGATAAACTACATATATTGGATCACCTGGCTCACTATATTCTCGGAGATCTCTTTCTTTCCGTCGCTTAAAACCAACATCTAGAGTAAAATATCGACAACAATCGGCCTGCCGATCTATCGAACATTTTTTGATATTTGATTGAACGTCATTTTCCGAAAGAGATAACGTACAACATGTAATGCCGTGCCAGGCAGCTTTATGTAGCTATAACCTCATAGCAAAATCTCAAGAATGGAAATCTTGGTTTCATTTTACATGTCACCAAAAATATCTAATTCTATTTTTACAACATTCTGCAATAAAAGAACGTCAAGATCAGCACAAAGTTTTAGAATTAGTTAACATTGTCGTACTTAATCTATAAAGATTAAAAAAAAATACTTGACCTTGCGCAAAAATGCATAGAAAGACCACACACCTCTATGCGGCTACTGCGTTACACCGCTCGCGTCCTACGTGCATTGCTATGCACCTCACAGGCAGGTCAGCCGAGA
Source organism: Catoptria pinella (assembly GCA_963556745.1). Classification (NCBI taxonomy): domain Eukaryota; kingdom Metazoa; phylum Arthropoda; class Insecta; order Lepidoptera; family Crambidae; genus Catoptria; species Catoptria pinella. The sequence continues at coordinate 15,317,984 of OY750760.1, forward strand.
TGGGGCAACTTCAGCAGTTGCTCAATGGTCAATGGGTAATGTCACTGATTGCGGTGTCGCAAATATAACATGTGCAGGTTAATGGTGTTTAGAGGCTAGTTGTCAAGTGCTCATTCATTTGTGCATCATAACGCCATATCTGACAATTTTGCAGAAATATCTTCATCAAAGTAAGTACAAGCGCTATATTATTCATTATAGTATTTTGACTATGCTGTACTTTTTCCACACTCCTGCGTACAATTAGAATTCAGCCAAAATTATTTTGCAATTAAAATGATGATAAATTATATTTAGTAATCATTATCATGTTTAAAGAAATCTGATCTGAGTATGTTTTATTTGAATTAAATTAAAGCGTGTTCAAGTCACGACACGAATTACGGTTTTAGAAACTCTTTTTTGAGAGAAACATTGTGATAAATAATATAGATTAGGTACCTAGTTGACAGCAAGGTGCCAACTAGCGAATGTGCAGTGATAATGAGTTTCACCCGCCATATCGCACGAGCCTTCGCGAGCCAAGCATCCATCAGGTAGCGTCGGTTAGCTGGCGTGGTCCAAATGTCTGACTAAAGCGTTTTTATTTATAAAATTCGCAAGTCATTATTGTTTTTGTTTTACTTTATTTTTAACCCTTGATGCAAAAAGAGGCGTGCTATAAGTTATAAAAAAACTGCAACGCATCGATTTGTATTTTTTCTACGTCATCTTAAATCCCTATATGCAAAGGAGCGTAATTTATTTCAAAATAGATGTTTTTTATTTTATGCGATGTGATGTTAATGTTAGGTCAGATTAGTTTACCAATAATGGTATTCTATAGTCAAATGCTCAAGTAATATTAATTTAAAGCAGCAGCGTATTATTTCACAGGCTGGGCTGAACTTGACCTACTCCCTTGCGGCTGCTTGTGGCTTGCGCCTGCGCGTCTCGTCATAGTTATTGCGCAATCGGTCGCGTTGGGAAGTGACTGCTTTCTCCGCGGACGCACCGCCGTCATCAAGGACGTTTGTACAACATATTATTATCGAACATACAATATAATAAATAGACATCTGATTGCTCTACCGCCAAAAACACGACTGAAAACGAAATAAAAAGTGTAATTGCAATCGGGGGACCATTCTGTGGAACAATTTTTAATTGTTATTTAACTTTTTATTTCGTTTTTGGCAGGATAGTCGTGTTTTTTATTTCATTTCATTTATTCTTATATCATACAGTGACAAATTATATCTAGTTTTGGAATGTGCTCATCAAGGCCTTTCATTTTATACCCATATTGCAATAATTGAAGAAGAAAAAAATATATTTTTCACATTACAAACAATACACTTTCCTTTTTTTTTTACACTTTTTTCACAAAAATTAATATCCAGTGTTACTCGGGATGATGTATGGATTCTAACGATACCTCACACATACAAATCTGTTCAGGCATTTAGAAGTTATGGTGAATTAAAGAAACTCACATACATTACATACAAACATACATGAACCCTGAACACAATTCACACTTCTTTTTTGGACAGTCGACTCGCTTCTAGTCTGCATAAATCAAAATAAAATAAAATAAACAATAGTTTACAGCAGAAGAGAATCAGCAGGACTGCTTTTCATTGTACACTGCCTCAGTACAAGGCAACTTGGAAACAGCAGTTAAATGACGGCGACCATAAAATCAACAGATTGTGATAATAAGAGAGAGAAGGAAACGCTTGTGTAACATGGCCATAAGATCGGTGACTATTTGTTTTTTTTTTGAAAGGAATCAAAATTGTAGAGTCTTCGTTAAAGTAATCGAAACATGTTTCAGTGATTTATAAGTTGTTAGTGATATTTTGAATTTTATCGTTTATCACAATAAAATTCAAAAGTTGATAAACGATAAAATTCAAAATATCACTAACAACTTATAAATCACTGAAACATGTTTCGATTACTTTAACGAAGACTCTACAATTTTGATTCCTTTCTAAAAAAAAAAAACAAATAGTCACCGATCTTATGGCCATGTTACATAATAATAAAAAGGGGTGACTGACTCTCCAGACGCCAACGAAATAAAAAAGGACCAAAAATCCACATTCCATATCAAGCAGACCTATCTTAGAACCAGAAGCGGCTTTTATTATCTTCGCTTGGATACTCCTATAATTTGACTGTTGATATCTCAATATGGATCAGATGTATTCTTTTTGATAATAGCTCTCTCGTCTTCTGCCATAATAAGACAACCTAGTAAAATGTAAGTACTAGAAGTGAAAAATGTGCAAAGAAATAGAAAGAGATCTATTCGTCAAACTATTGTTGAGAGCTCTTACGTTTATGTTAAGATTGAATTTTTAAGAAATCTTATACGTATTCCATTTCAGGTGTCGTTGTTTTGCTTTGCTGAAGTATAAGTTCTAAAAGAAAAAAGTTCAAGTGCGAATTAACTGAAATGATAAAATTATGATATTATACTTATTACTGCCATGCGAGGATGAAAGCATAAAAAAAATAAGCCCATTGTTAAAGTTATTGTAACTTAACAGTAACTCTAGAAATCGCTACCTGTCATTGGACAAAATCGCTACCTGTCACTGTCGCAAATTGTTGCGGGTGTCACTTTTCACAGTCAGACTTGTGGTGTGGCAGTTGTCACATTAGACCTTACCGGCATAGTAGTGTTAAATAAAAGCTGATGGGGGCAAAGACCCTTCCCGGCTTTCTCTGTGGGAACTTAATAATAGGCCACAATGCCGCCATTGGTAATGGTAACTGGTGAAGAGGTCGATCAGTAGCAGTAGTTATTATTATGAGATGGAAGAAAACGGCTTTAAACCTTAAGCCTTAAGTATCTACTAAGATACCTTGTGCTGTGAAGAATTAGAAAATAATGGAAAATTTATAACTCCTCTGTCTCATTTCAAACACAGGCTGAATTGAAAATTAGCGAGAACTCTACGTAGTACAATATTATAAGAGTATTATTAGTAACCAAAGTTAACAGTTATTTTGCTCGCAAGTAATTAAAATTATGCCGTAGCTCTGTGTGCTGTAGGCCTCGAGTTTGTGATATTTTATTCATCATTTTTAGAAATGGCTGAAATATGTTTATTATTCGAAAAACTGAAACGTTGAGAATAAACGCTACTCATAAAATTTCACGTGAATCGGTTGAGGAATGCAACCTGTAGAGGTGAACAGACGGACATTCGTAAGCATTGTTGCCTAAGCTTAACGGAGAGGCTTCGCTCGCGCTTCGCACTCGCTCGGTCAATAATTTTAAATTAATTTTGACGACAGCCATTTTACGTAAAAAACGTGGATATATTTCTATAGTACCTAAAGTTTACAAATTGCAATAGAATTAGATCCATAACTTGAAAACGTAATGGTACAAAATTAAATGTCATGTTAATATTTATGACCTACATCGTTTGCATGTGCTGCTGGAATTCATTTCAACAATATTACGACGATGTTGGCCCACCTAATTATGGTTATTAAGATTCCGCAAGTGCCAGAGCGGTGGTCTGGTAAGGTCCGCAGAAAAAGCGGGCTTTGCGTTTAGCAGGTACAAATCGTTTCATGAGAACACACCGTCATCATTGTTTCATGACTTACTTCTATTCTTCATGTGAGTGAAATTGTGTATTTTGTACAGTTCGCCAAAATTATTGTGTACATCCAAAGTTAAATCTTATAAAAATAAAGATTTAATGCGTTTTACTAATTGTATACCGTTCTTACTGTTGATAGATCAATTTAAGTGGTCGAAGTCCGCTGCGAATTATAATTTGAATAAAGTTCCAATTATCTCAAACCAATTGCAGATTATGCTCATCATTTCACTTTCGCAATGTTGAGGTTTTGCAAGATCGATAGTTAATCTGTATGAAACGGTTCAATCGATAGAATCGATACAGCGTTATGTAACGCTAAACCTATAATAAGATAAATGAAATATCGACTAAGTGCAGAGTCTACTTATTTCGTTCAATGAGCTATCTTCAGATTTGAAGCTTTCTGAATCTAAGTCGAGAATAAATCGAAAATAAATAGCAATAAAAAAATATACAACCAAGATATGTCAATGCGATAATTAATTATATGTCGTAATAGCTAAATAACCCCCGTCTGCATAAATCAAAATCAAATAAAAAATACCAATAGTAAGTCACGGGAAATTAATTTTTTATTTTCTTTCCTAGGAAATATTTGATAGTTTCAAAATAGGTAGCAGGTACTCCAATGTACTAGTGTCACCAATGTATTAATTTATTGTCGTGTTGTCGTCTCCACGTTGTATAAGATCGCTATGATGGTTATAAATGTGAAAAAAAATCACGATTAAACCTTTTGTCCGATCATTTTGTATCTGGATGAAAAAAGTTTTGTCGAATCTGATATTATTATTTAATCAAGGAGGACTAATGTATGAACAAACAAGTGAATTCGAGTGTTTTTACGAGCCTTTGATGCCATACTCGTATCGTAGTTGTAATAACAAACGTGTGCATTGAAAGTGAAACGTAATATTGTCACGTCTGCCGCCCCCGTGGCCGCGGCTGCCGGCATACACCATCGATTATGAATAATAAAACTATAAACATGATAAAGAAACCTAGGATGATTACAGATTACTAAATAATTAAGTTATTACAGCTGTTACGCAGTAAGTTGTAACTGGTCTAATGAAACAAACTACCGAATTATCATTAGAAATAAAACACTTTTTACGGATTACAGCGCGTATATTATTAATTCAGGTGTTGTTTTAGAATTATTTAGTTTGTATTTATTGGTTTTTTAGAATTCCCGACGTTTCGACACCTTTCCAGGGGCCGTGGTCACGGGAGGACTAAAGCAAAAAGGCTGCTCATATTTTTATGAAATTACCCGCTCGAAAATTTTATAAAAATGTATTCAAGTTTATCAAATTATTTTATTGCTGCGTTCTGATTTTAATCATTATTACTGAGTTAAATTGAATAAAATTAATTAGAATACAAGATCTAGCTACTGAATCTACTACCAGTTCACAAATTGGGAGGCCTCTGAGAGAAAGAACTGGCGGAAGAAAACTCAGAGAGGTTGTGTCGACCTCCCTTTTGATCCCTATCTACAAAACGAACTAACTATATCTTTAGATCCTGCAGTGTGTGATTTGGGATGGGATTTTAGTTGATGACATGAAGCATAGGCGCGATAACAAGTCTGCAGTGTGTGAACATGCATCAAAGGGACCCAACCATTACATTAGATTTGATAAACCACAAATACTTGCTAAAGAACAAAGATTCATTCCCAGAATGCTACGCGAGGCTATTGAAATCAACAAATATCCAAATTTCAATAGAGATGATGGTTGGAGAGTACCACCAGCTTGGGATCCCATAATTCATAACCAATAAATACAAACTAAATAATTCTAAAACAACACCTGAATTAATAATATACGCGCTGTAATCCGTAAAAAGTGTTTTATTTCCAATGAACTGTACGCGCGAAAATCTTAGAAGTGTATACCGAATTATCATTGCATAATTAATGTCGGTGAAACATAAAATTTAGCCCATGTTATTCTGGATGTTCATTTAAAAATATTTACTCGTATCTTCAAAGACATAAATTTGTTTTCTAAAATGAACTGTTTGTTATTAATTTATAAGAATTTTTAGTGATTGGGTAGTTTTAGATTTCCTTTTTGTGGTGCCTACCTAGTAATAAAGAGCTATATGTGTAGTCCGTGCATGGCTCGCACGACCGGTTATTCCTAGTTGCGCAGGAGTGGGCCCGCTCCTTGGGCCTTCGCCTTAGCCCTTAAGAACTTTCTGACCCGAGGAGATCGAGGCTGTCCGCTCCTTTAGCCTTGGTACGTTTAGGTCCTTCTGATCCGTGAGATCGAGGCAAACCGCTCCTTTGGCGTTCTTAAGTACCCTTCATTATGGAATCATTAGTGATTGTGACAACATTGATAGGGATATTAATCATGTTTAAAGCCTATCCTTAGCACGTTAATATAAATTTATTAAAAACTAAGCTTCCGCCCGCGACTTCATCCGCGAGGACAGTAGAAAAATAAGAAGACCAGTTAAAAAAACCACCTTAGTATATGAAAGCTACGGAAAGTTCAAGTTGTCTCTGTGTTTCTACCTACCCGAATTAGATGAAACATAACTTAGATTTTAAGTGAATCTCAAGCTATCAAACTGTGAAAAGCCTATTAAAATTCGTTCAGCGGGTTATGCGTGATGCGTGCACAAACATTTAGAATTTACAGTTTTACTATATGTTCACATTACATATTCATCTATTATGAATGTGGCATAATGTGCATATAGCACATGAATAGACGTATTGAACTTTACTACATAATCTTTGTATTGAACACCGAGAACGAGATGATTTTATTTATGAGTTCAAGATGAAGCGACGGGCACGGGCTTTGCAGTGGACAGGCGGCCTTAGTAATTAATGTACTTAATTATGTATTCTTATCGCTACTTCGATGCTGTCATTTCGTGAACAAGCGGCCTTACGGTTTAACACGATTTTTAGGACAATAAGTATCACTTTTATTTACGAAATGGAACAGTTATTTGTAAGAAATTGAGTATGAATATTTTTCATGGTCGGTGCGTGCGCATGCGCACGTGTCTGTCTATTGATAACACATTGGATGTGGCGCAACACTTGTAACTTATTCCGAGCGAATAGGGTTGCGCAATCGATTAATATACTAACGTTCGTTCTTATGAAAGCTTTGCAAATAAGTCGTGTATATGACTATAAAATAATTAAAAATCCATTTATACGAAGCATCTGAATACAGCTTGCTCAATACAAAGAAATTGAATTGAAATCGAAAAAAACCGGACAAGTGCGAGTTGGACTCGTCGAAAATTCATAGTTCTCGGTCAACGGAAAGTACCCTATAAATTTTGATTCCCTTGAGACTACTAAGCTTACTAAGGCCACATGTTTTAATTGAAAGAAAGAAATATTATAAATTAATAAGTATAATAAATATTTCACAAGCTTTTAATTGGTGCGTACGATTTCTCTCATCTGCTTTTCTAGAATCACTTTTAACTGTCCTCGCAGATTACTCAGTCCTGGTAAAATTTCCCTGTTTACTCATAAGTTTAGTAGAAGCAATTAAATAGAAATTAATCCCTTTTAATATCATAGAAGATATGGGGATCTCTGTGTGTGAAAAAGAAGATCGGCAATATAAAACTTAAACCTCTATTACGAGTATTATAGACATTATAGTATTGTAAAGAAAACTAATTAGGTGTTTACATTAACTTTATTGCTCAATAAGTTCATTATTGACTTGTGTTGTGTTGTATAGATCTACTATAACTATCTTAATTAGAAAGATCGAGTTCGGTCAACATCAGAAGGCTTGCTCAAAAGCGATGGACCATAAGACAAACGTAAAAAGGAGGTTCTGATCACTTTTTTTGTCAACTATGGTCAATGTTTGTATATCTAGTTGGGGGTACAGATTGCATGTGGCTATGTATCTGCTTGTTGGTTTGCGCAAAATGGAGGTTCCAATAGTTTTTTTGCCAACTATGGCCAATGTTTGTATATCTAATTGGAGGTACAGATTGCATGTGGCTATGTATCTGCTTGTTGGTTTGCGCAAAATGGAGGTTCCAATAGTTTTTTTGCCAACTATGGCCAATGTTTGTATATCTAATTGGAGGTACAGATTGCATGTGGCTATGTATCTGCTTGTTGGTTTGCGCAAAATGGAGGTTCCAATAGTTTTTTTGCCAACTATGGCCAATGTTTGTATATCTAATTGGAGGTACAGATTGCATGTGGCTATGTATCTGCTTGTTGGTTTGCGCAAAATGGAGGTTCCAATAGTTTTTTTGCCAACTATGGCCAATGTTTGTATATCTAGTTGGAGGTACAGATTGCATGTGGCTATGCATCTGCTTGTTGGTTTGCGGCCTCGTAACTTACAACACTTCCCGTCAGACTGAAATATCTTGACGCTTCAATTCATATTGACCGATTTTTAACTGAACGTTTACTCATAGTCAATAATTAAAACCGTCGAATAGCACGTGAGGACAACAATAGTAAACATTTGGAAGTGAAAAATAAACGGAAAGCTTTATTGTTGAACAAATATAAAATATCATACATATTAATTTTAGTTGGACTAAAGTCAATCCGATTTTCTTGCAAAACTTGAAAAAATAAAGTCATTTGTTTAGTGGTACACACGACGGCACCTCAGACTATACCTTGGGACCGCCTTTATGCCCTACGTAATAAAAGCTGTTTTCGCAGTTTAACTGTATAACCTGACCTGCTGTCGTGTGTACATACAAGATTTTGTTTTTGTGTCGGGTTACGAAAATGGTTTGTTTAGAATGCGTTAACGAATTGTGTACCATGGGTATTTTAGTTATGTATTGTGACATGACTAGTATGTAAATTAGATGTCCTCCTAAAAGATAATAGGTACATGAGAAAGGCGGAACATACTGATTCCGACATGATGTCCGCACTTATCCTCATAGTGATTCATATACCAGCGCAATACCAAACGAGTACGATATATTGCCTACTTTTACTTTCACTGTGTTTTGCGAATTGAGCTGTAACTTTATTACGATATTAATAGCCATTAAAAAATGACTAATTTTATATTTTCAACAGGTAAGTTTATTCTAAACATGAAAGCACAACACTAATTTCAACACTGTCTAAATCGAGTTTAAACGCTAAATGACTATTAAAAAAAACATTTTTTTATATTTTTTACCCGACTGCAAGGAAAGGGTTATGTTTTTCGCGCGTATCTTGTATGTATGCATATTTTTAACAGGCAGGTTTATTCTAAGGTATATGAAAGCACAACACTAATTTCAACATTGTTTAAATCAAGTTTAAACACCCACACTGTCTAAATTAGATGTAGACGGTGTTGAAAACGATGTTGGCTACACGAGTTTGAGGATTGGTGTTTATGACATTACGTTAATCAACTATAAACAATGGTCTGAACACAGAATAAAAAATAAATTGGGTCTGAAAGTATTTTCACATGCAGCCCAGTGTTCATGTTTGTAATATGGGTACACTCGTAAGAATGAGTTTCTTTATTCCACCATAACTTTTAAATGTTTAAACGGATTTGGATGTATGGGGTGTCGTTAGAATCCTTACATCATCCCGAGTGACACTAGCTATTTTTTGAAAAATATCTATATGGCTGTACAACGCCACTTTCTTCATTTATTACAATATGGGCATCAAATATGCAAGGCACATTCCAAAACTATTTATTTGTCTCTGAAATGAGTGAAATGCCAAAAATTAACTTAAAAGTTTAATAAGCAACAAGTGTCTTGCAGTCGGGGGACCTGTTTGATTAAATATTGATCCACGAAACGGTCCCCCAACTGCAATGTATTTGGCAGGGCAGTCGTGTTTGTAACATTTTTAAATTTATTTATTTTACATAAGTACTTCATAACACGGGTGTGAATTAAGTAAATTTAAGTATTATTTCATGTGTCTAGCAGGCATGTTTTAAGGTGCACACGACAGCACGTCAGGTTACACAGTTAAACTGCGAAAACAGATTTTATTACTTGGGGCATAAAGGCGGTCTCAAGGTCAACATGTATAGTCTGATGTGCCGTCGTGTGTACTTATAAACAAAACACTTTTTTGACTTAAGTTCTAAACAATTCCGAGTTTTGGGAAGTAGTATACGTAACTTATTTGCATTTATAGTAGTGTAGTAATATCATTAGCATGTGTCTGCGGCCTGTGCGTAAGATGAAAGCTCCGATATTGTACTCAGTTCCGAATGCGTCCGCCATTGTCGCGCTTCCTTGATACTGTTACGATACAGAGAAGGTTGCCTTATTGCCAAGCAGTCGTAAATATAGTGCTGGATTTACGACTGCTTGGCATTATCTGTGTATCACAACTGTAGGTACCTATCTAAATCTAACACAACAATAATTGGTAGTTAGTGAGAATTTTTTCAACCATCTGCACTAAAATCGTAATTCCTATTTATTGCTTTTAATATGGAAGAAATATTAAAAAACAAAAAGTTATTTTTAAATCCATTCTAATTAGGTACCTTAAGATTTTCTTTAACAACCTTTCAGCAAAACAAACCAGTCATTATGTTGTTAAGTTCAAAGAACAAATAGTCAACTCTATTGTATTTAAAAATAATGAAAGTTATGTAAATAATACTGAAATACATTCAAAAACCGGCCAAGTGCGAGTACGACTCGAGCACGAAGGGTTCCGTAAAATCATGTTAGTTGTATGGGAGCCCCCCTTAATTACATGTTTTATTTTAATTTAATTATTTGTTATCAAAGTAAATATATATAACTAAATATTCTGTAAATATTTCAAGCGTCTACCTGTTGCCGTTATCAATTTCAAGCAAAATATCGAGTAGGTTGTATGGGAGCCCCCTTAAATATTTATTTTATTCTGTTTTTTAGTATTTGTTGACTGTTGTTATAGCGGCAACATAAATACATCATATGTGAAAATTTCAACTGTCTAACTATCACGGTTCATGAGATACAGCCTGGTGACAGACGGACAGACAGACAGACGGACGGACAGTTAAGTCTTAGTTATAGGGCCCATTTTACAATGGGTACAATTTTTAGGGTACCCAAAGGGTTAAAGCCTTTGGGTACGGAACCCTAAAAATTGTGATTTAGTAGTACTTAAAGAATAAGCACGCTTTCGCTTATTATAAAGTGTCTCAAGGCTCGGGTTGTTATTTTACTGTGCCAATTTTAAAATAGTGTCTGACCGAAACTTCGGTTTCAGTTTCGGTTTCGGCCAGTTTCGGTCCAAAAATCTAGTTTCGGCTATAGTTTAGATTTTGGCCAAATAATATCACTGAAACTTTCAGCCACGCCGAAATTCACTTGATTATTGACAAAGTTTTCTTATAACCCCAAATGTGGTGGTTGGCGCATATTATAGTGATTGAGATATTGGTAGGTATATGACAATCCAAAACAAACAGAGCTATGATGATGAGGTTTTTAGAATTAAGAAAAGAAGTTGTCCATCCGCCCCTTTAATAGACGCCTTTTATTAATATTGGTATGCGTAACTAATGATTTGAATATTATTTATTGATTTTTTTCTAAGGTTTTTTAAGGAGACTTGTTTTTCTTCTTTTTTTAAGATTTTTGTACAACAAAACAACATTGTTTAATTATGCAATGACATAGGTAAGGTACTTTCACAAAGTGTGTGAGCAATACATCTTCACGTTCCGTTCTCTAGATGAAGAAACTGTCAGCTGTGTGTATTGTTGCCTTACAAATAATAAATATTTACAAATTATAAATTATAAGCAACGTATCGAAATATTCGTAATAGTCACACTTCGCCGAATAGATGGCGAGTCAAACAAAAGACATCAACGCGTTCGTTTCATAATTTCTACATTATTCGACTGACTCTGACTGGATAGTTAACATTTTTATATTATAGTATAACGTAGGTATATAATTATCAAAAATAAAAATAAGTCATGTTTGTCATGCATTAATTTTGTTATTATATCATCCTCCTACCCTTCTCCCAATTTATTTGGGGTCGGTAAATGAGATAATTTTGTTACATATTAATACATTATGAGACCTTGTTTGCAGAACATTTTAACGACTACTGCGTTAATATACCTAATATTAATTTTAAATATTTAAACTTTAGTTTTTATATTCTTACAAAACAAATTCAAGAAATAAAAGCAGTGAATTTGGTATTTAGCATACTCGTGCCTGATTAATTAATGATTTTCTAATCAGTGTTAAAATTCTTGTCATGCCGTTTACATTTTATGATTGCAAATTTCTAATTAGGATATGCTAGAAGTGGATTAGCAAGCTTTCTCTATTGGTTTTTAAACATTTTATTCTAATATTTGGTGATAATTTTAATAATAATGGCAGTAGAGATGCTTAGACACACGCTTGCTTTAGTAGGTTAAGTTTTCGTATCTTCGACCACAAATTGAGCCTAAAAGTGTCGGCTTCATAATTTTTATGTAATATGCGTGGAAACGTTCCCAACTTTCATAAAGTTTAAGCTTTCTTAAGTTGTCTAATATAATAATTTTCATAAGCATTAAGTTATAATTATAAAATAGTAGGAATGCCGGTTACATAAGCGGCCGAGTTGGGAAAGATGTTGGGACAGCGCACCGCGGCGGAGGAAAGTGGCCGAAGGTCGTCGCTGCACCGAGCCACTATATTCCACTATCCACTAAAGGCCAATCTTAACTCAACCTACTGGCGATGTAAACATAATATTGCTAATGCTTTTGCAACATGTTTTCAATTTAGAGCGCTTCCTAGACTTTACTAATTCTATGTTTGAACGTTTTTAAGATAATCTTTCAATGAAAGTTTTTATGGTATTTAACATTAAAAATGTTTATCAAATCGTTTTCGTGGGGAGTGTAATTCAGCCATATTTCCGAAAGCTATTAAGATAAACGAAAGTGGTATCAAAAGATGCAAGAGCTTGCGGGGCATTGTATGGTTCAATATATTCGAAAATCGGTCCGTAACTTTTTTAAATCGAAAATGGCTGAAAGAAAACGTCAAAATTTCCTGTTTTTCGGACAAAAAGTAGATTATTCTGAAAACGTAAGCTGATATCGAAAAAATTAAGAAAACTTTTTTATTTTACGTATATTTCAGTTTTTTGCTGTTCTGACACGACACGACATGTGCACATGTTCGTCACAATTTCGTGTAGTGCATGTGCACTACAGACAGATAATTCACAATTTCGTCTATATTTAAGCACTGTTTTTTTTTCCAATGGCGGTGCTAGTGTGCAGACTAAGCGCTCTAAAGCAATCATTTGCCATCTTATTTTAATTGCAATGTAAATAATTTTGTGGTATTATGTGTTTACTCTTTTCTAATTTGTTTAAAGGAGATTCAGGTTTAAATGTTGAAATGACCTTCAATCACCAATATACCTATTCCTTCATTAAGTCCTAAACAATATTAGTATAAGCAAGAGGAAGTACCGCAGGAATTCCATGCTTTGTTTGCAAACTCTGAGCAAACACGGCTGATGTGACGATCAATATTAGTTCGACTGAGCAAACCTACTGAGTCCTTGGCTAACAAGAAATGGATCTAAGGTATTCTAATTCTATAGAATTAATCAAAAAAGATAAAAAAACACTGCTAGCGTGACGGCGGTTACGTTTACTTATCACTCGTTGGTTTGTTTTGTTTTATGTGCTTAGCAACGCTGTTTGTTGGTTTATAGCTAACAATTTCAGGTTACTAAAAATTAAGCGTTAGTTTCAGCAAACATAGCATGAGGAGCTCGCTCGAGGTATTGTTGATATCAGATTGAAATTTCTGACAGCTAAACAATAGGTTTGTAACATTTTTATGATAACAATATCAACGAAACCTCTCTCAAGTCAAATTTTAACAATAAAACTAATAACAAACAATTATTTTTATATAAATATTCGGAATACTATGAATGTTCGAGCTGTTATCTTTTGCACGAGCATAAATTAGTCGATTAAAGTAACCTGCTTAACAAAAAAATATTTGTGTTTACCCTGAATTTTTTTTGTGTCACTCATAGATACATAGATATTTTTTTGTGTCACTCATAGATACACAATAAAGAAATCATTTTACAAAATATAATTTTAAGTAATTTTAAGTACTAACTTTGATAAGGTTTCCTACCTAACTAATTTAAGTATGAACTGTGTAGTTAGTAAAACCACAATATCACTTATAAAACACAAAATTATAAGTTTTGGGAACTGAATTTTGGGAGAAGCTCGAAAAAAACTGCGAGATTCGATTTCTAAACTATTTATAATGTAGGTAGTACGGAACCCTCGGTGCGCGAGTCCGACTCGCTCTTGACCGTTTTTTTTTTAATTCTTAGCGATACGAGGAAATCTCTTTATTATTTCTTTAGTAAATTACGAGTTTTTACTGCAACAATAGAAAACGGAGTTATTGAAGTGAGAAGTTTTGATATATCGAATTATGTGTTCTGCTATGCTATAACATTCTTTCGGTTCTTAAAACAGTAAAGATTTTGAAGTTTTTGTAACTTTATCGCTTCCATTTTGTTTTATTAGCTGCAGAATTTAATGTATTGCATATAAATGATACGCTGCTTATTAACCTTTAGTTTATTGTTTAATGCTCATGCAATCCTGCGCAGGTTAGGCAAGAGGCTTCCAATACTTGGCTAACTTCGCGGAAACAAAATAATCTTGGTGTAAGTGTATGTGAATGTGTATTTCTTCTATTGCCGGAAGGAAGGTCTAATCTTAACAATATATATATGCAAAAACTTTTGGATTTATAAAGGCATCGTAATTTCTTTATTATTTTAAAGTGTACGTAACAGAATTTTCGTAGAATTTTTAATTTGATAGATTAGAATAGAAAACATTCATTTGGATAAACCCTATTTTTTTTAAGATATTTTTGCTAGTAATTAGCCTAGATAGGGTTTCTAAGTAAGCCTGTGTAGTCGACACACATTAAATAATAATAATAATTTGACAACATCACATAAATTTCTCCGATTAAAGTAAGTAGCTAAAGCACTTGGGTTATGGAAATCAGAGACAACGGTGGTATCACAAACACCCAGACCTGAGCCAATATAGAAAAGTTCGTTTTCTAAATTGACCCAACCGGGGATAGAACCCGGGACCTCAGAGATGGCGACACCTTGAAAACCGGTGTACAAAGCCACTCGACCACGGAGGTCGTCAAGTATGATAAAAGAGCATCAACATTAAATTTAGTTTGATCAAAGTTTAATTTGAGCGGTTTACCACGAGGTAATAAAATTGGTAAACTTCTATACTGAGAAGGCTATAATAAAATTGGTAAACTTCTATACTATATAGGAGACAGGCTGACTTGAGAGCTTCAGGAAGATTGATTTATTTTTAGAATTTAATTCTTAAATATCTTTCGCAGTTTTAACAGAGCCGATAAATAAGTGTCATTGTTTTATAAACAAACCTACCCACCGACCACGAGAAGCGATTGTTGTCTGAATTCATAAAACATGTCATTAATCGATTGTGCAAGTAAACAAAGTGTTTTGGTCTTATTAATCTGGCCCACTTTCTGGTTTTGGCCATTACGCAACTGTGCAGTCGGTAACAGATGGCAAAAACTGCGGCCCGGAAAGGCAACTTCTCGTTTTTCTATGAATCGGATACACTGCAAGCTCTTTAACTACACTCTTTGTAGGTCAAACTCATCGAATATTTATTTTAAACTCTTGTGGTTTACTTAACTTCATTGTGAAATCCAAAAAAGTATCATTAAAAATTACAAACGTGGTTACATAAATGAGTATTTATACAGCTATTAAGTTCATAAACTTGTGTGAAGGAATTAATTTGGTTAATATTCGCGCGTGCGAAATGGTGAAGTAATTGTGAAAGCCTTTTGGAGCCATAAAGACATCACAATGAGAAAGATTATACAATATTTGTGAGTTCTATAGAAAGTTTAAATGTAAGTAGATAAACATTCTAATGAGTTGGGATTCCAATTTTTAATGTTTTGGAATCACCAGTATTATATTTTTTTTATTTCTGCGTTATTTCAAACTCTAAAAGAAGATAATCTTTTTTCGTCTCAAATGTATCATAAAATAATGTGATAACACTCACTTTTCAACGCCCATAGTTGCCTCTCGGTGAGTCCGTCTACGTATTCCTGCAGGTCGTCGCGGCAGGGGCCGTCCACCTGCCGCCGCAGCTCCGGCCACTGCCGCACCAGGATCTCCGCGTCGAACACTCGCAGCATCATCTCAATCCCCAGCAAACTCGACACATTTGCCATCCGGGTCGAGTTCTCAACCCCTTCACTCTCCTTTTTCAGCACATGTTTTGAATCGTTCAAAGTCATGCGGATGGAGTCACTCAGTTTACTCAGCACATCCTTATTAGGGTTAGACGTGGTCCTCTCCAGCAATTGTTTCGTAGTCTTCACAATGTGCTGGACGTTGTGCGACTTATCCGTTGTCGGTTTAGTTTCGGTCGGAAAAGCTTCGGTGTCGGCGAAGGATAAGCCGTCGTCGGCGAATAAATCGAAAGCATCGTGGTTGGCCGGCCCGTCCCTACTGGCGTTGGGAGCGACGGAACCCACCAGGTCAGAAGTCAACGGGCTCTCGTCATCGATGCCTCCTTTGGCGGAGGCTTTTTTAATATTTTGAAAAGCGTCTATTAAGGCACTTCGGAGCTTCTCCTCCCGCGGGTTCCCTTCCTCACAACTGATTAAAGTAGCACACAGAAATATTAGCACTAATCGCGACATTTTATTTTGAATTTAATTTATTGTTTTAATATTTTACACGCATCACGATTTCGTTCTCAGGCGTGCGGCGGCGTGCGGCGGTCAGAGGAGCGCGCTCGGCGGCATAGTCGTTGTGCGACTGGCGGAGGCTGTGACATAACGCCGTTACCGCGCACTTTCACTGCCGCTGCCGCGCCGCTGCGCTGGCGCACCTGTGCGGGTCCTTGTAGGGCGAGCGATGCGTGCCCCGCTCCACTTCTCTTATTGCGTTATTATATATAACAATAGTAAACCACGCGTTTTTAGACTTAACTGATGTTGTGGTTTCTGAGAGCAAACTCCTCGTTATAACGGTATGATAACGTAATTCAAAAAGTGAATGTAGAGAATACAACTTCAAAAATAAAAGAGAGTTACGAGTATAAAATAAATTGAGGAAAACTTTTTAAAGAAAGAATATGTAGGTTAATAATGTTTACACTTTTTATTTAAAAAAATAGGTATTTAAAGTT
Organism: Catoptria pinella; assembly: GCA_963556745.1. Taxonomy (NCBI): domain Eukaryota; kingdom Metazoa; phylum Arthropoda; class Insecta; order Lepidoptera; family Crambidae; genus Catoptria; species Catoptria pinella. Next base: position 15,334,854 of record OY750760.1, read on the forward strand.
AATTTTATTTTTACAGAATTAATTCATCGATTCAGTTTAATATTTTTCCTTATTGTGCAATTACATAAGATCTGTACCACAGAATTCAAAGTAGGTCCTTGACTTAGAACTTTCAATTAGAATAGATGAATATGTAGGCAATTGTTACAGGATCGATCGCCTGCGCACACGCGGACTACCAATCAACGCATTGGTTATGGTGCAATGTACCTAACTATTATTTTGTTTCGCATAGCCCGCTGCGCTGACCTCAATACATACGTTTTCTGCTAAATTTGAAGAGAGTTTGTATAAAAATATTTTATTACCTACATTTCACTTGATTTACTTGTTTTCCATTTTCAGGTTTTTAAAAACTTTTTTTTTACAATAGGTAACGTCCATTTTTTTATAAATAATAGTTTTATGAGGGATTCGGTTTGAGCAGACAGCGGCAACGAAAGAACTTATACTTTGTATGAAGATTCATCTCTGAATTTTGGTCTCTAAATTTACCTGTAGGTAAATATCTGAATTTTGGTTAAATGTGAGCTTTATCTTTATTCATGAATCTTCATGAAAAGTATAGGTTCTTTCGTTGCCACTGTCTGCTCAAACCGAACCCCTCATAAAACTTTTACATATAAATTAATAATAATAATCTTGAATATAATCAATAACAGATACGTTCATGGTTTTTTTTGTTAGACCGAATTATACATGGGTATTACGAAAGACAGGGAAAAAGCAAACAAAACTTAATCATTGCATAACGGTGCATGTGCAGTAATTGCATCCGAGTTAAGAAACTTGCGACATAATTTTAGTAAAAACCGTTATTATAGGTATATTTTATTTGTTTATAAATTTTAGATCTCATAGTGACCACGTGGTTACCACAGAAGACGACTACGTTTTCTTTGATCATGGACTTTGAAAAGGACCCGGAACCACAGAAAAATAATAGTACTAAACCGAAACAAAACGTAACTAAAATTTAAAGAATTTTATAAAATAAGAAAAATTAAGTATTTTTTGGCTTAAAAACATTTCTTCTTGTAATTTCCGATTCTCAAAATAGTTCCAAACTGTGTGATGCATGCAATGATGTGACCACGTTAATATGTCACATTAATGACAGTTGTTGACGCATGCAGTGCATATAAGACACGGTATTTATTTTATACTTTCCGTGTGACTAAATATTAATAATATATTCATATCATAAAATAACTGAAAAGGTCAACTACTTAGAATTTTAGAATGGATTAACTAACATTCACATCGAGTAAAAGTACCATTCTATTAGAATTATGAAATAAATTTATCGAAATACACGAAAGCCATTAATCTTTAAATATATTTATTTTATACTTTCAAGTAGAGTAGAACATTGTTGGTTCTGTGATTCTGTGTGATCACAAGACACCAATACAATTAATCCCTTTTTAATTAAAATACCTTTAAAAGGTTCTTCGGTCTATGCAGCTATGCGCAGCAGTGCGTGTGAAGTGGGGCTGATACTTCGATAAGGCTGATATTATGATAGGTGTTATCTCTATTGTCTAATTTGTCTATGTAGGTAAACTAGTATGTTTGGAATTTAAACTGGTTAAGACCACTATACATATACATAAATAGTAATAATGTATTTAATTTATGTGTATTCAGTTAAGCAAGTAATTTAAATATCAGAGTTTTGTAATAATAGTCAACATATTATGTAACTCTCAACCAACTTTATAAAAGTAATGTGGTTTATTTAAGATGATATGTTATATTCTACGATGATTTACTCTATACAAAAAAGTTCTATACAAGACTCAATACAAGAGTACAAGAGACAACTCTATACAAGAGTTCAGATCACTAGCGTTAGGCCATATTTAAAATATTTTTAAGGTTTTTTCCGATACGGTAAATGAAGCCCTTTCAGGACGGTTCAATACAATTGTGCGTGTTACAAACTTTTAAATATTCGTCTGTTTTGACGGGCCTAGTCTCTTACGATGCGGGCCGTGATCTATCGCTTCCCATGCAAATTTCTTTGATATGACATTGTGATTTTTACAAGATGGAGAACAGTTTAAGCGAGGATGCTATCCTACACGTTTTTGGAGATGATACTAGTGACGGCAAGGATGAAAATCTGAACTTGCAACTAGAGAACTATGACTCATCTTCATCAGAGTCAGAGGGTGATAGCGAAGAAGACAACGTTCAGCTTAGTTAATTTATAAGATGCAAAAAAACTTTACCTAGCATAGAAAACTTCAGGTCGTTCGTCCTCTTGTGATGTTTTCTTGAAAGTTTCTTGAAAATATACCTCGGCCAGCAATATTAAAGAATACTTTTTACGGATTATTAATTCAGGTGTTGTTTTAGAATTATTTAGTTTGTATTTATTGGTTTTTAGAATTCCCGACGTTTCGACACCTTTCTAGGGGCCGTGGTCACGGGAGGACTAAAGCAAAAAGGCTGCTCATATTTTTATGAAATTACTGCTCGAAACTTTATAAAAATGTATTCAAGTTTATTAAATTATTTATAGCTGCGTTCTGATTTTAATCATTATTACTGAATTAAAATGAATAAAGTTAATTAGAAAACAAGATCTAGCTACTGAATGAAGTACCAGTTCACAAATTGGGAGGCCTCTGAGAGAAAGAACTGGCGGAAGAAAACTCTGAGAGGTTGTGTCGACCTCTCTGTATATAAATATTAAGGAGTTAAATCTTTTATTATTCTTGCAACTTACGGGCAGGTTATCAAATAATATTAATCTACAAGAGCTTCCCCAGAAGCTATAACCGCCCCACACGATTATGCTCAATTATACGCTTTAAAGTGATATAACGAGCAATTAAAACACAAATTTTCCTTATCATTTCGTTACATAAGCTTGTTTAATCAGAATCATAAACTTTACAATTCTCCTTTCCTTTAACGCGAAACGAAAATGAGACACAATAGATATTCCATTGTTATCTGCCGCATGCGTCCGCTCGGGCGTTGATGAATTAAGTAGATACAATGAGATTAAATTGACAATAGACGCAGTGATTCGCTGCAAATTCACTCGAGAATGTATAGCAAAGGCAAGAACTTCAAATTGTGTCAAGAATTTTAAAGTCATATTCTATTGTTCAGTGTCATAGAATGAATTTTAAGTTCTTGGGATGTTAGAAAATTTTACAGAAATACGTCATTTGTAGCAAGCGCTTAGTCACCTCAGTTGTACATTGTCAATTTAATCGCGTTGTAAGCTACATCATCAGAACTTACACGAATTAGAGGTTACGATGGGTGTACATTTTATGCATCCCACTTATGCAGGTTTGATTTATGAAAACCTAATCTACATTAATAATGAAGTGATTGCAGCTTTAACTTTATTTTTATGTAAAAGAAGAATTCCTGACAAGTACGCTTATTAAACGGAAGAAAACTGCCCTCAAATCCTAATAACTGCGAGTTGTCAAATGAACGCGAACAATGGGACAATGGCGGTGGTTGCGCCATGAGAAGACGCCACCACCACTTGTCACCGCACTGTGTGACACTTTTGTGAGTGTATGATGGTTGACGTTAGTTTACACAACAATAACGCACGACGAGAATATGACACGACATGGAAACGTGAAAAATTAAATATGAAAAATGAAACTTGACGAAATCGACGAGCCGGAGCCATTGCATGCGGGCAGTGCAGGAATGGTGCAGGACCGATCGTCGAAGATAATATCATAGGGGGTGTCTAACAGTGTTGCCAACTGCTAGCTTTACCCAGTTGCTAGACATTTCTCAAAATGTTGCTAAATTGGCATTTTTTGCCCCAAAAAGTTGCTAGACTAGCTAAATGTTACAGTAGATAGGTAGGTTACAATAAAATGACAATTTTTGACTGAAAAAGTTTAGCTACAAGTTTTATTAAATTGTAGCTGTCTGTCACCAAATATAGCAAGATCTAGCTATAAAGTTGCTAAGTTGGCATCATTGGTGTCTAATGCCCAGTAGCCAGATGACGATGCAATGAAAGAGGAATAGATACTCGTTTACAAACGAATAAGTTTGTAAATTAAATCTCATGGTACTATATCATTACCGCTGATTGACAGTGTATAATTTATGTTTCTAAGGGCTGATTTTCAATGCCTAGATAAAGTTTTATCCGTTCAATAGTGTATTATACAGCCAAATTGAAAATGTTTGTCAATCATTTGCCTGTCACATTTTTAGAATGACTTTTATTATATTTGCTTAATATTTAAACTGACTGATATCTTTTATCTGAGGACTGAAAAATCAGCGGTTAAAGAACTTAATTCAGATTTGACAAAATTCATAACAATTTGGTGAGATAACACCAAAGAATTTACGAAAACAATTAGATTTAAATAATATTTTGACAATACTAATTAACACTTAAGTAATTAAACTATTTTAATGAGATGGAACAGCAACTAGTTTTAAAAACTTTCTTTTTGTCAGTCGTCACCATGCCAAAGAAATGTTCTTAATATTTAATTGGCAAATCATATCAAAATACATTCAATATGCGTCGATTCTGTTAAGCTACGTCTACACTGCACCACTCATATCGGTTCTTGTGCGGTCATACGAAAAAAAATATCGTTTACGTGTGTCGCTGTCCTTAGAACCTACTTATCAAATGAATAGCGTTGGCTTAATTCGTAATTTGAAGTGATATTAACTATGGGGCTTGAATGCTTTACAATGACACCAGGGAGGGTACTCTAAGCTCTTAAAGTGATATTGAAGTAATGTTGTAATAGAGACAGAGCTATACATCGCGTATAGCGCCATCTTGCTTATGATATTACTTTTGTCAGATTAAGGGGGCAGTCGATATATCTGAAAGATCTACCATCCATTGAGATCAATTGGGCGTGGCCAGATTATTATATCAAAACTCTGGGTAGTTTAGAGCAGAACAGTGTCACGTGTGAACACTGGTTAACAATAAGTTCTGATATCGGTCCTATTGTCTTCTTGATGTTACTCATGTTAATATGTGACAGAAAAATTTCAATCGCTTATTGTAAAACCGTGTGATCTCTGTAACAGTGTCGTGAGATGCGTTGTGAACAATCGACGTATTGACCCGCTAGCGCTTACCTAACGAAGTTATGTAAAAGTTGTAAGAACCGAAGAAGGGTCTCATCTGTCGTAATTAACACGTCGACATGTAGACTAAAGTATTTAATTATACTCCTACAATTTTTTTTCAACTCCTTTTTTTTTTCTTTTTTCTAGCTTCTCCTGCTTCTTAAATCGCTATACAAAAGACTTCAACGCATTTGTGATTATAGTCAATATCGAAGTCATTATCATTTCTTCAAAACAAGTTTTTGCTGTCTTTGTCCAAAATTACTGTATTATAGTAACTCAAGCAATAGCTCACTACGTAATAGCGAGTAACTGATACGTGGAGCAGTTCCGGCGTGGCGGAGCGGAACGCGTCCCCGTGTGGAAGGGAAAGTAATGTCGCAATCGCCGACGGTCGCATGCGCACGTCCAGAGGTTAATCGCGGCTCGCGTATGGTTCACTTGCGATTGCTCTTACCGCCCAGCCTGTAACGATCGCACTAATAACAGTGGGTACTGCGTCTTTTTTTAGCCGTCGCAATAAGTTGAGAGTTCGGCTTCAGGGGGGTTATTCACGATTGTCGGAAATCAACTTTCCGAATCGAATCGGAAAGTCTTCCGATATAGATTTTATTTCCTATCTTATGCACTTATGCTACCAAACTTTGTAAATGCATTGCACTTACCCGTCGGAAAGTGAATTAAATGCCAGTCGAATGCATTTGTGAATAGCAGTTTTCGAATCTATCGGAGGATACGTATTCGAATCGAATGCTTTCGAGTAGATTTCCGACAATCGTGAATAACCCTACAGCATTGTATGAGGGAGAAAATCCCCGTCGATAAATATTTGCTGCATGTCTTTACATCGCTGAAGTCTCACTGAATTTGTTTACATTATGTAGATAATTTAGTTGCCTTTGGCTTAATGTGCTGGACAAGTTAATCCAATACATCGAAAAACGTGGTAAGCATTCCATACCATATCGTCTACTTTTTTAAATTCACATAATACTAATTTTAGTTTCTTATGAGCTCCATTCTATCCATCCACCGATGCGATACGCATTGGGCCCGCGGTTGATAATGGCCCATCCTCCTTATCCACCTATCTATAAGGAAGGGCTGTGCATCAGCAGCGGGAACACTAACAATGACGAGTTCCAAGTTCACTGTTCAGGACAACAAGTGTTGAGTTGAATGTCTTATACCTACCGTTTGTTCCGTTCTTGTGGCATAGTTAATTGGCGAATGTGAACGTTGAGTGGCCGCCGGCGCGCGTGGTAATACCTCTGATTGTCCCTTATACAATTTACATAATGTTTGTCTCCGTAACTTTATGTGCAGTCGCCGTGACGTCGCCGGCCGACGATAGTGTAATCTAGCAAATAACCACCGTCACACTTATCATTTTGTCATTTCTATTGTTTAGACTATTGCCTTCCCCTATCTAAGTGGATAAGCTTCAGAGAACACCAAACCAAACCAGACAATGTAAAGCTACAACTAATAAATATTAAAAAATCTCTTAAGTTACTTATATTCTTACTTCATTTAAAGTACTTACCTAGTTAAAGTGCCTCAACAATATTGGGCAATGGAGTGACTCCTATGAGTTGCATTGCATGCCACGCCAGTTGCATCTCGCGCATCAGTCAGTGTCACATGATAACTGCAGAATTCGATTTGTCATATTATTGTTGAGTAGACTGTGGTAATATGGAATGTATGAAAGGCAAACCAACAAAATTCTTGATAACAGGTAGAAACTTAAGGGTAGTGTTGACAATCATTAATGATTTTTTAAAATCTGATACAGAATTAAGTTTTAAGATTTCCCAACGATTCCTTATTCTTAGGGACTAGGTAATCTAGGTAAATAAATATTGAGGCCATATAAATGTATCTTTTAAGATTTTATTTCTATTAAAGTACGGCTATAAAAGTACATACCTTTGTCCTAGATTGTTTAAATAAAGCAATTTTATGATGAAAGCAATGAAAGAGGAATGGATAAGGAGGTTGCCGTAGTCATGAAACTGTAAAATTAATTTGGTTAGTTTTACATTCAATACAAAATGTCTATGAACAGGCATGGTGTCCTGTCACACCATTCCGCTTTGGCACCGCGTGGCGGGTTATGTTATGTTATGGCCGGACTTCCTTATCCATCCATAAGAAGTGTCTGTGCCCAGCAGCGGGGACATTCAAATAGCTCCAGATGAAGATGCCCAGAAGACTGATAACTGTTGTATACTAGAAAAGCGATTGGTGTACCTTCAAAATGTTATCTTGGTCCTATATTTCTCAAATGAGGGTGTACGTCTTCAATCAGGCCATCAAACCAGTGCTGCTCGATTCAGCACGGATAGTGTATTTTCCTAGTGTTGCGAGAGGCTAACACGCGGGCGCCGGCGCAGGCGCAGGTGACGTAACACACTTGTTCTCAATTTCGTTATGGCGATTAAGAAAGCGCTTGTTCCGCGGCCTCGGAGTACTTAATTGCCATCTAGTCAGCATGAGACGAGTGGATTTTAGTGCAATCGTAATGCTTGCATAGATTTCCTGGCCACAGCACAGAATCTTGAAATAGTTCGCCTGAAGAGAGGAAAGAATCCTCTCTCTCTCTCTCTTTTCAGAAGATACAAAAAATTGAGGGCCAACAGCATGCAAAGATACTAAATGATGACTATCTATTTAGGTATGATATTTTTATGGTATTTACAAATTTTATTTTTGAACTTTCTTTGTTTTGTGAAATATTTGTGTTTATCCCTAGGGATGAAAAAAAAAAATCGATGATGATGCGCCCTTTCTAGAAAGGGAGGACTTAGTAACCACTTCTTTATCAGTGTTTAATCAGCTTAATCCAAGTCGAATTTGAAACTTTGAGACTTCTGAGCTAGCGATACAAATGAAGGTAAGGTCAGGCTTCTCCTACACTTCCTGGATACACTCCATTTTCAGTCGTTCTTTCTTTGAATGTTAGTAAAAGTGCCGCTACTTCGTACTTTGCGATTGTAGTCCTATGAGGTAAAACTAAGATAATGGCAAGAGTACCTTCCTATTATATACCTAAAGGTACTTAGTCTAAGTTATAATACCCTCCGCGGCATTAATTCCTCTTCCGTTTTAAGCTATCGTTACCCACTTGTTTATGTTACGTTTGCAAGTTTCAGTTAGTTTGTTGCAAGTTTTTGACTCGCTTTTCTTGTAGTTTTAATGTCAATCAGTAATAAAAAAGGGTTTTGCAAGATATTCTATCTATCTAATCTTGTCAGTATCCTACTTTTCCTCTATTACTAACCTACAAGCCACCACTGGTTGGTCGATTGATTTCACGTGTTATCCATACCACCAAAAGCTGCACTTGAAATGATTGCGAAAAAGAAAATACAAAAATTAAAACGTTCTCTATGCCAGCCTGTCGTCACAAAACTACAAATTCTGCTTACTCATGGTGCAAGTGATATTTCGTTATGTAACTGACCACATACCTACCAAATATCTCGGCCTTGCGATGAGTCAACGAGGACGCAACATTTACTTTCAATTTGGACTTTGGACTGCCAAAAGTGACCAAAGTGCAAGCTTGGTATTGACCAAACTTGCACTTTGGACACTTTTGGGCATGGCCATTGGGCCATAAATAGCAAATCCACTGAAAAAGCCAAATCTGTACAATATTGTGACGAAACATACGTAGATGTTAATATTGTTGCTTTGTGCTTTGCTTGCTTGTGTGACATGTTACAACTTTCAGATTAGATGCAACTCCGCTAGTTCTCAAGGTTAGGTTGATTATCTAAAGTTGTGAAATAAAGTAGGTTTAAGGAGCTGAGTCATACTGTTTCATCATGTAGTCTAAGAACTACCTAACCATACGATGATTTAGGTAACACGAGGTAAACAGCTGGAAAGTACTTAGCTAAGATCGTTGTAGCAAACGGCCGGCCGGCTCGGTGGGTGTTATAACTACCTCAAGATATTTTGCTATTTCCAAATCGTCATGATGCATTATACTTACTTAATTATAATGTCTCCACTTGCCCACACAAGGGCACAAGCCTTTCTTTTAATGGGTGGATAAGGAGCAGTACGGCTACCAGATGTTCGATTTAAATCGTATTTGTTCGATTATTTACAACAATGTACGCACGACAGCACGTCAGGTTATACAGTTAAACTGCGAAAACAGCTTTTATTACGTAGGGCATAAAGGCGGTCGCAAGGTCAACATGTATAGTCTGAGGTGCCGTCGTGTGTAGGTACATACAATCACAAATTTTCAGAAAATTTCAGATTTTGTATGGAAGTACGATTATTTATTATGCCGTGTATGATCGTTTTTCCATGTATTTCCCGAGTCAGTATGATTTTTGTACAGATATCGATTTTTTTAAATTTAATTTACGATTCTCGATTTTTAGCACATGACAGCATGGGCCACTACGCGGGTTCAATGCGAATCGACTGTAAATGCAGCCAGTATCAACGATTTATCAAGCCCTTCGCGAAGCACGGATCAAGCAATGAGTTCATATGCAGTTGCCCCACTAATTAAGCTTTTATTTTGTTACAGTCAAATCTCATGACCAGTCAAAACCACTTTCGACTGCAAAAATCAGGCAAAAGTGGATTTTGTTTAACTGTAACCCGTAAAACAAAAAGACTCCGAACCGAAATTAACCCGCATTCTTTAAAAAGCTCACTAGTCTAGTACATAAGAGGTTTTTTAGCATCACTTTTAGAGCGGAACGCTGGGCTCTTTCCAGAATGATCATGTTAGTTATTGCTACCCCACCCCAGACTGTAATATAATAGCTAATTACCGACTCACAAATAGCTATATAAACAGATTTAAGAAGTTTAAAGTCGGCTATCACGTAAGTTTTTGAAAACATTGATTATTTTCGCACCCTGCCTGACATTGCCTTGCCTCGATGTCACACGAACATCGACATCTTCTAAATAACTTCAGCGAATAGTCCAATACGAAACTCCTTACTTCGATTTATCTGTTTTAAGTTGAAGCTCGGCAGACTCGCCGAAGTTCGAAAAGTTAGCCGGTAGGGCCCCAGGTGCTCTTTAAAGGAGAGTTTTTCATCAAAGATCACACGTACCTAGGTATTTTAAATTATGAGACCTTTCAATTGTGCTACAAGAGCCGGAGATGCGAATAGGGAGTTTTGCTGACAACAGTTATGGACTTTTAGAATGGAATTTGCAGGTACGGAAGCCAAGGCTTTTTGGAAGCACAAGAATTTGAGTCTAGCCACGATCAACATTCCCTGCTCAACTCGTTCAGAAGCGTGATCTCATATGTTCGATCATGAAAAACAATGGCAGTGTCATCCGCATAACAAATAATATCGGTATTAACCAGATTAGTTCGAAAAATGTCATCTAGGTACAGTAAATAGAGGGTTGGGCCTAGTATGCCACCCTGGGGAACCCCAAAACCAACCACCATAGGATAGGACTGCTCATGGTGTTGTTAATCTTTACGCACTGGATTCGATCTTTTAAGTAGGTTTGAAACCAATTTAAAGCCACGAATTTCGTCAGCTTCCAGTTTCTTGAGCAATATGGGAACAGAAACGGTGTCGAAGGCTTTGGCAAGATCCAAAAACACTCCGACACAGGCCCTACCCTTGTTTAGATGATCAGCAGCCAAACTAGTCAGCAATGCAACCGCATCCTATTTTTTCGAAAACCAAATTGACGATCTGAAAGCAGTCGCCTGTTTACCAGCCTTTCAACAACCCAAGTAATGAAGTTTGTCTATAGTTGCTGGTGTCTGACTTATTTCCAATCTTGTGGACTGGCGTAACAGCAGCTGTTTTCCAATTTGTAGGAAACGTTCCTTTGAAACTTAATATTATACATGTCAGGGGAGCGACTAATACTTACCAATCTGGGACTCTACTTCAGTGACATCTGTAGGTCAGGTAATTATTATTATGGTGAAGTAGGTGTAGTTTAAGTAGGTAAACCCACGTAGGTACGTTATAATATGTTTACGTACCCAGAGGTGTAGGAACCAAAATAATAAGCTATCGCCTTATCTATTTAAGAAAAAAGATATAACTGATGACGAGGCAGTATAGTCCAAGACCTTAGTCTGTTCCTTGGAACAACGAATTTAAAAATAAATCAATTGTCAAAATTGAAAATCTTTCTGCGCGCGCGGGTCGCGCGGTATGAACGATTTTTTTAATGTAACTTTGACTAAAAGAATAGTAGGTAACAATTTTTATTCAGATATTAATTCAAAAATTCGTATCAAGCACAGCACGTGAGATAAAAAAACGAGTCGTTTCTTTTTGGAATCAGACCTTCAAAATATTGATTTTGCTCCGACTGCGAGTGCGAACTTCTTTCATTATTTCATTGAAATATTATTAAGTACCTTCTGGCGTAGTTTTAATATTTCAATGCATGCATTATTTACCTTTTGACTTTTGGCAAAGAAAGAGGCAGTCGAAAAATATATTACCTACTGTATAAACCCAAATTATTAGAGAGTTTTGTTGAAAAGTGCTATTGTATGAGACTGGTATAATTTATTGTTGTTTAAAATATCGAGTGTGTGACATGGCTAAACAAGTGGCAGAGGTGGAAATTCACGCAACTAACAGTTCTGATAAGGATTTAGAAGACCTGGACATCAGTGTACATCAAGTTGATGACAGACTATTTTTAGGTAAGTTCTAGCTAACATACTAAAACTACAAAGCCTGTACTGTGTTAAGAGTTTCCCTTCCTTTATAACAATAATTTAATGTTTTTGAATTGTTTACCAGGGAATTTGGCTTGTGCCAGGGACTACAAAACATTGAACAAGCTCCAGATTACACATATTTTGACACTAGACTTGGTGCCGCTGCCTAGGAGTATTTTAGACCATACGGATCTTACATTCAAATATATCAAATGTAAGCATTACACAGGGTCTTATTTAATACCATGTCAAACCTATTAGTGCTTTTAAAATTATAACACTTTGGTGGCTTTCAATTTGTGTTTAACTAGGTATTTATAGTATTGTCTCAACAGTGGCAGATGTACCGAAGGAGGATCTTATAAGCCGCCTGCCAGAAGCTGTAGGATTTATCAAGGAAGCTGTCAACTCAGAAAAGAATGCCCTAGTTCACTGGTAAATATCAGCAGAATCAAGAATGTTCATAAATCTAAAATGAAATAGCAATAAAAAATATTAAAATAACTTTTTTTGAGACAAATATAGATAGATAGAAAATTTGTTTATTGCTGCTTTACACACAATTTATAAATTAACAATCAGAACAAGACAATTTGTAAAATAACAATTTGCTCATTTCACATAGTGACACATGTATGTATGTGTGTACAGCAGCAACAGGGGCAAGGCTCAGTGTAATTTTTGCTGGAAGCAAAAACACTGATTTTCACCCTATAACCTAGTGATATGCAGGTTAAATGAAATGGATGAATTGCTTGTGTAACCAATTAAACTTTATACTAAAGATATTTGAATCATAAGTACCTTCATAACTGTTATTGTTTCAGTTACTTTGGAGTTTCCCGGTCAGCAGCAGTAGTAACAGCATACATGATGGAGAGGCACGGCTTGAGCTATGAAGACACCCTAGCATTAGTAAAACAGAAGCGTCGGTTCATCTGCCCCAACGCTGGGTTTGTAGCGCAGGTTAAGCTGTACGCACAAATGGGATTCAAAATCGATAAAGATGACCCACGGTATAAACAGTTCAGATTAAAGATGGCGGGCCAGAAATGGAAACAAGGTAAGTTACTGGACCATTCTAATTCTATGGATGTATTTAAGTATATTTGCTATTAACCCTTCAATGCCCGGCAAAATTAGACACCATAGATATTCCATTGTTATCCGGTATGTATGATGATATAATGATGAACTATTATTTTACTGAGATGTTATCTGAGGGTGGAGACCTGGTGGTCTGTAACACAAGTATCTTTACTTACTATGGTTCACCAGTCTCCACAAACAAGTTTTGTCCGCATAATTATAGTTCTTTGAATTGTAATCCTTATTATATAAAAATTTTATATTGTATTTTGTAACTTGTTTGTGGTGAAATAAAATAAAATAAACTATATTATTATTATACATAAGTTGCTTTAGCTGCTAACTTTTTTAATCAGAACAATGTATAATGCGATTAATTTAACTACATACAACAGAAGCGGAAACTTCACTCGAGAATGTATGGCAAAGAGTAAATTTTACAGATTAAAATACATCGTTTTGTACCGCAAGCGCTCTGAATTTTGTCACTTCTGTTGTACATAGTTAATTTAATCGCATTGTATGTGTGCCATATTTATTTATTCTCATGTTGAGAGTGTTACCACAGTACTGTATTTCCCGGCTTGCAGTGAAGATTCTGCCTCAGCAGTTCTGCGACCTAATAAAGCCAGACCCGGGTCTGGCCCGCGAGCGGCCCGAGCCGCGCGTGTACCGCTGCCGGCGCTGCCGCCGCGTGCTCGCCGCCCAGCGCAACATCATACCGCACGTGCCCAAACATGTCAGACATTAACATATTATATAGCATTTTAACCACACGTACACACGACAGCACCTCAGACTATACATGGTGACCTTGAGATCGCCTTTATGCCCTACGTAATACGTAAAAGTACTACGTAAAAGCTGTTATCGCAGTTTAACTGTATAACCTGACGTGCCATCGTGTGTACATTTACATAATAGCATTTTTGAATTCTAGAATTTTTATAATTAGCTACAATTTTTATTTCTACTAAAGCTATTACAAAAAACGTTGCTCGTAAATAATATATAAATCGCATGGAAACGCCACGTTTACTGGCGGAGTAAACACTAAACTAGCCTCGCAAAGTAGATACATGGCAGTACAAAAGTAGTTTTTGAATTTACGAAATGCTATGAAAAATAAGAGACAAAGTGTAAACTGATTTATTTTTGTATCAACACAAATAGCGTAACTTATCTAAAACTTTTTCTAACTAGGTGAAAGTGCAATGGGCTAAAAAGGGCATGCGTCCTCCGCCGGCCGTCATAACAGACAACGGCGAGGGGCTCATAGAGAAGCTGCGGACCCTCGCGTGCCAGATACTGGACAAGCCAGACCCCGGCACCAGCGCGCCCGGACAGGCACAGGACCGGACTAGTGAACGGACACAACACGACAGTGTACCGCCAGAACAGACGCAACACGACGCAGAGGACTGGACCAATCAGGTTAGATTAGCTGATAGGTCTTAAATGGGTATAGACAGGGTTCCTAGTGTTTTTATTTAATAATGTTTTACAGCCTTTTGTTTGACTTGGACTTTGATAATTTAGCTTATTCTTGTGAAAGATTGACTTACCCCTAAACTAGTGGCTCAGTGAGCTGTAGACCTCACACTACACAAAAGCCGTGCCGCAGGCATGTGTGTAGGAGCCATAATAAATGGCGAGTTTTCAAAAGTAGTACTATGTGCTGTTTGATAGGTATTCTTTTATATCTCTTCGAAGCTAGATGGCGTTTCTAATTTTGAACATTTTTCGAATGGGTGAAATATTATTGAAAAATTACCTAAAACTGGGTCTACAAAAAAATCTATATAATTATCGAACCTGCTCACAAAATTTCACGAGAAGCGGTTGAGAAATGCGACCGTAGAGGAGAACAGATGGACAGCCGGAAAGCCGGACAGCGGGACAGACATACGAAAGCATTTTTACTCAAGCTGAAGCAGAGACGCTTCGCGCTCAATTACAATTCGTAACTGGTTTGTGGGAACTCAAAAAAAATTCTGTTGTCAGGCGATGGACGGGTACACGGAGAACATAATGGTGGACGAGAGCATCGCGGCGGACGCGGAGGCGGGCGCGGCGTGCCGCCTCATGTGGTTCGTGGAGCCGCTCGCCTGGATGAACGGCGTTACTTCACAGGTACATACACTACACTACAATACACTACTCACCACGCAGGTACATACACTACACTAGACAAGAGCATCCGATTCACAGCTGTTTCACACACTGAAATTTTTTATTTTTATTTTGACAACATCACATTCATTGCTCCGATTCCAAAGTAAGTAGCTAAAGCACTTGTGTTATGGAAATCAGAGACAACGGTGGTATCACAAACACCCAGACCTGAGTCAATATAGAAAAGTTCGTCTTCTAAATTGACCCAACCGGGGATCGAACCCGGGACCTCAGAGATGGCGACACCTTGAAAACCGGTGTACAAAGACCACGGAGGTCGTAAATTTGTGCCACTATTAATAATATTAATACTACTAACTACTAATAATATCTTGACTCAATTTGCACTATCTTTGCTAAAATTTTGCTTTGACAGGCCAGCGGCAAGCTCACCTGTCCAAAGTGCAAAGCCAAGATCGGCAGCTTCAGCTGGGTTATGGGTATGTTTTGATTATATTTTTTTAATTACATAAATTTTTTAATCGTTTCCTTTATTCATTTAAACTTTGGTCTAACAAAAGATAAGCTAGGTAGCGGAAGCATAGGAATCAGTTATTGTGTTGCTACTGGTCTATGCTTATAGAGTTCCTTTTTATTGTATAAACTACTTATTGTTATAATTACCTACAATAGAACTCAGAAAGTAGTGATTAATAGAATTGAACCTACTGGAGCCCCCGTCATTATTGCCTAATAATGGGCCTCCATTGCTGTTTTTTATTTGTATAAATGGCCTTCCCTAACTACGTGAATAATATAAGTGAAACAATGCTATTTGCGGATGATACCTCTTTAGTTTTCAAAGTAAACAGGGGTAATAACTGTTCGGACGAAGTAAATAGTGTTATTCATACGATGACTGTGTCCAGGCTGCAAGTGCCCGTGTGGCCAGAAGGTGGCGCCAGCGTTCTACTTGGTGCCCTCCAAGGTGGAGTGGGCTAACATCGTTCAAAACGTGCAACTTACACTCTAAACACAAAACCCTCAAACGAAGACACTGGTAATTTTTTAGCTGTCTTTCAATTTATGTATGAACGTGGCATTGATAACCGAGTTTGTATAGAATACAGCGCCATCTATCTTAGGTAGAAACTAAGATTTTTAAGCAAACATTTGCCATACTCGATTCGATTAAAATCTACGTGCTCAACCAGATGGGTTCGATGTGGCTCGTTTTGAAAGAAGTAAAGCAAACAATCTGAAGAGTTTCACCAAAATACTGTTTAGAAATAACGTGTCTTATGAATATTGTATTAAGGCATATTATTTCTTAAATAATATTTTGGGTTATATTATGTTATGTAAGTATTATTTATGAGCGAAGCTGTTATTTATACAGACACTTTTTGACCTTTAAGGAGGACAGTCTTAAGTGCAGTGTATTTAATTAAACCACCATATTGCTTAGCACAATAAACTTGGCGACAATATTTGTTTTGCTAAAATTGTCGGTTTTCAAAGTACTTGTAGTTCGTTACTAGGACTGCTAGAAAATGTTGATGTAGTTGGAAATACACAAATAGAAACCCCAATTTGAAGCAGCGATATTTATGAAATTATGTTAACTATTCCACATTCAAAGATTCTTAGATACTATTTTGGAATTATTCTATTCCTTTGGTGTTTAAATTGAAACTTGATATCTTCCCAATGTTTTCCAAGTATTTTTTGTTCTTGACTTGTACATATTGTAATTATTTTAATCGTTGGCTTGTAAAAATGAATAAATCATGTTTCTAAAAAAATATTAGTGTTCGTTTTTTTACCTGCCCAAACATTTATTGCAATAGTGTCTAAAAGTTGAATCGCAAACAGAGTTCTGAAAGGTGGGCACTATTTTAACTTATTTAACACACTATTTCCTGTAGGCGTATTATGAGTTTACGCTTACTATACTCGATAGTGACTGTAGTTAACATTTGTATGAAATTTTAGTTTAATATAGTTACCGCCAGAGGCGCTGTGCCAAATAACATAGTAAACGTAACTGTGCAAACGTATAACTAAAAATTAACATATTTAGCTAAAGTAAATTATTTATGGAAGCGGCTTCTTAAAATATTTAAAATTCTTAATATGTGTATATTCCCAGGAGGTGCAATAGGCCTTGCTACAACTTAATAAGATTGTGTTTGCTTCTTCCAAAAATCAGTAACAAAATAAAAGTAGGGAAAGCAACTAATTACATTTGTAACCAGGCTTACTGGAATTTGTGTCAAATTGGGTTTATTTATTACATCTCACGGAATATACACTAAAATTGGATAATTCCGGAATTCAGAGGTTTTTCGATAAAAAAGTGCTTTCCATAATACCTAACATCTGAACTTTATAGGCGCCATCTCCACGAGCGATATTATCGTGCCTCGTATTTATATATACTTTGTACGAATGCGTCTCCACACGGCGATGTTATCGCAGCGATACGACGATAGAAAAAGCGCTTACTCGTCGCGATTCTCTTGCCCGTGGAGACGGCGCCTTAGGTAAACGAGGAAACTGGGTAAATATGCATCCCAATATCCGATCTTTACTCATAATACAGGCACGGTACTCCTTGATAAGCTATATTGATAATAATAACATCTATATATGTCCCACCAGTCTGGAACGGGTGGTAGGAAAATATAGACGATTCAAAAGCGCTTAATTATTTAGTTTATTCAAATAAAGTAATTTTTTACTTTTACTTTTCACTTTTAATGAGCCTTGGGGTATTCTACTAAGAATGTAAACCCAATATGCCCCTCTAGCAGGACCACCAAAACGTTTATCAAAACTATTTATCAAGTTTAACTGTCAAAAGACAATGGAGCTTAGTATCGATAAAACGCTATATCACGCGATATATACAACGTGTTACAAAATAACCCCTAATGCCGAATATGGTAGATAGGGACCATCAAACTGAATAACTTTTACTATCCAATCAACTCTGATATCGCGAAAATAAAATCAGCTGTTTCATACATTTTCATATTTTCGTAATTAATTTTTGGATGAAACAGCTGACTATTTTCGCGATTTCAAAGTAGGTCCCATAGTAAAACTTGTTCAGTTCGATATTCGGCATTAGGGGTATTTTTGTAACACGTTGTATAGTGGTTCGATGGTCATGCTAGTGGTCTGGTAAATAAGCAACCTACAGAAAGTTGGAATCAGACGAATGAAACTCGAGACAGACTACATAATATAGTATATTGATGGTCAGGGCCGTATGAGGCGGCCGTCCCTGGCGAGGGCGGGCAGCTGGTGCAGCAGCAGGCGGTGCGCGCGCATCAGGTGCAGCTTGCGCTTCCAGCTGTCCGCGAACCAGCGCGCGCACCACGAGCACCGGTACGGACGCTCGCCCGTGTGCGTGCGTGCGTGACGACTCTGCCGACCAAATATAACACCTAAACTAGACAACATTGTCGAAGTTGACATTTAGAACCGTCGGACATGTGTGAGCGATGGCCCCTTGCCTACTTTATTTAAGGTTTTGGTCTCCTTTAAACGCCATCGGTCGCTTACATGCCGCTTATTCAAGAACTGTACTGTTGAATGATTACTTTCACATACGTTTATGAGTGGGTGGATAAACCTTCCTCGGTTCGATCTATAGTTTTGCATAGTTGACCTCGAATTGACAATGAGTCGACTTGGAAGTTGACATAACGTTGACCTCGAGTTGATACAATGAGGTGAAAGATTAACACTTGTTAATTTTTTTGGCCAAAATGATTTCAACGGCAGACGGCGCCGCAGGTTGGAGGATCGTATTATACCTCTAGGTTACTACATACCAGTGAGCTAGCATCACAGAACCCCTTGCCGCAAGTCCCGCAGGTGTGTAGTTGCCTGGTCGGCGCATGCGCTCGCTGATGGCGACGCAAGTTGGAGGCGGCGGCGGCGCGGAAATCGCAAGCGCTACAAGCGTATGGCTTCTCACCAGTATGGCGACGCATGTGCACCTCTAAGTTACCCGCTGGAAAAAGTCACCGAATTAGTGAATATTAGAAACTAACGCTGGTAACATCTACTGGTTTATCAGTTTCTTTTAGTTAATAAGCGTTACAAGGATTGATTACCTTGAGCGAAACTCCATCCACAGAAAGAACACAAATATTGCTTGTCATTCTCATGAACTTTCATGTGGCACTTTAATATACTGCGCTTTTTAAACCTGAAAATTATAATGAGGCTTTCAATAAAATAGACCTCGAGTCGACTAGACCTGTTGAATTCAAGTTGACCTTCATTTATTTGTGTGATAATAATATGAGAGCATCACCAACCTCATAGTGCACTTGTCGCAGGCGTAAGGCCGCGCGTCGGCGTGCGCGCGAGCATGCGCCGTCAGCTGCTTGTTGCACTTGAACCGCTTGCCACATGCACCGCACTCGAACTTGCGCTCGTCGGAGTGCGACGTCAGGTGGCACCGCAGCTGGGACGGCTTGGCAAAGGCTGACATTCAAAATTAAGAAAATTTAAACTACACAAGCAACATAAAATATGTGTATGAAAATGAAGTTGTTATTAATTAGTACAGTACCTACAATGCAAAACTGATTCAGTTTTATTGCAAAGATCTTGTTATATCTTTGCAAAAAAACCACAGCACATCATCAACACCTTTTTTCATGACTGCCCAAAAAAGAAGAGTATGGTGTGTTATCCAATTATTTTGCTTCATATTTGATTACTTTCATGCTTTTTAAGTTCTCGAACAAAACTATGATAAGTTTGATCTTTGTTTCCTTTATGTAGGTACCTTCAATAGCACATCAGGTTTTTCACGATCACTACAATTGATTTTTTAAAAGTTGGATGTAAAGTTTTAAACCGAATTTTAAGAATTTAAATGACGTTTTTATAGTGGAAGAAAACCCAGCATGTACTTACTCTTCTGACAGTAGCTGCAAGTATGCTTTTCCCCCGTGTGCTCTTTTGCCATGTGCTTATTGAACCAAGTCAATGAAGTGAACCCTTTTCTACAAACTGGGCAAACATTCTTTTTTTGTTCACCGTTACTCACAATATGGTCAGTACTTTCTAGAGGCTCATAATTTATTGCATCTTCAGGTTGAATTCTTACAATGTTAGCTTCTTCAACTGTTTTATGAAGTTCATATTTTGTTGCGTCATAATGTCTATCTGTTTCACTTTGACCATTATCAAGTAGCGCTTGTTCTTTATAAGTAATGTCAGAACTTTTTGGTAATCCTACATAGTCAGTGTAATGTTCATAACAGTTTCTGTTACAGTTTTCTGGTTCAACAATAATGCTAGTTTCAGATCGTGAGATAATGTTTCTTAGAGTAACATCTGCTTTCTGAGCTTCGGTGATATATGAGTAAAATGCTTCTAATTTAACAATGCAATCATTGCAAAATTGTTTGGGCAGCTTTTCATCATCTGTGATCTAAAACAAACAAAAGTTGAGTTGAATGTGGTAAATGAGAAATATCATTATACTTTAAAAATAAAAATAAAAATATTCCATAATAACAAAGATATTAAATAACAAAGAATACTTAAATTAACCAAGTAGGTAAGTAGCTCCTTTTATTTACACAATATGTTGATGAATTTGTTTTTATACTATTTCATACATACCTTGGTACAGTAATAAAACATTTCTAAGGTTCTATCATCGATATTTTCATATTCCCACAAAGATAGTTCTTTCATACAACTTCGACATAGTTGAGATATATCCATTATTCCCCAAAATAATCTAATTTAACACAGGATTCAACAATTTTTCAAATACAAACAAAAACCAAGCAGTGTAATGTCAAGTCTTGTCAGTGTCACCTTAATCACTGTCACTGTCAAATAATGACAAACACAGACGTCTGTTTTTAAATTATCCTGAATGGAAAGGCATTAAAGTATATACAGCCATAAATAATTAATATTGTTTTTCATTTTGCATAATATGTGATTCTAAATGTTCTTGGAACATTTTGCACCGGTAACTTCTGCTGCAATAGTCACTACTACAATAATATTCTCAGCACCTGCTGATGCAAAAGAAAAACACAATATATTAATTATTTGTGGCTGTTACCGACATCACGCCTAATAAAACTCCACATTATAATCATGTCCAGTAGATAATAATTTATTATTATAATAATTGAAAAAACTATATCGGGATTCACACCATGTACCTGTTTATCTTTGAGACTCCGATATTTCGGCGCAGTTGAATGCGCCACGACCACGGAAGAACTGTCGATTGTTGCGCACGGGTAGATGTTATTGGCAGACAAATCGGTCTACCTCCGTCTAAGTCTACCCGCACGTAACAATCGACAGTTCTTCCGTGACCATGGCGCATGTAACTGCGCCGAAATATCGGAGTCTCAAAAATAAATAGGTACATGGTGTGAATCCCGATATAGTTTATTCTAATAATTGAAAAGATTAACAAAAAGCATTTTTTTTACATTGTTTATTATCATACTACTTTTGAAATTGGAGCATGTTTACTATCAGCCAGTAGCGCCCTCAGCTCCTCTATGCCCTCGGAAGCTAAAGGAGACGCTTCCAGAAGTGCAGGAGCGCTGGGCAGCTCGGTGCGGAGGCGGGCGAATTGCAGCATTAGGAGTGCCTCGTTCCGCATTTGACGGTATGCTGCGTCCATTTTGCTGAGGACTAATATGAACTGTAAAAATTAAGCAAAATATAATATGTAAGATTTGTTTGTGCCTGTAGCATGAACATTATCGAGAAAAAAACTCGCGTAAAAATAAATAATGAGGAAAATTCATCAAAATTACTCTGTTGAATATATTAGGCGCGTTATTTTTTTCGAGCTAAGGGTACTTATCACAAGCTACACACGGTAAATATTTCCGGCGTCACGCGCAACGTTTTCTTTCACTCCTTGAGTAGGGTTGTTCTATCACACGAAGACGAGATACGACGTAATACGAGAGCGTGCAGACGCATACTAAAGTAAGATGCAGTATTTTTCTATTTATAAGCTATCAATACAAACCTTAGAGTTCTTGAGGCGCGGTTCAGCGAGCAGCGTGTACAGCAACACGGCTGCTGCTGATATCTGACACAAGTTGGAGGTGTCCACCACGAAGACAATCTGCAGAATAATTTTACACTGTGGAATACATATGGAATATTTATGTCATAGAATAGATATTATAGGTAGGTACATGTTGTGCTCAGTGGGGTGCGGGTGTCTCCATCATTAAAACCAGATTATTAGACTGTCGAGTAGGTACTTAAAGAGTAGGTACATAATTTTACAAAAAATCATCAGTAAGTATATGGTTATAGTAGTAATGTGCTCTTACACATGGTTCTATCTAATCTAACCTGCGGCCGACGAACTATCTGGCGTCGCCAGCCGTCGTCGTGTAGGTACCAAGGTACATGATATGTACAAATAAGTCTATGCATGATATAAGAAAATAAAATTCAATTCTATTTGAAAAATGTTGATACCTATGAGGTAATAACACCAGAAACGAGTTACACTTTGAAAAAATAACATTTAAGTCTTATATCATATTTAAAATAATATAATAGAACATTCTATTATATGCATAGTCACCTTTTCTATTCCATCCAAATAATTGCTCCACAGAGGTGCCATTTCTCCACCAACTTCCCTTACCGTGAATGTTTGCTTCTTGCCATGTTTGTTCAAGTAATGTACATCATAAATATTGGTCCCAATAGTTGGCACCGGGCTGTATGTGTTGTCGATTCCTTCGGCATCTTGTAACTTTTTAAGTAGCGTCGTTTTTCCTGAGCCTTTCGGTCCTAGACATAACACGCTGATTTTATTTTCGGTGTCATCCATTTGGTGGATGAATAATTATTTTTCCAAGTTGCTTTATCAATACGCATCGGTTGCCAACGAGTAAAACATAGTTTTCTATACTTTCTAGTATAATTAATTAAGTTCTGCTACGCGACAATAGATGGCGGTAGTTGTTAAGCCATGTTAGTTTTTACATAGGTACCTATTTGAAATAAAATTGTTTTGCTAATAAACAAAAGTAGATGATAAAACTATTGTAATTCAAGCTTCTGCAAGCAAAAAAGCTATCTGTATCTATCTTTTGTGATGTGTGATAGATGTTCGTGCAAATGGTAGGCGAATCTACGTTGTTTCTTAGTTCCTGCGTCATTGTCGTTTACTCGAAAATCTTTAAAAATCCAATGCATCGCAATAAATAAGTTAAAAATATGCAAATTAATATAATTTATTATCGTACTCTAACGTAAACGCAAATTCCGTTGTGATGCATTGGACAAAGATTTTTGAGTAAACGACAATGACGCAGGAAGTAAGAAACATAACAAAACAACGTAGATTCACCCGGTAGCACGAACATCTATCGAGAAAAAAAGCGTAAAAGTACTCGCTAGGGTAATTATCTATGGAAAATCTCATTTCGCTTTGTGGCGGTAGATGGCGCTATACAAATTTCCCCATGCAAAATTACTCTATCGAATGT
Organism: Catoptria pinella; assembly: GCA_963556745.1. Taxonomy (NCBI): domain Eukaryota; kingdom Metazoa; phylum Arthropoda; class Insecta; order Lepidoptera; family Crambidae; genus Catoptria; species Catoptria pinella. Next base: position 15,358,407 of record OY750760.1, read on the forward strand.
TTTTGCGCACGTAATTTTTTTAGATAGCCGTTCGTGCTACGGGCACTGAATGGTTTTTTTGCTTTGGATAATATCAATAGAGCTGCCTAATAATACAAATACCTAAAATACCTAGATTACTACAACTTATTGAGACTTTTTAGGAACTCGGTGGCGCAGTGGTATAGTGCCTGGCCCAGCAATTGCGTAGGATAAGCAACTTTCAAGCAAAGGGTCGGTGACCAAAAATGTATTATCTCGAGCTCCTCTGTGCTTCGGAAGACACGTTAAGCCGTGGGTCCCGGCTGCATTTGCAGTCGTTAACACCCACCAATACGCATTGGGCCCGCGTGGTGGGCTATGGCCCATCCTCTTTGTCCACCCATAAGGAAGGCCTGTGCCCCAGCAGTGGGGACATTAAAAATGGCTGATGGTCATTAAAACCGTTTGTTTAAAAGCATCTACTATTAGCTCATAAATTGTCATTACGTTAGGCACACTTTCTTAGGCAAACGGAGCAAATGGAACAATCGAGGCAAATGTAATTAATGAGTCTACGATTGTTAAATCTGTCACGAAGATTAGAGTGGGCGGAATAAGTTGTTGTATCGTGCAAATAAATTATTCATTGCATTTAAATATATTTGCACCGGTATCGACAGGAATTTAGAGCTTGCTGTAAAGGGACTGTGTTATTAAGGCAATATGTATAATGATCCTCTTGTTCGATCTTTAGGAAAAGTGTGCTACTGCTGAGAGCTACCTTTATTTTAGACCTAGATTTAATTTATAAAAAGAATTCACAAAGTCCAGTTTTTCGTTTCTAAAAGCTTTTGGGGGCAGAAATGATATGTGCCTGTTTTATCATATTAAACTAGGTATTTTAAGTTATTAACCAAGGTATTCGGGGTGCTTTATAACATCCATATAGGAAGCCGATATGGTAGTCTGCCCCCTGCCCCCAGATTACGTAAATCGATTTAAACCGTTTGAAATCGTTACAAATTAATGAGATTTGTCAGTTTCAGTTGCTAACAGAGTCTGAAACTGTAAAATTTTATTAATTTCAAACGGTTTCAATCGATTTCAATCGAGAATTGATAGCAACAGAGTTACGTACTCAGGGGGCTGGTACCATGCCTATGCATTCCGAAAAAATATTATGAAGCCATATTTTTTAGTCGCTTATATAAAAAAAATCTAGTTTCTAATTTGTTAGCTGTAAAACTAATTTCACTTGTTCACTTCTTATATTTCTGCACGAATTTAATTATTTAATAATAATATTAACACTTTTACGGGCAGGTTATATTTATCGGTAATCCCCGTGACTAGAAAATGTGCCGAATCTTCGGGAAATGCATAATTAAAACTACACAATAATATAAAAAGCTTTACTAAATAACACTTTTATACTGATGTTTACGTTAGCACTTCAGTTTTTGATAAACGCCATTGACAGTAAACGTCTGTTTCCTCCATGAACAAGTACTTGAGACCGCCAAAGTGGTCGGACCGATCGCGACCTTTGTGGGTAAGAGCGAGGTCAGTTTTGACCAATTGGTACCGCCGGCCGTGGTCACACACACCAATAATGCTACGACTTGATTTATAATTGGGTAAAAAAGCGTACATTAAACCTCAATGGAAACAGCCCTTTAGCAGTCATTCTTAAAATCAGTATAAATTACACGAGTTTAATTTATTTATTTTTGAGTTTTGTAATTTATTTATTTATAAAAAGAACACCAACAGCGATGCATTAATACAATTAAAAAAACACATATTAGGTAAGGTTCTGAAGCATACACCTTTACATAACAGGTTACACGACATTAGCATTAAAATCTATTTTAAATGAAAATAATATTAAAATACATTCCTCAAGTCAAATTACATAAAAAAATACATTAAAAAATTAAAAAGAAAAATCTCCTTCAAAAAACCTTAAAAAAAATGCTATAAAAAACAGCTTCAAAAAACTACAGCTCTAAAAAGCAAGAAATAATATTAAAATCTGCATAAGTACCTACGCATATCTGATATAAAATAACGTCTTTTGAAGTCGGGTGGGGCTACAAGATATTTTCCTTTTTTAATTTATATAAACATTTACCGTGGTTCTCTTTCTCAAATTGATTTTTTAATTCTTAAACTCTAATACTCCTAATAACTCAATTTCCACTTTTCGCGCTGTTAATTTTAGCAAGGGTCAGTCATGGGGTGCGAGACCAAAGTATATTATCTCGAGCTCCTCCGTGCTTCAGAAGACACGTTAAGCCGTTAGTACCAGCTACATTTGCACTCATTAACACCCACCAATCCGTATTGGGCCCGCGCGGTGGGTTATGGTCCATCCTATTCATCAGCCCATAAGTAAGGCTTGTATCCCAGCCCCAGCAGTGTGAATAAAAATGGCTGATGCGAAACCTTTCAATACCGTAGAGTAATCACTAATACACTATCCTATTTGATTTTGAAGAGTTCTCTTGTGTATCTTCGAAGTCCAAGGTCCAATGTGCAGGAAATTTGAATGAAAACACCCTTAAAGTACCCTTTCTAACAAAACAAGAATTATCTAAATCGGTTTATAAACAAAGAAGCTATGTCTGAAGATCCGTCAAAACTCGTGCAAAAGTTACCTAAAAAATTACAGTATTTTCAGGATTACTCGAAAACTACTAAACCGATTTAAAATTTTCAAAAAATGGGACCAACTTGGGAACAAACCTGATAAAGTGGCGTTTGAATCATGTCAATCAGTTCAGCCGTTTTCGAATAATCGGTGGACATACATAAAAAAAAAATAAACAAAACCAATAAACAGCCGAACATAGAACCTCCTCCTTTTTTTGAAGTCGGTTTAAAATATACACATAATCACTGAGTTTGTAATAATTAAGGGGTCGAAATGACCCCTGAAAAGGAGTTGAAGTGGTCAAAAGATTTTCACGTGTTTTTCTTGTCAAATACCTATTTGGATTTTTTAGTTTTGTTATTTTTTTTTTAAATAAAATAAACCAGTGTTAACCACGTAAACTGCGAAACAGACTTAAATCCCGGGTTCTCGTGGTCAGGAGGCAGTCGTTATTTTATAATCTGTGGGCAGTTGGGCCATGGCGGGTGATTTTGGAGCACGTCCTCCTCCGAACCCACCGACCTTAAACTTGGGTTACGTAATCCAAACGTGTGCTCAATGCCCACGTAATAGTGCTGTGCGCACGCGTTGGAATCCCTTTCACACTACACGTTATTTATTATGAATGATTTGATTTTAAACATGTACTAAAGGGTTGGGAACTAGTATAATAATAGGTATAGATAATGGTACCTATAGGCGATTTAAAAATAGTTATAAGGTACTTAGCCTTTTTTGTTGAAACAAAAGTTTAATTGGTTTAACAAAACGCGATATAAGTTTTGTTACTCATAGGTACTTACTTGTTTTATGAAATTTTGTTATTTGTTATGCGTGTTTTATTTATTGATTATTTCATGCTAGTTACTTACTTTTTTCAATACGATTAGGTACTGTTAATGCTTAACAGTTCCCAATCGTATGCGTACTGACCTTTCCTAGTTGTTTAAATATAACATATTGAGTAAAACTATCGGAACTATCTGTGTCCCCTCTCTACTCGTGAGGTTAGCAACTGGCAAGTTTGCGAATTTCGGCGCTGCGTAACTAGGCCAGCGCACCCTTGACCCACTGACTCACTGCCAGCGAGCGCACCCGCCATTGTTTTTCAACAATCAATAAATAATACACCGAGCAAAACTCTTTGCATTCACATTTGCACAATGTCTGCTCATCGCGACGCCATAACGTGCCTCAATTTTCATTTTTCGCGGCGTCTGTATTCAGGCGTTTCTTTTTTTTAGGTCACGCAAAGAAATAATGCGCACCGGCCGCACCGAGTTATTCGCGGACCGCGAACATAGTTACCTAATAAATATTGATGTGTATTGACCTTCGCTGTTTTTGCACTGAATTAGTGAGTGTTTTCATTATTAATCAAACGTTTGTTTTATGAAGACGCTATTGGTACTTAATTTGCGCGGTTTGTTGGCATTTTGGGTACGCTTGGCGCCGAAGGGATATGACGGCACAGCAATGTTATGACGGCCTCCGCGCGCGGCCTCGCTGCGGGCCGAATCTTGTTCAACCACATAGGCCACATTCAATCCGTTGTTAGATCTGCGTTTAAAACAATGGAGCAATCCATGACCTTAATGTTGTATAATTAGGCACTTCGTGTATTCATTACATTCACACATAAAAAGGAATATTTTTCGTTAATTAAGTACAGTCAGCGGCACGTCAGACTATACATGTTGACCTTGAGACCGTCTTTACGCCGTACGTAATAAGAGCTGTTTTCGTAGTCCAACTGTTTAACTTACCGTGCTGTCGTGCGTACATATAAAATAATTCAATGATACAAGTAATTTGCGATTACTACTGATTCGAGTAATGGTTACAAGGTTGTACTATCAGTTATTTAATTTAAATATCCTGTTACTTAATATCATAAAAAAAACAGATTTTTTAAAAGAATAATCCAAAATATATAAATAATAAGTTATTTTGTATATTTATGATAAACGAATAGAAGACTTTATTGGTAATTGGTAATAACTATAGATTTTGTACATAAAGATTAATTATTATTTTTCTATTTTATTTTTTACAAACTTTATTGTACATTTATAAAACAAATGTACGGACTTAATGCTAAAAGCTTTCTCTCCCAGTCAACTTTTAAGAAACGGATATTAATGAAGGCGGTGCATAATCTAAAATAGTAATAAATACAGACAGCATTTAATTTAATAAGTACATATAATATATATTAAAAAAACAGGCCAAGTGCATGTCGGACTTCGGCACGTTTAGGGTTCCGTACCAAAGTGGGGAGGCTTATCGGTGCTACGCGTTTAAACTAAATTAAGTTAATTTGCAATATTTAAAAATGAGGAAATTTAAAAGGAAAAAAACAGAATTATCAATATATTGGTATTTGTTGGTAAAATATACGTAATAGTAAACATTATCACCAAATAATATTAGAAAAAATACTAGAAAAAATCGACTCACCCGTAGCACCTCAGACGGGACTCGAACCCGCACCCTTGGGATTCCGGCCCAATGCACTGACCAATTATGCTACCGAGTCGCTAGTGGGAGCGGCGAAAGGTCAGTGCATTGGGCCGGAATCCCAAGGGTGCGGGTTCGAGTCCCGTCTGAGGTGCTACGGGTGAGTCGATTTTTTCTAGTATTTTTTCTAATATTATTTATCTTAATATAAAAATAGCATTGTGAATGCAAAAAATCTAAATTTAATAATTATCACCAAATTTCAATTCATAGGTCAATTGGAAATTAAATTATGACCGCGCATTCCGATTACGTACTTTAAAGACTATATTTTATAATTTAATTACAAATGTATAGTTTTCAGATTTTTTCCTGTACTTGGAATAAAAGATATTGCTTGTCAAATTTCATAGTTCTAGGTCAACGAAAAGTACCATATAAATTTTGATTCATTTGAGTGTCGAAATATGTGTTTTTGCGGCATTAACGGCCGTATCTTTTTTTTAACGTTAACTTTAAATTTTGTTTTTTCCCAGTTTCAAGGGACTGTAGACCTGAGTATATGATTTTAATTTCAACTCGATACCTCCACGCGTTCTCGAGATAAAGGGTGTTGACAGACAGATAGACAGATGGATTCAAACAAAACGATCCTATAAGGGTTCTGTTTTTTCCTTTTGATGTATGGAACTCTAAAAACAAAACAATCAATATTTATAATGTGTTTTATTCCTACCATTAAAAAACCTACGTACATTAATGCTTTTATTATAACAAAAACATTTTCAAATTTAAGTATCCTAGACTCAGTAGATTGGATTCGTTGGTCTGTTCGCCGCGCATTTTTCATACTTCAAGCATTTTTATACCCTTCGTAACTTCTAAGCGAAAGGTCCGATTAGAATAATTAAAAGAGGAATTAAGATGTAAATAATCAACTTTGATTAAGAAATTATTAAGTTGAATAAGAATTTAATATTATGCGAATGTCATCATCTTTCGATTCAACTCCAGTTTTGATTGACTAATTCGATAAATAAGCGGTTATTTATTGTGACTAAATTATAATAGTTAAACTAGACATAATATACAGGTTATATTATATACATACAGTACATTATTTTATGTATCATCAATAGTTTTCTTAGCGCACGCCAAATAATTACTTTTATAGGAACATTTTTGATACTGTGGGTTTTATTATTGCAATTTTCGTAGGAATCATTTTTTTTAATGAAATATAACCTATGTTACTTGCTGATATGATAATATTGTTTTCTATGGGTGAAATATTTTTTTAAACGGATCAGTAGTTTCGTAAATATCAAATTTTAGAAATAGAAATATTTATTTGCTCATTAACATGATATGATATAAAACAGATCTTAAGTAGGTGTAACATTGTTCAGCATGTTTTGCCAATTGCCAGGAATGCAAAAATTGTATAATGATATCATTCATTATAAACTTTAAAATCTACAAACTTACATATTTCCATAATTAATCTAATTAAGTGTTAGAATGTCAAATTCATTATTTATTTTAAAATGGATAACATATTTTCTTTCAACATATTTTGGTTTTCTATAATCTTTAATTCATTTACTGCCCAACTTCCATAATAATAATAATTCTTATCAAGCATTTTTAGACAGTAATTGAATAACAACCGGGATCATAACCCATAACTAACTTGGTACAGTAGCGCTACCAAGCGGGATAAATTTTATATCATCCTGCCATTGGATCCATCATAGGTCCGTGAGCTACCATGGAAAATTGCAGTAAAATTTTCATTGTGACAAATCATTCATGCTCTAACATTATAACCAAAAGAGGTAGGTACTCAATTATATTATCTTTAACGAATTTCAGAATTACGTTTTCTTCAGTTTCTCAACTAATTAATGTTTCTTCAAATTTTTCTTTGCTGTATGACGTGAACAAAACTATTTAATTTTTATGATAAGTGTAATTGAATGGTGTTAAAAACTTAGTTGAAACGATATCGGATGAAGGTAGTTATAATAAAAACAACTCGTAAACCAAATTGAATGGGCTACAGAAGCTTGAGGGCCCGATTGAGATGTATCGTATATCGTTACCATTTTTATTAGTGCAGTTAGTGGTAAACTCATGTTGAGTGGTTACGTGGTCTGTGAGGTGAGTTCGTGGGTTCACGCTTGACCTTAACAGAGGCTTTACTGGTTAGGGCTGCCACTTGTTCTACTTAAAGTTTAGATCAGGGGTTCCCAACTTTTTACCCTGTGCACATCACCCAATTTTACGCTAAAATACTTACGCCCCCCGAAAACGATAAATGAACAAATGATTAAATTTATTGCAATTCAAGTAGGTTATCAACAATGAAATATTAATTAATACGTACTAACTATGTACCTACAGTTTTTCTGGAGCCGCTCGCCATGCCTCCCTTTGGATAAATCTGAGCTCCCCTAGTGGGGCGCACCCCACTGGTTGGGAATCCAAGGTTTAGATAATATTTGAAAAACTAGAATTTAACGGAAAAATATCTTTATTCATTAAATTTATTGGTTAAAACTAATATAAAATAAAAATACAAGATAACCTTTGCAGTCTTTGTATGCAGGACAACTTAATTGTTGATCTGCCATCTGTTAGCAAAAACGCCCAAATTCATTAATAGTTGATCTGCCAACCCTGATCCAGTTGACCTTCCGAGTTGTGCCTAAACGCATAAACGCATTATTTGGCTGCAATTTTCTGTAAAGCGGAGATAATGAACATTTAAATTAAAAACTATATGCACGTCTAGTTCTGCGGTCGAATGGCTTGAACGACTTTTTCAGACAGGACAAACTAGAAAAACATAATACGATCGATGATCGTTAGGAATCGATTAGTTTCCCGCCTGAGACAATTCTGGTGACAAGTCGAATTTTTTCTAGTATAATATTTAGTATAAATAGTTTCTCAATTTCATAGCAGATGTGCACTTTGGGGGTAATAAATTAATAAATGCGAATTATCCATTTTTTTTACATTTGCAGGATACGAAATGAACAAAAAAGGCTCGAAACAAACTCAATTTTGTACTACGATTAGCAATTTATGAAAAAAACCGTCTTCAAAAGTTCAGCCAAGTGATCTGGCCGCTAAAAAAGTACACATCTCTTTTTACGAAACTTTTTTGTTTTTTTTTTCAGATCCATTCAGTCACAGCTTGTCAATGTTAAAACAGTCTTTTGTTAGGCTTTTAAGACCTCGAGTAGACCTCTAAGTTTAATTATTTTTGCAATAACATCCAATGTCATGGCCGCGAGGTAGCGCGTGAGCCTATCTCGTTTCCTCTTTTGTTTCAAAGTTAACTTGGGTTTTTTTACTGTTTCCGTAAATCGTTTTGGAGATATGGTATCTATAGTAATCGTATCGCTGCAAACTTTAAGAAAAGTTGATTATTGACAAACAAGTTCACTAGTAATCACTGCTAAGACTCTTAAAGAATAGCTAGCGCAGCTGTCGCCGGTGTCGAAAACAATAATTTCTGTAGCTGTACCAGACGTCGTCGCCCTATCTCTGTCTTGAAACCGTAGCCACAAAATTATCGCTTACGCAGTTTTGGTTATCTTTTATGTCTCTTCACCTGTATGTACCCGTAGCACGAACATCTATTTAGAAAACAAAACGCCCGAAAAAAAAATCAATAGAGTAATTTTGTATGGAAAATTTGTACAGCGCCATCTACAGCCGAAAAGCGAAATGATTTTTTTGGCGGTAGATGGCGCTGTACACTATACAAATTGCCTCGATTTTTTTATGCGCGTCTTTATTTTGATAGATGTCCGTGCTACGGCTACGGACCACTCTATTTTCCTTACATTGTTCGCACGTCCTTCTCCTGCCGTGCGCATGAGGTTGCCAAAACTCGCCGCCAGGGGCTCTATCGGCTAAAAACATTGAAGTTCAAGTTAACTGTGTTTTGACAGATGTATGTGATACATTGCTACTTCGTTTTGGCACAAATAAAAACTTACCAAAGAAAAGAAGCAATGTGTCACATACATCTGTCAAAACACAGTTAACATGAACTTCAATGTTTTTAGCCGATACCGCCGCAGGTCGCACCACCCGTGCCTTTCACCGCTGAAAGCGACAGTGAGCACTGACGTCACGAGGCCGCTGACGACGTCACACGATGATGTGTTAATGCGTAGTTGACTGATGCATCATATCTATAATATTTTTTTAATGTGAGATGCTTATCCTTTTTTAACTGACTTCAAATAAAGGTTCTCAAGTTGACGGTGTTTTTTATTTTTTACCATAACTTCACCAGTTGTAAACCGATTTAAATAATTATTTTTTATCTGAAAGAACATAGTTTAGGTGTGGTCCCTTAAAAATGATACAGAGTAGTTTTTCATAATCCTGAAAAATATCAATTATTTAACTTACCATCGAACGAGATTTATACCTCAAGAGTAGTCACATTTTAATTGAATTGGTATTGGACCTTGGATTTCGAAGATACACACGGGAACTGCACAAACTCAAATAGGATATGTATAGAGATTGAGATATTGGTAGGTTTATGACAACCCAAAACAAACGGAGCTAGGGTCTGCGACATTTTGGACTAGACTTGGACTACGAAGGCACAACGGAAGTTCTTAAAAACAAATAGCGTGAATTTGGAAATTGAGTAATGGGCATTGTTCCATTGAAAATATTACTTAATAAAAACCCTACCACTAAAAGTTGAACTCCTTAAAAAAACCTGAAAACAAAAACAGCTCCAAAATTGAATACCTCTAAAAAGCAAGAAATAATATTCAAATTATTAGATATGCATATCAATATTAATAAAACACGTCTAAGGAAGTCGGGTTTGGCTTTTAGAATTAGAAAAAAAAAGAAGTTGTCTTCCCGCCCCACCCGACTTTAATAGACGTGTTTTATTGTTGTTGTTGTTTTCAGGTTTTTTGAAGGAGGTTTTTGTTTTTTTTTGTTTTTGGGTTTTGAGCCTCAGTGTTTATTAAATGTGCTTTTAACCTTGGTGATTACTTTATTTATTTAATTACAATCAAAACATAAATCTGTACCCTTAGCACGAATATCTATAATAATTCTACGAGAAAAAAAAACGCGCGTAAAAGTACTCTACAGAGTAAGTAACTATGTAAAAATGCATTAGAATTTTCCTTTTTCATGTTTTTATGCGCTTTTTTTTTCCGATAGCCGTTCGTGCTACGGGCGCTGTTCTCGTCCGACTCCACTATCTGTTGAGAAGAACTGTGTGTGTCAGTGATTAATACACTATCATTGGTGAGTTTAATACCCACTTATATAGTAGGCTACTAACTAAAGCCACACCACACAAGCAAAAACAAAATTAAAATAACAATTTTTATATTCAACTAAACTTAGACGTAACTCGACTGATTTATTCCACGTCGCCGTTTTAAGACGTCATAGCTTATTTTACTTTTGATTAGCTTTCCATACCGTACTACTTAACCGTGACTTCAATTCCAAATAAGATTTACAGACAAAAAATGCGTCAACGAAATTCACAAAGTTTTTGTAAGTTTCAGCATCTACCGGTGATGACGTAATCACGGATTGATGTACCTTTTTTGTGGTCGCAGATATCAATGTAAGGTTACTTGTGACGTCATGCGAGGTCCTTCTGTTTATCAAATTTGATTTTGGGTTTGCATTTGCAGTAAAAAGTTAAGACTTTTTACTCTCTTTATTAAAATTATTTTTACTCTTTGAGTAAACATTATAACTTTTCTGTTATAGTCCAACTAGAAGAACCTCGTCACTTCTATGATTTAATATATTCATCAATTGCTTGATATTATATCAAATAATGACCATCATAGACAACGCTATCAATAGTTAAAAGTTAGTCGAGTGTCGAGTGTCGAGTGTCGAGTGTCGAGTGTCGAGTGTCGAGTGTCGAGTGTCGAGTGTCGAGTGTCGAGTGTCGAGTGTCGAGTGTCGAGTGTCGAGTGTCGAGTGTCGAGTGTCGAGTGTCGAGTGTCGAGTGTCGAGTGTCGAGTGTCGAGTGTCGAGTGTCGAGAGTCGAGTGTCGAGTGTCGAGTGTCGAGTGTCGAGCGTCGAGTGTCGAGTGTCAAGTGTCGAGTGTCGAGTATCGAGTGTCGAGTGTCGAGTATCGAGTGTCGAGTGTCGAGTGTCGAGTGTCAATTGTCGAGTGTCGAGTGTCGAGTGTAGAGTGTCGAGTGTCGAGTGTCAAGTCTCGAGTGTCGAGTATCCAGTGTCGAGTGTCGAGTGTCGAGTGTCGAGAGTCGAGTGTCGAGTGTCGAGTGTCGAGTGTCGAGTGCCGAGTGTCGAGTGTCGAGTGTCGAGTGTCGCGTGTCGAGTGTCGAGTGTCGAGTGTCGAGAGTCGAGTGTCGAGTGTCGAGTGACGAGTGTCGAGTGTCGAGTGTTGAGTGTCGAGTTTCGAGTGTCGAGTGTCGAGTGTCGAGTGTCGAGTGTCGAGTGTCGAGTGTCGAGTGTCGAGTGTCGAGTGTCGAGTGTCGAGTGTCGAGCGTCGAGTGTCGAGTGTCAAGTATCGAGTGTCAAGTATCGAGTGTCGAGTGTAACTCGACTGATTTATTCCACGTCGCCGTTTTAAGACGTCATAGCTTATTTTACTTTTGATTAGCTTTCCATACCGTACTACTTAACCGTGACTTCAATTCCAAATAAGATTTACAGACAAAAAATGCGTCAACGAAATTCACAAAGTTTTTGTAAGTTTCAGCATCTACCGGTGATGACGTAATCACGGATTGATGTACCTTTTTTGTGGTCGCAGATATCAATGTAAGGTTACTTGTGACGTCATGCGAGGTCCTTCTGTTTATCAAATTTGATTTTGGGTTTGCATTTGCAGTAAAAAGTTAAGACTTTTTACTCTCTTTATTAAAATTATTTTTACTCTTTGAGTAAACATTATTACTTTTCTGTTATAGTCCAACTAGAAGAACCTCGTCACTTCTATGATTTAATATATTCATCAATTGCTTGATATTATATCAAATAATGACCATCATAGACAACGCTATCAATAGTTAAAAGTTAGTCGAGTGTCGAGTGTCGAGTGTCGAGTGTCGAGTGTCGAGTGTCGAGTGTCGCGTGTCGAGTGTCGAGTGTCGAGTGTCAATTGTCGAGTGTCGAGTGTCGAGTGTCGAGTGTAGAGTGTCGAGTGTCGAGTGTCAAGTCTCGAGTGTCGAGTATCCAGTGTCGAGTGTCGAGTGTCGAGTGTCGAGAGTCGAGAGTCGAGTGTCGAGTGTCGAGTGTCAAGTGTCGAGTGTCGAGTGTCGAGTGTCGAGTGTCGAGTGTCGTGCGTCGAGTGTCGAGTGTCAAGTATCGAGTGTCAAGTATCGAGTGTCAAGTGTCGAGTGTCGAGTGTCGAGTGTCAATTGTCGAGTGTCGAGTGTCGAGTCTCGAGTGTCGAGTGTCGAGTGTAGAGTGTCGAGTGTCAAGTGTCAAGTCTCGAGTGTCGAGTATCCAGTGTCGAGTGTCGAGTGTCGAGTGTCGAGTGTCGAGTGTCGAGTGTCGAGTGTCGAGTGTCGAGTGTCGAGTGTCGAGTGTCGAGTGTCGAGTGCCGAGTGTCGAGTGTCGAGTGTCGAGTGTCGAGTGTCGAGTGTCGAGTGTCGAGCGTCGAGTGTCGAGTGTCGAGTGTCGAGTGTCGAGTGTCGAGTGTCGAGCGTCGAGTGTCGAGTGTCAAGTATCGAGTGTCGAGTATCGAGTGTCGAGTGTCGAGTGTCAATTGTCGAGTGTCGAGTGTCGAGTGTCGAGTGTCGAGTGTCGAGTGTCGAGTGTCGAGTGTCGAGTGTCAAGTATCGAGTGTCGAGTGTCGAGTGTCGAGTGTCGAGTGTCGAGTGTCGAGTGTCGAGTGTCGAGTATCGAGTGTCGAGAGTCGAGTGTCGAGTGTCGAGTGTCGAGTGTCAATTGTCGAGTGTCGAGTGTCGAGTGTCGAGTGTCGAGTGTCGAGCGTCGAGTGTCGAGTGTCGAGTGTCGAGTGTCGAGTGTCGAGTGTCGAGTGTCGAGAGTCGAGTGTCGAGTGACGAGCGTCGAGCGTCGAGCGTCGAGCGTCGAGCATCGAGCGTCAAGTGTCGTGTGTCGAGTGACGAGTGTCGAGAGTCGAGTGTCGAGTGTCGAGTGTCGAGTGTCGAGTTTCGAGTGTCGAGAGTCGAGTGTCGAGTGACGAGTGTTGAGTGTCGAGTGTCGAGTGTCAAGTTTCAAGTGTCGAGTGTCGAGTGTCGAGTGTCGAGTGTCGAGCGTCGAGTGTCGAGTGTCAAGTGTCGAGTGTCGAGTGTCGAGTGTCGAGTGTCGAGTGTCGAGTGTCGAGCGTCGAGTGTCGAGTGTCGAGTACCGAGTGTCAAGTATCGAGTGTCGAGTGTCGAGTGACGAGTGTCGAGAGTCGAGTGTCGAGTGTCGAGTGTCGAGTGTCGAGTTTCGAGTGTCGAGAGTCGAGTGTCGAGTGACGAGTGTCGAGTGTCGAGTGTCGAGTGTCGAGTGTCGAGTTTCAAGTGTCGAGTGTCGAGTGTCGAGTGTCGAGTGTCGAGTGTCGAGCGTCGAGTGTCGAGTGTCAAGTGTCGAGTGTCGAGTGTCGAGTGTCGAGTGTCGAGTGTCGAGTGTCGAGCGTCGAGTGTCGAGTGTCGAGTATCGAGTGTCAAGTATCGAGTGTCGAGTGTCGAGTGTCGAGTGTCGAGTGTCGAGTGTAGAGTGTCGAGTGTCGAGTGTCGAGTGTCGAGTATCGAGTGTCAAGTATCGAGTGTCGAGTGTCGAGTGTCGAGTGACGAGTGTCGAGAGTCGAGTGTCGAGTGTCGAGTGTCGAGTGTCGAGTGTCGAGTTTCGAGTGTCGAGAGTCGAGTGTCGAGTGACGAGTGTCGAGTGTCGAGTGTCGAGTGTCGAGTGTCGAGTGTCGAGTGTCGAGTTTCAAGTGTCGAGTGTCGAGTGTCAAGTGTCGAGTGTCGAGTGTCGAGTGTCGAGTTTCAAGTGTCGAGTGTCGAGTGTCGAGTGTCGAAAGTCGAGTGTCGAGTGTCGAGTGTCGAGTGTCGAGTGTCGAGTGTCGAGTGTCGAGTATCGAGTGTCAAGTATCGAGTGTCGAGTGTCGAGTGTCGAGTGTCGAGTGTCGAGTGTCGAGTGTCGAGTGTCGAGTGTCGAGTGTCGAGTGTCGAGTGTCGAGTGTAGAGTGTCGAGTGTCGAGTGTCAAGTCTCGAGTGTCGAGTATCCAGTGTCGAGTGTCGAGTGTCGAGTGACGAGTGTCGAGTGTCGAGTGTCGAGTGTCGAGTGTCGAGTGTCGAGTGTCAAGTGTCGAGTGTCGAGTGTCGAGTGTCGAGTGTCGAGTGTCGAGTGTCAAGTGTTGAGTGCCGAGTGTCGAGTGTCGAGTGTCGAGTGTCAAGTATCGAGTGTCGAGTATCCAGTGTCGAGTGTCGAGTGTCAAGTATCGAGTGTCGAGAGTCGAGTGTCGAGTGTCGAGTGTCGAGTGTCGAGTTTCGAGTGTCGAGAGTCGAGTGTCGAGTGTCGAGTGTCGAGTGTCGAGTGTCGAGTGTCGAGTGTCGAGTGTCGAGCGTCGAGTGTCGAGTGTCAAGTATCGAGTGTCGAGTATCGAGTGTCGAGTGTCGAGTGTCAATTGTCGAGTGTCGAGTGTCGAGTGTCGAGTGTCGAGTGTCGAGTGTCGAGTGTCGAGTGTCGAGTGTCGAGTGTCGAGTGTCGAGTGTCGAGTGTCGAGTGTCGAGTGTCGAGTGTCGAGTGTCGAGTGTCGAGTGTCGAGTGTCGAGTGTCGAGCGTCGAGTGTCGAGTGTCAAGTATCGAGTGTCGAGTATCGAGTGTCGAGTGTCGAGTGTCAATTGTCGAGTGTCGAGTGTCGAGTGTCGAGTGTCGAGTGTCGAGTGTCGAGTGTCAATTGTCGAGTGTCGAGTGTCGAGTGTCGAGTGTCGAGTGTTGAGTGTCGAGTGTCGAGTGTCGAGTGTCAAGTCTCGAGTGTCGAGTATCCAGTGTCGAGTGTCGAGTGTCGAATGTCGAGTGTCGAGTGTCGAGTGTCGAGTGTCGAGTGTCGAGTGTCGAGTGTCGAGCGTCGAGTGTCGAGTGTCAAGTATCGAGTGTCGAGTATCGAGTGTCGAGTGTCGAGTGTCAATTGTCGAGTGTCGAGTGTCGAGTGTCGAGTGTCGAGTGTCGAGTGTCGAGTGTCGAGTGTCGAGTGTCGAGTGTCGAGTGTCGAGTGTCGAGTGTCGAGTGTCGAGTGTCGAGTGTCGAGTGTCGAGTATCGAGTGTCGAGTGTCGAGTGTCAATTGTCGAGTGTCGAGTGTCGAGTGTCGAGTGTCGAGTGTCGAGTGTCGAGTGTCGAGTGTCGAGTGTCGAGTGTCGAGTGTCGAGTGTCGAGTGTCGAGTGTCGAGTGTCGAGTGTCGAGTGTCGAGTGTCGAGTGTCGAGTGTCGAGTGTCGAGTGTCAAGTATCGAGTGTCGAGTGTCGAGTGTCAATTGTCGAGTGTCGAGTGTCGAGTGTCGAGTGTCGAGTGTCGAGTGTCGAGTGTCGAGTGTCGAGTGTCGAGTGTCGAGTGTCGAGTGTCGAGTGTCGAGTGTCGAGTGTCGAGCGTCGAGTGTCGAGTGTCAATTGTCGAGTGTCGAGTGTCGAGTGTCGAGTGTCGAGTGTTGAGTGTCGAGTGTCGAGTGTCGAGTGTCGAGTGTCAAGTCTCGAGTGTCGAGTATCCAGTGTCGAGTGTCGAGTGTCGAATGTCGAGTGTCGAGTGTTGAGTGTCGAGTGTCATGTGTCGAGTGTCAAGTGTCGAGTTTCGAGTGTCGAGTGTCGAGTGTCGAGTGTCGAGTGTCGAGTGTCGAGTGTCGAGCGTCGAGTGTCGAGTGTCGAGTGTCAAGTATCGAGTGTCAAGTGTCAAGTGTCGAGTGTCAATTTTCGAGTGTCGAGTGTCGAGTGTCGAATGTCGAGTGTCGAGTGTTGAGTGTCGAGTGTCGAGTGTCATGTGTCGAGTGTCAAGTGTCGAGTGTCGAGTGTCGTGAGTCGAGTGTCGAGTGTCGAGTGTCGAGTGTCGAGTGTCAAGTATCGAGTGTCAAGTGTCGAGTGTCGAGTGTCAATTTACGAGTGTCGAGTGTCGAGTGTCGAGTGTCGAGTGTCGAGTTTCGAGTGTCGAGTATCGCGTGTCGAGTAACGAGTGTCGAGTGTCAAATGTCAAGTGTCGAGTGTCAAGTGTCGAGTGTCAAGTGTCGAGTGTCGAGTGTCGAGTGTCGAGTGTCAAGTCGCGAGTGTCAAGTATCCAGTGTCGAGTGTCGAGTGTCAAGTATCGAGTGTCAAGTGTCGAGTGTCAATTGTCGAGTGTCGAGTGTCGAGTGTATAGGGTTTAGTGTCGAGTGTCGAGTGTCGAGTGTCGAGTGTCGAGAATTATGTATTTTTTGTTCTTGTGGGACAAATAGTGCTCGAAATATATCTTATTTTGCCTGCTGATTTCCTCCCTCCCACCAAATTAATATTGATTTCGTAATTATATTTTGCATGGTTGTTCTATTGCTCGACTGCCTACTTCCCATCTTGACTCATATACTTAATTATTCCCTATCCTCGGGCACCTTTCCTATGCTATGGCGCAAGGCTCTAGCTATTCCCTTACCTAAAAACCCTTATCCCAAGTCCCCCATTCATTACAGAATAATTTCTATCCTTCCTTTTCTCTCTAAGATCTTAGAAGCTGCCGTTCATAAGCAGTTAACTTCCTTCGTCCTCTCCAACAAACTCCTTAGCAGTTTTCAGTCTGGTTTTAGACCTGGATATAGCACAACCACAGCTCTTACTAAAGTAACCGAAGATATTCGAGATGGATTTGAGGAGTCCGCCATTTGCTGTATTAGTGTAAATTAGCAATAAAGATTAAATAAATAAAAATAAATAAATAGATTAACAACAATCTGCATAGACATAACCACTAAATCCAGAAAATGTTTTTTTTTATCAAATTCATACTCGATTATCTCAGTCAGTATACCTGCGAGATTTTTTTCTTATTAGTTTTCGTTTGTAATGACTTTTTCAAAATGGCGGACAGGTAGGTATGCCAGTCTTCATAAATAAATGACCGATGGCTTTTAGAAGTTATAAGTCTGGCGATTTTCCGGGCACCACGCAATTAGCTTTGCTAATTGCACTATAATATAGGATTTCCTGCAGTACCTAATAGTGCATTTTTTACGACCTCCGAATATAAATAAATCTCTGACCTAACAGGAAAACCAGGTAACGTTTAAACCTCGTTTCATCTTAGTAATTCTTGACGGAGAATGGGATATTAATAGATTTATGTTCTATTATCGTTCACGTAGAGTTTACCAAGTTTGTGAAAAATTTAATATTTTTTAGTTTTGATGCATGATAAGGGTTCGTAAATTAAGTGGAGAATGCTGAAGTTGATTTCGATTACTGACTTGATTCTAGTAAGTTACGGCAGCGTCCTTGCTTTTTGTTACAACTTAAAACGGTGCTGAATTACAACTGGAAGTGTATATTGTGTAGTAGCCAACACAACAACATCATCTTTTTTTATTTCAATGATAAGACTTAACTTTTTGGCGAAGTTAAACTTTACGCTCTCAGTAACAAACCCTGTACTGTGTCTTGTAAAAGTGATAATAAACTTCGCTATCAATAAAAGATGTAAGTATTGGATTGACACAATATCAGTCTTTTTAAAACGACAGATCAATAAATCCCCGAAAGTTATCGTTTTTTAAATGTCACATTTTTTTGGGTAAAGGGAGTAGATTGGATAAAATTCATCTCCGTAGGCTAAGCTTAGACAACGAACTGGATTAGCCGCGCGACTTTCCATAAAGGTAGCCAATCTGAATATTTGACGTGCATACTATTTTCTCGTCATATTTTTTTATTAAAACATATATGGATATGCACATGTCAACCATGCACGCACATGCTTATCATGCAATCATTGTGTCATACATAACATAAGCACTGAAGCGGTAAGCACTAAGATATTTTAATTGATGTGATAAATTTAATTAAAGAGAGTTTAATACAAAATTCTTAAATAAATTCAATAATTTGTATCGTGTTACTATATGTATAAAAATGCTTATACAAGGTGTTACAAAAGTACCCCTAATGCCGAATATGGTAGATAGGGACCATCAAACCTAACAATTTTTACTATGGGACCAACTCTGAAATCGCGAAAAAAAATCAGCTGTTTCATACAAAAATTTATTACGAAAATATCAAAATGTATGAAACAGCCGATTTCAGAGTTGGTCCCATAGTAAAAATTGTTAGGTTTGATGGTCCCTATCTACCATATTCGGCATTAGGGGTACTTTTGTAACACCTTGTATAGATTTCGCTTTATTACAGACTACACAGAAAAAACTATTTTACCTTGTAAGGTCCAATCTCTTAAACAATATTCATTAAATTGGTTCAGTGTTTTAAGCGTGTAACTAACAGAACGAGTTTATTCCCCATTTACTATAGAATGAATTTGGATGGATTATTATTGTATGGATTGACCACCCAAAAAAATTAATACCAGCAATAGTACTAAATCTGTGGTTTGCACGCCGGTTTTCAAGGCGTCACCATCTCTTGAGGTCCCGGGTTCGATACCCGGCTGGGTCAATGTAGAAAATAAACTTTTCTACATTATCTCAGGTCTGGGTGTTTGTGATACCACCGTTGACTCTGATTTCCATAACACGAGTGCTTTAGCTACTTACTTTGGAATCGAAGCAATGTATGTGATGTTGTTAAATATTTATATTTATTTATATTATACTAAATAATATACTAGAAAAAATACGACTTGCACAAGATCATATTCACGGACTATTATTTAGTATTGTATAAAAATAGAATTGTGAATGCTAAAATCTCAAATTTAAAAATTATATGGCTGTTTCATCTTAAACCTATCTTAATCAATTGTCAAAATATCTTGGAAGATATTTCAATTGAATGTCGATGTCGATTGAATTCGTAATTCCTAACATTGATGAAATAACGCTCACATGCAGTATAGGAGTGGAATATACTAGAAGAAATTCGACGATGCCACTAGTGACTCGGTAGCTCAGCGGTAAGAGCAAAATAGCATCGTTAATGCTAAAATCCATCAATAGTGTTCAATTTGCAGTCAGATTACCTACAATAAGCAATACCTTGTTATGTTAACTTTCCATTACGTACAAGTCAATAAAGTTAAGTGATAAATTATTATATTGTAAAATATTATAATTATTATGGCTGAATACATTTTAACGATTGATTGTTACTATTAACTGCAACAGTTTCACAAACATTTACAAGCGAAATGACAGCTTCTCCGTCTTCTTTAAATAATAAATGAGCATAATAAATAGAGGAAGAGGTAGATATTTGTCGCATTCACAGTAATGTATCTAATATTGAAAACAAAAAACAAGATAGCTTTATTACGGAATGGTGAAAGGTCACTCATGCCACTTCCAAGCGCAAGCGTGAGCAGCTGAAGATAGTTTGAAACGTAATATGACTTTCATGGCATGGCTGGCCATTGTTGATACGGAACAATAACGACCCATTTCAGTAGGAACTGAAAATGTTCGATATTCATAATACAAAATACTGCTGTTTGTTTCAGGAGCTGCAAGTAAAACAAGACATTAATAAGAAAAATGACATTCCCTTTCAACGCCAAAGAAATAAATCATAAATCATAAATCATTTATTGCTTTCATCATGTAGTAGTTTACAAAGGTCTTATTATAAATGCTTGGATCATACATGAACCCGGTTTGGGCACAGCAATTTGTAAATTATGTCTTAGAACTAAACATAAACAATTTATAAACATTTTTAACCTAAATGTCTTATCTAATTATATTCAAATGAATTACATTTATAACAATGCTTACCCCAGCAAAAAGTTTATAACAATGAATTACATTTATAACAATGCTTACTTTAGCAAAAAGCTTATAATTATGTTTGTAGGTCTATATTATATCTGTTAGATAGTAATGAGTTTAGAGAATGTTATTATCTTCGAAAAATTCATTCAAGGTATAATAACATTTATTTATAAGTATGTTTTTTAATTTGTTTTTAAATGAACTTATTTTTTCTTCTGCCTTGATCGCCTGTGGGATTTTATTATATATTTTGACGCACATTGAAACTGGCCCGGTGTGTACTAGTGTAAGTTTAGATGACGGTAATGCTAGCTTTGTTTTAGGACGTAGATTTTCGGGTCGAATATATAAGGGAAAATAGTTGGGATTCTTTTTTACGTAAAGGCAAACTTCTAATATATAAATTGACACTAGTGTGAGGATTTTGAATTTCAAAAAGTATGGTTTACAGCTGGTGTCGTTTTGTAGGTTAGCTATTATACGAATACACTTTTTCTGAAGTCTGAATATCGTAATCAAATCCGAACAGTTTCCCCACAAAATGATCCCATATTGCAGCCATGAATACGATATGAGCTTACCCAACTATATCTAAACGAAGTACGATAACGCAAAAAATGACTTTTGCTCGTCATATAAGCTATTGGGCAAATCAACGGAGTCGATAAAAAGTCATTACTGCCAACTATCGCACGCAATGGCTACATTAATTAAAAACATTTTTCTACGGTCAGTGTTCCGTTTCTTTCTTACGCGCAGCTGTGGTGTACGTGCCTCTCGTTCTAAATCGTAGAACTCTGTGTTATCGGTGCGCGAAAGTGGCAGGTCGCGTGCGGAGAAAGAGTCGACGACCGCGCGGGAGCAACGAACGTCTTTGCGGCGCAGGCGCATTGTGCTGAACGCAACCCCCTCCTCGCCCCCTTCCCACGGCCTGCGCACGCACAACTTGCACATGGAGTTGAGAGCACCGTCCCTGATTTTTTGGTGAAACTGTCATTGACCAGTGAAAATATACATTTTCTAGCTTTGCATTTTTCTTGTAATATCAGTCAATGAGGGAATCATCATTTGGAAACGCGCTGTTATCCGTAAAAAGTGTTTTATTTGTAATGAACTGTGCGCGCGGAAGTCTTAGAAGTGTATATTATTTGGAAAGTTTTAATTTCAGTAGGTACTACGTTGTGTACAAGTTATTGCAATAATTGAATTATTATTGTAGCGGCTACCTGGAATTATGAATAATAACCTAAAATTTCAAAAATCAGTCGAAAAAACCTTTCTAATTTAAGCAAAAAGTGAAAACGATTTTTTTATAATCCTTAAAAAAATCAGAAGAAAGGGTTTTTTTTACAAAAAGCTGTGTAAAAGCACCAGTGCCATTCCTAAGGAATCAAAGGGCCGCTCTATATGATATAATCTAACGCCGGCTGCGCATTAGACGCACACATGCGCACTCCTGTGTACACGCTTCGAACAGGGGCATGTGCACACTGGAACCTTGTCTAGGCACGAATGATGAAATAGACTGTCCTGTGAAAGTCCAGATGTTGTAGTGTTTTAATTTTGTTATGGGCGATCAAAACGAAGGTCTTTAACGTAATCTGATTCTTGCTTTGGCAGCGAGATTTTGATAGGTGATAGAATTTTGGTTTAAATAAATTCCTCGAGTTCATAAACGTTACATATGAACTTCTTTAAATATTTCACATTTGTATGGTGTCCCAATGAGAGCGCACATTTTAAATTGTGCCATTTTTTTCGTGCAAGTGGCAACTCTGAAATTTTACAGCTGTGACCTATGATTGTTGGGATTATTAAAAATGGAGCGCTACACAGAAGAACGCGTTAACATTGTGAAAACCCATTCCAAAAGGAGGAATGCTTAGTTCGCTCTCACACTCGCCAACTTCGTGGAACATGATAACGGAGTTGTTGCAGTCTACTGATCGGCATGGATCTGGACGACATTGGTTTCAGCAGGACGACGAGCCACACTGCGCATGAAAACAATCGGTTTATTGCAGCAACAATTTCCAGACCAAATCATTTCACGAAATTCTGATGTCAACTGGCTACCAAGATCATGCGATTTAACGCCATACGATTTTTTCTTATTCTTTCAGCATATTTAGCTAAAACAAATAAATACCTATCCATGAAAAGCAACATAAAGAGCTTAAAAATAACGGAAAACGAAATCACTTTTCAATGTCTTCCATCGTCGCCGTGGACGCGACCTACGCATAGTTTGCGCAGTGAAAGTGAGTGTGTGTTAGTGTGGTGTGCGGTGCGGTGCACCCACACGCGGTGCAGTCTGCAGCCGATGCACAGGCTGATGCTATCCGACCGAGCTGTGGACTGAGCCAGCAATAAGAGCTGGTTTTGAGTGTATATGTCAACTCTACCAAAGAGTTGCGCAGAAAGTATGTGACGGTGTGGTGCCCTGTGCATCCACACGCAGTGCAGTCAGCAGCCGATGCACAGGTTGATGCTATCCGACCGAACTGTGGACTAAATCGAGCTAGGGAACGACCCTACGGAGAAGGCTAGCTCCCCTGGACAAAGCCAACTCTTCGCTATTGCTTTGTTTTTGAAAGAAAAATGGACTTGAAGTTTTAAAAATTAATGAATAATGAAAACTTAAATATGTCAATCCAATATATCCTTTGATAGTGAAGCGATAACGAAGAATTGCAAATGTGACATTGGCTATAGACCCACAAAGAGAGCTTGTGTTGGTGTGGTGTGGTGTGCAGCGCAGACTGCACACCGAGTTCGCAGTAAAAACTGACGCTAACCTTTGTTGTCGTTACGCAGTTAAAATTAATATGGTGTACACGTAAGTGATGGTACTCGCGTGGAAAAGTTGCAATATATTATGTCATAAACAATAAATGAGACTGAATCTAATTTTGTTAAATAAATTGTAGACTATAATTGTAATAAAGTATACACTTCTAAGACTTTCGCGCGTACAGTTCATTAGAAATAAAACACTTTTTACGGATTACAGCGCGTATATTATTACTAAAAACCAATAAATACAAACTAAATAATTCCAAAACAACACCTGAATTAATAATATACGCGCTGTAATCCGTAAAAAATGTTTTATTTTTAATGTAATAAAGTATTAAACATTATAATTATCTAACAAGAGCTGTAATTTTAATTAATAATTTGAGACACAAAATCCTTTGAGAACAATCAAACTTAAAATAATACTAAATAAAGTTAGGAGATTGTGTAATAAAATTCGAATTCACCAAAAAAATAATGAAAAGTTCCAACAATAAACACAATGTATTCGGTATACTTTGCATTATAAAGTTCCGAAGTTTTAGGTTTTCCAGTACTATTGTTTAGGTCCTCGGCGAAATTTCCTGATTGTGAAAACATTTTTTGTTGAGTGGGCACAAAGAATAGCTTTTGTAGACATTTAAAGTGCTTCGTTTGATTTAAAAAGTTTTAAGGTTTTCGCATTCAAACTTTCCGTTGAATTACAACAACGTCACAGTAAAAAGCTATTCTATTGTTATTCTTTTTAGAATTCTTTCAAGGGACTTTCTGAATCTCAGACAGACTTGGCTATAGTTTACACTGTCCCCGTGGTGGCAGCAGCAACTCTATTTATTTTGTCTGCTACCACTACCAGCACAGGATTTTTTTTTATTTATTCCTGTGCTACCAGTTGTACTATTAGGTATTCTGTGCCAGTGTATAGATTTGAATAGAAAAGTCATAGCCATGGCGAATATATTCCTCCAGTGCTTACTTTTTAATACTACCTACTTAAATTATTAGGTCGTCGGTACATAAGCTTTCAGTCATGATTGGATTAATACGAAGATAGTTAATATTTTAAAATAAAAGAAATAGAAACTTGCTATCAAACACATTTTTGACATTATTAACTAAAGTAATAATACGTATAGGTTTTACTAATTCTTGTAAATCAAATGAAAGCGTTGAAAAAAAAGATGCTTAATAACAAATAAAAAAATGCCTAATAAGTTCAATGGCTACTCCTGAGTTCTACTACCGAATATATGCTCCAATATACTCCGTGAATATAAAGATCTGACAATCTGTGCAGTGTTTTCTCGTAGGCACACCCTGTATATCGCGGAAGCACACGGCCGGTGGCCGGCGGCTTTCTTATGGAAAACGCGCCATCCGCCACCGCCGCCACCGCCGCCGCCATCGCCGCCGCCATCCGTCACCGCCGCCACCGCCGCCGCCATCGCCACCCGCCCGCATTGTGCCACCCTTACGTGAGAACCAACGGATGCCATCAGATCTCATGCTTTATTTTATTGCAATACATTATCTATCTTTTTGTAGGTACAGTCGGCTAGGTTACCAACCAATACGGTCCTTTAAGAGTCCGAAGAACAGTGAGCTTTCCATACAAACGTAATACCAAAATGATCTGCAATTTGTTGTAATAAAAAAAAATGTTATTTGGATTAAGACAGTATTTGTCTAGGGTTCTATTAAATAAAAAAATACAAAATACTAACCCAATTCAAAATAAATGCCAATTATTATATTTTATACAAAACTGTAAAAAGCATATTTTTTTTTATTTGGTTGGGTATTTCGGATTTTTTATTTAATAAAACCTAAGAAAGAACTCTTGACTAAGAAAAAAACTAGCAGCCGTCCGTAACTTCATCTGCTTGGACTTCCGTGAATTTTCCAAAGAAAATCTTTTATACAAACCTTGTCCTAATTTATTACGAAAACAAAAAAAATAGGTAACTAACCTCTCAAATTTACATAGTTAAGATTTTTAACGAGGATGAGGATATTTAAAGTTTGTGACCACGACAAAGTATTACTATACTTTCATAAGCGACATGATATCATGCAACAACTCTGCGATTGTGCCACATCAGCAAGTCATCGCGAAACATAATAATAATTATTATTATGCACCTATCATAGTTTAAGATTACGACCATCGTGATTTTGACTGACTGGACTGAGCTGAATTAGGAGCAGACAATCCTCTTTTACTACAACAAATCAATTTGAGCGAGGGCAGTTTTGAGTTAACCGTTGGAATGGGAGCCGCATAAACCACTAGAAATGTATTTTTAGTAAGAAATTAGGCAATCAGCTCTTAATTATCTCGGTTGAACCATTTGACATTGTTTGCCGCCATTGTAAAAATAAAACTATGCCGAAAATAAACGTTACTGTTTTATGTCGAAAATAACCCTTCCTTTTTGCTTAAAAAATATGTTGTTAATTATCAAATAAAAAGCGAAAATTGTTTTCCTCGCTTTTCTTTTCTGTCATATATATTAAGTTTAAATAAAGTATTTAGTAAACAAAAAACCACTTTAGAGAGTGACGAGACGACGGAGCACGGCGTATCAGCTCAGCTGTGAATCTATCATAATTCTAATCCATCACGTATTATATCATTGCGCGCGCATCGGTGCATTTCTCCGCAGAGTGAATGCACTCTCGCGGTTACGTAAACACTCTTGCGCAGAAGTGATCGTGCCGCCGCGGCCGTGTGTGTGCGTCGGCGATGTTTTGTGATAGAGAAAAGTAGGAACACGATCAAGATCATTAGTGATACGATGTTATTATAATACGATTTTAATCGGTTGACAGGAAATGTAGAGTGGGTACTTGAAGTGTAAAAGTTATAAATAACATATTTTCAAGTTTGTTTAAAATTGAATTTGAATTTAAATCCATTTTATATTTTTCCCTTATTGGCGGTAAAATGAAGGATCCAGTAATTTTCCGGGAACCCAAAATCACTTAACTTTGAAAAACAAAAAGTCAGTTGCAGCCATGTCGCAGCTGAAATATGACAAGTTGCCACATTTCGCATTCTTTTATTTATATTTTTTATTTGACAATATTCTATAGGTTTCGCGTAAAAATAAACGCATTATTTAAATTAGAAACTATTTCAATTATAAAAGTTTGATCGAATAAGACGTTAATGTAAACTAAATACTTGCAAGGTAATTTTATCGAGTAAGAAAATATGAAAGTAAAAAAATACACTTTTTCTTTCTATATTTAACTTAGTCAGCGTGAATGGGATTTTACTTTCGATACCTATGTAATAAAACATCACGATAGTAAAAAATATATCGAGAGTACGGCAATAGTCAAATGGTTGAATTATTAACTTTAGTTAATATGATTACGTTTGTTTAATCTTCACGGAAAAAGTCATTTGGAATAAGTAGGTATGTCTTCAAGTTAAGTAGGTCTTCGGATTTGTAAAAAAACTTTTTTGAACGCGCGAAAAGTTGAATAAACATATGAATTAAATAAAGTTTAACATTTATAAAAAACATTGTGATTATAAAACCTAAAACATAATTCGTGTACATGTACATGTAAGTAAGAGGCTGGCTAGCGGTCACATAAAGAGCTTAGTATTTATGCGTAAGCGTCAAAGCAGACTAAATAAAATTTACAGGACTATTAGTTAATTAAACAAGGAAGTTTTTAAAATGCTTATCAAAATTGTAAGAAACTTTTTTGCTTACTAGAGGACTTTAAAGTAACATTTTTTTTTTTCTAAATTATTAAGATTAGTTAACGCAATCGTTCATTTTCAAACTGGTTTACGCGAGGACTAAGCGCTACATCAGCCTATTTTGCATTCAGAATAAAATCGTGCATCGTAAAAATAAAATTCAAATGAAAACATAAACTTTTTAGCTATACCTTCTTTGGTATGGTTCGATTAGGCTTTAAAACAATGAGCTGTGTGTAACCTATCTGGATGGATTTCTTCGTTCTTATGTATTTTAGGATAAAGTTTAAATTATGTTGAATAGTTTCGACTGAAATAATTTGTGCGGACAACATAGGGAATACAATGGTGGAGGAACGCAAGCCCTTATTGCTTTGTTTGCGAAGAAAGTCGAGCGAGGAGCATAGCCGTGCGCTTACTCTGAGAAACAATCGAGGGGATTAGAAACTTAGCTCACCTCTATAGCTTTATCTTTGCTGGTACCTAACTATCCATTCTTAGTTACTTGGTAAAATCATTGATGCTTGTTTAAAGGAAACGCTGAATCAGATAGCTTTAGAATTTGATAAAATTATCTTAGTTCTGTTGTTTTTTCAGATGGTAAATCTATTATCAATAATTTATTGCCAACACGAGACGGTAATTAAACTTGGTTTTAATTGGGAGTGATATAAGGAAACACAAAAAATGTCTTGCGAAAAAATCGCAAAAGAAAATAGCTTACTCTATAATTTTGAGAGTCAAGCTTGAGAAAAGTTGATGCAAATTATAGTAAAACTAGCTTTTGCCCGCGACTTCGTCCGCGTTGACATTCGGAAAATAGCTAGGGAACCTTTGAGCGGGATAAAAGTATATGCTACGAGTATGTTTTAACCCAGGTTATAACTACCTATCTGTGTGCCATTTTAAATCTGTTCAGCCGTTTTTACGTGATTGAGTAACAAACATCCAACCATTCAACTTTCCCCATTATAATATTAGTAGTTTCCGTTCCTGTTCTCGTTCTCATTCCTGTTCCCGTACTAGAAATAGTTTTAAAAAAAAAAAATTGAACCTCCATTTCAGCCCTTAAGGGGTTGAATAATGTCCACCGTGTCGTGTTGGACTTCAAAATAAATGGCATTTTCGCAATAAACATCCTATAAAACCTCAATAATGACATCCATATCGATTTATTTGCTTATTTGGTACTCATACGTATTTGGTATTCATAAGTTTCAAGTCGAAATGTTTTTTTAATTATTTTTTCCATCCAAAATATGAAGCCTATTTCACCCCTGTAGGGGTTGGCTTCAAAACATTTTCGCGACATCTATATCGGTTTTTAGGTTTATTTACCCATTAACCTCCTAAGGGGTTGATTTTCGGAAAACCACGAAACACGTGTTTGCTTATTTGTTTTTAGAAGTACTTCTATGAAGTTTCAAGTCAAAATATCTCTTATTCTTTTTCCATACAAACTTTTAACCCCGTTTCCCCCCTTTAGGGGTGGAATTTCCAAAAATCCTTTCTTAGTGGATGCTTACATTGTGTAAAGTATCTATGTTCAAATCTATGTCTCTAGGTCCAGTGATTAGGGCTGGGCGTTGATATGTCAGTCACCCTTAATTTTTATATAGGTACCTAATAGATTTTAAATTGTGTTCTTGATATATTTATAGTTCAACCTATCGGACGCTTACCTAGCTAATAATAGCTACAATCCTGTGGAATTTAACAGGAAAACACGTGACATTCCTTTAAAGGCATCCTTTTGCTATTTGGAATGCGGGTTTTTGGTCGTTGCAGGATAAGCTGGACGGAAATTAACGCAGATATTCGAAAATAACTATTGTAAAAGTTAAGCTTTTCGGGCAAATCATTCCAGCTAGAATAAGCAAGATTTCAGAAACTCCGTATAGAATAATCAAGCCATTGTTGGATAATTTTAAATGACAACATTGGTTGGCATCAGAGATCAATAAATAGGCTTACTCACATAAGTGAAAACTTTTTATTCACCCCAATGATGTAAAAAATAATTTCATATCCACGAAAGTCCCTCTGAAGGCAAAGTTACTAAACTCAAGAAAGTTACCTCCAACCAGTTAGTCTAACTGGTCCACAATGTATCTCGAAAAAGACATAAATTCCTCGATCGGAGCACTAATCGCGGCCGTTGCAATTTCCATAGGCCGGCCTATCTAGTATCTGACTTTCACCGTAGTCCCCCCGCGCGCTGCTGTCCTTCGCTTATGTAATCGTTGCAACATAGCATTATGCATTTGTCTGCAATATACTGAGTTTCTAGGTGATGTAGGTTGAGGACGCAGTTTTAACAAAATTTTGCCTAGAAAATATTGTTTTATCGATAAAAAGTACTACAAAGCTTCTTCGGAGTGCAATACAGAGAGATAATTTACTATTTCGTCTTTTTTTAAGCACTGTGTTATTTTTTAAATAGCGGCGCTAGTGTGCAGACTACGCGCCCTTAATAAATATCAGAATCAGCGTTGCCAGAATGTTACAAAAGTAACATTTTACGTTACTTTTGACCCTCTCATGTTACCTCCATGTTACACGACTCAATATGTTACTTTATGTTACTTTTTAGATTTTCCAGGAAACAAAAAAATATCGTGAAACGGAACGCATTCAAGAATTTTTTTGTTCATCTTGGCGCACTTGATTTTGTGGACTGACTGAATGCGACATATTCACTCACTCGCCTGTATTTCTCAATTTTCCATCCCGCTTAAGCATGCGCAAGTGAGGCGAGTGGTGACTAGCAGCGAATGATTACAATCGATTTTAAAATTTTAAATGCATAAACAAAAATGTGACAGGAAACTTATTTTAGTTTTTGTGTAATAAAATGCCATATTATAGTATTGTGTCGTTTTCCACAATAAGTAGGTAATGTTTCTTTTCTCGTGAAAATGTTACTTTTCGAGCTGTCTCATGTTATATTTGACTATCTACCACTGGCAACACTGATCAGAATGTTTTTTTTCTTAAAATTATTTACTCATTATTTGGAACTGATTATGATGATAAGATTCGGTACATGTAAAAATCTGCAAGTTTTTATTTCCCTAAAGAAATAATATAGTAAGTGAGTAATAAATTATCGCTGTCAACAGATATTGGTGGAACAAAGAATAT
This sequence comes from Catoptria pinella, assembly GCA_963556745.1. Classification (NCBI taxonomy): domain Eukaryota; kingdom Metazoa; phylum Arthropoda; class Insecta; order Lepidoptera; family Crambidae; genus Catoptria; species Catoptria pinella. The sequence continues at coordinate 15,388,051 of OY750760.1, forward strand.
AGAATTTTGTACATTAAATTTAACGTGGTACCTATTCATCGTTTATTTTATTGGGAGTTTTCATAGCCATCCACTTCATACAGGAAACTGATCGAGTAATGGGTAATGGTCCGATACTTTCAGTATTGCTGTTAAACTCTACAACACTTTAAACAACATTATCGAAGAGAACGGTAAAGATTCGTTGTTTTTTTGGAACACAACTATAATTTACTACTTTAACGAGGCTATTGTAATCATAATGACGATAACTGACGACTTTCTGTATTCCCTTCAAAACAAAACAAGCCGTGTATTCTCGAGTGCAAGTGAGTTTTTACAGCATCATTTGTAACTCTAGGCCCGTATTTATAAAACGCTCTCAACGTTGAGAGCTATCTTGAGATGCTCTTCTTATTGGAACGTCATCTTAGGTATGATCACAGACTTATTTATGGTATGATCTCAAGATAGCTCACGGGTATGATCTCAAGATAGTTCTCATCGTTGAGAGCGATTTTAAGATACGGGCCTCAGACACGAGTGCAAGTGAGTTTTTACAGCATCATTTGTAACTGTTGAATTAAATAAATGAAGCATATTTTCCGAACCTTTCTTACTTTCATTCGGGAATGTAATTATATTATTTTATTTTCGTTTAAAATTTATGAAAACTCAGTCCGTGCAGAATACTTAATTAAGCAGTTTATACATATACGCACTTAAGCAATTTATCAAAGAAAATAATTAAATCTTGATGCGTTAGATACTGTTATGTAATATTATCGTCGCATGCGCAGGAGAAATGCGGCGGAGCGTTCGCCTCGCCGCGGCTGCGGTTACAATTCACCGCCGGCTGAGAAACTTCTGGGCCCACCAGAGTTATGTACAGTTATTTCATTATTGATGTAACTAACGCTGGACAGAACAAACTCACATCATCCCACAGAGGCACGAAAAATTAGAACACGTCTTCCTGGTGATGATTATTATACAAACTTTTGTTTATTAAAAAATGACACTGTAGAATTTAGAAGGTGAATAAAGAGAAATTCCAAAAAGGCAACAGGCCCGTAGCGTTGCTGGTCGGTACCAGAATATACAATGTCTTTAATCTTGGATTAGCGATTATTTATAGGCATGAAATATACTTAACTTTATCGACAAAAACACCCACATGTTGGGGGTCCATCCCCTCTCCAATTAGAATGACCGCCAATTTCCAGACGTCCAACTTTTTGTATGGTAGTAGTCCTGAAAACACAAAAACAAATCAGCTGTTTCATACAAAATTTATGCGAAGTGAGACAGCTGCTTTTAACTGACTGACTGTACTTTAAAAACATAGATCAGATAATAATCGATAAGATTAAGGTATTTAAAATACTAACCTCCTGACCACATAGCCCTAGCAACCGAGTGACCTCACCTCGAGTCAGTGACCTTAGATTTTGCACGACCTCGCTCAAGGTTTTACACTTTCGCAATTGTTCGCAACCAATCGTAGGTGCTCCACGATACCACTTTTCGTGTGTTTGTTTCCGAGTTGTCCTCAAACAGCACGTGAGCGTCGCGACGACTCAAAACAAACGTTGCCACACTTGAACTTGGGAGTCGTATATGCGTTAGCGCAAGGTTTGGAAATGATTTTCTTAGAGTAATTTGGATGTTTAACGCATTGTTTAGATGTTTATTATCGATTCTTTATTATTAATTGTGAGATAATTTAATATGAGTAAGTAGTATGAAGGATTTTTAAACGTTATAGGTGATGATGCCGCAGGTAACCATGAACCTTCGCTTAGGCGATTTTCCGAGACCAAAAAGAATAGGAAATTAGTTAAAACAATCTCGATAGATGGCGTTTAATAAAAGCCGAGCCGTCGCAAAATTGCTTACATGTCTATCGCATGCGATAATTTGCCCAGTATGAAGGGCGTTTAACTTTACGGCTTGGCTTTCATAAAACGCCATCTACCGAAATTTTATTTTTTATTTTATTACTTATTTTTTTTAAGGGCTGTCAAAAAATCGCCCATTGTTTATGGAACCGTAGCAAACACATTTTATTTTCGTTGCACCTATCTTCATTCTGGCAACACAATACAAAGTCACAGATTAAACAAATTTACCGTGACGTCGATTGGCGGGAAAAGAAACAACCTTGATGTGACGCGCTTCCCGCCGCATGGCCTCGCTTGCGGCCGCCAGCGCTCGGCTGCACTCGGGAGCCCTCGCCATAAGTCGTGACGTTTCGGCTGCCCTCGGCACCTCATAATTGATACGTGATTCGTTTATTTAACTACCTAAATGCTACACACGACGCAAATGTTTTAATCAATTCGATAATTTAAAAAAAATTACGATGAAATATAAATAGTAAATAAGTAGGTACACATACTCGTACACATTGACACAGCAAAATACTCGTTTGTATAAATTATAAATCATGCCAGACTATTATTACCTTTTAACATTTTATATTAACTAATACATATTTGAATGAAATCGTATTACTTAGTAGATAAAATTGTCACAAAAATATGATTCCAATTTTGAGAGATTTAACTTAAAATAGGTTTTAATGCCATTATTAAATTGAGATTTTTCGCATTCACAATGCTATTTTTATAATAAGATAAATAATATATTAGAAAAAATACTAGAAAAAATCAAAATCGACTCACCCGTAGCTCCTTATTTGCACATTATTAATTAGTTCCACCTGTATGAAGTTCATCGGAGCCTGTATGAGTGAAATCAGTGGGTAATTAACGTGGACAGTAATAACTTCCTCGGTGGGGCGGAGGTCGCCCGCTGGACTAATGAGCCTTTTATGGAAAACTCACCGATACTGCTGCAAGGAAAATCACGTCGGCGAAGATTTGCGTTGCGTTACATTTCTTTATAATACTGTAGTTTTCCCCAGTAATGGGAATGGGAGATGGTATTGCCAGACAACCACAAAAGCTAAGAAGTCAGATGTTTAATGCTTGTGTTTCTAAAATGTATATTGGATAGCAACTAATTTGTTACGTACTTTTTTCTGTGGTTTCACAGATAAAATATTGGTGTTATCGCCATGTAGAGACATCAGCCAGCCGGTTGACCCATATTCTTAAATCCATCATTTGACAATGATAACGCCCGCTAGGAGTAACAATAAAAATATACGCGAGCAACCACCGGTCGGGGGCGCGGCAGCACCGCTGGTTCAGTGACTTGCGGGCCGCGCGACTGGCCGGACGGACGCGCTACCAACGCTCTACACGCCGATACATCGCTTGTGCTTCGGAATACAAATCTGACAGTGACAGGAGTGTTGCAGTGTTCGAATTTTGAAACTTGATTAATTTGTTTATGGTTACTCTTTTATTTTATGATTGTAAATGTGGTGCATGTGGATGGATCAGTGACCCTTTGGATTGCGTTTTGGACTCGGTAAGTGCGTTTTGTTATTACTGCCTTTTGGATATTGTCATTAGTGCAAATGGTAATTAGTGCTAAGTAACAATTAATTTAAAGCAATATTAATTTGAATGCTTAGCAATAATTGCCATAAACAGACTACCCGACATGAAACGATAGAGTCTAAGAAAGTTAATTTATACACTTTTAATGAAAGTGTCTTCACCAATTTCTCCAAAGTATCAGCAGACTAATGGATTCAACTTAGTCTACGTTTTATGTAAGTACCTAGATATTATATTTCAGGGGGAGTATTATTTACTTTAATATTTATATATGATTGTATTCATATTTATAATAAACAAACCCATCTTATACAGGGTTGTTAAAAATAAATAAACATGTTTCTTACACTTTAATGTAAAATTCAAAATTTGTAGTAACAGGCCGATCAGTTTTTTTAATAGGTAGGGGTAGTTCATGAGTCAACAAAATACAGTTTGAAATTCATTTTCAACTAAACAATTAGGGTGTTAATTATTACATCACTCAATAAGTTCGTAGTATGACTAATAAAAAACAACTTTTTTACTAAAACAATTTTCTTCGTCAACATAATCTCTTTTAAGGGTGATACAAGCATCCCAAAGCTTTTCCAACGCCTCTATGCCTTTATTGTAAAACGCCTTGTCCGACCCTTCAAAATACGATTCAGTTTCAGAAATTAACATTTTTCCATTGTTTTAAAGGTAACAAAATTACCTTTTGTAAATAAGCCGTCATTTAAAAATTGTTGGCGGGAAATTAATGAAATTTTGACAGATAGCGTTGTAAGGTTCGTACTATTATAAAAATTAGTTATGTCTTTAAATGTTTGGCCGGTGATTTGTTATCCAACGGACTTAATGAGTGATGTGTAAATAAATATAAAATAATATTGTTAATGACTTTCAATCTAATATGGTAATGATATTAACAAGATTTGAATAAATTTCTGAATCAAATAATTTTTTTTGCTTAAAACTAAATGACTAAACACCTAAAGTATTTAAGAAATATTTAAGTATTTAATTGAAGTGTCTAAATATTTTCCTAAATACATAAGTATTATTTGTAAACAAACAAACCAAGTTACAGAACGACCTTAAAACTCAAAGGTCGCGCATATGAACTTGATCATTTTACAAGCATATTTAAAATGGAGCTAATACTTAAGACCTTCATAATATTATGAACAAAGTCATATTTATTTGACAAGCACTTTTATTCTGATTTGACTAACCTTGAAATAAAACAACACTAAAATATAACAATATTTAATATTACCATGGGGGTGTTTACCACAAAAAAATATATATATTAGTCATTTTAATGATTGGCCTTGACCATAAAACTTATGTTTGCGGGTTCGATTCTCGTTAAGGCAATTTAGTGATGATCAAAGGTGTTTGTGACAACATTTTGTTTACGTGTTTCTTAATTTCCGATGTTCATACAATATTTTTGACGCGGGAAATCGCTGAATCATTGTTTATTATAGCGACTTTGTAACCCATAAATAATGTTTAATTAAAGTGTTTTGTTCGCGTCACGTAAAGGTGGCCTCCAATTTGAGATAAAACACGGGTTAATTGCAAATAATTATCATACTAAAAACATTAGCCCTACGTAAAAAAAAAATACCAGGCATTTTGAAATTAGATATAAGAATAATTTTATGAATCAATTAACTATGTAAGTAGCTACGATAATATCATAGACAATAGTTGGTTATTCTTTTTTCTAACTGAGAATTATGGATTGCAAATAAATGCACATGTGCACGCGACAAACAAATGCAAATATCTAAGGACAGCAACACACCTTGCACCTATCGCCAACTATTCTACACGTGATTCACCCCTACACAGAGCATCATCAGGGGCTGTTCTGTTACGCCGTGCAGAGCCTTACCCCGACAATGTAAGGTTGTTTATATGATCATTGTTGGCCATCGAATTCGCCGTGGTCTAACAACACGCGCCATGCAATTTCGTCATAGTTGCAGGTGCCTTGAGAAATTTATTACTACAATTAGCTTTAACCAAGCTTAACATTCAAATATGACCCTTAACATGCTTGGTAATAAAGAATTAATAAATGAAATATTTCGACATCCCCACTGCTGGGGCATAGGCCTTCCTTATGGGTGGATAAAGAGGATGGAGAATAACCCTCCACGCAGGCCCAATGCGGATTATTGGGTGTTAAAGACTGCAAATGCAGCCGGGACCAACTGCTTAACGTGCCTTCTTTCGAAGCACGGAGGAACTCAAGATAATAAATTTTTGGCCACCCATCTTATGACCGACCCTTGCGAAAGTTGCTTAACCTCCGCACCCGCGCAGAGCCAGGCGCTAAACCACTGCGCCACCGAGCTCCTCAAATTAAATTATAGCACAGTAAAATATGATAACTAAAACAAGTAATTTTTTTTTGTTTTTCATTCGTCATCGAGAATCATTAGTTTTTAGTGTCATTTGTTTGCACTAATTATCTAAACAAAAATTATCTATTGATATTATTTTGTTATAGTGTTTTTGATATACTTGGAAATAGTAAGTATTCTGCAAAACAAGACACCAACATGGTAACAACGTAATCTTTTGACTAAAGTTATAGATTTAGTCTCCCATATCACACACTCTCTGAAACATAGCTTCACATTCTTATTTTTTTAAGATAAACTGTGCCAGATTTCATATCGCAACGTGAAGGTTAAAAGTTAAGTTCCAATTTTCTTTTTTAATCTGTAGAAAGAGATTCGCTATTTTAAAACTCGGCGCATACGGCGACAAAAGATAATAAAATCTTTACAAAAGTAAAGAGGTTTAAAAATACAGGCCACATGCTTTCATTCATGAAATCCCGCTGATAAAAAACCCACGTGTAGTTTTCAAAATCACGGAACAGATAGAGATAATGCATTTTATCGGTACACACTGCACACACAATGAGGTTTCGCCCTTGGCCTTATCACGCTTATACGACATACAATATAACGCAACACCCATTCGCAGTTTGTATTCACAGAACATAGCTGTTACATACATATAGATATAATATATTTCTGCATAATATTTCAGCATAATATGTAGGGCATCAATCAAATCGCTGAAAATGCAAGCAAATAAGTTGTGTAACGAAAGCATAAAATGAGATTTAAAAATGTATGTTGGAGACACAGTATTAGCATAGTCTTAAGCCCGTATTTATAAACCGCTCTCAACGTTAAAGCTATCTTGAGATAATACTTGAGATGCTCTTCTTATAGTAACAGCATCTCAGGTATGATCTCAAGATAGCTCTCAACGTTGAGAGCGATTTATAAATACGGGCCTTACCATTAGGAAATGAAAAACAAAACATTTTAAAAAGGAGGAAGTTCTATGTTTGTCTGTATATTTGTTTTTTTTTGTATGTCCACCGATTACTCGAAGACGGCTGAACCGATTGAAATTATTACATCCGGTTATTCCCAAGTTGGTCCCATTTTTTGAGATTTTGAAATCAGTCCAGTAGTTTTTTCAGGGAATCCTGAAAATACTGTCGTTTTCGTTACCATTATATGAACTTGTACGGATGATCGACCATCATAACATCTTTGTTTATGAAGTTTTAGATAAGTTTAGCTATTAGTTACAGTATTTTTTTTAATTGTCAGATACATAAACTTGAATAAAATAATTCACTTCGAAGGTTACGCGCGTACTACACATTGAAATAAAACACTAATAACGGATACTATCTTTCAATAAAACCGCGTTAGTACACATTAAATGGGTTTTAGTTCAGTGAAAAAAAAAAATTTAGTAAATTTTTTTTAACCTATTGACTTCTTCGTGTCACTTTATTGTGATAAACCAGTAATAAACTTATTGACAAAGTTATTTAAATCAGAATGATTACAATATATGAAAGTAGTAAATTACTGGTATACTATACGACAATAATTAATGACAGAATAAACATTAGATTCGAAAAGGAAAAACAAAAGAGTGTGTGTGTGTATACATACGTGCATAATATACGCATAATAATATTATGTTACAGAAATATTATCTAGCCGTGATGGAACTATTAACATTATATTACCTACATGTAATTAAATGTGATGTTTGCTCATTAGCTCTATTTATTTAATTAAATCATGGCGCATGTAAGAATTTGAATCTTTGTTTATTACTGAAACCACTTTGTTTTGATCGAAAAACGCTTTTGTTACGTTCATTCACACAAAATGGCGGATTTTGTTTTTTTACCTACTCTCTTTTCCAAAGTTGCGTGTCATTCACTTTTAAACTACTAAAGAAACACTTCTCACGAACATCTCTTGAAATTTAGCATGTGCAAAAGTAATACGTATTCTTACATAGTAGAGTCCAATTCAGAATGGAGTTTATTCACCAAAAAACGCAAATTCAGCGCTTTCATTCGTAATGGTTACTCTTTAATAAATGATCAGATCACATGTTAATGTTTTATTAAAAGCACTTTCACTTGTTAACAATAGTTAAGCGTAACGAGATGGTATGTAGTAATACATAATCTGCGTTAATACATTGCGTTGTTTTGTTAAACAAACAAAAAATATAGTTGGCTTATTATTATTATTGTATCTTGATTGAAACGCTTAATTAATTAATAGGCATTTATTCAAGAGCAGACCAACACGTTAATATAACAGTTCAGTAGAGAGAGAGGGAGACAGAAGATCAGTGCCTCTCAATTAGGGATACCACAATTATTACATACTAACCACCTTACTAATAAAGATTGTATAGCAGGTGTATAGTTACACAGTGTTTTGTCCCTTTCTTTTTAATGTCAAACTCAAATAGTCTGACAGAGAGACATCATTGTGTAGATATACATCTGCTATACAATCTTTATTAGTAAGGGGTTAAAGAAGTACTTTAGAAAATATACATAGGTAATTAATGTCAAAAATCTTTAAAATAGATATTATAGACTATTATTTATTCTGTGATTATTGTGATTACACACTAGGTTTAAGAAGTAAGCGTATTAAAATAATGATAATACCAGATAAATTGTTAAAGAAAACACTTTCTCATTTGCTAAACCAATTGGTTTTAGAAGCGTATACGTTGGTTAAACATTTATGCCTTTACTAATAAAGATTTGTATAGCAGATGTATAGCTACACAATGTTTTGTCCCTTTCTTTTTAGTTAAACACTAAATATTTCGCCAGAAGTAACCATTGTGTAAGTATACATCTGCTATACATACAATCTTTATTAGTAAGGGGGTTAATTTATATGATAAACACTTATTATTTATAGGAAAAAGCTGTTTGAAAGTATCTACTAGAATAATGTTTCTTAATTTAACCTGTTTGCAAGACCTGTTGTAATTATATAACTATAATAAATTACGTATAACTAGATATTGTTGAACTCAACATAAACACAACACTCATAATAATCATTTAGTTTAGAATATACTTGTAACATAATATTATGATTAGTTAAATTTTGCACATCTTAAACACCTTGACAAAAGCGTATTTGAGTATGTATTGAAAGGCAAATGAAAGAGTTTATTATTAAAAATAATTACTAAGTATAACATAAGAATATTTAAAAAAAAAAAAACTTTTGTTCCGCGTATAGTCGCGTGCGCCGCGCGGTATGTTCACCGGGCACTCGCGCGCCGCCATCGGCGGAAAGTGAAAGTTATAATTTCAGACATGAACGTCACCGATTACGCGCCAATCTAGTCAGGTTCACTTTTTTAAACATTAACTGTTGATTTGAAACTAGTTTTGAAGGTGAGCATCCTCCTTTAGAATTCGATAAACTGAAGTTTTTTGTGTGTATAAGCATTTAAATAAATAAATAAATATTTGACAACATCACATACATTGCTCTGATTCCAAAGTAAGCAGCTAAAGCAAAAGCACTTGTGTTATGGAAATCAGAAATAACGGTGGTATCACAAACACCCAGACCTGAGCCAATATAGAATAGTTCGTTTTCTAAATTGACCCAACCGGGGATCGAACCCGGGACCTCAGTGATGGCGACACCTTGAATACTGGTGTTCAAAGCCACTGGACCACGGAGGTCGTCTTATTTATTTGTCTGATTTGTTTGTATATTATTACTAAGTCTGGTGCCTTGCTTTCTAAATATACGTTAAATTTATAAAATATTTTCCACTATTGCTTTCGTAATTTAATTATGTTAAAATGTTTTCAATACAAACAATATCCAAGTTTAAAATTGTATTTTACCAGTTTCAAATCGTAAATTTTCAGCAAAGACACTTCAGTAATTGTATGGCTTAATCTCAAAAGAAAATGGCCGGCAATATTATTTAATATTTACAATTTACTTTTGATGTAATCTGTGCCAGATTTAAAAGGTTCTTGTTGCCGCCCCAGGCAAGGCCCTGCAAAAGCCTTCAAGAAATCCTTACATTGAACAAGAAACTCTTAAGGTGAAAATCTTGCACCTTTCTTGTATTTACGACAGGATACAATAAAGATACGTACCTATTTATTGTTAATTTATCTTTAGTTTAATTAAAAAAAAAAAACTATGCAAAACTAGTTACAAAAAATAGCTCTCAATTTGGAAGTAAACCACATTGTTTAAAAAAGTTTAATTTTTTATTTTAAATCTAAAATAATAAATTTTAAATTTCAAATGATAAATTTTAAATTTAATTCATTTATTTGGCCACGGATCTTAGAAAAACATTAGTAAGGGAATTACGCCGATTTTTTTGTAACTTTGAATAATTAACTATTTTGAATAATTTGATAAGGCTATTATTATTTAAACGGCTAATTAATCAAATTTATACACAACATTTCTATTAATTTAACTTTTCTGCGAGCATGTCTATTGTCTATCGCTGAAACAGAGATTTTATTTATTATTTTCTAAATTTTGTTAAATAGATCTCTTCTGATTATAGTAATTTAAGCACGTTTAAAAACTTATAAAAACGCAGATTGTGTATTTAACAAATTGTTGAAAACAATAGATGCCATTTGGCGTACAGTAATTTATACCATGTGCGAATATCTAAAAATAGAGTGTTTGTAGAGGTGCCGAACCGAGGGCGTCGACCCCGGCAGCATCACTATTATGAGCAACTATTTTCGCCGCGCTATCGCCCATCACCGAACTTGGACCTCAGACTCGCGCTCGCTGCGTGACTATTGAGAAATATTTTTTTTTATCTTTAAATAAAAAGTGAACGCGACCTCTTTAATTCAATTTCATTTGTGAAGAATATAGAAGCTGTGTTATAGGAGTATGAATAAAATCAACTAAAGATAAACAACGATAATCATAAACACTGAAGATAGCGCGATTCGTAAAATTAACAAAACGATTGAGTGATTCATTCTTATCATAGTTTTTTTTTTAAATTTCCACAGAAACATCGAGTTGTTGTCTTACTTACATTAATTGCGTATTATTATACACAGGCCTTTGAAACTTAGTACCACAGTTTTAAAATTGTAATAACTTTTAAAATACACAAGATATATATTCGAAATAAAAACGACATTTTTTTTTTATAACAACGACACAGTCGGTGGTCTTCTTGAAAAAAAAAACCTTTTTTATTTCAAAACTCTAACTTCGTTTAAGAGAAATTGCAATTTAAAAAGGGTGGTACATGTTTTGGAGGACAGTGTAGTTCAATTTGGTAGGTAAGAATAATGTTATTGTTTTAATAATAATACAAAATATTAAGTAAATCCTTCTAAGACGGAAAGCAAGCACGTAACGTTAAAAATAAACAGCCCACCGCCTACTCGTTGAACGAAATAAAACAAATTTGTTTGGATAGTCCTAATACTAACGTATCGTTGCCAAGGTTCGCGAATTTTTCTCTAAGGCGAGTCTCCTTGACACACATCGAGAGCCGAAACGCGCGAAAAACGCGCCGGCCCACAGATAACGAACGTTGAATCATTGGCTGATAATAAACGATGCTCAAGCCTTGTGTGCGCATCCAAATTTCAAGGCGAAGATTGGCTGTCTGTTTGTCAATATACGCATACTTTAACTAAAATTAAGAAAAAAATCAGCAACTTAAATCAAGGTTCGTTGCGGTACTTACTGCATATCTAACTCAAATACGTCGATTTTTCCTTCCAACAATGACACATTATTTACTAGCAAATAAATATTAAACTGGACGCAATTCTTGTTCAAAATATCTTCACAAATCTAGGTTACGCTTGATTGTAACCTTGATTTATAACCCATAAAAGTTAAAGAACTTTTTTTTTCATAAAAAGACAGACACTGCAGACTGCTTCACCCCTGTCGTTTTCAAAGTAATTTTAAATCATTCTGTGCTTCGGCATTTCAATCTTTGCAGTATCTATACATATCTTCAACTGATAAGTTTTGAAAGGTTATTGGCAAACAAAGGCCAAACCAGAAGTAGTCAAAATGATCATTTCATCACGGCAATTTAACTGCAGCGTAAAATATGTCAAATATTAAAGAGTTACAAAAAGCGTCGCGTAGGCCGATCGGCCTTGTCGCCGCCGGCCCAATTATTCCGATTCCGCGATGACCGCACAGACGATTTATTGTATTCGCATTTAGATATTAAAACGGGAGTAATAAGGCCAACTTGTCAAACGACCACGAGAAATATTCGACATTGATATTTGCAAATTTTTTTACTAGTATTCTTAGAGGTAAAAACCTACGCTATGGCTCTATTTAATTACTCGTATTTATATAAAATAAATAAATTCCTGATATTTCGCATTGGTAAATCACATTTTTTTAACTAACATAAAATTTAACAAAATGGAAACTGCTAATGACTTGGAAAATTTCATATTTTTCTGTCTTTACTCGTTTTAAAATTAGCGGAAGTATGATAATTTAGATAAGTATTTTAATCAATTAAACGAACAAATTGTTTTGTTAGATTATAAGTCATCGGAAGTTATCGGAAACTCTCTGTTTTCTGAATAACAAAATATTGTCTAATGTGACACACTTTTTGCCAGGCACGTGTATCGAAAGCAATATCAGTTTATCTAAATGCTAGTTAGATAATAGCACATATTAAAGATATTATAAACCGTAAGATTGTTCATGGCTAAACTTTATTAACTAGAAATTAATACAGGTGTACAATCTGAAAAAAAAAAAAAAATCCTTCAGTATTAGATACCCGTGTCTAGTTGTCTGGTGGGGAGGGCGTCGCGTCGTGTCGTGCGCCTGATAAAGACAAAGTATGTATTTATCAATATATATAAAATTCAAAGTCCAGACTGACCGCGACTTCGTCGACGAAGTCGCGGGCGGAAGCTAGTTTATTTATATTCAAACCAACTGTGTAAGAAAATTATAATTTTAGCAATCATTTTAAGAACTCAACTAAACAGTTTCTTCATTTAAAACTTATTTTAGATTCTATCTAAAGTATCATAATAAAAGTATCTATTCAATCTAATGAATGAAATGAATGAATGAAAAATTCTTTATTTAAATAAACTTAGATATTAAGTGCTTTTGAATCATCTAAATTTTCCTACCACAAAAGAAGGTTTCTATTAAAAATAGGTTTTCTTACTGCCAACTCTAATTAAAATGATAATTATTGTTCGCGGTAATTTAGAATAAGTGAGAAATTACATATAAGCTTATCTTGACTGATTGTAGCGTAAGTGAATATATTAGTTTTTAAAATATCTACAATTTTGTACATTTGATAAAGCATGATACAGCTGTTTCAAACATAACTGTATATTATCTATCTGATACGAAGTTACAGTCATGATACAATATTCTATTCACTAACTTTTTAAACGTGAAACAATGTTTTCTATTCAAAACTTTAATATAAGCCTAAGACAAAAAGTCTTTTTAAAGAGCAGAAACAATTGCCTAGGTATAAATCATTCTTTAAAAAGTGTAAAATGTTTTTAACCCTTTTACATCTTGTAAGCTTTTGTTAAAATGCTGTGTAATTGTTGTTTATGTGCAATGTGCAACGGGTTGACAGTAAAGTACGGGCCCTATTATTTTACGTTTTTATGGCATTTTTATGGGCGACATAAAATAGGTCGTAATTCTAATATTTAGATGTTACGACGAACATGGGATACGATGTAACAGTTTTTACTTGCGAATGGTTGAAAAGAAAGTTATTTATTAGTAAAGAAAGTCTTGCTTATCATTGATTATTTTTTTATGAATATCTTTTTACCATATTTTTTTGTTCTGCAATAATTGCATACACGTCTTTGTCACAGGCGACCATGCTTTTACTTCTGGGCAAAAACTGTAAATCAGTGCTTTGCTTTAATTAAAGTAAAGGAATCACTGAGTTTTTAGCTTTTTCCGTCGATGCTGCACACAGTTTAGTTTATTATTCTTTTTTCTTTTGTCATTTATCACCTGTGAACTGTATGTGATGGAAATAAACAATTTATCTATCTATTGTGAAAATATGTCTGTTTTTGTTTCCAAATTAATTTATTTTTGGTAAGGAAAAAACATTTTCGATTGGTTATATTTTGAAATCTGAACTATTTCAGAACTTAAAAGATTCGGTAATGAATCAATTATAGTGTGTTAATAATATGTTTGTAAATAATGTGTTTCAATTCATCAACGCCCGAGCGGCTGCATGCGACCGGATAACAATGGTATATCTATTGTTTCTCATTTTTCGGGCGTTGAAGGGTTAAAGCTGTGGAAAAATACAAATGCGTTTTCAAAGCTTTTTCAGTTTCTACGAATTTTCCTCTTCGTCAATATCCTAATGTTTGCCAAAGCGTTACATAATAAATGGCATAATTTATGTGTTTAACCCTGACATTGTTCAAAAGTGCGTAAAAAAATAGCACGAGCTAGTCACGAATAAAATGGCAAATGTTTGCAGGCGTCCATCTAGGCGCCCGCGAACGTCGGCAACCTTCGGCAATTTTCGGCTGTGCCCGATCCTCTTAGCCAGTATAACGAGAGCTTCCTGCGCTGTTTTGTGGTAACAACGCTAACTGCCGAGCGGGCTAGGTTGAAACATTCTCAGGGGTCTGGTAAGGGTGGTCGGGCACATCCTCGCCTGGTGAGGCAACCTTGGCCTACTTTGATAATGTCCTATCCTCCCTGTTCATCATTCAGCTGTAGCGATAGTAAGGAGCGGTTATTGCCTGAACATAAAAAGTATTATCTAAAATTCTAAAGAGTTCCTATTTGATAAGGATAAAATGCTATCATGTGCGGTGACGTTCTAGCTCGGCTAGCCAGAGAGTTAGTTATTCTAGGAGTTTTATTTAGGTACTATTATATTTTCCGATCTTTCAGTCTATAGCCTCTTTATCAAAAGTTGGCTGTCAAAAGTAATCCGAAGTGACAATTCAAATACAAAATTGCCAATAATGAAATTTTGATTATTTAACTGTTCTTTTGTTTCTAAACCACGCGAGTTTTTTTTAGCCAGGCTAACGAACAGCAATTATTTTTTATTTATAAGAGAAAGAAAATTAAGGTTTGTCAAAATTTTGGCGCGCAATATTAACAGCGCGTCTCGCTCACGCGCATTTTCGGAGCTCAGCACTGCAGCCATTCGTCACCGTATGGAGAGCCTATTCACGTATTAATTGAGTGGCTAATGAAACATTCGGGCATCCATGACCTACATACGAGTACGACAACGTGGTTGTTATCGTTTAACAGATGGAATCGAGCCATTGAGATGAGTGAGAATGAAGTGTCATTAGTACCTAGTTAAGGAAATAAACAGATGGTTTTGTGTGTAAACCATCAGCCATTTTTAATGTCCCCACTGCTGGGGCACAGGCGTTCCTTATGGGTGGATAAGAAGGATGGGCCATAACCCACCACGCGGGCCTAATGCGGATTGGTGGGTGTTAACGACTGCAAATACAGCCAGAACCAACGGCTTAACGTGCCTTCCGAAGCACGGAGGAGCTCGAGATAGTAAATTTTTTGGTCACCCATCCCATTACCGACCCTTGCGAAAGTTGCTTAACCTCCGGAATCGCTGGGCCTAATGATCATCATCGAGTTTTATGTGTACCTACCACTATTTAAAGGATGCTGCTTAAATGAATAACATAGTTATAATAGAATTAGTACGCATATACACGTTTTATTAACACTTACTGCCGTACTCAGAGACGTCAATTAAGTTTAATACTTCATTAAGTATCGTGTCGTCTTATACTATCACTATGGAAAAGAAAGAGATAGCACCAATTTCAATGAAACAATAAACTTAATTGACGTCTCTGAGTACGGCAGTTCATTTAACTATTAATAACGCCAAGCGCTTATAGTATTTGGCACACTATGCGAAACGCAATTTCGAAATACTGCGATTTCAATAGTTTGTTTCTAACACTTAAGTGTGTAATAACCGCATCAATACGAAACAAAGTATTACTTAGATACTAAGTCCAACTGGTCCGAGGCAAGTTACTAGCGTTACGTGTACAGTGGCCTCACTACTCTATACGTCGACGGAGCAACCTTGATCTCCACCTATTACTGAAAAATGCTGCATTAAAACACCTAACTTATTGTCTTGTACTAACGCCCCCTACAAACAATTACATACCTTAAAGTTCGCAGAATAGAGTTTATATCAGATTAATTGTACTTTGTGAGGACCTTGGCGGTTGGCCTTGTCTCTATCTGGCGCCCGCTCTTTCCGCCTTCGCCGAATCAATTCGAATTTCGAACTTTATTTTTAATTTATTGAGTTGCCACGTATTTTTTTTTTATTAACTAAGTAACTATTTATTTTTAATTACGGCTGAGTAACAGTTTATATTGTTTTGTTTGTACACTTTGTTATAATTATTATTGTAGTATTTTCTTTCTACCTATGGTTTTATTTTATTTTAAAATGCATTATCAAATATAACACATGACATAATTTTTACTCATTTAGTAGATGTTATTGGCGTTTAACAAAGTGACATTGAGAACAAGTAAGTACGTCGAGATCCTAAAAAAGCAATGACCCATTTACGATAACTCCGATATATGTACAAACTAAAAGCGGGCGATACGCCGAAAATTCGTGTATGAAAACGGCTCAGACGCAGGCACACACGCCCGCCGCGTAATCGCTCGAAGTGTGTCATGATCAGTAGGTTAAGTTTAAATAAATTGACTCGAGGGCCGCGCGGGCAGGTAGCTGATCGAAGGTTTCAAGTCTCATACATCTCCGCATGCATGAAGTAATCTAAAATTTTATTAACCTTTAACGCTATTGTAGTATGGTGATCGAGGGTGTGAATTCTGCTGGCGTGGTGCGTGCCGTGACCTTGCGGCTGCTTGCGTGGCGAGGCCGCACTCCACACTGCAATATTGGCAGAATAATTTGCGAGTACACATCAGGCAACATTTTAATGACTAACAAGAATGAAATCGGTGAAAACCGCGCGAAAACGTAAATATTCTCGTTTCAATGCGTTTATGCGTAGCTTGAGTTGGCAAAACGCGAAAGAAAAATACACCGAAAATAAAAGTCCTTGTATATTGTACTGTCAATGTATTTTTAGAATATGTATTTTTATTTTTTGTTGAAAGTCCGCGGTTCAATCAGAGCTTAGCCTTGAAAACATGTAATAATCTTGTTATTTATGTTTAATGTTTTATTTTGGCTGTAAAAATAATAGCTATGCAAATAATAAATGGGTAGCAACTCGCATTATAATAATGGGTAACTAAATTAGTAGGTAAGTACCTACCGATACGCCTGCGTCATGCGTAAAATGACGCGATTGTTACAAAAATTGTGCGTAATAAAACAACCATCGAGTAGGTATTGTCACACAATAGCTTCCATCATGTACAATTATCTATTGACCTATATTTTTTTGCAAACGCATAAAGATTGTTTGACAAATTCTATGCTTGAAACTAACAGCTGGTTAGTTAACTTCAAGTTAAGAACCTATTGTAATAGTAACATAATACTTGACTTATGAGAGCCTAAATGAACAGCAAATAATAATAAAGTTCTAATTTGAATTAAAAAAGATTTTCTAGATAAATTCAACTGAAACTGATTAATAATTGGCAGATAATTTAAAAAAAACTGGTACATTCTTAAATCAAACCAAAAGAAGGTGATATCCGTAACCTGAAAAAAATCGCGAAATGTTAACAATATGATGAAATGTTTTATACTTTTAGTATCCGGTAATTAGAAGGAAAAAAATATACATATAAGTAAATGTAATACTTAGTTAATTTAATTAAAAGTGTTGAAGTTTGAAGTCCACACTTTTCGCCGCGTAAGGCATAACATGAAAATTTAGGGCATTCGTACACGAGGTTGCAAAATGATTACGCTTACTTGCGTTTTGTATCTCTCAGACAATAAGTATGTTTGCATTTCACAACTACTCACTGATGACATAATATTTTGGAACAGTGGTGAACACTTTTTAGTTCTTTCAACTGACACCGAGTCACTTATTTTAAAAACATAATAATTCCACCAGATAAACAAAGTAAATAAGTAAATAAATTATTAAACAATTTCACACAGCGCCATCTAGCCCCAAACTAATCAAAGGTTGTATAAGAGAGAAAATAAACTTCTAGATTTTTTACATAAAATAAAATTTCATAAGTATTGAAGCGCTTTTAATTAGTTTGATTAAGTTGCTTACATAAACAGTATTTTATTTTTCTATTTTTATAATACTAAAACAAATGCTAAACTAATATGATAATAAAAAAATATTTTAATCTGTTCTTATCTCAAAAACATAGCAGTTCTAGTAGTGAAATGAGGCGTTAACAAATAAAAAATAATCTATCGAATAGTTTCTTGAAAGTTATTGGTAGTGAAAGAAAAGTATTTTAGAAATATCATAGTTTTCAAAACAAGGGTTTGAAATGGCTTGTCCTGATTTTTAAGAATCACTTTGTTTGACAATAAGGAACCCTTCTAAGGCTAAAGCTGATTAAGAAGGGTGAAAAGGGTCGTCTTACTCTAATCAAAATCGAGGAAGAAAATACTTCGACATTTTAAGACTGACGTTTATTGCTGAAAGCTTTGTTATATCTTTTGGTCTTTTCTGGAAGTTATTAAATTAAATTGGAAAATATCAAATGATGTTATTATTCTTGCATAGAGAATTCTAGTGTTTTTATTTTTGGCAATATTTAATCAACAGCTAGTGTAGTCAACTCAAGAAACTTATCTGTTGTAATACGTTATCGCCAATCAATACTATATGTCTGTTGTCAGGTAAGTATAGACATGAATTTTATATTCATACCAGCTGCCCACCCCGTCTTCGCACGGGTGGAGCTATCTGTTAGTTAAATTGCGATTTAAAATGACGAAAAGAAAAAAAACTACTTCTTTCCGTACATTTTTTTTAAATGATCTGTGATACATACAAACCTTGTCCTGATAATAACAAACACAGCCTAAAAATAATTATCTAATTTGGTGCAGTTGTTCTGAATTTATGCGCTTACATACATTTCGCTTAATATGTATTTATACATAGTTTCTAGTGTGATACAATATGAATATAAATTCATGGGTATTTCTTGGGTATGGATGATCGAAGCTGGATGAAGTAAAATCAGCCCAGTGTCTGTTTTATGTTGTCAAACACTTGTCCACTATGATTTTGAACTTTGCGAATGCAAGTACCTAGCTAGGTAATAATGCATCTTGCGTCGCTCCATTATAATAATAAATATAAGAAATATTTGACAACATCACATACATTGCTCCGATTCCAAAGTAAGTAGCTAAAGCACTTGTGTTGTGGAAATCGGAGACAACAGTGGTATCATAAACACCCAGACCTGAGCCAATATAGAAAAGTTCGTTTTTCTAAATTGACCCAACCGGGGATCGAACCCGGAACCTCAGAGATGGCGACACCTTGAAAACCGGTGTACAAACCACTCGACCACGGAGGTCATCCTCCTTATAAAAGCTGCATGTGCACCATAAATTGTACGTAAGTATTTTATTGTGCATGGAAACAAGGCAACAAAAACAGATTGTTTATTATAGACAAATACTTAGTAGGTGTCAGTGTCACTAGTGTCTAGCTCTACAAGCGTTGTTGTCGTAGGGTTTCAGAATATAAAGGCCATCTGGTTTCGGATATGTTCCAGTTGTCAGGTAGAGGTATGAAGCTGACAGATAAATTCATACTGTTCCATTTTTAAATTAAACCAGAAGACAATTGTTGTCCAGAATCTAGGAAACAGGGGCCCTATTTTTGAAAGGCGGCGAACGCGATCTTTACTACTCATATTCATTCGACAGCATGGCTGTCCAATGAAAATGAGCAGTAGTTGTCAGTGCAGTACAGTGACACAAACTTATCTAACCCGATGGCCAAGACTAGAACTATGTGTTATTACTTGTTGTTATCTAGGTTACGTCGTCTACTACATCGACTTTTTCGCAAGAATTGTCTAGATATGATTTTAAAGTTCTTGGTTTTTCGAGTGCGTGTTGTCAATTGTGAAAATAAACCGCATGCGATAAAAATGATTAGTAAAAAGCCTTTCAAAAATGGGGCCACATGCCCTAGCTATTATGTTGTCTGGGGTAATGCTGTAATTTTAGCGATAGCACTTGCACTAAGTGTAAGTTTGAGCTATATGTAATATATGTATCTATCTACTTTGTTACACAATCGGTTTATTTCGGCCCGGCTAGTCGCGTCTGCGCATGATGCCAATATGTCATACATAAGACTTTCTTAGGCACACACACATATCACGTGCATTGTGCACACGTGCTCATAATGAGACAATACACACTCATTAGTAATTGGTATTAATTAATAAATATTAAAATTAGACATTTTATTATGGTTGTAGTATTTTTTATTTGATAATACATATGCCACTACGATTGATTAAGTAGTATGTAATAAAAAAATGCAAGAAAAACTTTGATTAAATAGACAAAATAAAGATGAACAAATATTAACGATTGTTTTATGAAATTCTGTGGTAATTAACTGTTTTCTGATCAAATAAATTCAAAAGTAAAATAGAGTCAGTACAACATTCAAATATGTTTTGAAAACTAAAACATAAAACCATCGCACTGTGCTAATGTGACAGTTTTAGTATGAATATTAACTATGTGATGATTTCTGGTTATTTTTTTAAAGAAAATATGAAAAATTTCCTCAGCGACGCACGCGTACGGAATCCGGTAGTGACACAGCGATAGACAGAGACGGGGAAACCCACTGTTGGTACACCAGAGCGAGACAGACGAAGCAAGGTTACAATCATGGCCGAGTGCTCGTAGTGTAGTGCTTGTTAGTTTATTACTTGTAATCTGTAAGAGGTGTTTTTATTAATAGCGTTTCAGCGATTATAGAACAAGATAAAAGGTGGAACAAAATATCTAAAAAGTTTTGTGTTTCTGGATTATCTGAATCGATTTCATCCCAAGGCTCAAATCTCAACAGCAAGATTTTCCATTAAAACATACTTACAACAACAATTTACTACTTAGAAAAAGCCTTATCAAAAAAAAAATAGCTTAGCGGTGAGATTTTTTGCCGTTCACATTACATTAATTAACATATCCTGTTTATTTAAACTTAAATAAAGTCAATATATTATTCAATCATGTGATATCATAAACAGATTAGATCTATTGAAGTAAAATTAGCAGCAAACATTATAGTAATGTTTGTAAGTACAACGATTTGTACTCGCACTAAAATAACAACGTCACACTGAGTCACTTACTAATATTCCAGTACAGCATCGCAAGTTCATACCTACAATGCGATTAATTTGACAATATTCAACAAATGTGCCTTCAGCGCTAATCTGTGGCAATCTATGCGAACATAGCATTGTACTTCAAATTATGCTTAACAAAACAAAAGTGTGTAAGTGACTCGGTAGCTCAGCGGTCAGAGCATTGGACCGAATATCCAAAGGCCGCGGTTTCGATTCCCGTTCGAGAACATGATCTGGTGCGAGTCGTATTTTTTCTAGTATATTATTTAGTAAAACAAAAGGTTTAAGACATCTGCTCTTTTTTGTTTCTATTCTAGTAACTCATACCCCATTCCAATTTTAAAATGCTTTTTTTAAAGTATGTAAAATTCGTCGTTGCAACAAAAACTAAAAAGTCCGGTAATGTCCCAACACTCTAAATAAGGCAGTAATCGCAATCCCCGCACTAGTGAGGCCGCGCGGCTGACATAGACCCAGATATTGTGACATTGGCACTACATTCATAAACTGAGGTCACTCGTTCCGAGTTTAAAAATAAGTGCGCCAACTCTACTATTGCTATTTGCGTTTCGTTATGTGCAGATAACAAAATTATGCATATTTGGAATAAAAAAATGTTGGTTGTTTTCAGTAAAAATTAACGTATTTAATTGGGGGCTTTAGGATGTAAATAAGTTTTTTAAAAGGTTAGTTACTTAATGATGAATTCAAAAAATGAAATAAAACATTTAACAGTTGATATTTCTGCATAGAAAAACTTAGAAAAGTTCAAGGAAAAGTTCTAGTGAAACGTATTCAATACTTAGAACAGATTTTTATCGTATAGAAAGCTAACGTTGATTCACAGCATATTAAAATCAAAACAATTTAAAGCCCCGGTGAAAATGGTCAATAAAATCAATGGACATTCAGTATGCAGACTGTGGCGTCTGCAGTAAGGTCTTGATTACGTATGCAGCGGTCACTTTATCTATGAAATACTAATGTCAAGCGTCATACGCTGCATCTGTCAAATGCTATCGCTCGCGTGACCTCCCGAGCCTGATAGCGGGGTGCTTTGAGCTCAATTCCGTCGCATGCGCATTGCGACGCCTGCGACACGTACTAGACAAGAAATTGGAACACACCAGGAGGGTTATTATTTGTATACTTATATCTATACTAAAATCTGTATTTTCTTTCGTGTTTTATTTTTGGAAAACAATCCTCATCAAACTTCTGAAATATTTTTTTATTGAACGTAATAGATTACAAGAGGATAATGTAGCTTTTGAAATAGGATATTATTTATTTTCTGAAATTTCCTGCAACATCCAAACTTACAAAGTTTCATCATCATCAGCCAGTACCTTCCCTTATCTCTTCATAAAAAATGTGTAGAAGACATCTATCTACTCTACTATCAGAAACTGTGCACCTTTTAAAAACGAAAAATACTTCTACTGAATACCTCGTTGGGCAAAGAATAAAACATATTTGCACGTCTTTCGACATAGGAATTGGTGCCATTTTGGCAAGAGATTCACTGCAAGCAGTGAGATTGCTAGAGTTCTAGAGTAAGAGAATGGGGTAAGAGTTGGCAACGCGCCACAGAAGCCTATGCGAAGGTTGCATAGACCGACACAGTATAACATAATTTCATATAAAAGGAAACGACGAAGATTTAGCAGTTCATAGTTTTAATGACTTGCATTTTTCATACAAAATTCTACGGAATTTGTGACGTCACAAGTCTCCTTTCATATAATATATTGTTTGTGATATATTGAAAATCAATTCTCATATATAACAATTAAACGCTTATGCTTAAAATATATCAATGATTTTATTTCTCAAAATTAGACTTAAAGAAACTTCCTTATTCTGCGAATGCTCGAAAACTAATGGCGTTTTGATAACATTCAACGTTTTTGTTGGTAGATAACCATATAAAAATAAAGATTTCCTTCATGAGTTTTGTAAAACAGTAAAACAGTATCTTTTAACCAAAACAAGTTAGTTTAGTTTTTAGTTTTTCCTCAGAGTACTTACATATAGTGACTCGGTAGCTCAGCGGTCAGAGCATTGGACGGGACATCCAAAGGTCGCGGGTTCGATTCCCGCCCGAGAACATGATCTGGTGCGAGTTGTATTTTTTCTAGTATATTATTTCGTATTACTCATATATACTTTCTATAATATAAGAAATAGAAAAAAAAGATTAGCAATGCAATGAGGAAATACTAAGATAGATACACTTTCGCTTACTATGAAATTGTTAAAAGAACTGATAAATAAGATGCTGACAAAAATATGAAAGTGATAAACAAAATATTTAAGATCAAAACGAGCTGATTTATTCATCGTTTTGATTACCGTAACAGCTTTCTACGCAGCGGTCGGAGGTCGTCGAAATTACGAAGAGATTTCGTAACAAATAATAAGTTATTAAGATTAAATAAGTTTTTTTCTTGTTTGCATTTAGAGTGGAACATAATTAATGTATTTTTAAGTGAAAATTTATTGGACAGTAGAATTCGAAAATAAGACAGCGTATTTTTTTAATATTTCATATTGGGGATATAAAGCGTTTCTGAATACCTAATTATATAATAATAGGTGAGGGCACCGACCAAACATCTGTCGACTTTCATGACAGAAAATTTTTGGCCGAAGGGTGTTTTGTTCTGACGGTTTCGCGTTCGGATACCGGACACTGCTTTGCACAACACGTCGCCGTCATCAATACGTGAAAATAGTTTAATATAAAATGTGTATGTGTATGTGTACCAAAATACAAAGTAAATATTATTATGCAAGATAATGAAGTAGAAAATATTAAAATCAAAACTGTCACGAGAAAAATAATAATTGATGATGAAACTTTTTACAAACTCGTGTCGTAGCCAAAAAGTCCACGCTACGTCGTAGTGCGTCGTAGCAGCTACGGAACGGCCTTGGGCGGGCACACGCTACGAGCGTTTGTGTGCAAGAACAACCCCGAGGACGTTTATGCCAACCTAAAGCCTGCTGTACTATCTTGTTATGGTGTTTTGGAATTATGACAAGTATTTTTAAATTTAAGAATTTAGCAGTCATAATGCTTTTTATTTTTTATTTATATATTCAGTGGCGAGTCGAATTTTTTTTTATTTAGTGTTGTATAAAAATAGCATTGCGAATGCTAAAATCTTTTATAAATTATATAGATAATTCAATTAAATGTCGAGGTAATTCCTCACATTCATGAAATAATGCTGGCTTGCAACGTATGAGTGGGATATACTAGAAAAGTTTTGAATATGACACTAGTGACTCGGTAGCTCAGCGGTCAGAGGATTGGACCGGTCTTCCAAAAGTCGCGGGTTCGATTTCCGCCTGAGACAATTCTGGTGGCGAGTCGATTTTTTTCTAGTATATTATTTAGTAGTATGACAAGTAATTATGTTTTACAGCAACAAGTTCTTAGGTTTAAAATTTATTTTGACAAAATATCAAAGTTTTCTATAATTTAAAAATACCTAATGGGCAGTTTATAGCTCGTAAGGAACATTCTTGGAACAGGGGGCGAAGCAGCACGTGTACAGTGGCTACAGTACTACGGGATCGAACAGAGATAATGTTGTACAAGACAAAAAATATTTTTTGTCTTTTATAATCATAATGCTTTTTATCAGACTTCAAAAACAAGGAGTTTATTAATTCGTCGCGTATAAATTCTATATTCGAGTACTTCTTCAATATTATCACAGTATATATATACATTAGTTTATACTAGTATTTTTACTACCATTTTCATCATCTGATTACGGTTGCTGACAATTATCGACTGAAATCGATTGAAACCATTTGAAATTAATGAAATTTAACAGTTTCAGGTGCTAACAAAGTGCTAACAGATTACTTTGTTAGCAACTGAAACTGAAAAATTTCATAAATTTCAAATTATTTCAAACGGTTTCAATCGATTTCAATCGAGAATTATTAACAACAGAGTTACGTAATCAGGGGGTTCGTCTTAACAATCTCTTTCTTCTTTTCTGTGTGGTAACTGAGGTGACTTGGCGGGCTCTCATGCCGTGGCCGGGTCACGGGCATCCGTCGTAGGGAAATTATTAACGGGCCGCAATTCATAGTAAGTTTCGAAAGCCCTAATTTCTTGATTTTTTATCAATCTTCACGAACAGACAATCATAAATTATTTTAACCTCTTTCCATTCACTCGCTCTGTGCGTTGCTTGGCTACCACGGCCGCATACCCCTCAGGAGGTGATTTTCCCGGTTCTGTACACGTACCCTATTGGAAAGTACACGTATTGATGCTGTGGTTTAACACACAATATAGTGGGCTTGAGATTCTGAAATATATATATATATAAAGTTTATAAAAAAAATGTCTGTTTTATGTAGCAGATAACAGTTATTATGTCCTTATGTTTCTGGTTTAGTTCTATACAACATGTTACAAGAATCCCCTAATGCCGAATATGGTATATAGGGACCATCAAACTGAACAACTTTTACTATGGGACCAACTCTGAAATCGCGAAAAATAAATCAGCTGTTTCATACAAAAATTAAAATCGTAAATATCAAAATGTATATGTAGCTATATCATAATCGCGTTTCGGTGGTCATGCTAAGGGGGCTGGACATACGAAAATAAATGAAAACATTGATGATACTATGTAGATCATAGGAGTATTTTGAAACTATCAAATAATTCCTAGGACAAAAAAAAATACTTTCAAAGTAACTGAAAATCGAAAATAGATTGCAATGAAAACAGTGTCTGAAAAATATTTCGTGTGACTAAACTATTGGATATTTTAATTGTTTTTTTGTCGCATTGTCGTCTCCAGGTTGTATATAACACACCTTTTTCACCTGTTTTTTTATCACCCGACTAAACGTCTTCTACCTAAGAAAATCGGAAATCGAAGAATTTTCAGTTAAAATGGTAACTGCGTGGCAGTTTGTTCGCTACTCCCACGCCTACCCCGTGAGGGTGGGGTCGTGTATCAATGGAGGGGGGTACTACGCGAGTGACGCGGGGCACGGGCGAAAGCGGGTAGGGTCATCGGAGGTCGTTGCTGAAGCGTATCTACTGTAGGATTTTCAAGGACAATTTTTGCAGTTCACCATTTGAGGTCACTTGTTTCATGTATTCTGATGACCGTAAATTAATATACAGTTACTAGCTCTTTACATAGTAAAATTTCAATCAATTAATATTGTTAATTTGAATAGCTTGAATTGTCAATAGACTGTTTATAGCGATCTCTTTTATAGCATGTGCGTTACTTATACTCTTACTATTAATTGACCTGCAGTGCAACTGCAATCGCTAAATATTTGATAGTATTTCAACTAGATCAAATTGAACGATCAAACTGCCTGTCGGTTGTTTATCTCTATAATGGCAGGTTGAGGCATAACAATGCAAGTTTTAATTGACTTAGAAAAGGAGGGGGCTCTAAATTCGATTGTATATATTTTTACCGATGTTCGCGCATAACTTTCGCATTTATAGACCGATTTTGATAATGGTTTCAGTTTTATTTCAAGATAGTTCCCTTTTTTCTTAGAATCGTCTCAGTAGTTTTCAGCTAATCCTAAAAATACTGACATTTTTTAGATTAGAATTGCATGAGTTTTGTTATTGTTATTAAATAACGCTCGCGCTTTTGACTTGCGGCGTCACTTTACTTTCCCGGGCCGGAGTACTTTCGCTAGCTACATTAAGATTCGTAAGTGCGCAAAAATTGAGTAATTCAATATTTCACTTGCATATTGCCGCCTGTGGGCGAAGGGAAAGAAGGGAAAGGACCCATAAGAAATATACTCTTTTAATAAACGTACATAGGATGACCAGCAATATATGATTATAAATCCCGCTTTTCCAGAGTGATAACTATTCTTTGCAAATTCCACAAAATATATTAACGATTGTTATGGCACAAAAAAAAAATACAATGGAGTTCACATTTACCGTTTCTGAGTATGAGATACACAAAAAAGTCCTCCTTGAAACATTATCTAAACAATTCTGCTATAAAGGGTGTGCATTAAGTTTAATACTTAGTTTTTATGGAGAACGCCAAACCCTAAAAAGCTCCATGAAAGTTTTTACATAGTCACGATTTACCTTGAAGCGCAATGTCCTATAAATAAGCGCAGTTCCTTGACATGAAAGGTTAAAGATTTTTGTTGCTAACGTAAACAAACTATACAATATGTACTATAGTATAAACACCCCTTCAGAAGCTAAGTACATCGTCCTTCATTTTTAACATAGTCACGATTACCTTGAAAGCCTTAATGTCCTAAAGTGCGATGCCTCGGTATGAAAGGTTACATTTTTGCTAACGTAAACTAACTACTTATACATAATATACTTTACAAATCCTTTCCGCGATCGATACATTGTTCGTCACGATTGAAATTCTTAATATCATAAAGCGTAGTGTCTTTTTGCTAACTTAAACGAACTATCATTACTATTATTGTTATATATAAAACCCAAAAGTTCCTCAAAAGTTACACGAACGTATCTAAAATTATATTATATTAATAAAAATAAAAAAATACCAAACCAAATAATAATTAATGCGATTTACAATTGTGAATAACATCACAGAAAGAGTTAATTATGCTCAAATTGCAAATCATTTTGGTGTTACGTTTGTATGGGAAGCTCACTGTTCGCCGGACTCTATGTCCTAAAGCGTGGTGCCTCGGCAAGACAGGTTATCGTATAATACTTATAACTATGGAAAATCTGTAATTAGCCTTAGTAAATTAAACATACCCTTTCCGTCCCTCATGTTTTCTTTTTTCGAGTTTTTCCCAGTGGTCAGATTGATAGTCAGACTAGCGATTACCTTGAAAGCCTTAATGTCCTAAAGCGCAGTGCTTCGGCATGAAAGGTTAAAGATTTTTGTTGGCAAGGTAAACAAACGCGCGTGGCGGGGCAACTCATGAAACATGCATGGCGACGGCCGGCCGTATCGACTAAACAACTCATAGCGATCGTTCATAAACATATACATAAAATATTCACTTGTTTCTATGGATTTTATTAGTAATTGCTGAAATTTACGCATTTGTGAAAGAACAAAAAGTTTCAAGTGCTCATGGACTGACACATCATCTCCAAAAACATAAAAAAATTAACAAATAACGATAAGATCATTTAAATAAGTCATAAATCTACTCACTATTAGGTTGACATTATACTTAATTTTTACTATACTTAGTTATTATCGAGCTGACATAGAATTGATTTTGACTCTTGTGAAAATAAAATGTGAGTTTTAATTTTTTATTCTGTAATGAAATGACATTCCTGCTATACTTACTAATTTATTAATTTTATCTTCTATCTTCTGCAATTTGTGTAACCTTGTGTAACCTATGTGAAACTACAAGTACCTACTATGACATCAGACATATGTACCATATTTGTAGCCAATAAATATTATGATTATGATTGACTATTTTTTGTTCACTTTAATATACTTCATCAGTACCTACTTACAAAGCAGGTATATAACTTAGCAACAAGACAATGGTATATCTACTTACAAACAGAACTGCTAGCTGTGTTAAAGGCTTAGTCAGATTGGTAGTAGCATTTACGGGCTCGAGGTAAAGAGCTTATTAGACCTTCCTGAATAAAGGATCCGATATTCGGAGTCCGATTTAGCATCCGTTGAGGACGAGAAATTCAGTTGCTAATGCTCCTGATTACACGTTCACTGATTAAGAGATCCTATAAGAGACGGACGTACGCTATAGAAAGAGAGACAACTTCTAGGTGAATATAACCGTAGCCGTTGGAGCTGTAGCGGTGAGCGATCTGAATTGCGCTTTATTGTGTCGGAGCGAGAGTAGCTATTTATTTAAATGACAACTTTAATGAAATGAGACCATTTCATCCTGAATACGGATGCTAAATCGAATCCTACCTTCCTGAATGCAATTAAACTTCTCTGAATTTAGAAGCGACTGAATATCGGATCCTTAATTCAGGAAGGTCTAATAAGCTCTTAAATAATAATAATAAAACTGAAATTTGTATTGTAACTGAAAGGTTTAGTGTCATAACTCGAGTTTTAATACTAAGGGATGATCTCATTCAAATTGTCTTACTTTCATATAAGAATAAAGATAAACAGTTATTTTTCTCATGTATTTATTTATTGTTATTTAGGAAATTTCTTAATAATTATAAAATAAGATGTCGCTTAAATGCCTTCTGCAACAGTTGCGTTAATTCAATAATGCTATAATTTTTGAAGTTTGCGTCATTTTCGCAAGAAAAAATTGCATTAACAATCAACATCATGTTACCACGGAGAGTTTATACTGACTGTGATGTTACTTTTTCTGCACTTTTCCATTGTCTCTGGGCTTCAAATCTAAGTTATCTGCAACTCATATGGATCTAAGTTTCTCAAATCTTTGAGATTATTTATATATCGGTGGCAGAAAAAAGCGTCAGCATTCGTTTAAACAGTGTCTAAATTAATCATAGCTTAAAAATCTTTTGTAGTAAGTACTTATCACCGCGTCTGTTTTGCGGCATCAGTCTGAATAAACCTTTAAGCGGAGGTGCGTCGCGGATCGATATAGGGGTGGGCGGTAGTGTAGGCTCCTTCGGCGGTAAATCAACAAAAATATCCGATTCACGTGGCTCCAGATAGTTCGCAACAATCAAGAAGTTTCATTTGTGTTCCGAATTGTAAACATTGGAGTATCGAGCTTGTTTAATGTGGTTTTGTAGCAACAAATTGTAAGGCAATTTAGAATAATGATTTTAAACTACTTAGTTTGTAGAAGGAACTCTTGGATCACATGGTTGTCTAAACCATCTGTCAAGACTTTTTTTCTCAAAACGCCTGAAAATTAAGATCTACTTTCTGATACTTTGGTGGAAGCTTAGCACAGTGACTTACATCTGTATGGAGCTTTCTTGAGCTTGCGGCTGGCAGGTATTGCCACATAGTTGTTTCAGGTCTAATGTCCGCTTCCCCCAAGTGTCAATAAAGATTTTTTTTAATAACGATGTAACTGAGTAAAGAGTATTAATTCAGATAATTAAATTGGATGTTTTATGTTCTTCGTGTTAGTATATGATTAATGTAATGTTATTAGTAAAACATCTTTCCTTATAAGAAAATTGAAAAAAAAATGAAAAATATATCGATCGATTCCCGTCCGAGAACATGATCTGGTGCGAGTCCTATTTTTTCTAGTATATTATTTAGTATTATACTAGGTGTTACAAAAGTACCCCTAATGCCGAATATGGTAGATAGGGACCATCAAACTGAACAACTTTTACTATGGGACCAACTCTGAAATCGCGAAAGAAAATCAGCTGTTTCATACAAAAATTAATTACGAAAATATCAAAATGTATAAAACAGCTGATTTTTTTTTCAAAGTTGGTCCCATAGTAAAAGTTGTTCAGTTTGATGGTCCTTATATACCATATTCGGCATTAGGGGTACTTTTGTAACACCTTGTATACAAATAGCATTGTGAATGCTTAAATCTCAAAATTTAAAAATATAAAACGCTTCATATTTAACTAATCAGATTAAGTATATTTTAATTACTATTCGTTGTCTATTTTAAAATATTTTTAATGATGTCTCTTTGCTAATATTTAGATACATACTGCAATGCATATAGATTTGCAATCTATAGTTATAATAAAACTGTAACAGGTCCAATTCTGTATATAGAAGATAATTGGACTTATTTTTTGAGGGCACTCTATAATCAATACTGAAGTTAAAACTGTATTTTTTTATTTTTGTCTGTCTGTATGTATTTCTGTCTGTCTGTCTGTCTGTCTGTATCACAAATGCGCATGACTCTGAAACTGCTAAATGAATTCAAATTAAACTTGGCGTGGTTTGAGTTCATAATACGAGGTAGTACAAGAGATACATTTTATCTTGAAATTCAGCACAGTTCCCTTGGGATGAAACTCAAAACTGGTACCTACTTAGTTGTAATTCATAAACGCGTAGTCCGATTTCATTCATTGTTTTTTTGCTAAAAAGGAGCTACTTTAGAGATTGTTTCGTAAATATTTAAAGGTCATCAGTTTTGTAGAAATTATTATTTATAAAAAAACGTTAATTTCGAAATACATTAAAAAGTAGCTCAAATTGTATGTTGTTTAAAAACTAATCTAATAGATGTCGCCACAAGGTTTTCAAAAGCAGTATGCGCTGATTTATTATATCTATTCGGAATTAGATGGCGCTTCTAACTTGAGTTATTTTATACACTTCTAAGACTTTCGCGCGTACAGTTCATTAGAAATAAAACACTTTTTACGGATTACAGCGCGAAAATTATTAATTCAGGTGTTGTTTTAGAAATATTCAGTTTGTATTTGTTGGTATTTAAAAATCCCGACGTTTCGACACCTTTCCAGGGCCCGTCCTCCCGTGACCACGGCCTAAATAATTCTAAAACAACTTCTGAATTAATAATATACGCGCTGTAATCCGTAAAGTGTTTTATTTCTAATTGAGTTATTTTATTTAATTTTTGTATTTTCGTTTTAAATATGCATTATTTGAGACGCTACACCCTAACCTTACCAGCCTAGGGGAGCCGGTACGAGATATCCTAATAATGCTACATATTGAAGTATATTACGTTAATTTAAATTTACCTACGCAGCAGATCGGTGGCAGATGGTAGTAAGTGATGGATGTGACTCCAAATAAATTATTCAAGAAAACCTTTTATTTTTTATGTAGTTAAGAGATGATACATGACATTTATGAAAGATTATTAAAGTTCTAAATTAATTATAAGTTAGACAACGTCTTCTACTGGAAAATATACACTTTAGTCAAGAAAACGTCCTTTCCCCTTCTACCGACGTAAGTAAAAAATTATTCAATGATGATTAGATTCATGTCTATGAATGTCTATCGTAGACTTAATTCACCTGGGCTAATTCTTCATATCATACAATGATTTTCTTAGCTATGTGTTATCGAGTAGTAGACAGCGATTTCTCAACCAGTTGAAATTTATTTTACCTAGCCATTGAATGGAAACTTTGTTAATTATTGTAATGGAAAATGACGTCACTTTAAATGCCGACCTCATTTTTCAAATTTTGACGACTCTGTATTAAATATACAGGGAGAAAAAAGCAGCCCTTGACGAGTTTCTTGCCGGTTCTTCTCGTTACAAGGTCTCCCGCTTAGGGTTTGCGAACCGATGGCGTAGCTTCTTTGACATTCACAAGTGCTTGTAACAGCCTAGTCTGAATAAATGAGTTTTGAATTTAGAATTTAGAATTTTATCCGGTAAAGCAGTATTTCCCAATCAATGGTACGCATTTTTTATTTATAATTCCTGCAATAAAGGGCACGCGAGTTTGAGGTCTTTCTTGGAGGGGTATGTAGAAAAAACTATTGGGGAACCACTGCGACAAAGTATTTGAAGCTTAAAATATTTGAAGCTTCTGAGCTTAAAAAATAATAAATACCTATTTCAAGACAGTCAACACCTCTTCTAAAGATCTTCTAAAGATCACTGCCCCTGAAAATATTAAAATTTAAGTTGTCAGGACCAGTTAAGAGGAACAGTGTTTCATTTCACTATTCAAATTTAAATAACTTCGTCTGTGTGGACGTTATTTTATTCTTCTGGGTAAAATAGTATTTTTCAGATAAAAGGAAAAACTATCTCTGGAAATACTATGTCTGTCTGACAACGTGTAAGCAACATTTCTTGATGATCGGTCGAGCAGATAAGACGTGAATCGTAACAACAAACAACTATACAAACTCAATTTCGCATTTATAATATTAGCTAGGATATTTACGGCAAGGAATTAGTTCTAAAAGGATGTAATTGCTTTTGTACTAAAACTAAAAAAAAAAAAACAGACATAGAACCTCCTCCTTTTTTTGAAATCGGTTAAAAATATAAATTAATGAAACATCCCAGACGTACTGGTGCTGTGACTGCTGCGACCAGCTACACCCATGGAAACAAAACTAATTCGAGCGCGTATAAACTTTCACTCTCGCTTGAACAATTAGCTGAATACGCGACGAGGCTGCCTGGACGCGAGTCATAAGCGGCAGCAAAAGACGGTACCACAGAAAAAACAAAAATATTCTGTGAAGACACCATCCATACTACGGCGGTACATTCAGCTTCGGATTAAACTGTCAATTTTAAACTTCCTATTTACATTATAAGTGTGAATATTTTTAGTTGTTTAGATATTTGGATGCTTATTACTCAATCTGACAAATACGGCTGAATGTAGGTACTTATGTGGATATGTTTTAGCGCAGATGTTCCCGTGGGGAAATCGCGTGCGGAATCTATTATGCAATAATTGGAACGACATGCGTATGATCATAATTTTTTAAACTATTTCTGGGGCCAAACGTATATGGCGAGTGAGTATACGCTATACTGAAAATATGAATCAAGTTGTTATGACTTCGTTTGTAGGATGTAGGCACTTGTGATTCTGTGAATATGATTTCACAGACTCTATCATCAATTACCTATTATCGCAAGTGGGAGTGAATGTAATTTTAATATCTCTAGTTTCAACATTTATACCTATTGATTAATACCAGCTATACTTCAACATAGGTATATACATATAGCTTAATACGAGCTATTTGTATCTGTCTGTACTTATATTAAGATTAGTAAAACTTCTAGAACGCAATCTCCTCGGGAAAGCCAAAAGTCAAGGCAATTCCTCGCTCATCGCGCATGACTTGTGTGACTTCTAGATAAAGATCAGCCTATTCGCTTAATGGATGAAATCTCATTGTGCTAAGGTGGCGAGCACCCTGTAATCGCTGGCACCGTGCGCCGGCGCAGCCTGGCAACATTTACAGAATGGCAATCACAAGATCTAGTATGGCAACACACCTGCGCGCGCAGAAAGGGCTTCTGATTGCTTATGCATACTGTCAGCCAAGATTCTGAGCGGTTTAAATGAAAAATTGGCATCGAGATTATGTAGTTTCTAAAGATCTATTTATTTTGAGTCTCAACATTACTTATAGCTAGCAATGTACACACATTGTCACTCATATACCTAATTGAGTTAACATTTACTTTAACATTCTAGTGTATATTGCAATATTTAAAGCTTTGAATATTGTCGTAAGTAAGTAAGGAGTTTAAGGTTGTTTATTGAAATTTATTTTTAAAGTTTATTTCTAGCGTACTTATATTTATCAAACGTGTCATAATTTCTCTGATTTAACATTATGCATAAATAACAAAATATAAATATTTCATGCCACGATGATGCCTATCTTTCAAGATTATATTATTATTATAAATTACATTACAACTTTAAGTACTTAGTAGTTGTATCAATCTTCATAAGATATCTCTTACACAAACACTATACTTGAATAGATAATGCCGTAAGAAGAATAAATTACTTTTATACATACGTAGCCAACCATGTTACATCATAAATAACAATAAACCCATTTGTTACTAATTAGGTAGATCGTAACAAGTGCACGCAACAGGGAGCGATTAATTATTTTTATGTCCGCATAAAAAATACCATGACGGGGGCGGAAACCCAATGAAAACACCGGGAAACCGGCGGCAAAGCGACAGCCAGCGCCAAACAATAAACCATTTATAGGCGTCATAAAGGTGGGAACATAAAAATCATCGATTCATTTAGCCCGGTTTTACACCAGCGCTGATTTCCTGGTGCGCTTACTTTCGCGCACCCTGCGCCCGGCGGGCTTTTCACGGCTTTCCTCAGAAAACTATAGCGGTCCCGCTCGCAGCTACTGCCCCGTCTTGCTCGCACACGAAGGTCGACGACCGGGGCAACGAGCGCGCGAAAGTACTTTCACTGCGCCGGCGCATGCGAGTCTGCAACGCTGGCTCGCACTTACGCGCGGGTTTGCGTTTAGTTTGTACGAGTATTCACACGTGTGCGCCGAGATAACGCCAGTGCATTGGAGAGATGCCTGTGAGGGCCCGAGCCGATGCCCAGCGAACGAATCCGCAACAGTTTAGATGTTAACTACTCGTAATTCATCTAGGAATGCGACTCGGCTCTGCATTCTAAGCTTGGCTCACTCAAGTGTTTCTAGCTTACTTTTACGACTTCGCTAAGTTTATGCACCCAACAAAAGGGCGAAACAAAATCAAACTGGAAAGAAAGTGAATAACATTGGAATATTAATGTCTTTTGTAATAGCTCCTTTTTTGTCGGTTAGGTAAAAAGTTGCAAATGGCGTATAATGCAGTGTCGTGCCGTGTATTAGTCGTGCTAGGAAGCGCGGGTGAAAGCCGGCTTTTCGGTCACGAGTGCACGCGCAGCCATACTGCACACTAATCCATAGGGTTACTTGCCCAACTAATTCATTATTAACCCTCGAATTTAATAAAAATATGAAGTATTTTCGATAGAAAATTATTAATCATCAAAATAAATAGGTAAACATTATGCTGCATATCTACTTATGTGGCTAAGTGAATCCAGGCTGCGTTAAAACAATAAAAATTCCCTACCGAGATTGGATAAGTAAATTGTGTTTGTTTTAATCTTAGAATAATAACAACCTAGAACGATAGTTCACTTCGTTTATTATTACACTATGTTCAGTTCACACTACAAAGCGCAGTGTCAAAAGTGAGGCAAATAAAAATGAGCCAAAAACTAAGCCAAAATGGCTCCTTTTTTAGATTTTATCCTTCATACGTTACCTGATCGTAGGTACCATAAGAACAAAAAGTTTCAATCTTACCTTTAGGGGATTAGTTACTATTTTATTGAAATTGAGTTACGATTAAAAGGTATCGTATAAAGCATTTAAATCTGAAAACTGAGCTATTTTGGCTGGTTTTTTTTGCCAAGTACTCGGCTTCTATGTGTTATTATTTTAAGATTTTAATAAATAAAAGAATTTTATCTTGTACGAGAATGATTAAATTTTTTGGATGTAAGAGTTAATATTTGGTGACCCTAAGCCTTGAGTGTGGCCGCCCGGCTACTTTGTGCCGATTGGCCGCGAAATTCATGATCTGATTACTTACACTTTTCGCCGCAGTTAGAAAGGAAACGTCCAGATTGACTCAGTGTGGTTTGCCAAGGAAATTAACTTCGAGATAAATGAACTGTAATAAACTTTGCAATACGCTTAGATACATTTCCATCATTACGCATGTTATTAAACAGTTAAGCAGTTTAAGTTTCTGTATACACACAGTGAAACTTATTATCTAAAAAAATCTCTTATAAAGCGACAATTCATAAAAACTAGATAAGTAGATTAACAAATTGTTTTTACATTTTAAACATCGTCCTTATGAGTTTGCACAATTTGCACGAAGTCACGCTGTTAATTTTCAGTGGCTAAAGCACAATTAAGTAAATTACATAATGATTCAGGTAAAGAAAGATAATAACTATTGTTTGAATCCACGAGAATTACATTCAGTCGTTATTATAACACTTTCACAATATTTTTATGCAATCTAATACTTAAATAGGTAGTGGAAAAACTACAAAAGATAAAACTAGAAGGATATAAAGAATGAACTAATTACTTTTACAAGATTTTTATAGAGTTAAATTAACAACCACTCAAGAATTATTATGTAAGTGCATATAATAATAACAAAAACCTCTTTGTGACAATTGACAACGTAAACGGTGATTAGGAAACGTCTAGCCACAGTCCAGTAGACGAAAAAGCATTCACAGCGTAATTCGAATTCCGGAGTCCAGTGGATAAAACATGAATACCATAAGTCCACCCGGGACGCGGCACGTGGCCTGCGAGCTGCATCTATTTGCAGTAAATGGGTCAAGCCGCGCCCAACTTAGCTGCAAGAACGAATACAAAAAGAGTAAAGCGAAATGCGCCCGCGCACACCGCCCGCCTGCGCCGGTTATCTCGGGTTTAGCCGCTTTAATCTGTGGTTACATTTAAACATTGTTAGTTAGGTTTCGCGCCTTTTTTGTATAATTCCTTTTGAGAATTATTGTTATGCTGCCTTTTCAATTTGCCTTCATGAAACTAAGTAGAGTCGAATCTCAAGTTGTTTTGATTTAGATAGAGAGTACAGTAACCCGTCTAATACCCATTCAAAGTTAAGTCATACAGCTCTTATGCAAATAGTTTTAAGTTCAAATGATCAAGGCTGTCACTGTAAAAGAATAGTGGGCGACATTGGTGCGAACATACATACATAATTTAAACAACATATTGTATGTGACATGGCGGAAGTGTTGCCTTGTCGACCAGTTAGCCTTATAAACAACCAATGTCATACTTGTATGAGACTTTATATGAGCGTGGTGCACGATTTTGATCTCGCTGAAATGGATATGGAGTCTGTCGACATTGACGCTTGTTATTAAAATCGGTAATACTGGAGACACACATGGTATCGTCTTAACGTTTTCCATTATATTGATGAGTCATCTTGTTACGTTGCTTATAATTATAATTTTTTATATTATGATATTATTTTTTCTTCATAAACTTTCGAAATTAACATTATAATTGGCACAATACGGGACACATTAAAAAAGTTTTCTGATATCGTTCGCCCTAGCAAACAAAAGTTCCAAAGGACGGGATTTGTAATAGCTGATAAGAGCGTACTTATTTTTAGTTTTGTTTTATAATAATAAACAAACTAGATAATTTCTCAGATCCCAAACTCGTTGCGTTTTGTTTGGGTCTACCCTTCCCTACTAACCCATCGAGATAATCCGTGGAGCAGTTAACTCGCGTCGTAACCGCTCGCAGTGGAGGCGGCCGGCCGTGCAGTCAGCGCTCGCGCCGGTGCATCGCCCGCATTGCGCAACCGATATAAATACGGCAGACGAACTTGCGGTGAAAGTTCGCCGAGCCTATGATGCACATTGTAATTTCTAATGCGTGTCACAAATAGACCGATTTTAAATTGTACCTCATAATAAGTAAAAGATCGAGGTTTTTTTGGGAGTCTGGAGTCTGGTCCTTGCTACAGCAGTTAATCGTGATTGCCTGTTCTTATTGGATATAGACAACAAAAGTAGGCGACGATGTTCTGTATTATATAAATTATCTTACAAAACTATAATGTAGATATCAGCATCTAACATTCATAAATCAAATGCAAACAAATGACGCATTCATTAAAACTGAAACTTTTTTATTGATTATAATAAGATACGGTTGCCAATTGGCAAAGCCGTCGACTAGACTCTACATAGTAAAATTTAAAGTTTCAGTATCGATCTGCGTGATTTTTGGAATGGTAGATAATTCAAAAATCAGGCGTGGATTTTTAAATTCCCGTTGCAGTACTTGAGTTTTAATTCAAAAATGGAACTGAATTTGTATGAAATTATCTGACAGGTATGTTATGTTCCACCTAGTTACATTGTAGTTACATTAATGTAACTAGATGCCAATTTTTATTCCAAGTACCTAGTTAACGTATCCCATCCACCCAATAGCTATAGCCAAAATATTAGTTACTTTATTTGTTGTAACAAACATTTAGGTACTTACCTAAATGGAATAAAGGTTTATTAGAGAAAAGGTTATTGGGCTTTTGTTTTGATAAAATAATAAAATATACTTAGATATAAGTCTTCATGTGGCTTGATTAGGTACCCTCTGATAAGTAAAGTACCAAGTACCAGTACGAACAACTATTGAGAAAAAAAAACGCGCATATGGTACTCGACAGAGTAATTATCTATGGAAAATGTCATTTCGCTTTTCGGCGGTAGATGGTTCTGTACAAATTTCCCGCACAAAATTACTCTATCGAATGTTTTACGCGCGTTTTTTTTTCGATAGCTGTTCATGCTACGGGTACGTTAAACATAACGAAATTCGAGACTCCTCAAGAATATAGAAAACCGGCCAAGTGTGTAACGGGCCATGTGCAGTATAGGGTTCCGTAGCAACCTCATACCAAACCATATAAACTTATATTTACTCCCTGTTTTACACTACTTAAGACTAAACTAAGTATATAAGAATAAAATTTGTGCATACGAAAACTTTTTCGAGTATCCAATTATTCGTCAACTTGTGAAGTCTACCTAGTAGTGATAGTTTTCTTTTTAAATTCGTTATGTACTACTGTCCTGAATTTTTTCACGTGTCCAAAAGTAACCGTTTACCTGGTAGACTTATTGACTTGACACTCAACTCTAACAAAATTTTGCAATACAAAGCTTAATATTTTGCAAACAGATCCCTGAATCGAAAAGCAGTCATCACAAACTTACAACATTTTTAAAAGACCTATCTAACGACACACTCATTATGAGATTGAGGAGAAAAAAATAATTTCACCCTCCTTTACATGTAGGGGAGGTACACAAAAAAATATTTTTCAAGATTTTATTCTACTTTTTTGTCGTTATGCCAAATTACAGCTTTCTAGTACTAAGGGCATCTAAGCTAAGCCGCGGACGGACGGAGGGACAGACGGAAATGGCGAAAATAAAGGTTCCTTGTTGGCTTGACTACGGAGCCCTAAAAACGCAGAGAAAGAAGGATGACACATTTGCAAAAACGAGTATGTCTTAAAATACCTTTTATTATTAAAAATGTAGTAGTACCACGGGTAAAAAATTATTTCCCGTGGAACTACTGGATCGATTGGTAGTACGACAGGATATTTTTCACCCGTGGTACCACTGGTAGTACCACAGGCAACAAAGGTAAAAAAAGATGAAGGTATGACATTGACATAAGTTTTCCTTATCGTAAGATTTTTAAAATGTCAAAATACATGTTGCGATAGCTAAGTTCGCTATCGTTTTTACAAAATGTGACTTTGTCTAGAAGGGCGGGTGAACAGTTAATGATCTTGTTTAAAATTATATATCCGTCGCCGAGTGACCGTTTCTGAAAAATAACTATGATTATGTAAAGTTCACGGTTTTTGCGTTTTCTTGTTCCGTTTGTGAACATCTCAAGTTCATCTCGGTTGTTGTCGCTAAGGTTAAATTAATACTTTTGTGTATTTAAATGGATCTTGTAGTGTTGAGAATGCACGGAGTCAAGGTCAAGAATTAAGGACAAATTACTTGAAAAGTGTAGAAATTGGTGAACTGAAGCAGATACTTCAGTTCAGTCAGGCTCAGTCAAGCTGAAGATGGTTGTTTCCTTGCTGCAATATTAATAAAAATATTTTGTTCCACCTAGGGTCATTCGTCCCAAATATTTATTGATTTATCTTCTATTTCGACTGATTCCCTCGACTTAAGAATCGTAAGGATTTTCAAACTTATGTATTATTTTCATAAAGTAGAATTTTAGTATAAAAAATCAATATAATTAAATATTTTTCTTTATTGGAGTTGTGTTTCCTCGTTTCGTGGAAGCATTACCTGAGCCCAGCGCCCCAACACGGAAGCGTGTACTACGCATTGTTCGCAACAATTGTTTTCCCATTTTCGCGCGGGTTCCCGCGGGCGTCGCTCCCGCGGCCGCGTGGTGACCGCCGCCGACCGTGCGTCGACCTCGCGCGCCCGCCCGCCCGCTACTGCTTTCACACCATCATCATTCGAATTTGGAATCAAACAATTTTTCTAGATTGTGGCGAAGACAAAATATCTATTCAACCAGAACTTTCTCCTGAAAGCACTAAGCATGCTCGAGAATGGAGTGAATGGAGTCATCTCTTTGCAATTTAGTCATGGATTTCGAGCATTGACAAAAGTTGTTTGTGCGTCGATTTTCAAGGTATTGTGAATAGTTTTGAATAATTAATACATGGTCTAATTTTAGAGCGTCGTCCATCATCCTCGGCGACACGGTCATGACCATGGCAGGTCTATGTGTTGGGCAGATGCGGCGCGTGGGCGCTCACGGTGACTAATTCTACGTTACACAGCTAACGTATTGTTTGCTTACACAATATATCATTAACTTGGTTAACTCCTTGCTGTCTATAATAATTGGCAAGTAAAAGATTGGCTAAGAAATCACCTTTCTTCTTCACTTCAAATTTTTTCGGGCAGTTTTGAAAAATAAACTTGAAAGTTTATCATAACTTAGATTGTAGTGAAAACAAGTTTTATTTACGAACAATAACTTTCCAATCTAATCTAGATCGCGACGAGGCGATTCGCGACGTGTAGAGTACAACGCTCCACGGGGTGCACGTGGTACGAATTCGGTTGTTTATCTGAACATTTTGCCATGTGGTGTGTGCATCACTATTTCGGCGGGCGGGTTGTCGCCCCCTGGCGGCCAGCCAGTGCCCACGCAGGGTGCCGGTTGCTAATGCACTCTGACATTCGGGAAAACGCGAGAAATGTGTCAGACGTCGGTCACGTGTCAGCTTTAAGGATCATTCACACAGCTCCGTCACGTCAGTCAAATTTCAATAGAAGGTTAGACACCGGCAAGCCAAAACTTGTATTGAAACTGACCGTTGACGTGACTATCATTCACATAGCTCAGTAGCTATGTGAATGATCCTTTAATGTCGATGCTGGCATTAAAAACATCAGCCGATTTTTATTATTAAAATGTTCATGGCTAGCAGTGAAGTTGTACCTTCACAATCCCAATATTTTTGTACAAAAATAGTATAGATAATTCATGGTTGCGTTGCACTGCACCATTAAGACCGCGAAAAAATCCTCTTTTCTTTAATACTGTTTTGAATACATTTAGGTATTGTCATATTTATGCTGTCCAACGCATTTTTTGTGGTTAAATAAAACGCACAAATTAATAAAAAACTATAATTTAATGAAAATCCAAAGTAATAAGTTGCAACGAGAGAGACAATACGATACAGGATCTCTCGATCATTGTTTCGTTTCGGCAGTTCTCATGGCCGGATGAAATTTAAAAAGCCTGTAAACGCACCGCTCCCAAACAACCATTGTGTCGATTTATTTTAATTTTTCCAGATGACAATACTGAGAATGTGGCGGTCGTGCGACGAATTCAATATGGTATTACAATTTAATTGCTTCTCAAAAATAATGATCGTAAAAATTTGCGGATGCAATATAGTGGTTACATGAAGTTTATAAGGCATGAAATCTTTAAATTTTGCAAATTAGTTTATACTTACATAATTCTCAGGGCCGGTTTCACAATGTAAAAGTAAGTTCTGAGTAGCTTACTTGACAGATGTTTTGACAGTTGTGATATGAAAATATGTAAAAGTAAATTCTGAGTAGCTTACTTGACAGATGTTTTGACAGTTGTGATATGAAAATATGTAAAAGTAAGTTCCGAGTAGCTTACTTGACAGACGATTTGACAGTTGTGATATGAAAATATGTAAAAGTAAATTCTGAGTAGCTTACTTGACAGATGTTTTGACAGTTGTGATATGAAAATATGTAAAAGTAAATTCTGAGTAGCTTACTTGACAGACGATTTGACAGTTGTGATATGAAAATATGTAAAAGTAAATTCTGAGTAGCTTACTTGACAGACGATTTGACAGTTGTGATATGAAAATATGTAAAAGTAAGTTCTGAGTAGCTTACTTGACAGATGATTTGACAGTTGTGATATGAAAATATGTAAAAGTAAGTTCCGAGTAGCTTACTTGACAGACGATTTGACAGTTGTGATATGAAAATATGTAAAAGTAAATTCTGAGTAGCTTACTTGACAGATGTTTTGACAGTTGTGATATGAAAATATGTAAAAGTAAGTTCTGAGTAGCTTACTTGACAGATGATTTGTCAGTTGTGATATGAAAATATCTGTGAAGTAAGCTACTCAGAACTTACTTTTACATTGTGAAACAGACCCTTAATATAAATTTCGCTAAGTTACAATACTCAAAGGTAAAGATTTTTAATATTAATTGTGAAATAAAACAAATCAAATTACAAATGAATGCGAAGCTTTCGTAATCTTCCAAACTAGTTCAATCCTAACCAGAGGGTCTAGACCAGGGATGGGATTTTTTTTCCTTGGCGTGCCAATATTTACTAACGAAATCTATGTCGGGCCATGTCTTTGAATGTTTTGCTTTATTTTTTTACTAAAATAAAAAAATGACATGTGTTTTCTGAAACATTAATTTATTGAAATAATTATTGAAATAAGAAAAAAAATTAACTAACGTAAGAAAATCATCTTTCAAGTTCGCTGCGAAGTACATGGTACGGCAGCGATGGTCCTTCTGGGGGCATGTTATTTAATATTTTTTTTAATAATAAACGAAGATTGCAGTTGTTTTTTTTGTTTGACGGCCGCGGGCCGGATTTCAGCCATTCGCGGGCCATAGTTTGCCTATCCCTGGCCTAGACAATTAAAGTAACATTTTGCAAATCTTCGAAATCACTTCGCATTTGAAATAGTATATGCAATTGACATAATCGATTTTTAAAACGTCAAATACATACATGTTTCGAAAGATTTGCAAATGTTACTTTGGCTAGGTTGGCAGGATACTCAAATACAATTTGATATAATACGCGCACGATGAGAATGGGATGGAACCTTTTCAAAGTAAATCGAAAATTGACCAATTCGTTAATTTTAATTTTATTAATCAACTAATTGTTTACTTGTATCTTACTTGAAGTTGCTGCAGCAAAAGTTCCCTCACCTCGGATGCGTGACACCGTGTTTTTGAAAATCCCTGTGGCTGGCCGGCGACCGCGTCTCAGTTTGTCAAGGTTCCATCCCATTCTCATCGCGCGCGGATTATAAAAGTAAATGAGAAATAAATTTGCGGCCATCTACAAACTCCGCCAGTATTTAAGCTACCTTTAATATTATAAACTCATTAAATCAAGGAACCTAGCTGTTTACCAAATATAGTGGACAAGATAAGTACGTACACTTTGATGTTAATAGCTACTTACAAATATTTAGATTAAGTCTTAAGTGCACTTTAAACTTAATTAATAAGTGTTTTACGTTAAAACGAATATAAATATTACTTACCCATGACTTTTCTTAATGTACTGTAGGTTATTAACCTATTTTGAATCACCTTTTTATGAAGTAGTTAGGTATACAATGTTGTACGAAACTGTACATGTACTATTAATCAATGTCAAAATAGATAGGTATTGCGATAAAAAACAACTTTTCACTGTCACCTTTACAAACAAAACTAACAAAATCTTAAAATTATCACTTTTTTATTATTTTATTTATATTTATTTTAATAAGAATGATTTTTTACATGATAGGAACAATATCTATATGCATACGCGTGTTTTACCATAGATAATCCATGTTATCATAGATAATATTAAAAAATTAAAACACAATACAGATTCATATGTTGCTTTAACGAAGCAGTTATGGTTTTCAGTTTCATGCAACATTTCAACAATAGACAAATGATTCAGAATTTCAGATCTGTTATTAAGATAGTCAACGTTTTTTGCAAACCAGCTGCATAAGAACTGTATTACAACCGTGCAGCAAGGCTGCAGTCAGTGTGCAGTCGGTAAAAGTGCACGCCGACGGCAAGCGGACTGCCAGCAGATTGCGTAGCTGCCACGCAGTTGGATTGCAGTTCTTTCGACTGCAGCCTAGCTGGATCCAAACTGCAATTTAGCAGCTGGCGTGCAGTTCTAATGCCGTATTTATAAACCGCTCTCAACGTTCAGAGCTATTTTGAGATAATACTTGATATGCTCTTCTTATAGGAACAGCATCTCGGGTATGATCTCAAGATAGCTCGCAACGTTGAGAGCGGTTTATAAATTATAAATACAGACCTAAGAGTACAGTAAGGGTTGTTATACACGATTCTCACATTC
The DNA here is from genome assembly GCA_963556745.1 of Catoptria pinella. Lineage (NCBI taxonomy): Eukaryota > Metazoa > Arthropoda > Insecta > Lepidoptera > Crambidae > Catoptria > Catoptria pinella. The sequence goes on from OY750760.1 coordinate 15,433,002, forward strand.
ACATGGCATCACCTCTCGACAACGTTGACTATGACCACGTGTTCCCCACGCACCATCAGCTGTGGTATATGCCGGGTGCACTCCCACACACCTCCCCCCAGAGGAGTCTCCGTCACTACGGGTATTGGGCATATCTTCGCGGCGGTATCTTTAGGGACGGGTGTACCTATAATACATACTTTGCTTAGCTTAAATGGGTCATTATTAAGATGGGTTCATTCGTCAGATCCATGGATTCATAAGTTAGATCCGAAGGTCCAGGCGTCAGCTCCATGATGGTTTTTTGCGTCAGATCGATGGGCGAAGATTTAATTTTAAATACTGTCTATCTATAGCCAGAAATAAAGATAGGTCTTTAAATTAAAAAAAAAAACGATCTATAATTTTCGCATGATCCCATAGATCTGTAGAAAACCCAAATATGAAGTATGAAACAAATGACAAAAATTTATAGCTAAGACCTTTTAAAACACATACAAGTTATGTGTTTTAAAAGGTCTTAGCTATCTAAAAGAATTATCACTTTAATTAAAAACAAAAATGTATAATGTGTCGAAAATACACGGCTAAATCACTCAACAAATCATAATAATTCACACGAGTAACAACATAAGTATTACATCATCGACGTAACACAGACAGTTAAATTTGATGAAAAGCGAAAAATATGGCGGGGAAAGTGGCCGCTTGAGAATGCCGTGTCACACCGCATAATGCAGACATTCTTTACATAATACCTGCTAACGGTTACACTATACATACATTAATGTAATATTAACAGACTCATTTAAATTTATAAATATTTGTATATGTTATAGATATATTAATAAAAGCAATTTGTACAAAATGCTTAGCATTTTACCACATTTGAATTAAAGTTTGAAAAATTTAAGCTTACAACTGGCAAAAAAGATCCTCTGCCATTTTGACGCTGACCCATAATGATGATAAGTAGTGCATCTTTTGACAAGCTACACAAGGACTTAGTCCTTTTATTTAAAAACTAGCAACCGCCTGCGACTTCGCCTGCGTAGAAAGTTTTTTGTTATCCCTCGGGAACTTATTTTTTTCGGGATGAAAGGTACCCTATGTCCTTCTCTGTACCCCTGACAACGTGTATGCAACATTTCATAATGATTTCAGTAGTTAGGACGTGAAGGCGAAAACAAACGGACTTTCGCATTTGTAATATTAGTAAGGATAAGGTCTGACTGACACATAGTCGAGTATATTCGTCAACCATAGGCAATGTTCTGTTTGAGGTGTTTCCTATGTCAAGTTAATCTCGGTATAAACTAGTATGCCATTTTTCTAACGGCACTAATTTATAATAGTAGCGTAAATTAGGCTGTCATATCTCTTTCTACTCATTCATAGGACTACATAGAGACTGGACGAATTCTTACCTAATCCGGGAGGCACCTTCCTCTTCTTTATGCCTTTCCTCTTCCACACCTCGAGGACGTCAGCCAGCGCCAGGTTCCACTGCTTGTCGAACGCCACTAAAGTCGCGTGAAGCACTCCTCGGATAGCTGTCGCGTGGCGGGTTATCACCTGCGACAAACAAAATATAAATATATATAATAAATAATAAATATTTGACAACATCACATACATTGTTCCGATTCCAAAGTAAGTAGCTAAAGCACTTGTGTTATGGAAATCAGAGACAACGGTGGTATCACAAACACCCAGACCTGAGCCAATATAGAAAAGTTCGTTTTCTAAATTGACCCAACCGGGGATCGAACCCGGGACCTCAGAGATGGCGACACCTTGAAAACCGGTGTACAAAATATTATGCGATTTACTGTACTGACTCGACTCTCGATTTCATGTGGTTATGCTTTTCAACAAATACTTTTGTTCCTACATTTTTTGCTGTCATAAGTAGGTACTGCGTAATAAGGACAAATTACGAGTATAAACATAAATATACGGTGAATTCTCTATACTTAGGGACAGTTAAATTAGTATGTAAGCTAAGCGACCTTCTTCCTATTAAATGTGAAAGTTTGTTTAAATATTTGGATGTTTGTTACTCAATCACGCAAAAACGGCTGAACGGATTTGGATGAAATTTGGCACGAAGTCGCGGGCGGAAGTTAGTGGAAAATAAAACAACTATGCGCCCCTAATTAGATTTCAATTTTATTTAGATCTTTTGCACACATGATTGCTACCGGCAGCTTCAAAATGATTTTATAATCTATCTGTTATTATTTACGAACCAAGTGTATAACCTAATTATTTGTTTTACATTATTAATATATTATATAGTATCCATTAACACCTTATACTTCCGCAGTCATGGTAGTGATATTTTAACAACTGTTATTAGTAAAACGTGCCTCATATTATAATAATTAATTAATTTATGTCTAAATAGCTGTTACGATTGCGTGATGACTGTTATTGACACTTTGAAATTTCTGCATACTTTGGAGAATTATCAGTACAATCTGTAAAAATAATTTAAGTTCTTAAAAATAGGGTTGGACAAGGAAAGGAAAAACCTCGCATCTAGCCCATATCGTACTGTTTAAGTTAAACCGATATTATGACAATTTACCCGTTGAGTATAAACTATTAAACTAATAAGTTTGTTTGTATTGTTACAGTGTGCGTATGTCTGGACGGTCACAGTCAAATGTGTCCATCACAGCCGCTGCTTTTTTCACCGATAGTACATTCACGAGCTTCCTGGTAAGTACTAACTCCTTTTTTATCTACATTTTATTTCATTTATTTGACACAACAACAGCATACACATTAAAACACAAAATGAAACCACCTGCCAACTTCACACCTGACCTGACGTGAACGCCAATAGTAGCAAGCGTGTACAGCATTCATGAGTAAGTTCACTGTCAACAACTTATGGACGCATTCAGTTACAATGATACCTTGATGTATGTAAGGTGCAGTCGCACTGTAGTACAATACTGAATTGCACTCCAATAAATGAATATTTGACAACATTACATACATTGTTCCGATTCCAAAGTAAGTAACTAAAGCACTTGTGTTATGGAATTCAGAGCCAACTGCGGTATCACAAACACCCAGACCTGAGCCAATATAGAAAAGTTCGTTTTCTAAATTGACTCAACCGGGGATCGAACCCGGGACCTCAGAGGTGGCTTTGTACACCTTGCAAACCGGTGTACAAAGCCACTCGACCACGGAGGTCGTCAATCCAACCAAAGTGCACACGAAACACACTTTTTTTCGGCTTGTCATACTCTAGTTCAGGGGCCCTACCGGCTATCTTTTCGAACTTTGGCGGGACTGCCGAGCTTCAGCTTAAAACAGATAAATCGAAGTAAGGAGTTTCGTATTGTACTATTCGCCGAAGTTATTTAGAAGATGTCGATGTTCGTGTGACATCATGAATTGGGGTTCGCCATTTCGGTCCGATTGGGGCTCGATTTATCTGTTTTAATTTGAAGCTCGGCAGACTTTCCGAAGTTCGATGCGTTAGCCGGTACGGCCCCAGTCTTTGTATTGCAAAAATATCATCCGAAGGGCGAAACGGCATTTTTACACAACGTCACCACAATATAACATTGCGGACACGTGTTGGCGACGACACGTGGGTGACATGCGGCACGCTTCTGAGCCTTGCCTTTGAACCCTGACAATAGTTTTTATTCCAAGGCCATACGATTCAATTTGATTAATCATCATGCACTTGCTTAATTGCTTATTTTTTTAACCCACGACGGACGAAACGGAACGGAGACGGTATATGCGTTTCGGATTAGAGGTTGTTTGTTTGTTTGTATGTATGTCTGTTACCATTTTCCTCGGAAACTACTGGGCCGATTTTCTCAAAAACTACTAAACTGATTTCGATGCGGCTTGCTGCATTCAACCCCTTATTCCTCGTCGTGCCACCAACAATTTCCCCTGGTGGCACGAACAGGAATTTCATTCCTCGTCGTGCGTATGCGTCGGCGGAATAAGGGGAGATAAGTTTGATAGCTGTCATCTGAAATGAAGATATTAACAAGACCTTTCATTTCTTCGAAGACACCATCAGTCTAGGATTAGTCACTGACCTGAAATTTTTTTTTTGTAGTTTATGGAGGTCAGTGAGGTTTAGTACTTTCGGGATATTGCTGTTTTATGTTTGACAGCAGCTGTCATCTAAACAATGATGTTTGGTTTTGGTTTAGTATCAACTACTTCCAGCTAACTAGAAAGTTTAACAGATTTTCCTCAAAATATATAAAAGCTTAGCAAAAACAGCTATTTCTGATTATTTAAGTATTTAGGACACCCGATCCTTCATTTTGTTCATATTCTTGATTGGGTGAAGCTTTTTAATGACTTTCCATGCCTTTGGACAGTTAAATAATACCACGAATGGTAATTCTTTGTAGTAATAAAAAAAATAGACAAACTAATACGAAATCCTTTCTGTTGGTTCTAGCGTGAAGCTATAAAACAAACTTTAAAGACCATTCTAAAAACTAATGGCATAAAAACTTAGTTCAAGTGAGATAATAGCGCTAGCTAGACACTTTGATTATTCTGAGACTACTACGACTACTAGGTATACTGATGTTGAAAATTTATTTTAATATCTACCTACAAAAATATAGCTAAACCTGCTAATTGAGATCACACATCACAAAAAGCAGCATGAAATCTCCAGAAGAGGTACTATATTTAGCTTGAAAAATAAGGAAAATAACCGTGCCGTGGCGCGGGACCTTGGCGCGGCACTTACGAATTGAGCCGGCGAGGTCGCACCAGCGCCTTCCGTCTGTAAACATCTCGTGGGTGAGCTGATTACTTTATGGAGACATCGACGGATGGTGAACTGCTAACTACACCAAATGATAGGGATGTTACTGAAATAGTTACAGCCTGCGCTTATGCTAGGCTACATTGAGAGATATTTCGTTTAGCTTTTAGCTCTGTAGTCTGCTAGCTAGCTGGTCCTACTTCCTAGCAGTATGTAGAGTGATGACAATTTGCTCAAGTACCTACAGTGAGCTTTATTTAAAACTTATGACAACACAAAGAATGTAAGTGTATTTAAGTAAACAGCAATAATTAAAAAAACTGAAGATATATTGTTTAAACTTCACATGCAATTTAGAAAACAACCCACAAAACTATAGCCACCCACCGATCCTTCTTAAGGATTCTGAATTTTTGACTGACAAGATTTGCGCGACGAAAATTAAGCTTTTAACCTGCACAGTCCAAATAAGGGTAAAGGTGAATAAATTATTCAGCCGCTGCTACAAAAATGGCGCAGGAGTTGCTTCCGGGTGGAAAGTTGATCGGCGCGGGCGCAAGGTCGCATCTTGAGGACACTGCTCCAGTCTGCTGAGGGCTTACGTCACCCTTTATAAAAAACGTTTACTCACATGTATGTGAAGTGGTATATAATTATACAGCGCATTCATTTTATGAACATTGTATGGAATGATGTTCTAAGACCTCATAACCTTGATTTTGTAGTAAAAATTACAGAACAAAGAAAATTTTGTTCTGTTGTAAAAATCATGTGTTTGTCCATACAATTTAACATTTTTTTCAGAAATCGATTTTTGCTGCTTTCAGGGCCAAAATAATTGTTCATTTTACTATATTTTGGGAGACAACAATAAACGCCGGAATGTTAGTTTCCGAAGTTAAAATAGAGAATAGAAAAAAAAACTTCTAAATTGTGTTATGACACAGTTAAAAAAAAACATGTCAATGACCCATCTTCTCATGTACTGTATGTTCCCCTCAAATAATGTGAACTTAAAAATTACTTGAAAAGTTTACACCATTCGAGGTTGCTACAGCCCTGAATGGTTTTCAATCGAGTCAAAGTCCAAGGTTTAACTGACCTTTCAGGGTTTTTCTGCAGATCGAGATAGCCAAGTAAGGAACTACACTTCGTCATCCAAAATATTTTTTGTTTACGTTACTATATTCGCTACGATATAGTACTTAGTTCGCGCTTAATCAAGATTATTATCGTGACTGATCGGTTACTTATTATGGAATTGCATAACATTAGTTCTTACCCTAACGATTTATATCTCAATTTAGTGATCTCATCACGAATTTAGCCGAATCCATTCCGATTACCGTTCCGTGGTAAATTATTTATAGAGATCCTTATTTAATCTTCCCGTAGTAACTTGTAAGTTTAAAACTCATTCTCTATCGTCTATCGAACGCAGCGGGTGCGAGGGCCCTCGTCTGTCAGACGCACTTGCAACAGTCCACCCGGCATCGCCGCCGTGGTCGCAAATTGCCTGCATAAATGCTCTTCCTATAGCGGGTTCCCACATTAGACTGCCCAGTCCCGTTACCTTTGATTCCTCCATACTTTTACTGAATATTTCAAGTTTTCTTCGTTACTTGATTTGTTTTGAAGTTCACTATCTTATGGCCACCGTCAGTCTTACGAAAGGAATAAGTAGCGGTAATTCATTGGTGTGTTTTTATTGGAAGAACCAAAAAGTTCATTCATATTCATATTCATATATATTTATTGCAAGTCACTCACATGTTTAACAATATGACATATTATTATATTGTAGGTACACAAAGTAAGTGACACCCTGTAAGGGCGTAGCAATGTTTTTATTAAGTTTTACACTAAGAAACATATTAAACCAAAACTATTATTATTGTTAAACTTAAATATTTTATTTTAACAATACCTATAATTTAAAATTCACATTTTAAAACTATATGTAACACTTCAGTAAAATTTATAACATTAAAAAAATATAGAGGTACACACGACGGCACCTCAGACTATACATGTTGACCTTGAGACTGCCTTTATGCCCTACGTAATAAAAGCTGTTTTCGTAGTTTAACTGTATAACCTGACGTGCTGTCGTGTGTACACTAAAAATATAGGGATTACAAAATAATTTAATAATTAATAAGAGATACAATAATCAGAAAACTAAATAAAAGCACGATAAAACTTATCATAGTGCTCCGTAGCAATTGAGTCTTTTTGAACATCAGTGATATGATCATTTCGACCACAGCAAGTCGGATGTTTACATTACCGCGAGTGCCAACTGATTACTGCGCACAACATCGACCCGAGATGAATATCTATCTAACAAATAAATAATTGTAAACACAAGATAGGTACCTATATGATGAAACATGTACATCATTTAAAAACCCGGCCAAGTGCGAGTCAGACTCGCGCACGAAGGGTTCCGTATCTATAAAAAAGGCAAAAAAAACATGTCTGTTGTATGAGAGCCCCCTTATAATTCTTTTTATATTTTTATTTAATTATTTATTTTTAAAATGAATAATAATTTAACTAAATATTTTGTGAATATTTCAAGCGTCTACCTGTTGCCGTTATCAATATCGAGCAAAAACGAGCAAAAATAACCACGTTTATTGTTATAGCTGCAACAGAAATACATCATCTGTGAAAATTTCAACTGTCTAACTATCACGGTTCATGAGATTCAGCCTGGTATACAAACAGACGGACGGACGGAGTCTTAATAATAGGGTCCCATTTTACCCTTTGGGTACGGAACCCTAAAAAACGGTAGCTCATTGATCACTCAAACTCAAAAAAGCAACAAATACTTATTATTTGTGACGTTGTTGGCCTAAGCCTTATTTCATCGACATCAATATCGGGAAATCAATTTGACAGTCTATCTTCTACCACCCGAGGTATTTTCAAACAGCGGATTTCCTTCTCAAAATCATAGGCAAAAAATGAAGCAGTGTATTCAATTAGCTAGCATCCCGTATAAATAGAAGTGTTTCGTTACGTAAGAGAGTAACTGGACCGCGCCCAGCGCCCTTCGCCTTGGCGACGCCGAGCCAATCGTCTTCGGCTATGACTTGCGATTCCCTCCATGTGTTTAGGAAGCTCGTGGGTATTTACAGAATAGTCAGTATTTATTAAGAAACAACTGCCCGCCAAGTCCGATTTAGCTTTGCTGCCAGAGCTTTTGGTGTTCTCGATAACAAAAAAAGCGTAAAGGTACTAAGTAATAGTTGTAACTATGTTGTTTGATCCAATGATATTGACTTGATCTCATCCGATAACATGTAGAGTTGCAGACAACAAACAATCAATCTATAACGTCTGGTTGTAAAATCCAACTAGAATGGAAATTAACAAAAATATAGTGCTTAAAATAGACAACCCTCATGAAGATAAATCCTTTCTACAATTTAATCCGATTTAAAAGATCTGCGAACACATCATGACAGAGAATCAGAGCTATAAATAATGCCGGAGAATTATTAGAATTATAGAAACGGGAAGCCACAAAGTGTGTTGAACAGTTGAAATAATAGAAGGAAACGATTTTAATAACGATAAGAAATTGTTATTGATTCAAGACTGTCAAGACTTGGAGTGGATTTTATCATGAACATACATCACTCTATGCTCTTTCCACTCTAATTCAAATTATTTTTGCTTAGATTTAGACACATAGTAGGTAAGTACTACCTACGTTTTATGAATAATTATGAATGCAATCCTAAGTTTCCAAACTTAATTATTATGTATCAGAAGATTCAACTCTGTTATTCAAAATGTATTACGCTGGCTGCTGCGACTGTCAATAGGAAATAATATTTCCTCGGAAATCGTTTTAGAAACTAAGGATGTTTATTTCTGTTTAAAATATATTTATGTTGCTCAAAATCTTTCAATACTTATTTTCTTTTTACACGTTTGCGATGTCGAGTGTCAACCCATTTAGCAAAAAACATCTATTACATTGTATTACAGAGAAATATCTGGCGTAACAATTACGGTGATACCTTCATAACTCAACGGAAGGAAAACGTGGCTTCAGAACGAAGGTTGCCCGCGCAACCGTGAACGGCTCGCAAGGCAAAGGATCCAGGCGTGATCGCAATACGTTATCCCTGCGAGGGCTCCTTCGATTAGGCAATGGCTCCTCTTGGCCATTTTCTGTCTCGAAGTTCAATACCTTCATTTGCTGACAAATGAAAAAAAATGAAAAAAATGAAAAATGAAAAATGTTTATTTCCATAAATTGATTATGATAACAATAAACCGAGGCTGACTTGCTCCTTTTAAGTGAGTGAACACTTGTGCCAGGAGCAGCCACTCTCCCATAACAAAATTAGGGTTGTTATGGAAACTTTACAAACTATATTAATTTACTTATTCTAAGAATGCAAAATATGCAAATGTTAAATGTTCTAAATACAAACATACCAAAAACTGTGCAACAAGAATATATACCTGAAATTATCATTTACATACCAAACTGAGCGTTTATAATGACAAAAATTGTTTAAAGTACCAAAAAAATTCGAGATTATCTGTCTATCTGCCACATTTAAACAAAAACCAAATACTTCTTTTTTTTTTTTTTTTTTTTAACTCTGTATATATATTTCCTATATTTTCTAAAGTTTCTATTTATTACGATTAACAATAATGCCCTCCGTTTCATCATAGCTTAATTTCATGAGATAATTAGTTACAAGTTTTTTACATTCAAATTTTGACTTAGTGTAAATTTTGAGAATTTTATTTATTTTATTGTAAATATGTGTCGATTGACTAGTGTGTTGCTGCTTTGCAAAATGTGTTCTATATCTTTTACTCTTAACAACATTATAATTTCTTCTTTTATGTAATATCTCGGAGTTCACTGGTAACGATTTGTGTTTAGTTAAAATTATGTGTAATATATAAAGTTGTCTGACAGTCAATACACCCACCAGAGAATAGAGAGCTTGTGTTGAGAATCGTAAATTTTTGAAGCACATGACCTTAAGAAGCATCCTCTGCGCACGTTCAGCTTCAAGAAATTTAAGTTTTGAAGCCCCTCCCCAGACTGGTATACAATAAATCACGACAGCTTGAGCAAGGGCAATATAAACTTTAGTAAGCAGTTCTTTGCTAGCCGAATGTCTAAGATTTTTGAAAAATAATATAACTAAAACAAGTCCATTGCATCGAAAAACAATATAGGATGATGCCAACCTTCAATTTGGCCTTCCACCTCTTTATTCCATTTCATTTTTGTCTGAATTGACATACGATAATTATACAATATTATGTTCTATGTAGTCATAACTAGTCATGATAAAGACATTAGTTATGCAACATTGTGCAGTATGGATGCGGAGGGACCTCCCAGTGCACCGGTCACGTATTTACTCGACTGCCAAGTGAAAGTAAACAAATGGACAAAGCCTCATCATTTTCTCTTGGAACCACTACAAATTGTCGTCGGGAAAATAGACAGTTTTGTTTATGCTCAACTTTAATCAAGTTATTGTATGCCCACCAAATGTTTATTATGTTATGCTTTATCATTACAAAAAGAATGGACACCAATTGGGATTGTGATTTGACATGAATACAAAATTACCAAATAGACAAACGGACGTAAAATGACCTTGGCCATAGATTTCAAGGTGAATAAATATCTTATTGATGTTTCGGAACAGATTAAACTCACAAAGCATGGAGGATGTAAACAAAACATATTTTAATTATTGTTCATTATTTGATTAATTTGGGCAACCTTGCTCCAATCACACAAAATGATTGAATAATATATGCTTTTTACTCTTTTTCTTCTTTAAAAAGAAGATTATAATATAGAAGATTATACGTAATTTATGCCATACGCTTAAGATACTGACAGTATTTCGCATGTTTTCATAGGTCAGGGACCAATCGAAGAAATAATAAGTTCGCCAGATAATATTAAGGTCGACAGTTTTATAACAGCGGCCTACATTCGGTGACCCATTTCGAGCGACAATATGACTACTGGTTGTAATTAGAATACAGTTCCCAGTTTCGCCAACTCATGAAATAGCCTTGGCTATAATAGATAGTTGTGAGGAATGGTAAGATTTAATAGACATGGTCAGATGAAACAAAATACTGTCACTTTTATCTATTGCGACCTTGAATGACTCCAAAAACGAATTCTTAAACACAGAAATAATGACCATTGACCGCTAGAGAAAGTAAACAGGCGCTTATGCTACGTACGTGCGGCCTTGACGAGGCCGTCATATTACCTGTCTGCGATCAAAATACAACGTTGAGCTGACGACACATGAGTCAAATCCCAATGTTGCCTAACTAGTGGTATGAAAAAAACTTGATGAGCCGACCTTGAAAATTGTACTTTACCACGTAGTTAGTAGAGTTCAATTCGGAATATGCCGCTTTGCAGTATCTATTGAAGTAGTTGAGGTGGGCCGTGGCGTACCCCACCGCGATGCAGTGAAAGTGAATGGTGACGCGCAGTACGCGGAAGCGTAGAATGGTAGCTAAGGTGAAGGTATGATAATGTGATTAGTGCTTGCCTGTATGGCGGCCGCTACAGGTAATACTAGATATTAAAATGCTCTATTTATAGGCTGTGGACACTATTCGAGTTGTACTAGTTGTGGTCGCGACTGCAACTGATGAAAGTTGTTTTGTAGATGGCGTGTTACGATAATATACTCCTAGCGTGACTGGTTACAGATGAATAGGAAAGCAATGAACTCTCCTATGAAAACGTAAGCGAAGAAACTTTAAAGCAAATATCCAGTGACCAAATGCAAGCCTTTAATTTGAAAACTAAGGAAGAACAACAAGTATTGGGCCATAACGATTTAAATGGAACTGGCTCAAATTATTTATAAACATATCTTAATCATTCTTAGTGCATCGCAATTCGTATGAAAGACCAGAATTCTTGGCGATTTGGTGGGACTATTTGAATCCAGCCAAATTTCCGCCAAAGCGATCAATCTCTAGCACCACAATACAACATTGATCCGGGAGTGTAGTTCTTCAGCGGGCGCCGAGGTCAGCATGACATAACAGCGGATATGATAGAAGTTAGGCATGACGCAGTGGGTGCCGCGCGGATGGCTGCGCTTGCGCAACCCGCTCCAGATCCGCCACTCTCGTTTTCGGCGCGAGCCACGGTCACGGACACCTGACGCCGGTGTTTTGTTTCGGCTGCGCTTTTTTGTTTTATGATCGCGATTTTTTTTTAAATACATTCATGGTCACTTCGTCGACAAAATAATGGCATCATTGTATTAATATTCAATTTTAGAACGGTCACCAAATTCAACCGAAACATAAACGCATGCAGTTTAAGAAGGTTAGGTTAAGGAAGTTTTTTTATATGGAAGAATCGTGACTTCCGTATTTTTAGTGGTGTAGAATGACCTTTGTCGAAAGCATCGGTGCAGCCAGTCATAAACATTCACGTGACAAGATTTTTTACGAGATACGCTTGGAGAATCAATCGCGAATACGCTATGGGTAAAAAGTGGTCGATAGGTAAGCGTTAAGATTTATCATTTTCGACGCATTGATCTGGTTAGGGAACAACCTTGATATCATAAATCATGCATTACGGAATGTTTAATGAGTTAGCATACTTAGTATATTAGTTAAAACTATGTTATTACAATGGTGATGTTTTTTTTATCTGTTAACTTTTTCAGTAGTGTTGGGTAGGTCATTGAAGTAAGATGTCAGAATCAGACATTTAAACATCAGGGTTGACATCGTATTTTCGAAAACCCATTTACATTCCCAATTAGCAGGGTAACTGTGAACTACATCTTAAAGCAAAAACACTCACATCTTAATTACCAATCAAACAGCACCACATCCGAGGCTACCGAAAAACCAATCTGAATTCCAACAATCTTTGGCCTTGATTAAAAAAAGGAGCCTGCATTGTGCAGCCGAAACCAATAAGGAAGGAAACTTTGTAGAAGCCGGAACTTCCAATGATGCATAAAGATCGAAAAACTAGCCGGAATCCTATTGGCCTTGTGTAGATGGCCGCCAAGGGCAAGCCCTTTATCGAGTGATAAAAACGCGGACAAACACCGCTGATAAACTGATAACTGAATCCAGCAAGGTCTCGGTCCTAAGTCAGTGGGTAAAGGTCAATGGAGGCGCGGTGACGTCGCTCCCCGCTGATTTTTTTCCGTTAACTTGACATTGATTTATAGTGATATAAATAATGACCTGCTTCAAATATCACACCTTGACTAATTACGGTATGGCCAAAACATTTTAATCTAAAATGATTGTTAATCTCAACGCTATGGTCGCTTTTAAAACTTAAAGATTTTCTATAATAAATTTATTATAAAATCAAAAAACGCTTGGAATGAATAGGTAAATAAGCATTTAAAATTAAGGACTATAAAAAATTAAGCGAACCACTCGTTAGAATTAACATTTTACCAAATTACCAAACAAGTCTAAAGAAGGTCGAAAAGTTTTACATATCAATATGAAAACTATTAATAAACACAAGGCACTTTAATGTTATAGTAGACACAACAATTACCTTTACACAAGTTCCGCATGTCCTTGCCGAACGCACGAGCGAATATTATAAATGCATAAATATTCTCACGAATTTCAAGTTTTATTAACCTCAACCAAAACTTCAGATGCAATAAAGGAAGACCATAAAAACAAAGTTAACTATTAACCTTAAGACAAATGTCTTTCGAATGAATTTACCAAAACCAAAGACCTTGTTAGTTATAAATCTTCGAGTACCTAACAAAATTTACGGTGGTAAATTGTTATTTAAATTAAAAAAGAAACTAATATTAAATCTCTTACAGTGAACTTCGCGAAGTGAATAGTATACGAGTAAGCATCAATTTCAGTTGTATCATATAAAGACCATACACATTTTTAAACATAGTTAAAATTCACACATTCTACTTATTTCTTAGACACCTTAGATTAGGTAAGGCTTTTGACGATGGTTGACATAATCGCAATTCATTTCCTTGTTCAACTTTTCATTTCACATTATAGTTTTCTTTTGTAAGTACTTTTAGTAAACAAGGGTTGATTCTTTCCTTTCCTAGACTTTTATCAAATATTGGTCGTATTGAGTTAAGTTCATTTCGATACACTAGAGACCCTAAATTTAAATCCCAACTTACAATCCAATTTGAGATTATGGGAGAGCAACAACGGTTGCATGCAGGAAGTGGCTGAGGCCATGACTAGCGCGAGGTCTTCGCCAGAACCAGTCGCGATTGTGACGACATCTGTGTATTCTGTGTAATTGGCCAACCACATTGTAGATAGTCTTATGCAATTTATTACCTCGATATTGCAAAGAAATGATCTTAGCTTAGGTTAAATGGATTTATTAAGATACTACTCTGACAAGACAAAGGAATAAACCTTTAAAATTTCATAAAACCTTAACCTTCGTGCTATCTGCATAAAACCGTTCACTATAATTTGCCAACACAAATAAGTTGATGACGATAAATGTGACGTCATCTAAGGTCAGCTGGATGGTAAGCAAGTGTTTTAATTAAACATTTCAAGAACAAAGGTTAAGATTCTTAACACTGAGGACAGTTTGATCATGACTTTAGAGGGTCAGCCTTATGTTGATTTGCATAGGTACACAACTTCAGTAAACTATTAAACTAAGTCTTGTCAAAATGTTTGCAATTTTAGAGGAAGGATTTAGTTCGCTACGCTACCCAAAACATGAAAAGACATCATAGACTGACAGAAAAATCTGTACATAATCGTAGTCACTGGCGATTTATTTGCTACCAAGGGGTAGCCCTGAGCTGATTCTTAAATAAGATACTACTTAAATCAAAGAAACCTACACTACAATGTAAGAAAATTCACGCAGCACTAAGCGGGCAAATCAAGTTAGCCACTACGGCATCCTCTACCTACTATACAAATATTCAGGTAATTGGGAGTGGGTGGACCCTACTCTACTCGACTCTACTCCACATTCTAGATTGTCAGTGGACTTCCACTGACAATCTGAGAGTCATCTGTAAACATATTTATTAAAACAATACAGATAGTTAACATATTGGAATATTCCTTACTGCAGGAAATTAATGTGTCACCGACTATTTTCTGACATTGCCTCAGCACTTAAAATTAAAATTGGAATTTAAATCGTTTTTCTTATCTCGCAGTTCGATTAAAACGTAAAGGTAGTTTTTTTTTAATATAGACAACATCACAAACATTGCTCTGATTCCAAAGTAAGTAGCTAAAGCACTTGTGTTATGGAAATCAAAGACAACGGTGGAACTACAAACACCCAGACCTGAGCCAATATAGAAAAGTTCGTTTTCTAAATTGACCCAGCCGGGGTTCGAACCCGGGACCTCAGAGATGGCGACATCTTGAAAACCGGCGTACAAACCACTTGACCACGGAGATTATCGATTAATTTATTTTACTTATTCTTATTATATTGTGATAATTTTACCAAAAACAACTTGTTTCACGTCCTATCCTAGGCGTTTCGACAGAAAACATAATATAATCGATACTTCTCAATACGATGGCTAAAACGTAGCGTGTTTGTGATTTCTTTGTAATCAAATCGACTTTAAAAAAGCTGTAACTCTAATAAAATACTCGAAGGGCAAGTGACATTTTCTGTGGAAAATCACTGAGCCCTCTGACGGGCCGCGTGCGCTTCGTCGTAGTTTCTTGTTCGTTTGCTCTGCACGAAGGTTTATTTGTTGTTTAGTTTCGACTAAACTCCGCAAACATGACGAAATTAAAACTGAGAAAATGTGATCATGTTATGGAAGTTTCCAACCACCCAAAGCTTAGATAAATTTTATTGAATGTTAGTTTTTCCGATTTATTCCGTCCAGATTCCGGTCAGAACTTTGATTCACTGGCAAACTTTTCTTAATTGCCAGATGACAAATTACGTTTATTGTAAAAATTAATCGGTAACACACACATTTGGAATTATAATGTAGATTGTAGGACTTCAACATAACACTCTTCTGTTCAGTCACAATCTTTAAAGAAAAAGAAGAAGTGGAGTGTTTTTTTATAGTTATTGTTATAGGCACAGTAACCCTTTTGTGCATAATGCATCTGTAGACTAATATGCATTAATGAATGGTAGCCAACTCCACTCTGCTGCATTGCGTAGGAAGATGATACATGTTGGTTGGTATTTATGTATGAGGTACTAACAAATACTAGAATTTACGCTGTTAATTTTCATGTTATACCTTTTTCTTAATATAAATTCAACCAGGAGAAATTTAACAAATATCAATAATAATTCATTTAATCGAAGGAATAAACCTTTCCGCAAAAATATTTTTATTGAGTATTTTATATCAGTGGGTGCTTGGCAAATTAGGCATCCGTCCGTCTGCGTCGGCAGTCGGAGCGCGAGTGAGCTCGCGTGCGCAGCGCCGTCGACAGGCGGAAGCGTACGTGCACCCGCGCAAGGCTACGCTCATGACCTCGCGTCGTCTTTGTCTAGCACTATCTAGTAGCGTCTGTTTGCCCGCGAGGCCGAATGCATCATACCTTTGCCTGCCGCGTACTTGAAACAAAATGATTATTGAAGCCATAAATTATCGTATTGTAATGTAACACGTTTTTTCGGGAGACCGTCTAATTGCTGAGTGCGAGTGCAACATTACTGTTATTGATATTGCTTACTTACATATTTATATAAATATTTATGTTCGTTTTCTATTTCAGATATGGCACGACATAAGTGATCGTGCCTGCCGTATGATAGCAAAGGAGTCGGTGGGTAGCTGTAAGTATTAATTCTATTACTTTTTTCTGAAAAAAAGTTTCGACGAGCAAAATAACCTTCACACAATGTATAAGGATTCTGACACACCAAGTGGGGAGAGGTTGCAGTCGTCGAATTGGTCGCTGCGAGGCTTTTTTACGCACTTCGAATGTAGGCGACCTTGTCATTGCTTACAATTCGGGGTGAACCACTTGTACTGGCAAATGGTCGGACAGACAGCAAAAAAGATGTTGCGCGAATTTTATATCATCACACCATGCAAAAAAAATATGCGTACTTATATGAAATCGAAAATTTAGGCGGGGAAATAAAAACAACTCATCGTAAATTCTTAAGGAACCTGTAACCAGGATAAATAGTATTCTTCACCCCCTAAGAATTGAAATTCCAACAATACCAACGCTAGTTAGTTTCCAACCATAAGCAATAATAATAAATTTAGTAATTTTTACTTCGAAAGTGAAGGATTTTCTATACACAACTTCAACCTCCTTTTCACCTTTTTGGGGGTAGAATCATCAAAAACGCAGGGATTATTTTTAATCGTCAGCCTAAACACAAGATCCTAGCTTCAAAACCATTCATCCCCCATTCAACCCTTTCAAGCCTTTTTATCGCGATAGGCGTGAAAGCGTAACAGACAGACAGACACAGTTACTTTCGCATTTATAATATTAGTATGGATTATAACTGCTATTAAAGCACAGCCTCGAGAAAAAAATCGACCGATGTAAAGTAAAAGGCGATAGTTGCCCCTCATGTTTGCTGTGCCCTAGCAGGGCGTCACTTGTACTATATCTACCAATTTTTTAAAATCCTTTCAAGTTGTGACTTGCAAATAAATAAATAAATAGCCCATTATCAACTACGAAGTAACACATTGTAGTTCAAATGCTCAAAATGATTTGTGAGCCTAGCTGGTCCTGTATATGTTTTACGCCAACCGTTACGTACGAGTGCGTTTTAGAAGATTTCAAATTCATATTATTAAGGTCTACACATACAAAAATTAACTCAAGCGCAATAGTAACGTTTGTACATTTAAAAACCTGATCACCTCAAATTCCAATTAGCCGCACAAGTGTAATCTGCGCGTGCGCATTGCGAACCGTTTCCTGCTCTCTAAACGAAGGGCAGATTGTGAGCTCGTCTAGTTCAATTGCTAGATAACAAGCCGGTATTGTTGTGTTTACCGCGGCCGCAAACGGCCTCACACATTAACTTTCTGCTTGTTGACTTCATGTAAAGTACGTCCCTCCCTTTAATTAAGTAAGTACATATACTAATTCTTTATAATCATGAAAAAGTATTACTGCTATTACCGATACTTGCAAAGTAGTTGGGAAGCGAACAGTTTATTTTACTTCAAAAATATATAATAATAATGAGCTTGAGTTGTTAGCTGCATCAAAATACGCCGCCGCTCAATTTGAAGGCTCGGTACAAAAAATCAGCATAAACTGAACGAGACCAAATATAGGGCTCGGAGTGGTTCGATTAAGCGCGCGCTGTCAAGGCGAGCGGCTACACCGAAATATATACTAATGACTGATAAATGTATCAAATCGACGAGGAAGTATTATGTTATGATACGTCCTGGCCCTTGCGCGGACGCACACGCGCGCACCACACACACTCACACACTAAACAATATGGCCGTGAGATAACTGACATCACAACAAGGCCCGCGCTGGCTGGTAACGACAGCAGAAAAGTCACTTATGCCGTAATCGAAAAAAAAAATAGAAATGTCAGAAGATACTTTATAAACAAGAACTTTAGAGCCATGCGTTTCAAGAAAAAATTGCCTTAGTATATATAACATTGATTAAGTTATTTGTATGTTTAACTTAAATTAAATTGGCAGTAATAGAAATATTTTCTCTATTGTTTTCACTCTTAATAATGTTTAGTCATCTATCATGATGAATTATGAAAAGTTCTTAATAAGTGTAAACGTGTAAAAATACAATTATTGGCCCCCAAAATCTCAAAGCACGTCCGTAAAAACTACGGCGTGTCAACACGTACGTCAGAGAAATGTGCTAGCACCTTAATGGATCATTAATTGTGTTACCTAGGCAAATAAAATGCGTGATCCAACGGTACTTGGCGCACGCGCATCGTGCATGTGTCCCACACCGGTGTTGTCGCCGCTTGGCCTTCATCACTACTCCCAAAATATAGGACCCGCATCTTGCTCCACTTCCAATACATTCACCAATAAACCTTATTTCACAAACATTGATAAAAAGAAAGAGCATTATCGATTTCAGATTAAAGAAGGAAGCAAAATGATAAAGGATAAAAACTTCTATATTCGATTAATAATCGTTAGGTGACAGGAAAAACTTCTTAGTACAAAAAATAGGAAAGATGTTATTTATGAGTACATTAAAATATCAACAACTTTCCCAGGAAAAAGTAGTCATATCCATAGGTGCATTACTTACGGAATTCCAAGAAGCAAAAATCTCTAAATCCAGAATATTGGTTGAACTCGGCAAGTAAAAATATACTTAGCCTTAGTCCATTGTTTATGTTCGTTGCTTAGTGGATTTTTTCATGTCACCCGACAGATGAAAATTAACTTAGACTAACTCCATTGTTTATGTATGTACGTACGTTACATAGTGAAATTTTCCTGTCACCCGACGAATTGATACTGAAGTAACAAGGCCCGTTCAGTGTCATCGAAGAAGATACACGTAATTAAAAAGAAACAAGACGCAGTTCAAATAGTATGGCTGTGCCAAGTATTCCAAACATTCATATCCAAACCGATAAATAGAAACAAATAATTGAAATAGACAAAGAAAATACCAGTAAATAAAACAAAGAATATTTAAGTGTAAAATTAAAATTCAAGGTAGCGGCAGGGCGCCACAGGGCTGGCCGTATACTAGGAAATCGCTACTCACATACCTTGTTAATTATACACATTAGCTGATCATGAGCAATAACAATAAATTAAGTTTTGTTTTAACGCGCTTCGTCGTACATACACTTAGCAGATCGTTGGATGGAAGTTTCAGATATTAACCTGATTATGAATAAGACAAAATTCTAACGCAGTATCACAGTTTCAGAAAACTACAATGCAAGTCCTCGCTTTAAAGTAAATAAGAAAGAAGGTCGATATTCGTTATTTATTGAAAGCGTTTACTTTACTGGTTATTTAAAGGAATATTACCGAAGACTTGCGATTCATCGAAATGATAAGGACAGATAAACTCACCGTTTTTACTGCAAGCGAATTTCGAGGAAGTAATATTTTGAACTATTTAAACATTGGGGAATTGCGGGAAAAACATGAAAGTTGAATGGATGCAAAAAAATATATAGCTATAATTTTTATACAATAGATGGTGAAACATGCAAGAAATCTGTGCACCGCCCGCCCGCCCACAAATAAATGCACATGCAAATACCCGCCGACACACCGACAACAACGTACCTTGCCCCTTCCCTGCTCTTATAAATACGTGTAGATATCTGTGTTTAGGTAAAGTTTGATTCTATTAAATACTATGAAAGTTGGAATTCTCCACTTCCACACATTTTCAACAAATCACTTCATATTGCCAGTGAGGTTAATTTATATACTACATAGTGGAGAAAAAAGATGCAGATTCCTACTGCTTTCAAGGAGTTCTAAATATTTCATGTTTAATTAAATTCATCGTTTAATCATTCTAGGGAAGTAAACTTGACTATACTTTAATCATCTAATGTTTTTTGTGTAATATTCTTAAATATGTAAAAACCCATTTAAAAAAAGGAAAAAATTGCAAACTTTTTTGCTGTCGGTGACTAGGTGTAAATTGCAGTGCCATTAATAGAAACGGTGCGTTGCAACGCGGCGGCGGCGCGACAGCAAGGCTCTTCCGAGACATTTTTATGACTCAACCCGATTTACAATTTTACACCCATGCTTATGCATACCGCAAAGCTTACTGGGACAAATAGAGCCAACTTGCCAAGTACGATCGAGTAACCATAAATAGCCACGGTGCGTATTGTTTTTTTTTGGCTATATTATATTGTTGCGCCGTAGTTTTACCCAAAGTACTAAAATATGTAGTACAATTTTTATGACTCAACCAGATTTACAATTTAACACCCATGCTTATGCATGCTGCAGTGCGCATCTTACAGGGACAATGCCAAGTACGATGGAGTAACCATAAATAGCCACGGTGTGTAATATTGTAGTTTTACTTTCCCTAATACTACAAAAATAATACCTTTTTTGGCTACATTAAATTGTTGCGCCGTAATTTTACCCAAAGTACTATGTCGTCCAATTGAGGTTTTTGCCTTAATTTACCAAACACTAGTGCGATTTCCTTGAAAATCCAATTGAATAGGACACAAAGGTCAAGTTCACAAACGCTGCACTACTGTTTTCCTTGTTTGTTACAAGAGCAGCAGTGTAGATCGACTTCACAATATGTACAAGTTAACCAAACTTTCATATCCAGCCAAAGCACTAATTTAATACCTTAATAGGATTATTATCAGAATAATTTGTAATCAATGTTGTATTATCACCATTGAATACAACAAAACACGTTATAAAATCATGTCTGTAGTATAATATCTAGTAAAATCAAGGTCGTGTTATCTAGAAACATAATTTATTTTTAATTTGATATTTTGACTGGCAAGGACGACGACCAAATGAATTTTAACTAAAATTATATAATAGGTATGGTTCTTACATACAATGTCTAATAATGAATGTCTTAATGCACAATAAATTGTGTGATGCAAATATGAGTCTAATGTACGCATGCATTATGAACATCGACATCAGTGTATTTTTTATGATGCATAATGCAAGAAGGCGAGCTGATGAGCGACATAAATTCTAAAACTTATGTAACTAGTAGTGGCTGATGTGGCTACGGCTAAATAGCATCTAGTTAGAACACAAACAACAACACAGATTTGATAATTTAATAAAATGACACCCATAGAAATTTCAAGCAGTATGCAGCAGGTCGTATTGCCAATTTGTTTTACTTCCAAAGTGAAAATAATCGACGACCCGAGTGCAGTGGTTAACATGCCGGTCTGCCGCGAAAGAGATCCCGGGTTTGATTCCCGGTCGGGCAGAAATTAAAATGACTAATTTTAATTTCTGTGACAGGTCTGGGTGTTACTATGTATAATAAGTATATATTTAAAAATTATATAAGTAGTATATCAGTAGTCTAGCATCCATATTACAAGCTTTGCTTAGTTTGGGGCTAGATGGCGCTGTGTGAAGTTGTCCAAACATTTTATAAAGTAATTATTACTTACCCGTAGCACGAACATCCATCGAGAAAAAAGACGCGCGTAAATTAATTCGATAGATAGTAATTTTCTATGGAAAATTTGCCGAAATGCAAAATGAAGTTTCCCATAGACAATTTGCTCGATCGAGTACTTTTACGCGCGTTTTTTTTCTCGACAGATGTTCATGCTAAGGGTACATATTCAACAGACTAGCATTTCTCCACTCCATCAGTTAAAAAATATTTAGAAATCAATCATAATAATAACATAACATGTTTGCAATTAAGAACTTTAAATTCCTTTCAATGCAATAATTTTGGAAAGCGAAAGTAGTTTGCATCGAAAATTTAAGTTCTCTTTTCCAGTTATGCTTCTTTTGCTTACGAGCAATGTATCTGACATGTGCAAGACATGTGCTTGTTTGGAATTCGCTTGTTGATTCAAATAAGATTATATGAATAAATAATTGTATCATTTAATATCATTGACGTTTGAATTAAAAATCACTAAGTGAAAATTTACCACTATTGGGTATTAATTTAATATTTTGTGTATATTTTAGAGAGTTGAGTTTGATTCATTTCGTAGAAATTGCATAAGCTTACGGTCAATAATAATTTGCGAGCCGACCGATACTTAGTCGTAAACCCTGCATTCTACAGGAAGCCATCAAGCTAGCCCAAGACGGCTGGTATTGGTGGAAAATCACCAAAATCTAGCTGGGCTTTTGTTGCTATTTCGGCCCGGCCATCAAAGCTTGTTCCGGGTTGGAAGCCCGCCAGAGATGTACAAAGGATGCATGCACGCAGTTATGGCACCCGAATCTAAACACGGACGCATGCTAAAAGCAGAGTTAGATGATTAACTTAGGTATCCGTTAAAATAATATTCTTCACCTGTTATGAACTTTTTTATAATCTTCTAGATACCGTTTCATCCGACAAATATTGTTTTGAATCTACATAAGGGTATTTTCTCTTACGATCTGTGAACTCCATCGTCACCTCAGCATTTAGTAGGTTAAAAATGCTCTACTAAGTCCATTCCAAAACGGGACAAGTTTCATGGTAGAGTCACCTACATCTTGATGTAGGTGACATTAAATTGAATCTACTCTATTATGACATTACATGATCTAAACAACGTTGAAACGGTGAGATTTAATGAACATTGATCAAAATGTAAGATCAATAAGAGTAACAAGTTTTGACGTGTCTGAAATAACGCAATTGTATTAATTAAGGAATTTTAACTGAAGTGAAAAAGTGGTAGACGCGACACCATGTTGTTGCAAATACCCGTCAATATTGACACCTGTTTTCTCCAATAATCGATCATGGCAACTTCGCTATTAACTTTGCTATCGAACGTGTTTTTACTCCATCCAGGTCCCCGTTTAATCATAATCTGGAAAAATGTTTAACGTTCGTAGATTACGCGGCAAACATTAATCTTGTCAATTCTCGTCTGAGGGCGGTGATTGAGAACTAAAAGGGAATGAAGAAAGTAGCCGCCAAAAGCAAGTTATATAAACAATAACCGCCTTAGCTGATAGAATTGCGACTTGAAGCAATATCTTTCGGTAAGACTAGAATTTCTACAAGATTAGTCATAATCTTAAGTGTTATAACATTGCCATTTGCATTTTCTGTTTGCAATATAAAATTCTAAGTCTATCTATACCTATTACATCAGCCTAGATAGTAGCAATCATACTCATCATGATCATGCATCATGATAGCGCTGCGTGCAACATATCTTGCTATTGACTAGAAAACTAAACATAATTTTTACAAATATTATTAAAATTCATTATAATCCAGAAAATTATGAGTTACAGTGATGCAATCTGAAAGACGCAAAGTCTCGGGAGAATTTCCAGCCAGCTAGTCTGGCAGATTATCCAATAAAACTACTCAATGTGGCTTTAGTCTCCGGAACCTGCAGACATTGGTCTGGTAGGCAGTGGTGCATTATAATAAAATGCTACCGACAGAACTTTTATGTCTGCACCAATTGAACAACAG